>OW240915.1:41209134-41490957 GCA_933207985.1 Pelobates cultripes
TTGGAAGTTAAAATTGATTTGAAGCTGGGGGCTCCCCTAAATATAATGTTAGGTCTTTCTGGTATAATATCTTTTAAAATATCATCTTGTTTAAGCAAATGCCAGTGTTTCTTTATTATTTTTTTGAGATGATTACTTTTATTATTGAAATTGAATATAATAGGGAGGCTAGGGAGGTTGTTGGGATTTTTTTCTTTATAGTTTAAAAGTTCTGTCCTTTCTTTAGTTCTAATAACATCTATAGTGTTGTTAAGGGATTCCAACGGGTAATTTTTTTCCTTAAATTTATCTCTTAAAAACTCTGCTTGCTGGTTAAAATCTTCTATCTGAGAACAATTTCTCCTTAATCTTAAAAATTGACTTTTTGGTGCACTTTCTAGCCAAGGCTTATAATGGCAACTCGACCGGTCAATGGCTGTGAATGTGCAAACCTTTTTAAAGAACATTTTTGTATTTAAAATACCATCTTTAATAAAAATTTCTAGATCTAAAAAGTTAATAGTGGTTTTGCTATATTCGCAGGTTAAAATAATTCCTCTGTTGTTAGTGTTGAGATGGTGAATAAATGAATTGAGAAGGTCCTCAGAGCCATCCCATATAAAAAAGAGGTCATCAATATATCTAAAATAGGTAACCAGGCTTGTCTGCCAGGCATGCTCACCCCAAATGGCAGTGGTTTCCCAGTCTGCCATAAAGAGGTTAGCATAGCTGGGTGCAAACCTGGTCCCCATGGCTGTGCCTCTTTTTTGTAGATAAAAACTATTAAAAAAACAAAAATAATTGTTTTTTAAAATTATATTAATGCCCTCAATGATAAAATCAATTTGGATGTCAGGGATTCTATTTTCTTGTTTCAGAATATTTTTGACTGCGTTGCAGCCTATATCATGTGGAATTATCGTATATAAAGACTGGACGTCGCATGTGACTAAAATAAAATTGGGTTGCCACATAAAATTATTTAGGAATTTCAAAAGGGACATAGAGTCTTTTAGGTAGGACCTCATAAGTTTAACAGAGGGTTGAAGGAGAATATCTATATATTGTGACAAGTTGCTTAGCAGTGAGCCAATCCCTGATACAATCGGCCTGCCTGGTGGATGGGTAACATTTTTATGAATCTTGGGCAAAAAATATATTACCGGGATCTTTGGGTGCTGAATATTTAGAAAATTAGTTTCTTGTTTGTTTAAAATGTTGAGATCTGCACCTTTTTCTAAAAAGGTTAAAAAGGTATTTTTGACAAGTGGGGTTGGGTCTGATGTTAATTTTTCGTACACTTGGGTGTCATTCAATTGTCTGTTAGCCTCATCGATGTACATAGTACTGGAAAGTATAACTAGACCTCCCCCTTTGTCTGCTGGTTTGACCACTATTGTCTTATCCTCTTGTAATTGTTTTATTGCTGTTCTTTCAGATTGGGTTAAATTTTGAGTGTCATATTTAGTATATTTAATTTTTTCGAGATCTTGTAATACAAGTTTCTCGAACATGACAAGAGGAGCGGATTTGCAATAAGAGGGATAGAACTTAGATTGTTCTTTTAGGTTAGTGTTAACGATGGTGGCCTCAGTAGGTGGAATGGGGGTAGGAGAGGGGAGTGTAGGTGAGTTAGTAGGTGGATTGGGATGGTTAAAAAATCTCTTAAGGGTAGCTTTTCGGACGAATTTATTAACATCTAAAAAGGCTTCAAAGGGTTTAAAAAGGGTTTTTATTATTGTACCCCTTCTTTTTATTGATATATGTCTATTTAATGTATATTCAGTTCTTCTGCCTCCTCCAATATGGCCGCCGCTATGTTTCTCACCAAACATTCCCCAACCAAGATGGCCGCCGCGACCCCATTTTCTAGCCGTTTTTCGGCTATTTCCCTCCCTCTCCCCTCCGGTCCGAAGCTATTCCCCCCTTTTGAGCCTATCACAAGGCTCTATATCCTCCTCGGTATGCTGTTTGGGCATGTAGTATAAGATACAACTACATGCCCCAGCATACCGAGCGACCGGAAGTGACGTCGCGCCCACAACGCGCGTCACATGACCTAATACTAGTTATCATATCTTTTTACACAGACCTCGTTTTTTTAATTAAATTATATATTTTACATCCCACTGGGTATATTAATGTGCCTAATATGTTTTTTTTACTGTTTCTTTACTGTTTTATGTAAGTAATTACAATTCGTTTTGTGATTGGCCAGAGCAGTTCTGGCGCAATTTTCAAAGTTATTCATAGCTTATATAAACTTTAACAAGCCAGGTTGTCATGTTTTTAATCCATTGATAAAGCCTATATTGGTGAAACGCGTTTGGATATTATACTAATATATTTTTTAAATTATTGTCAATAAATAGATTTTGGTCACTTTATTCTCTTGTACCACTATCTTTTATTTATTTTTATTTTTTATTTTAAAAAACCTGGAAATACCTGGCTTTTTTATTTATTGTCGTCAATACTCCAACACATCCTGAGGTGGGGATCATACCACCCGCGCCTATACCATAGAGCAGTTAGTCTGCCCTATATACTGTGAGTATATTTTATTTTATTTTATTAATCAGCATTATTTTACTGAGAGCACTATTGCTGTTTTATTATCTTCTTCCTGAGCTCCTGCTACCACCCTAAAGAACTGTACCAACGAACGCTCACCGCATATCCCAGATATGGGGGATCATACCGTTGCACGCCTACTACACTAGAGCTAGTATAAGCTCTATTAAATGTGAGTGTATCTTTTATATTTTTTATACCTTTTATCTACTTTTTGGGACATATTGCACTATTATTGCTTTTTCGTTTCATCATCTACCTGGTTGCCGGTCATCATACTGAAGAGGAAGCTCACCATATATCCTATAAGCGGGGATAATACCGCTGCAAGCCATCCACACCAGAGCTGGATTAAGCTCTACTAAAAGTGAGTATTACTTTTTCATTTGGATACCCGTTGGATCACTCCACACCACCTCATCATTCATCACCCTCCTTCATATACCAGGAAGGAACAAAACTACAGAGACGAACATAATACCAAGTTTTTTATTACATTTGGACTTTATTTCCATATTTTAATAAGGACTTTTCATTTCCGTCTATTGGCGCAGTCCCATCCTTCTATTTGATTGTTTTTTGTATTTATCCCAAGGTCACTTGAGGGAGTCCTTGTTTGGGATTGCTGCCTCTTGTATCTCTCTCCAATATATTAGCGCTGACTCTATTCTCTATTTTTCGTTATCTCTATCTCCCTCTTGAGTTAGCAGCTTCTTTATCCAGTATGTCTATATTTGACTTTAGAAACAACTACACAATTGACATTAACAGTGTATTTAATACAGAAACTATTAGCCCTGTTTTTTTGAGACAAACCAACTTTAGCCAACAGGAATTATTTACAAAATTGGAAAAGGTCCTAAGTACAGAGATTAAACTAAAATGGGAAATTGCTACCCTAAAAAAATATATTGATGAACGTATTACACCTAGAGGTCTCAGATTATTTAAATCTCCAACTTCAGATCAGGATGACATTGAGTTTATGGATGAATGGAACAACAAACTTGAAATATGTACCTTTGGTCTAATGGACACACTTATAGTAAAAAAAAGTAAAAAACTATCACTTTTAGATTCCCAAATCAATGACCTCAAAGAAAAACTGTTACCATTCCTTGAATCAAAAGTATATAAACAAAATTCTATACTTATCCAAAGTAAAAAGAGAAAATTGAGACTGACACCAAACATATAAAAGTAAAAAAATATATTCGAGACAAATCGGATTACGCTAACAATCAAGTTAGAACATATCATTTAAATAAAAGATATACCTCTGAAGCATTATCCCCTAGCAAACAATACGCACCTAAAGAATACTCCAACCACCATGGACAAATACCTAAACAAGAAAATCAATTCTTTCGTAATCATCCTACGAACAAAATCAGGAAATCTTCATACCACTCACCACCAAGAACACGTTACAATAAACCTTATACACTCCATCACCACACTCCCTTATTTAGACAACACCGTCCTGCTAATAACCCACACTATCAATACCAACCCCAACAAAAATACCGCACTACCTCACGTAGAGAACTTTCTACATATGCACAATCATCTGATTATTATAATGTACCTAGCCCTATAACCAAACCAACATCACCTAAACCCCAAAGAACAAGGTTCACCAACCAAAGGAGAAATGAATACCTCAATCACTCTAAATCCCCCATCACATACCAACACCCAAATAGGTACCAACTATTATCACTGGACTCTGAAATCGAAACAGATGAACATTTTTTAGATATTCAGACTCACCCCAACCCACGTACTATAGCATTCTACCCTCCAAGAGCAAAAAAGAGAAATTTAAGTCTAGAGGAAAGCGAAGTGGAAGACGAACACAAAAGAGAAAGACTAGAGAAAGTATAGATCCTACCCACGAAAAAGACTATGGCATTTTTAACTTATCCCAAAAAGTTTTAACTTCCGCACAAATCTCTGTCTTAACTAAAGGTCTTAAATTCGCCCCCACACAACCTTTTAAACCCTTTGAAGCCTTTTTAGATGTTAATAAATTCGTCCGAAAAGCTACCCTTAAGAGATTTTTTAACCATCCCAATCCACCTACTAACTCACCTACACTCCCCTCTCCTACCCCCATTCCACCTACTGAGGCCACCATCGTTAACACTAACCTAAAAGAACAATCTAAGTTCTATCCCTCTTATTGCAAATCCGCTCCTCTTGTCATGTTCGAGAAACTTGTATTACAAGATCTCGAAAAAATAAAATATACTAAATATGACACTCAAAATTTAACCCAATCTGAAAGAACAGCAATAAAACAATTACAAGAGGATAAGACAATAGTGGTCAAACCAGCAGACAAAGGGGGAGGTCTAGTTATACTTTCCAGTACTATGTACATCGATGAGGCTAACAGACAATTGAATGACACCCAAGTGTACGAAAAATTAACATCAGACCCAACCCCACTTGTCAAAAATACCTTTTTAACCTTTTTAGAAAAAGGTGCAGATCTCAACATTTTAAACAAACAAGAAACTAATTTTCTAAATATTCAGCACCCAAAGATCCCGGTAATATATTTTTTGCCCAAGATTCATAAAAATGTTACCCATCCACCAGGCAGGCCGATTGTATCAGGGATTGGCTCACTGCTAAGCAACTTGTCACAATATATAGATATTCTCCTTCAACCCTCTGTTAAACTTATGAGGTCCTACCTAAAAGACTCTATGTCCCTTTTGAAATTCCTAAATAATTTTATGTGGCAACCCAATTTTATTTTAGTCACATGCGACGTCCAGTCTTTATATACGATAATTCCACATGATATAGGCTGCAACGCAGTCAAAAATATTCTGAAACAAGAAAATAGAATCCCTGACATCCAAATTGATTTTATCATTGAGGGCATTAATATAATTTTAAAAAACAATTATTTTTGGTTTTTTAATAGTTTTTATCTACAAAAAAGAGGCACAGCCATGGGGACCAGGTTGCACCCAGCTATGCTAACCTCTTTATGGCAGACTGGGAAACCACTGCCATTTGGGGTGAGCATGCCTGGCAGACAAACCTGGTTACCTATTTTAGATATATTGATGACCTCTTTTTTATATGGGATGGCTCTGAGGACCTTCTCAATTCATTTATTCACCATCTCAACACTAACAACAGAGGAATTATTTTAACCTGCGAATATAGCAAAACAACTATTAACTTTTTAGATCTAGAAATTTTTATTAAAGATGGTATTTTAAATACAAAAACGTTCTTTAAAAAGGTTTGCACAAACACAGCCATTGACCGGTCGAGTTGCCATTATAAGCCTTGGCTAGAAAGTGCACCAAAAAGTCAATTTTTAAGATTAAGGAGAAATTGTTCTCAGATAGAAGATTTTAACCAGCAAGCAGAGCTTTTAAGAGATAAATTTAAGGAAAAAAATTACCCGTTGGAATCCCTTAACAACACTATAGATGTTATTAGAACTAAAGAAAGGACAGAACTTTTAAACTATAAAGAAAAAAATCCCAACAACCTCCCTAGCCTCCCTATTATATTCAATTTCAATAATAAAAGTAATCATCTCAAAAAAATAATAAAGAAACACTGGCATTTGCTTAAACAAGATGATATTTTAAAAGATATTATACCAGAAAGACCTAACATTATATTTAGGGGAGCCCCCAGCTTCAAATCAATTTTAACTTCCAACTTCACTAGGAAGGATGTCAAAAAAAACCAATCCTGCCTCCTACCTAACACTAAAGGGTTTTTTAAGTGCAAACGATGTAAGGTCTGTAAATGCACTAATCAATCTATTAAATCAAAAACTACACAATTTAAATCAAATAAAACCAACAAAATATACAATATTAAAGATTTTATTACTTGTGCATCTAAGAATGTCATTTATCTCCTGGAATGCCCGTGTGGTTTGCAGTATGTTGGTATGACCACTAGGAGCTTAAGAACAAGATTAGGCGAACACTGTAATATTATAAAAGGATACCAAAACCACACTGTATCCAAACACTTCTCTATCCATAATAACGATCCACGCCATTTGAAATGTATTGGCATAAGAAAATGCACTATTCCATGGAGAGGAGGTAACATAAAAAATATTCTGGGAAAATGTGAAATGGAATGGGTTTTTAATTTGAAAACCTTAACCCCAAATGGCTTAAATGCTGATTTTGATTTATTCAATTTTATATAACATTGTCATTTTATTATCTACTATTGTCTGTTTTTTTATTCATTTTTATTTTATTTTTTTTACACTTTTAGATTTATTTTATTGTCTCATATACTCTTTTGGAGACTAACATTACATGGTTTTTTAACTTCTTACAAGTTTTTATTATTGTACCCCTTCTTTTTATTGATATATGTCTATTTAATGTATATTCAGTTCTTCTGCCTCCTCCAATATGGCCGCCGCTATGTTTCTCACCAAACATTCCCCAACCAAGATGGCCGCCGCGACCCCATTTTCTAGCCGTTTTTCGGCTATTTCCCTCCCTCTCCCCTCCGGTCCGAAGCTATTCCCCCCTTTTGAGCCTATCACAAGGCTCTATATCCTCCTCGGTATGCTGTTTGGGCATGTAGTATAAGATACAACTACATGCCCCAGCATACCGAGCGACCGGAAGTGACGTCGCGCCCACAACGCGCGTCACATGACCTAATACTAGTTATCATATCTTTTTACACAGACCTCGTTTTTTTAATTAAATTATATATTTTACATCCCACTGGGTATATTAATGTGCCTAATATGTTTTTTTACTGTTTCTTTACTGTTTTATGTAAGTAATTACAATTCGTTTTGTGATTGGCCAGAGCAGTTCTGGCGCAATTTTCAAAGTTATTCATAGCTTATATAAACTTTAACAAGCCAGGTTGTCATGTTTTTAATCCATTGATAAAGCCTATATTGGTGAAACGCGTTTGGATATTATACTAATATATTTTTTAAATTATTGTCAATAAATAGATTTTGGTCACTTTATTCTCTTGTACCACTATCTTTTATTTATTTTTATTTTTTATTTTAAAATACCTGGCTTTTTTATTTATTGTCGTCAATACTCCAACACATCCTGAGGTGGGGATCATACCACCCGCGCCTATACCATAGAGCAGTTAGTCTGCCCTATATACTGTGAGTATATTTTATTTTATTTTATTAATCAGCATTATTTTACTGAGAGCACTATTGCTGTTTTATTATCTTCTTCCTGAGCTCCTGCTACCACCTTAAAGAACTGTACCAACGAACGCTCACCGCATATCCCAGATACGGGGGATCATACCGTTGCACGCCTACTACACTAGAGCTAGTATAAGCTCTATTAAATGTGAGTGTATCTTTTATATTTTTTATACCTTTTATCTACTTTTTGGGACATATTGCACTATTATTGCTTTTTCGTTTCATCATCTACCTGGTTGCCGGTCATCATACTGAAGAGGAAGCTCACCATATATCCTATAAGCGGGGATAATACCGCTGCAAGCCATCCACACCAGAGCTGGATTAAGCTCTACTAAAAGTGAGTATTACTTTTTCATTTGGATACCCGTTGGATCACTCCACACCACCTCATCATTCATCACCCTCCTTCATATACCAGGAAGGAACAAAACTACAGAGACGAACATAATACCAAGTTTTTTATTACATTTGGACTTTATTTCCATATTTTAATAAGGACTTTTCATTTCTGTCTATTGGCGCAGTCCCATCCTTCTATTTGATTGTTTTTTGGATTTCATAACAGTAGCAGAGGATCTTGCATTGTTAAACAAGCAGACATCACAAAGGGGTCCTCAGTTATAAGGTCAGGGCCTTAAGTGGGAGGGCTCTGTAAGACAGGCTAAGGAGCGTAAATGTTGTTTTGATATCTTTTTACGCACAAAACCTACTAATCTCTTAGAAAGTAGAAACACCAGTGGGTACAAAGAGGGATGGGGTAAAAAGAGCTATCCTTTAAGAACAAAGTCACTTAAGAGGTATATATAACACTATGAGTGCTTTTTGAGGACAATTGTGAGTAGTTTACAAATGTTTTTTTTTACATTTTTGGCTGAGCTGTTCCAGTGCTTCTTAGTGCCTTAAACTAATTAGCTAAGCCACATGGTTAGATTGACATTGCCTTCTGTCACTCAAAGGTTTGAAGAATTCTGTTTAAGTAGCATAATTTCAAATTTTCAAAAATCTGCCACACTGATTCAATGAGATGTCTAAATTTAGATTACAAAAAAGCACATACCAGAATATTTGGGTATCTATGAATTGTACATGTTTATTTAATATGCAAATATTTCATTGTAGTTAAGTATCAACTCTTTATCAACAGACTACTCTTTCAGTTGAATTTGCTTTATGTGGGTGGAATGGCCATGCTTTACATGGGCACTCCAGATTGGAGCTGACACACACATTTTAATGAAATGCCTTGTTAATGCATTCAAAAAGTAAATAAAAAAAAAAGACAAAGACATCTTAATCTTCCATGTTTAATGAAAATCTACTAGTTTTGCAGGAATAGAAGAATTGGCTGATAATTCAATCCTGATCCAACCATTGTTTTCAATAAGGTTGCTGATAAAATCCACATATAACCTCCATTAGACAACATTGCATTTATCAGGTTGCAAAAAGCTTAATTCACGCTGATTCATGATATAAGCCACTAGAACCTGTGCAAATGGGGTCAAGTACTGCACAGCCTCGCTTAGAAAAAGCTGCATACAAACCCATACAAGGTATATAGGACAAGAATAGTATGCACACCTGGTGTAAGTACATGTACAAGAACCTGCACACTCAAAGAAATGATTAGCTTCCACCTTGGATGTCACAAAACGCATCGGATTATAGTCTCAGGAATATTTACATTAGATTTTCCATATAGAAATGTTTGACACTTAGATCACTGTACCATGGTGTTTCCAAATACAAGATGTATATTTATGGTACTTAAAGCATCACTTTATAATTTCTTAGTAAGATGTAGTTAGCTGTGAGTGTAAAATGTGAAGATAATGAAGAAGGTACAAAATAATGTAAAAGAATCATATTAAAAGACCATAGAAGACAAACTGATCTCTTCAATGACTTTCAATCAAACCAGCTTCTCACCATTGTCCAATTTGCCCAAGCTTACAAATGACTGCAACTGTTATTATAGAAATTGGTTTGCTTAACCACTTTTAACTTGATATTGTTTACTTGATGAGAAGCGTCTATGGTCCACCCAAGTAAATATCTAAAAATAAATTCCACCTCATTTCAGAGTCTTTTGTTATTGCAAAATGAAAGCAAGAATTGTAACAGAAGGACCAGCTGACACTAAAGGTGTCTAATCTCAGGGAATGTTTGTAGCATTGTTCCTTAAATGTGCTTCTACAGATACTAAAAATAAACTTCATTCTCTCACATCCATTAAGCATCACTTAAGGCCACCACATGCAGTGATATTGGAATCCTTTCGAATCATGCTGATATCTTTTTATAGGTGCCCCAAGTTCTAGATGCGGAATTAATTAATGAACTCAATCTGTATTATTGGAAACAGGTAAACATAATAATGACTAATATTAATCTGATATTTGATTTAAAAACAGTGGGGTATATATATATATTTATAAATTGTATACATTTTGAATCTATAAGATACCTCTAAATAAAATACATTTGACAATATTAATGCAATCAAATTAATTATGAGTTATATACCACAATGTTTGTTTATGAAGTGAGAAAATCACAACATATTGTTAGTTTTGTATTATGTGCCCTTTTCTTAAGATGAAACATTAAAGCATACATTTATGTTTTATTACTTAAATTATGTATCTTAACCACTAATTGTGAATATTATTTAATATAATAATATAACACAGGCTGCATAATTCTGGTTGTGTACAGGATAAAATACTAGATATTATTTTTAATTGGAATAAAAAATATATTTGAAACTATTAACATATTTCGGTTAATACCATCAAACTGGTTGCTTGTTTTTTGACTAAAGAGATGTATCACCAATGCTCTAAGTGGTCCTTAAATGTCATTAGGGCAATTAAATTGTACAATATAAATTAGCAATACATACAGTGTTGGAATGTTGGAATTCATATGATCTCTTTCATTAATATTGTGGGAGAATGTACACAATAATTCCCAATAATTAAAGGATATAGAACTTATAATTTAAACCTGCAGGAATCCTGATATTTAAAAAGAACATCCATTTAGTTTCCATTTGTAACAATTTCTTGTTGACCCTTATCCAGGAAGCTGCAACGTCTGTCAGTTACTCGAAGAATAATTCTTTCATGTTTGACCACATGGTGGGACTTGAAATATCTCACAATGGGGCATTTTGTATGTATTTCATATTTCTTTTAAATTTTGTAATGTCTATGCTCTAGGTACTCATTTAGTTTCGCAGCTATTCATGGCAGGCTGTTAGATAGGAATGAGAGCAGATAAATAACTTTTTCTTAGCATGCTATGAAATTTCAGTACCTGGGGAATAAACAGGCAAGTCACACACACAAACACATACGCTCACTCTATGAAAGTCGCATTCTCTTGGTATGGTATATGTATAAATAAATTCCATCAAAAGTGTCACAATTATGACACAGAGGGATTTATTTACTAAACCCATCATTGTAGCAAACTGATAGACGAATTGCAAAATAGTTTATAATAGCCAAATTGACATCAGCCGAGTTGGAAATTAAAAAAAATAATAATAATATTGCAGTTTTTTTTTTCATTTTCTACAATTTGCTGTTTAGTAATTATATTATTATTAGTAACAAATTGATGAGTAGTAGTCCCACAACATCATATATTATAGGGGCCTTTTATTCTATATAATTCAGCTTCCAGTAGGATTTCACAATTAAGATTCTTAAAGTATGCAATCCAGGTATAGAGTGCACAGACGTAAACCAGTATGAGTAGGTACCAAAACATTCACAGTTCCTTATTAATTATGTTTTAATAGCAAAAGGTACTTCTTACTTGATCCTTACTGTCTCAATATGTATCTATTTATTTATAAAATATTTTACCAGGAAGGATACATTGAGATTGTTCTCGTTTTCAAGTATGCCCTGGGTCTTTGTCCACAAAACATTGCATTGTTACAATAGGATACAATATTACAAAAATACAATACACACACAATATAAATATATATACATATATTTAATATATAACAGGCAATAAATATATTCAACCATGACAGGTGCATTCTGTATTGAGGTATATTGCCATAGATCTCTTAAAGGATTTTAGATTGAATGAAGATTTGACTGTGTCCCTGAGGTTATTCCATAATTGCGGTGCTTTGTAGGAAAATGAGGGTTGAAACACTTTTTTTTTGTATTGCGGTATGCTAAATATCGTGCTGGTACTGGATCGGAGGTTATAGGAGGTGGGAACAGCTGGGGAGAGCATTCTACTCAGGTAGGGTGGAAGCTTCCCAGAAATGTTCTTATGCACAAGGCTGGAAAGATAAAGAGTGCATCGGGATTCCAGCGACAGTCAGTTTAGCAGGTTTTTTAACATGTCATAGGGGAATATGTAGAAGGGAAACCGTTTTTTCCTTTCTTAAAGTCAGTAACAGTCATTGAAGGCTCTAAGGACCTGCCTAGGAATGGGATACATTGACATTGTGGCATGTACAGTTACCAAACCCCCAAACTATCAAATTCTGGGAGTTTAAAGTTGCTGTTTAGTATATATATATATATATATATATAATTTTGGCTGTTTAGTATATATATATATATATATATATATATATATATATACAGTGTGATAACTTGGCACTCACCCCTTCGGTATACACCACATATATATCTGCCTCGGTGCAATCCCCAATGCGTCCAAAATATAGCCAAAAAAGAGATTTCCAGGATGCACTCACAGGCCTTTTTCAATCAAAAAAAATTGATTTTATTTAATCATGTGCAGGTAAACAACCTGTTTACCTGCACATGATTAAATAAAATCTAATTTTTTTTGATTAAAAAAGGCCTGTGAGTGCATCCTGGAAATCTCTTTTTTGGCTATATATATATATATATATATATATATATATATATATATATATATAAAGATGATAGCTTGGCACACTCCTTAAAAGAGAAAGACAGTGTATTACTTGCCTGGGTGCAGATCTTAGGCGTCACTTATATAGAAATGAAAGAATCAAGATGCACTCACAGGTCTTCAAATATAAGAAAAAAATGGTGCTTTATTAATCCATGTGCGGTATACAACAAAAATCAATCGACCTATATATATATATATATACCAAGTGCAAACTTTGGCACTCAACCCAAACCAACATATAAAAAAAACAGTAACCACCTGGATGCTCTCAAGCGTGAGGCACATAGAAGTGCTTTTCACTTATTTATTAATTATCCAGTGTCTTTAGTCACCTGCCAGATGCTATTATTTAAAAAAATAAAAATAAAAAAGACTGTATGGAAACCCTGTGAGCTATGATCATGATTAGGTATTATTGTGTAAATTTTAAAAATAAAATGTCTGCTGTTCTTTTATTTCTACATACTATCCTACATCGGTTTCATTTTTCTATTTCCATAAATTTTCAGCAATAACTAATTTTCTTCCAGTGGGAACATCAAGAAGGAAATCAACTATATTCCCAGGGTTAATTCAGTTCTATTCTCCAGAGGGTTTGAAAACTCTCATTCCATATGTAATTCTCTGTTCATTCCGATTGTTAAGTACATTAAAAGCATCCAGTTACCGAGGTAATTTTGACTTTTGAGAAATATTATCAGCTTTAGCAACAGAGAGAGTAGAAGGTGAAATATGTTTTGTAAAATAAGTACTGCTTTTCAAATAAAGTAGAAAATGATTTAAGATGAATATAACGTACATTTGCAGTGCACAATTATTTTTCCTGCCATACACGATGCCTAAAACTAATTTTATTTGTATCTACTTTTGTCGTTGGAATACTAATTAGTCAATGCAGAATATAGGAATTATTATTTAAATACTGACAGTTGTCAATATGAATGGAAGTGATTTAATCAGTGTTAGTAGCTGGGATTAGTATTGCATCTAGCCATAAATGCGCAGTGCATTATGTGAATAAGTATTAACAATTTGAAATCAATCTAAAAGGCATGTAACTTCTTCTAAACTACTATACATAGCAGAGTAGTAAAATTAGTGGCTAATGAAGGTGAAATAAATGGAGCATATTTTAAACTGACACCCCAAACAACTTAAAAATCTATGACCATAGCATATATTATTGTGGGAAGATTTCTCGGTATATGTCTTATTTTTCCATCAAGATTATAATAGCAGCAATTTGCAAGAACCCCTTCACCGATAAGCCCACCACACCCAAACACATCACTAGGAGATTGGGTTTTACAGAAAACCCAGTTGTCTTCAATTACTGAAACTACTGAGGGAAACTAACCACTAACTCAGTTGAAGGAGGTATTCTATAAGTTCCTTTGCAAAGCTAAGTTATCTCTTACTATAATGAAATCTGAACTCCTACGTGCTTGAGAAATCTTGAAAGCACTTGAAGATTTATTCAATGGTTAAGTTATAATAGGCTTTTATGATTCAAGTCACATTGACAATGGTTTTGAAACTTGTTGTCCACTGTTTGTTTATAATGGTCTGAATATGCAAGTCTAGACATTATTTGTAATGCGTACAGGGATAGCTAAGTCATATCTTGACAAAGTATATAACAATACCAAATATGTAGACTACTTGTAGCTTCTTCATAATATATCTGAGCCTGCAACTCTGAGTTTGGATTTGTTACTGATTTTAAAGGGACACTGTAGGCACTGTAACTGCCTCACCTTATTAAACTGGTTATAGTGTCTGGAGTCCAGTGGCACAATCCTTCCATTCAGTATTTACCGGTTTTTAATGTTTATAAAACATACACAATTTTTTTTTTTTTTTTAAAAAGCAATACATGATTAAATTTCAAATTGAGCACCACCAATCCCTAAGTAGTCTGACACAGCGCCAATAAAATTCTCCTAAAATATATATTTTTCTTTTGTTTTTTAATTCTTTAATTTTTTTGTGCAGACAGGTACAACGATGCCTACATTGCCACAACAGCATAAACAAGGGTAGTCAGATCACACATAGTATAATATAAATATGGCATGTGTGATAGTAGCACATTTTTATGATAATAATAACACAATTGTGTCTGCATATGTAGCTTAGCGAAGATAGTGAAAGACAGACAGACAAGAGATTATCAATGTATAGAACCACAGTGATTAAATTAATGTCGTCTGAACAGACTCACTAAACAAAGAGCATATAGCATTGAGGTTGAAATTAAGATTATAGGCCCACTGTAGGTACTTGATAACAGAAAGAAATTAAAAATAAAACAAAAAGAAACTGGAAGACATATACACTCAGATAGCATCAAGATGGGACATATTTAACTGTGAGCTATTCGGACTGAACCTGCGAGATTAAGTTATTAAGGAAGGTTAGTCCATGCCAGTCACCCAAAGCCAACCATGGAGGCCTGATGTGCAAGCCCATGAAGAAGCTTTAAGTAGATGCTGCCTAGCTGTAAGTCAGCCACCATGATCCGTCCGATTTTTCTCTGGTCTTGTACGCAGATGCCAAATCTGAAGCAATCCTGGGAAAAGCTACACGTTTCTGCAGTTCGGTCCCACTCAGTCGGGTGGATGGTTTTACGCCACTTTACTGACTCAGACGTGTAGGGCATCCCCGTCTACCCCTTCTGTGCTGTTTCCAACTGGGC
Source organism: Pelobates cultripes (assembly GCA_933207985.1). Classification (NCBI taxonomy): domain Eukaryota; kingdom Metazoa; phylum Chordata; class Amphibia; order Anura; family Pelobatidae; genus Pelobates; species Pelobates cultripes. The sequence goes on from OW240915.1 coordinate 41,224,521, forward strand.
TTAATCCGGCCTGGTCTCAGACCTTTTGTGGTGATGCTATTACGGGGAGAGGTAGACCTCTGTGGTGTTGCCTCTATTCCGACTTCGATCTCTAGCTTCTCCTGCAATCTTCTCCAAAATCCATCAAATAGCTGATCAATTCGGGATGGTAGGCTGTCACAGAACTGTAGTGGGTCAGTGAGGTGCACTGGAGCTATTTCCATGCAGGCAGCCACCATCTTAGGTAAGTAGAGTAGCGTTTAATTTCAGCTTGTACTCCCGTGGGCCTAGAGCTGAGCGAAGAATATCACCGTGGTGGAACTGGATAACCCCCACCGGTCCAAAAGGGGGGGGGGAGATAGCTCTCTACAGTAGTTGCTCCAATGATCTGAGAGCTGGGAGAGCAGTCGTCTCTCTTCAGCTCAGCTTGGTGTAGGCCGCAAGCCTCGGTTTGGGCAATCCGGTGTTAGAAATGCTTGTGTGGGGTGTCCCCCGGTGCACTGATGCCTGCTTAACAGGATACGTTTGGATTGGGTCTAAATTGATCGAGTGGCCCGTGATTAGTCCCAATTGTCAGCATCTGGCTCGGGAGCTCTCACAGAGTACGTCTCTTTGGCTCCATAGTCAGGCTACTTTGATCAGTGCTAATTATGTACACAGTCCTCCTTATACAAATTTAAACGGCTTCCTTTTGTCTACAGGTATCTCCATCCGATTCCATTAATTCATCTATAAATAACATGCCATAGGGAAAGTGCAGAGACAAGAAAAGCTCCAATTGTGAATATATCTCTATTTCAATATTTGCAAAACAGTGCACATTTAAGCAATGACTAGTGAGCCATTGGCATCCTGCTAACTCTCTGAGAGAGTAAAAATTCTTCAGATCCTCTCGTAGTATGTTTTCACTTTCTGGTCCTCCTATGGTCATGCCTCAAACATCTACACGTCGGTTGAGGCAGAATAACTTATCATCTCAATTTATATTTTTACATATTTTTATAAATTGTTCATACTTATTTGATATTATGTTTATGTGAAGTTTTCTGTATGAGCAAAAATGGATTAGGATGTACATTGTTTAGGATGTATGAGTTGTGATGAATCAGATACTATGTAGTAGTATTAAGACGTGTACTAGTGTTCAGCAATTGGCTGATGTTAGAAGAGGCTATTGAAACAGGAGGTAATGAAGCACCACCGTATCCTCATGAAGGGGGACATTCTCCCACAAAGTGCATAGATGTGAGGTGTGACTGTAGGTGGACCAGAAAGTTAAAACTTACTATGAGAGGATCTGGGGAATTGCTACTTCAATTCCTCTCTCTGAGAGTCAACAGTACAATCCAGTCATTGTTTAAATGTTCAACATTACCTCTGGTGAATGCATTTTAAACTGTTTTGCAAACATTGAAATAAGGATAAATTCCCAATTGGAGCTTCTCTTGTTCTCCTTGCATTTCATATAGGCATGTGTTTATGCTTAATGCTAATTAAAAGTCCCCAGTAGCTCATCCCCTCTGTGCTGTTTGGGCCAACTAGGAAGCATTAGCCTGAGCAGCAATGGGCAGATATAATTTCCTGAGTGACAGTTGACAGTTTTCCGTCCATTGCTGTTATGAATTGTTATGTCTAAATGGTGTATAATCTCTGTCTTAGCCATACCTCCAGTGGGGGGTGGGGTATGGGTGTCCAGTGACCCTCATTTAGGGTTAAACTGCACAAAAATGGTTTAGCCTTGAATGACAAGACAATTCCGTGGGACTGCAGGCACTATGACCAAATTAATGAGATGAAATATTTTTAATGCCTACAATGTCATTTTAAGGCCCCAATCTGGGACAATAAAAAATGTGTACATGTTTTAAAGGATTTCTTGGCCATGGAAGTGGATTTGGATTCTCTTAGCAGAGTAAGGGTTTAATCTACTTACTGACTTGCAATATTTGCATAGATGTCAGTTTAGAAATGGCTAGTCAGTAAGCCCTTACTCTGCTAGGAGATTTCAACCCATGGTATTGGCTAAATGAATCCATAGTATCCAATCCAATGTACAGGAAATTACATAATGTCTTAGCCTCAAAGCTTCATATAGGCTGATATAGCTGAATGTGTTTTCTGAAACTATGAGGAGGCATACACGTTAAATTAGCTGTAAAAAGTTCATACTAAGTACTTTGAAATTGGTATATAAAAAATAAGACACATTTTCTTTTCAGCATTTGCTTTTTTAGTATCGGTGCTCAAGATCAAGCTCTCCACTGATCTCAGAACAGACAGATCTACCTGTACAACCTACAGGATGCCTCTAGGTAACTGCAGAAGTTCAGTTACAAATTTATGAATGTACAGTACTGATGATAGCTATGTCTGTGCATCTTATATAACGATGTCCTCAATCTCAGTCAGATATGAAAGACACAAGACAAGAAAAAAATCATAAGAAAACTCAATTATATATATATTTTATACTTTGTAGCAAGTAATGAACATTTCCAAGAGTAACTTAGTGCTCTTCACAGAAGCCTTTGGTGATACAATGCTCATGGATATTAGAACTAGTCTTTAGGTTCACTCAAAGGCAAACAACTGGACATTGATAAGTGTATAGAAGAACACCAATAGGGTTATATTAAACTCTTATGATCTACATAATACTCTGTGCAGAAGCATCAAGCAGTACAATCCACACCCTAGGAATTATTACTTTCCATAATGGTTTCTGCTAGATATAACCATATATGTAAAAATAATTACATATACCATCTTTACAGCAATTATGCATAATTTAAGGAAGCAAATTATTCTGGGAGAATTTCTTCACACATTCAGCTGAGCAACTCACTGCTCACTGTAAAAGATACTAGATATTTTATCCCTCCATACAGATATATTCCAGTGAGTATCTCCACAAAATAGAAGTTTATCATACCTTAGTTGAATTAACAGTCCAGACATAAAGTTAAAATTTAAATCCACAATATATAATAAGAATGAAGTGTGCCACTGAATAGTATTTATATAACACCAGTGTTTGCTAATTAGTATATAAACCAGGGGGCAAATAACATACTTTTATCATCCTCAACTTAGCTATTGTGACTTACAGGACCCCTCGTAACCAAACAGTCATTCATCTTGCATCACTTTTCTCTGGATAACTGCTAGAAATAATATTTCTTTTCTGGGTTATCCACATATGCTCTGTTCCAAGGAAACCTGCGTAGATTTTTAGTGAATAACCAAATTTCAAACCACATTAACAGCTATTTCAACAGCTATTATGACTGGTACCATCAACAGGTCAAATCTCAAACAGGCATCATAGGACCATTGATAATCAAGCCCTTACTTAGAATATGTTCAGCTGTGGATCACCATGGCTTGTTTAAACATGCACTAATACTTTGTGAGATCACTTTGATAGTATCAGATTCTGAATTGCTGAATTACCCACTGCTTTATTTTATTATTGATTATTGACAGATGCATAAATATAGTCAGGGTAAATTCCCTGCATGCATTTTAACAGAATGTCAATACAAATCAAAGCATAAATATTTTTTTTTTTTTTACTATTCTAATCAGGATTTTGTTATCAATATTAGATGCATTTATTAGTATACAAAAATGTAATGTAGGTAACCAGAATTGACTAATTTTATTATATAGTATATGGATGGAGTGCTGCACACAAGTAGCAAATATTTTGGAACACTGTGGTGGGGGTCCGCCAATTACCAATATCAATTACAGGTGAAGATCCACAGGCATCACAACATAGAATGCAATATCAAGAATGTATTGTGGTCAAAAAGACAAAAATAAAATATTTTATCATTATTATTTTACTTTTGTCTTTTTGACCACAATACATTCTTGAAATTGCACCCTACGTTGTGATGCCTGTGAATCATCACCTATCATTTCTTTATATTTATATATATTTATACATCCCTGGAGATACATTTACTATATTTAGGGGTTATTCACTAAAAACATAATCAAAAATAAATATCAAACTGCAGAATTAAAATAAATAGATAGATATTGCTGTGCAGGTATGTTTTTTTTACTCAATTTTACTCTATCTTTTTTTACTCTATCTTGACCTACATTTTCCAATCAACGTTTTATTTTACAGAATGTACTATTTAGTGAATACATTCTTTGTATGATCTCCTTACAACAACATTAATCACAATTTGCTACTTCTGCCATACTGTATTAACCTTTTCACCCTGTGGGTAATCTTTGATGCACTGTAAGGTAAGATTGCTTTAATTTCCCTTGGTACCCACTGCAAATAAATACAAGACTCTGTAATGTACAGACATGTTTTCTTACATATGTTTTTTTTTTAACATTGAATCTATGTTATCTTGTTACATACTGATATGAGTAGTAACCAGAGCTATTCGGAAGAGAAGCCCTTGAGACCCCATATCATATCACCTTTTACTTCTCTTTTGCATTTTCTGCATACTTATGGTGACTTCAGAATCATTATGTGTGTATGAATAGGAATGACTGTGTTAGTGTTAATTTGATTTTACAATATTTCCTTATTAGAAACTAATTATTTTCTTATTGTAGGTGTAAATTATATTTTGATTTGCTTGGCATAAACATTCCTTTTAACATATATGTATCACTATTGTGGACTGACATCATCTAGCTTTATACACAATCTAGAAACATAGAAACATAGAATGTGATGGCAGATAAGAACCATTCGGCCCATCTAGTCTATTTTTTTGGCATCTCATGTACCTGTTTAAACATGATCCATTAAATGACTGTATAATCCCTCAACTGCCAATAGAATCAGTTCACAATGGCAAGATTTGAAACTCTAGTCTAAATACTTTCATTAGTCCCTAGCCTTATCTTATAGTTAGGATAGCCTTATGCCTATCTCACGCATGCTTAAACTCCTTTACTGTGTTATCAGATAGAGACATACATCCCCTACCAACTGCTTGCTGTGAATGTCGATGGCAAAAGATGATGAGAAATGTAACTCAACAAGGGTGGTCTGGAAAGTTTACGAAACATGTTTTATGGAAGAGAGATAATCCAGATTTCACAATTTTTCTTCACCAATATTTGGTTTGATAGAGCAGGTGTATAAATCAGATGATTTGTCCATGCCGATCGTGCTTGACCCCAACATGCTTTTCAATATGTATATATTGTTCTTGTGGATTGACATACTTTGGTAAAGACTATCTTTATTAGACTATCTGATTTCAAATCCCCTCTCCCCCATCACAAGTTCAATGTGAATATCAGCAGCAAAGAATCAGAATGATTGATACCCAACAGTGGAATGCCAAGCATCTACCAAACATCCAGATTTGATTAGGTCCAGTATAGGCACTGACAAATACACACATTTTTATGTGTTCTAAGTCTATTTTTTTGGCATCTCATGTACCTGTTTAAACACGATCCATTAAATGACTGTATAATCCCTCAACTGCCAATAGAATCAGTTCACAATGGCAAGATTTGAAACTAAGTTTCTCCATCAGAAACATTGCTATCAACGCCATGGCTGGCTAGTAATTAACATATATTAAAAATGAAAAAAAAATTGAAAAAACTTAAATGCTGTATGTAGAATACAATTTCGCAACAGCTGACTAACCTAATCAGACTGTTGGAAGGAAAAGGCAATGTGATTTAATTATGAGGCTGAAGCTTCAATTATAATCATGGTTTAATAATAAAAAAAAAAATCTGGGTTTTTTATCATGGAAAAGTATGAGTGTGTGGTGCTTTGAATGAGCAAATAAATATAGATAAATTTAAAGTATTAAGTAAGTGTGTGTGTGATTGCAAATTTTTGGAGGGTAACGCGTTTGTTTAATAACGTACTCATAATATTTGTCTTTATCTACCCCACGTAAAGAGTACACTGTGGGAGGATGGGCAGCAAACTCTAATTATTATATTGCAAACAATGCAAGCCTCAGCAATTAGATGGCAATGGTGAAACTACTGAACATATCCCCTAGGAATGATGAAATATGGAGGGGTTTATTCAATAAACCGTGAGGTGAAGAAGGACTTACTAAGTTAGGTGAAAATAACTGCAAATCAAGTGACTTGGAAATGTTCATTCCAACTCTGCTGACTTCTGTAATTTTGGACTGGATTTCGTAAGATGCTCCTCAGAGTACCACAACTCACAATTTAGTTCATGGACTCTAAAGTTTGTCACATTGTTATCAAGTGTGTGAGGAATGCCTTTGATTCCCGAAGCAGACGTTAGAATGTAAAATAATCTGAGATATAAATAAATAACAAGAACTATACAATTCAGATCTTCTAAGTATTACTCAAACTCAAGTGCAGGGCATTATTTCACCAAAATTGAAAGTGTTGGGTGGTATTGCTTTAACTCCTTAATGACCGAAGGTATGTCAGATGTGTCCAGTTAAGAAATGTGTACGATCTCAAGTTCCTACGGTGTTAAAAGTGACAAAGCATGTATTACATTTCCTTGAAGAGTTAAAATCAGGCAATATGTACCTAGCATATAGGCATACCAGCTGACCACTTACAATGTGACAGATTTACATATTTTGATGTGAACCCTACATTAATGTTATCCCCTTGACAGTTCCAAAAGAGTAACATGTTATTATGCTTTCTACATCTCTTTTTTCAACCTCAGAGAGCTTATAGATTTCCCTAAACACTATCTTTTGACAGCGGTTCAAGCAGATTAGGTTGGTTCAGAGAACATCTGTGAATTTAGGTTAATCTTGGGTCCCAAAGATGTCATGTATTAACCCCTCCAGCCACATGGGAATGATAAAACATGGTGATTTCTGTTAGGACTGAAAGGGTTAATAGAGATAGGCACTGGTGGAAGTGTGAATGCATTAACCTTTTCAGTCTCAGAGATGTCACATTAAGTGGTCAGCAGAAACCCATCCTGTTTCAGGAGAGGATAAAATGTGGGATTCTTGTGGGACTGAAACAATGTTAAAAGATGCACATGAGGGAAAGTGTGTATATATTAACCCTTTCATTCCCAGCAATGTCATGTGAAATAGCTATGTATTAACCATTTCAGTTTCTATGAATATGGCAAAAGGTGATGTTCTCCGTGGGACTGAAAAGGTTATCAAAATATACATCATGTAATAAGAACAGTTGAAGAGGTTAAATGTTTTATTTGCAGGTGGTCATAAAATAATAATAAAAGAGAGTAGAATGCTTATAATATGTGCTTTGGAAAAAAAACCACATATTTGTTTTTTAATGATTGAAAGGGACATTAAAGAGGCTGTCTGCTTGCTGTAGGAGAAATGGTTAAGTATTTTACATGTAGGGGAGATACGCAAGGATGATTTAGTGACCTTTCAGGATTTTGCAGCCTCACACAGCCTGCCTGCAGGTTCCCTAGTGTGGTAGCACATCCTTAGAGGGAACCAACTTTAAGCAAGAATAGTTCTTCCTACACGAATTCTGTGTGTAAACTTCTGTTGATACATCTGACTATTTGAAAGAGGTATGAGAAGGACAAGTGTTACTATAAAAATGTTACTAAGCACTATAACAACAACATAACACTATTTAGCAAACCTAAACTTTCACATTGTAGGACATTTTGCATAACCTGAAGAATAATGTAAAATACCTGATGTATACATGCAAAAAATAAAGCCTTTTCTACAAATGGTGAAAGCTGCTGGGCTTGTTACATATTTAGCCAGAAAGTCACTTTGTGTTCAGTGTTTAAATATTATAAACCCATACCAAGTGAGCACTGCAAGAAATGTATATGTTTTATATTTCCATAGTATAATAAATATAAAGTATAAAATAAAAAAACAATACCTACTCTTTAAAATTTGGGGATGCACGGATGTTAAAACAAAAAAATCCCATAATTAAATTTTTTTATCTCATTAATCATTGGCAATTTAGCTATCCTGGACTAAATTCTCATGATGCCCAATCAACCACGCTGGCTGAGCGTTATGGTAATCTAGTCCAAAAACTGTTCAAGTGCAAAATATAAGCCCTCATTTCTATCAGGGATTCCTATTTCTATTTTAATCAGTCTATCCACCTCATCACCATGAATTTTCAAATCAACAAAATATTTTTTTATTTTATTTTTTTTTTAAAAGGGAAATGTTTAAATTTAAACAGAGCTTTTAATGGGCACAGAGTATTCACATCAACTACCTTTATATCGCCAAACAACTTTTTTTCAAGATTACAACACTGACACATTTCCAGACCATGTCCATGCTGCCAAGTAGCAGCACAGGCTTAGATATGCAACCACATACACCAACAGATTGCCCATCTGTGTATCAATCTTATAATGAAATACCAACAAATTATATATCATTACATAAAATGTCATTACCGGTAAGGTGGTGCCAGTCTTACGGAGAGGGCCCCTGAAAACTCCTTTAATGCTACGGAAGTGCCCATTGCTTAGATGAGTAGAGCTGATAACAAGGTAGTAGCACGCCATACGGTCCTCTGTCTCCCATATGTGTTTATCCAGGGCTCGGCAGCTCTAGCAGTTATGCAGGCTGGAGATACAAACATGAATCCCTTGCATCTAGAGCTGAGATGACTGCCAAGGCTCTGCTAAAGAAAATCTGAAAAGGAAAGCAGGGAAAGAGAGACTTAACCGATGATGCCTCTCTTGTCTTGTGGTCAGATGTTGCTGCGTCTCAACTGTCTCCTCCACCAGTGGATAAAGCAACAAAGCATGGAGATCCGTAATCCCTACTTTGAAGAAGAACGCAATCCTAAAAACCTAAGTCAGAGATGAAGATTTCAGCTGTCAGTGGTCACCCATGGGTAATAGCAGAGTCCCCCCTTTGCATGCATGTGGTGGGTGACACATCCAGTTATCCTATGTTAGCAGCAGTCCATGACTAAAGTCTTCACCGTGCTGCTGCAGGCAGTTCATCCCAATGCATGCACCTTCAGCTTGGGAGTAAGATGTGATCCTTATAAATGTATCTGTCCTCAAAATTCTAGAATTCTGAAATCACACAGAGTGGTCGAGTTCCAGGAGCAGTTCCCTGTGCATTGTTTGCAATGTGTTTCCCTGGACTAAAGAGAGGAACTGAATGATGTGTGCTTATCGTTACTGAAAATTCAGCATTTTTTTTTTAATCTAGCTACTATGTAAAGATGACTCTCATTTGCTGTGGTTAACTTTCACTATTTCTGCGTGTTTCCATATATTTGTGTGTCGCTATGCTGGGTCTTTGTGTGAGTGCCAGGCTCTGCTCTCCACCCACATTCTCTCTCTCTTTCTCTCCCTCTCTATCTCACTCTCTCTCTCTCGCTCTTTTCTCCCTCCCCCTCTCTGTCTCTCTCTTTCTCTCTGCTACCTGCCAGCTTTAGCCCTTGCTCAGTATTAAGCAGTAGGCAGTAACGGCAGCAGAAGTAGCATCCCAGCTGGCTGTTACATTGATCAATTCAGCCCTAAATAGCATATAAAAGAATGCATGAGAAGGATCAATCCCTTTTGTGTTATAGAATTCCTTCAACCCATGCCACTCATAGGCTTGCTTTATTCTTTAAAAAAATCACACCAAGAAACACAACTTATGAATGTAAAATGTATATCTAAATATGTATATATATATACACACACAAATGAGTGGAGATATATGATAGATAGATAGATAGATAGATAGATAGATAGATAGATAGATACACAAATGAGTGGAGATATATGATAAATAGATAGATAGATAGATAGATAGATAGATAGATAGACTAATAACATTTGTAAGGGTTTGCTCACTAAACAGTGAATTGTGCTGACTGCGTTGCGAGCTAGGTTGGATAAAAAAGATGTTCTGTTTAGCAACTATCTCTGCTGAATTTGTCTAGATTTCAAGATTTCAGATATGGAATATCAGTTTTATAGTCACCATAACGTGATATTAGTAGTATCCACGGTGTTAGCAATATGGGAGTCTCTTTATTTATCTCTTAATAAATAACCGTTGGCTGCTGTTGCTTCTAACGATTAACCCTTTGATGAGAAGTGTTAGTGAAATTCATTTATATTATGAAAGTCCTTTCAAGTCATCTGTGCTGAAGGGAAAATACATTCTCCTATATAATGTAGCTTACACATAACAGCTGCTGCCAAGCAGAATAACTCCCACTAATCTCAGGCAGCCCAGAACAGGTAAATCCCAGCTCTGCGTTGAGGTTAGTGGTTAACATACAGGTGTCATTCTCAATGGCCATTGCAGTTTCTTATGCCTCGTGAGGCTATGAGAGCCAAGGCTTTAAAACATGACCTGTCTATTTGCTACATAGACATTCTAAGATTATTTCCATTACAAACTCATCTGTATACACTGATAAACATGTATGCAGCGGATCCCTACATGTCTTTAGTATAAACATTTTAAAGCAATGCTTATTATATTATAACTCTAAGTAATAATTAAATGTTTGTTTGTGTAATAGATCACATGCTTACTGTATGGTGCAGGCGCCATCAATCTCAGTAATGGCAGATTTACCATATGCAAATACTGCTTGATGTTATGAGTACTCAATAGCTGCGGCTATATCCCTGCTACAAATTTTACTGTGAAGAACAAGAAAACAGTCCACATCATAGCTTTGACTAATATGAAAAATAGTATTGGGTCACAAATGGCATAAAGGCTACGTTTTAAATCAAATCAATAGGTTAATTTCTACAAGCCTCCGCTAAACTGCATGCTAAACTTCTATTTAAATCCCAAACTTACAAACAAGGCAATCAGCAACACATGCATCTATTTCATGAATGAGCACAAGAACCTTCCAGTTGGGATCTGAGAAAAGATATGGTTTAATACGTTGAACTGTTGCCCACCTTCAAATTAATCAATCATAGCGTTTTCTATTTTTCTAATAATTATTATTATTATTTTTTTTTATCTGCAGTCGAATTGCGTTACAAAATCCATTAGGTTTCTGAATGAGTAGATAATAATTATGGAGTTTATACCATATAATTCTGCTATATATTCTTTTATTTGCTCATATTGTAGGATAATATGGGATATCGTACAACCAGGGTCGGTCAACAAAATTAATTAAAGGCATGAAAGATTCCGGTTATGTGTCACGCTTTACGCTGGAATAGAGGATCCCAATTACCATAGACAAGAATATTTCAGATCAAATGAAAACACAAACAAAAAACTGCATATTGGCTTCTTCATAAACAGGGATGGTAAAAAATGTAGATCCTCAGCTATTGTAGAAATGAAGCTTCCATGATGCTTGCTATCCTAACGGCTAACTAAGCACCATATAGATTGGTATCGTTTTGCAACAGCTGGTGATCTACATTTTGTCTACCCCATTCTAAAAGATCAGATATGTCAAAGCCTCTTACAGAAAGTGCCATATGGTGAGAGGCTAAAAATTGTATCTAAAAATTATTGGACATCCGAAGCAACACTGAGAATTGACCAACACATTTTAAATCATTTTTTTTTTAACTTTCAGTAATTGCTGAGTCGAAAAAGATGTATTCTACTTGTGAGCCAGGTCTTTTAAACCCACACAACTGCTGGGGATAGTACCCCAGGGAAAAGTAGGGAGTGAAGGACACATTTATTTATTCATAGGGCTGCTCTTCATATCATTACTTCCTTGGTTGAGATGTGCAATACATGGCAACAATATTGTTTTGGCAAATTCTGTCACTACTTATGGCAAATTAAGCACCTTGGAGAAGCTAGATTGCCCTATGTATTTTTGCCTATACAGTTGTTAATAATATTAATAATAAGTTGAGACATGATGAAGATATGCATGTTTTGCCAATGTAAATAATTTTGTAACTATAAATATGTAATGTCTATGCATCTGATAATTTTTTATGCTTTAACCCTTAGTGCTTACTTTCCTTTAAATCCACTGATTGCTTAAGAAAATGTTTATTCATTTTAAATCATGACATGAAATAAATCCAATAAAAAACAGTAATAGTAACAGTACTTAAAGATATGTGTAACCAGAGGTTTGTAAAAGTAGAGGTTTGGCAAATCATGGACTTTTTCCACATATGGTAGCTTGAAGGAACAATTTGGGCACCATAATAGCTTTATTGACGGTGTTGCCTTATCTTAAGGCTTTAACCCATGAAAGGTCTAACCCTCCAGATCCTCTTTGTCAAAATTTTCACAAATGAAAGCATGGGAGTTCTAAAGATTTCAATAAAGTTGTTATGGTGCCCAAACTGTTCCTTTAATAAACTCCCTGGCCCATGCAAGTTAATTTTAGTTGTCATAGCATTTATCTCTCCAGATTGCCATAATATCCAGAGATGTTCATTTCTCTCAAGCTCTTCTACATGATGTGCAGTGAGTATTTGTCTTTGCATAAAATTGTGTGAGGGTCTCCAGTGCCCAGGCAGGTCAACTCATACACTCAGTCCTTCTTGCTGGAATAGGAGGAGGGATTTTATCATGATGAGTTTGAAGTTGCTTTACATATCTTCCCTGTATGTATAACTCCCTTTGGTTGTGGAAGGAAGGGATGATAAGTAATGAAGGAAAAAAGTGCTGTATTCCATGGTATCCGTGTTGTGTGCTGGATCTTGGCAATGTTCTGCTCTGCTCATTAATGCTTTAAGTCATTTGAAAATTCATTCTGATGCGAACCAGCCTTCTCTGGTTGTGTCGTGTATCCAGAATAGGCTGTGTCATTTTTTTTGTACCTGAGAACAATACGTAAATTATCGGCCCCGCATGTACTAGCATTGCATATGTGGCGCAGACCAGTAGGGTAGGGTATAAGGCAGTAAGGTTGACCCCAGTTCTATGCCTGCCTATGCCTCAACTTGTCTCTCATTGTGCCATTCTATACTCATTGATCTCGGCCTTTAATCATTTACTCTGTCTGTTTGCAGGCTGTTTTACCTATCTTGGCATTGTATTAAACCCTGCCACACTAGGGACTGGTATACACTGCTATGCTTTTCTTCTCCTAGAAACAAGAATATATATATATATATATATATATATATATCAAAATATATATAGAAAAAAAATATATATTTATATGTATATATATATATATATATATCTATATGAAAAGTGAACAAGAGTAAAAAATATATACTCTGTGTATATAAAAATCAATTCCAAAGGGGGGCGGAGCTAACCGCGAGCGCGAATGGACGCTTGCTAGCAGAGCTCCGAAAGAGACTCAGGGCAATCCGCATCCATCGGGCACCTCCTGCAACATGGGACACCCCAAACGCCTCTCAACAGCCCCTAACACGGCGGGCAAACACTCCGCGGCAAAATCCAGCAACCTCACTAAATATTTCAAGGATCAGGGCGACCGGCGAAACGAGGCCGCAGGCTCCAATATGGCGCCGGACGACCCGGCGGAGCACTCCTCAGGGCCCTCCAGCCCAGCGGCATCAGACAGCATCTCTCTCACGTCTGACATTGATCGAGACAAAGATTTGAAAGCACTACTCAGGAATCTCCCTTCCAAGCAGGATCTGGCTACTATGCTGCAGAAACTCGAAGTGACCTTTCAAAAGAAGATGGATGACACCTCCACAGAAGTCAGACAGGTCAGTGACAGGGTTAACTCCCTAGAAAATGAACATGACTGCACATGCACACAATTACAAGCCCTGCAAAGTACAGTGACAGCTCATAACACACAAATGGCAGCTATGTACAGAGCACTTGACGACCTGGACAATAGAGGGCGCCGTAACAACTTAAGGGTTAAAGGCCTACCTGAGGCTGAGGGGGAAGACCTCCACTCCACACTGCAAGAACTCTTTAACCTAATCCTCCAACGAGACACAACAATGCCCATCCTGCTAGACAGAGCGCACAGAGCACTCAAACCCAGGAGCCCTGGGGGGGACTCCCCCAGAGATGTGATCTGTAGGCTGCACTATTACAGCGTCAAAGAGGACATCCTAAGGAGCCTCCGCCAGACCTCCCAACCACTACTGTACCATGGGCGACCAGTACAGATATACCCAGACCTATCCTGGATGACTCTCCAAGCAAGACAGTCATGAAGCCACTCACTGACCTCCTAAGATCCAGGAATATACGCTACAGATGGGGATTCCCCCTCGCCATCACAGCAACACACAACGGGGTCACTGCCACCCTCTCATCAGCCGAAGATACACAAACATTTACCTCAGCCCTTGACCTGCCAGAAGTCCATATCCCTGACTGGTATGGTCCGTTACACCAGCCTCCGCAGCACATTGCCCCACGGCTGAGAGGACAAACCCCGTCGAAGAGACGCTACAACGACCAAACCACTCACCCAGGGGGACACAGACCGAGAACAGGACCCCCCGCCCAATAAAGAATGCTCCATACCATCGCTACCGGACGCCACTTACCCCTACCAAGACTTCAGGACCCAACCTGCGAACATGGACAACTGAGACACTGTTCAAAGAACTGACCTCATTGCCAGCCTCAACCCGGCCCAGTTTGGATCACAAGCATGAACAAGCCTCACGCACTTCCCTGGACTCCCACCACCATGGGCCACTATAATGACTCATCTTACCCCGGAGGCCAAGATTCCTACACACACTCTCTGCAAAGGATCATTTTAGCATCCCCAACGATACAACAGACGGACCAGCCCTCCCACTCCGTAACAGAACCAGGGATCCCACCATACTCCACTTTAGCATCGTACTGCCTCTGATACGAATCCAGGACTTAACCTTAACCGCGGTATGGACTCCTACAAACGACCCCACGAACTTTGGTACTCTGCATACTGAACGGCAATGACATGCCGGTGGGAAGTCCAGTAGAAGACCTTCGGACGGGTATCATTCTTACTCTTCAGTTGGTTTACAATGTTTGAGCACATCTTGTCTCCTCTAACCTCTTCCCCCCCCCCACCCTTCCCACCTTCATGCACCCCTTCCCCTCTCACCCCTCTCTATTTCCTCCCCCCACCCTTCAACCCTTCTCGAGGCTTGACAGGCTCCTAGTATGCTTCTGGGTAGAGTTGAACCGAATTGCGTAATGTCTGAAGGAACTATGATGACTGTCTTATGAGTATGTTCCAAATGTTTTCTGTGCTGATATCCTAACCATAATACTGTGATGTAAGTCTTAAGTCCTTGCAGAGTTGGAAGATGGTATTCGCGCACTAACTATGGCCCAGGTACCGGACCGGCCCTAACGAGCCACTCCGACCCTAGTCATTGAGCGCCCCAATGCCCACACCTGATGCGACCGGTACACACCGAATGGTCCCATAAACTATACACACCTCCAAGCCCGATTTACCAATCCAAATCACCATTTAGCACACCATGGATTGCCCGTCTCTCCCTATGGAAAGACGTACCGTTACATTACCAAACCCCCCCCACACTGAACTAATTCGGTTACTCTACAACTAAGTGTTGAGTCACCTAAAGCCTAAGCGGTGCCGACTCAACTTCCCCTGGACTTAATAGCCACCAAAGGGAAAGCCACCGTCAACCAAGGCTGACTGACTCCACATTTCAAAACACCCCAACCTCCAGCTCTACAAGTGTAAGAGCTGCTTTGTATATAGTTTCTTTCACTGTTATATTGTTAATACTGTTTTTACTTCGTTTTGATTGCCACATACCCACTCAAGACCACCACAACAGGACACCCCCCCCTGTAGCCAACATGGCCAGCCTTACAGTAGTCACCTTCAACGTCAGGGGCCTCAATTCCCCCATGAAAAGAGCGCTGACCCTCAGAGAGCTACGCAGCCTAAAGGCAGACATAGCTTTCCTCCAAGAAACCCACCTTAAATTGGGCTCCACCATCACAGTTCGTAACCGCCACTACCCCACAGGATACTATGGGTGCTACAAAGAGGCCAAGACTAGAGGGGTAGCCATCCTTATAGGTTCACACGTACCCTACACCCACATAAGTCACTATGCGGACCCCAATGGCAGGCTCCTCATAGTGAAAGGTAAGATAGGCAACACTGTGGTGACATTTGCCAACATGTACCTACCTAACGCCAAACAAGGCACGCACCTGTCGAAATACATTACCAAAATTGAACAACACATGGAAGGTATCCTGATAATGGGAGGGGATCTAAACATGTCCCTGGACTCGAACCTAGACACCACATCCATGTCCACATCGTACAACGCCCACAGCAGACTCAAGATGACCCAATTACTAGATAAAGCCTGCCTGTTTGACAGCTGGAGGATCACCCACCCACACACCAAGGATTACTCTTACTACTCCTCGGTAAAACATACCTATTCTAGACTAGATATGCTCTTTCTCCACCACAGGCACCTACACCTAATCCAGTCCTGCAACTATGGCCCTATCACCTGGTCGGACCATGCACCATTGTCACTGGTTGTTCAGGTCCCCTCATTGACACCCAACCGCAACCAATGGAAACTGAATGACACCCTACTAAACGACCCAACCATCAATACATCACTCACTGACACATTACAGCACTACTTCGAGGAAAATAAGCCCACAGTCTCCCCCCCACCAATCATTTGGGAGGCCCACAAGGCGGTACTAAGGGGCCACATTATAGCGCTAGCTTCCAAACTCAAAAAACAGAGAGAAGCGCAGACAGCTGACCTACTAGTGGACATACGCCAATTAGAACAAACCCACAAACAAAACATGTCCCTGGACACATACAAACAACTAGTGGACAAACGCACGACACTGCAAACACTTCTTAACTCCAAGGTTAAACGAACGCTGCTTCGCACCAAACACACCTACTACACACAAGGAGGAAAATGTGGTAGGTTACTAGCGAGAGCACTCCAACAAACCAACCAACGGACATACATCACCACGATCAAACAAAAAGACGCAACACGCACGCACCTCCTACCAAACATACTTAAGGAATTCCATACTTTTTACACAGGCCTGTACAACCTGAGACAAACCCCGCCCTCTGGTGAGGATGTGACCAATTTCCTAGCCACGAGGATCACCCATACTAT
This sequence comes from Pelobates cultripes, assembly GCA_933207985.1. NCBI lineage: Eukaryota > Metazoa > Chordata > Amphibia > Anura > Pelobatidae > Pelobates > Pelobates cultripes. The sequence continues at coordinate 41,241,526 of OW240915.1, forward strand.
CCCCCCGAATATCAGACAAACCTTCAACAGCCCCTTGACACCTGAAGAATTCACGGCAGTAGTTAAACGACTCCCCCTAGGGAAAAGCCCAGGACCGGACGGCTTCACAGCTAAATACTATAAAACGTTCGTCAGTGTCCTTAAAACTCCATTCGTAGACGCATTTAACGCCCTCACATCCGGGCATAATCTCCCAACCGAATCCCTAGAAGCCCACATTACCCTCATACACAAACCGGGGAAAGACCCCGAAGAATGCGGGAGCTACCGCCCCATCTCTCTGATTAACGGCGACCTTAAGATATTCACAAAGATCCTAGCCGAACGACTCCAACCGCTACTCAAGGGGCTAATCCACCCCGATCAATCCGGTTTCGTGCCCGGTCGTGAGGCAAAAAACAATACAACGAAACTGCTGAGCCTCATTTACGCCGCCAAATCGGCGCAATCCCAAAGCCTTATACTTACCATAGATGCCGAAAAGGCATTTGACAGGGTGGACTGGACTATGCTTAAACTGACATTGCAAGCGCTAGGTTTCGGCCCAAACTGGAGCAGGTGGCTCTCAGCCATTTACTCCAAACCAGGAGCACGGATCAGGGTCAATGGCCAACTTTCGGACGTGTTTCAAATAACCAACGGCACGAGGCAAGGATGCCCCCTATCCCCCCTGTTATTTATTCTCACAATGGAACAATTCCTGCAGGGAATTAGGGACTGCTCCGATATAACGGGCCTTACAATAGCACAAAGCGAATTCAAGGTCACAGCATTTGCTGACGACCTTCTGTTCACAATCTCAAACCCGGCGACATCACTGACCCACCTCATGCAACAAATTGACCTATACCACCAAGTCTCCAACTACAAAATCAACGTTAGCAAAAGCGAGATACTCCCCCTTAACATATCCCACAACACCCGATCACTACTCCGCAACACATACCCATTCCAATGGCCCTCAGACTCGGTCAAATACCTTGGGGTCCACCTCACTACCTCCCTAGAACGCACCTACGACATCAATTTTCCCCCTCTCCTTGCTAAGATTGCGACAGACCTTAAGGCCTGGAACAGGCCACAATTCGGATGGCTTTGCAGGACCCACATCCTCAAAATGAATGTACTCCCCAAATTTCTCTACCTGCTCCAAACCCTCCCCATCAAAATTCCTACCTCATTCTTCGCACAAGCTAAGCGGACGTTTACAACATTCATATGGGCTGACAATCCCCCCAGACTCCGATATGACTGCCTCACCAAAAGCAAACAGAGAGGCGGCCTAGGTCTCCCTGACCTGGAGGTGTACCACAAGGCTATCACACTTACACGAATATACGAATGGGCACACCCCCGTAACGACACACAATGGGTAAGGATTGAAGCCAGCTTCTTCTCAACACCAATACACCTGGCACCCTGGCTAGGAAAAAAGCCCAACATAACAACACACAACGCAGAGCTACATCCGACAATCCCTCATACCCTACGAACCTGGCATAACATAAGGAGGGACCAATATATAGCTCCACACCCGTCTCCGCTCTACCCACTCACCGACAATCCAGCCTTCATGCCAGGCCCAATCGCTCTCCAAAGCTTCCCTAAACAGACCCACACACTCACTCTAGGGGATGTCCGCAACGACAAAGGGATCATCCCACTTGAGGACCTCACCCCCAATGCCGAACCCTCTAGCATGCTAAGATTTAGACACGCGCAAATTACACACTTCCTACACTCGGACCCTATACTCCTCCAGGGACACAGAAATCCCACGCCTTTCAAAATACTGTGCTCCCACCACACACTACGTAAGGGACTTATCTCATCCTTCTACAAAACAATCCACCACAGCCAGGACGAAATCCTGCCAACTTACACCGCACACTGGGGCAAAGAACTGTCCACACAAATACCGGCTAAAAACTGGCACAAAATCTTCCACAACATTTTCCATACGTCCAAGAGCAATAGCACCCAGGAAAGCAACTACAAGAGAGTTGCCAAATGGCACTACACGCCGACTCGCATCAACAGATTCTTCCCTAACACACCTAAAACATGTTGGAGATGCAAACAAACTGAGGGAACCTCAGGACATATCTGGTGGCTCTGCCCCGTAATCCAGGATTACTGGAGACAGATGGCCAACCTCATACGCACCATCACTGGCGTGAACCTTCCCCACACTCCTGAAACCATGCTATTCCTATCATACCCCCAACCACTAAACAAGCACAATCGCATCTTACTCAACCACCTCCTAACGGCTGCCAACGCTCTAATCCCCACAATGTGGAAACAGACTACAGCCCCAACTATCAGAGCCTGGATCGCCAGGGTTGACTCCATTAGAATAATGGAGGAACTTTCCTACTCCTTCACTCTCAAATATGACGAATACCTCACTACCTGGACCCCTTGGCTCCAATTCCTCCAAGGAAATCAGGGACAAGTTGTCTGATACCACTTCTCCAGCTAGACCTAAACCCCTGTCTTCCCTCGCGCAGAGCCCACCTCCCAGGCTGATAGGCCGTATAGACCTCCCAAACTGCTATGCACCTAAACATGCCACCATTCAGTGCCCTCACCCATGCACTTTTGCTTTACTCCTGCCACAGGATAACAGCGTGCACCTACACACAATGCCCGATGACCGGCTGGAACATCATCCCACACCCTACACTCTCTAACATGCATTGTATTCTGGCATACCTCCCGTATTGCACCGCTAGGTTAACAGACGTCAAAGCCGTATGAACTTCATCTGCACACACAAACCCCCCCCCCCCATACAACACAAAAATGGGAACTTCACTGGTTTCGCCCCACTATCAATAACGTTGATGTTCTTGTACCTGTAAAAGAACCTGTTGTTTTGTTGACCTCATTGTGCTGCTGACCTCATTGTACTGCTTTTAATACCTCAATAAAAAAGTTTAAAAAAAAAATAAAAAATCAATTCCAAAATGCATGAAAAGATGCATATAAAACATTTTATGTCATGTGGGAGTTACCCTATCCCAAGATGAATATATTATATCTGAACATAAACAAATGCATATAGAAAAACATAATAAATAAAAATACAATAGAATGGAGAATCCTCCTTTTAATAACCTGTAACTCAGAAGATATAATTACTCATCACATAATAAACAACACAACATTCATACATATTTCTGTGTCTGGTGTGTATAATAAATCCTGAGGACTTAATCATGCATTAAACCTGTATATAGTGAACAAAAATATTTTAAAGTTAATTTAGACCTGATAAGTCACTTTTCATATTTAGTCTCTTTTTAATGTTTTTAAATTAAAAATCCATTGCACTTATTTTTTAAATAATTATTGTAGTATATTTCCTAATCTCCTATTAAGAATAGAGGTTAACTAGTTTAGTGAGAATAAAATAATAAACCTTGTTAAAAAAGGTGTAGTCATATTAACAGTTATTATGCAGTTCTAGCAAAGCAAATGTATGCTTACAAGTTGTCAAGGTTCAACAGGAAACCATGACATTTCATAATTACATAGTTACATAGCTGAAAAGAGACTTGCATCCATCAAGTTCGGCCTTCCTCACATATGTTTTTGCTGTTGATCCAAATGAAGGCAAAAAACCTAGTCTGTAGCGCTTCCAATTTTGCATCAGACTAGGAAAAAATTTCTTCTTGACCCCAAAATGGCAGACAGATTTATCCTTGGATCAAGCAGCTATTACCCCACTAATTAGAAATTATATCCCTGTATGTTATGTTTTTGTAAGTATTTATCCAATTGCAGTTTAAACATCTGTAGTGACTCTGACAAAACCACCTCTTCAGCCAGAGAAATCCATATCCTTATAACTCTTACTGTAAAAAAACCTTTTCTTTGCCGTAGATGAAATCTCCTTTCTTCCAGCCTAAATGTGTGACCTTGTGTCCTATGTATAACCCTGTTTATGAATAGATTTCCAGATAATGGTTTGTACTGGCCCTGAATAGTGATGTCGTGAACCGTTCGCAAACTTGCCGCGAACGGTTCGCCACGAACCGTTCGTGGCGAATTCCGGTCAACTGACACATCCCTGCCAATCTCTGGCAGACCCTCCCTCCCAGACCCTCCTACTTCCTGGACAGCATCCATGTTGAAGGCATCCCCCTCTGAGGTGCCGTTTTTCCAAACTAAAGAGATTTACATTTTTTAACCTTTCTTGCTAACTAAAATGCTCCATTCCTTTTATCAGTTTTGTAGCTCGTCGCTGCACTTTTTCTAGTGCCATGATATCCTTCTTTAGAACAGGTGCCCAAAATTGCACCGCATATTCAATATGTGGTCTTACCAGCGATTTATAAAGAGGCAAAATTATATTTTCATCCTGAGAATTTATGCCCCTATTTATACATGACAAAACCTTACTGGCCTTAGCAACTGTAGATTGACATTGCATATTGCTGCCTAATTTGTTGTCTATAACAGTTCCCAAATACTTCTCGTGTGTGGTTATCCATAATTCACTACCATTTAGGGTGTAAGTTGCTTGTGCATTCTTGACCCATGAAGTGCATAACTTTGCATTTCTCTACGTTAAATTTCTTCTGCGATTTTAGTGTCCAATCCCCCAATCTATCCAAATCCTTCTGCAGCAAAGCAATATCCTGCTCACATTTTATTACTTTAAAAAGTTTTGTGTCCTCTGCAAACACCGAAACATGGCTTTCAATGCCCATTTCAAGATCATTTCTAAATATGTTAAAAAGAAGCGGTCCCAAAACAGAACCCTGAGGGACACCACTTACCACTTTTGTCCAGCCTGAAAATTTACCGTTAATGACAACGTCATTAATAACAATGGTGGACTGCTCCATATTGGACATAATCTGAGTGGTGAAATTTTTTACCATTTTTTTATTTTTGCATTGAATACACAGTGCACCTTCTCTTAGCTTCCTGTAGCCAAAGGGAGGAAGGATCTGATTTAACAATTAACGATTGTGTTTAAATTACTCAATCATCTGGGGTGACAAGACACAGCCATACATATTATTGGTATGTTTCTTTTTTCTAATTCAAAATATTGGTCCTTTAGGGTAAAACATTAAATTATACTGTAAGCATATTCACATGTAAGCACAGACAATCTCACTGACACTGGCTCATTGATACACAGGCTCTAAGACAGACAATCCTATTGAGATACATAAGCCCACTGACATAAAAACACATGCTCTCTGATGCACACAAATAAGCTCACTGATAGACAATCTCACTGACACACACAGACAAGCTTACTAGTACACACACAAACTTAGTACAGACACACTCTTGCACACACACACAAGCTTACTACAGACAAACTCCCTTGTATACAAACATATGCTTACTACAAACAATCTCACTGACATGCGCACACATGTTCACTACAGACAAGCTCACTGACAAGCATGCTCACTACTGAAAAGCTCACTGATACACACACATGCTTATTACAGAAATGCTCACTGAAACACACACACATGCTTACTACAGACAAAGTCACTGACACACATGCTTACTACAGACAAGCTAACTGACACACACACATACACACAAACTCAATTGCAGGCAAGCACACTGACACACACATGCTCACTACAGACAAGTTCACTGACGCACACATGCTCACTATAGTCAAGCTCATTGACACACACATGCTCCCTGCAGAAAAGCTCTCTGAGACACACACGCCCACTACAGACAAGCTCATTGACACACACATGCTCTTTACAGAAAAGCTCACTGACACACATAGGCTCACTAGAGACAAGCTCACTGGCACAGATGATCACTACAGAAAAGCTCACTGACACACAAACTCACTACATTCAAGCACACTGACACACACACATATGCTTACTACAGACAAGCTCAGTGACAGACACACTGCTCTCTACAGACAAGCTAACTGACGCACATGCTCACTAGAGACCACTTCACTAACACACAAATGCTTCCTATAGACAAGCCCACTGACACACACATATATACAAGCTCACTCACTAGCAGGCAGACACACACACAAAATCACTGTCATGGGCTGAAAATTACCAGGAATGAGTAGATGAAGTTGCCATTTTCGAGCCTCTTCCTTCCAGCAAGGTCATCAGCTTAAGTGTGGGAGACCCAGCTTGCATGTGGGAGGTGGAGCTTGCATGTGGGAGGTGGAACTTGCATGTGGGAGGACAGTCTTAAGTGTGGGGGTTGGGCATGCAGCACCCAATTGCTTGGGATTGTGAAGGGAGAATGACAGTGCTCCATCCCGCAGGGTTGAGTCCCCTAGCACCTCCCTCTTTAATTCCCTTGGACTTAGGGCTGTCTGCCCGGCCCCAGGTGCCAGTATATCTGACAATGATATGACAATGTTAAATTCAAGCTGTCGTTATCGTAAAATCATTGTATAGTTATAGTTATTATGTAGAACAATCTCACTTATGACCATAAAGAAGCATAAATTATTATTTTAATGTTTTATTTTTATTTTATTTTTTAAACAGACCCTTTCAACTCCATTGGGGAGAAAGAGTCATTTCTTGAGCAATTTGTATTATATTCTAATTTTGGAACTTCAACTTAAATGCAATGCAATAGAGGCTGTTAAATAATGAGCTTATCTAGTAATCAATGTAGCTTCTCTGTTTGTTTATTGTTCGTGTTTTATGTTATTTTTTCTGAGTCACAAATAACATTCTATTTGTATCAGGATAGTGTGATGATTGCCTGAAACAATGCATCTAACAAGTGTATATTCTACAATTTTATCCTTTAGTGACAAAATGTGTTGTATACACTGTTTCATTAACAGTTAATGACTTAATTAAACTTAACTATTATTTTTTTTTGTCCTATCTTTATTTATGCTGTGCAACTGATAACAAGTATGCTTGATACACCACGACAGCAATAACAAGCATAGTAAAAACAGACAATAGAAAATAGTAGCATGGCGTTCAGAGAAACTGCACTTTTTTTATTATAATAACAAGCTAGTAATAATAAATGTCAGAGGGTAGGTAGAACAAAACATTATAGAAATCAGGCTATACTGACAGACGGAGAAGACAGCACAATAATACTGTAGATTACTATGGTGCACTCTTTGTATGAAATGAGCAAAAAACAAGCTAGGTAAATTGTCAATGATTAAAAAAAATCAAACGGCATTGCTGATTGTACTAACTGACAACGTGTTGAAATAAAAAGATAAAAACATGTAAAGAGAATATCACAATGTTAAAAAACAATACTCAGAGTGCTGAACATAGGCATTGTAAGCAGATGGATAGTACTCTGAGTGACAGGAGGCGTTAAAGATAGGACACCCAAAGTCGCGGGTAGGCCATGAGTGAGAGACCAGTTCCTCGCCAGGACCATGATTCTCTCCCTTCATCACAAGATCTTGCAGGTCCTTTGTTGGTCTGTATAAGGTGGAGTAATTCACCAATCCATGACCCCCATAACCACAGTTCCAGGCCTTAATGTTGGCTAGTGCCCCATGTCCATAGGTCCCCCATCCCCAGATGGAAGGATCATGTGCCCAAACTTTACCGCCATGGGTGTATGGATGACTCGGATGCTGCTCCAAATGGGCCCCTAGCCTAGAAAAGGAACGGGTGGTGCAAACAGCTGCTGGTATTAAAGTATCAGGAGGGGCAGTGTCTTGGTTCAGTCGCTGAGTCGATGCCAGAAATCTTGGCATATTGCATTAAATTGGGCATCAAATGATTCTATCCATTTCTGGCTTACTAGGCCGTGCTGATGCTCCAATGCGGTGGCCACTTTTGTCACACCTCGTGATAGTCGAGGCTCCCATTGAGGGGATCTCTTTACTTCATTTTCTGTGAATCAGGATAACCCCCACCATCCCAAAGAGGGGATAACAGGGGTGCAATAGTGTGCATCAAAGTGCGCACTCAGCATCGGGAGATCGGCCGCCACTCCACCAGCAAGGCAATTTAGTAGGCCATAAACACAGGTAAATATACGGCTTCTGTCTGGACTCAGTGAGAAATAGGTAATATCGATCTTTCTACAGCTCATAACCTCTGATAGCCAGATTCGTAGTTTTAAATGCATGCATGAATTGCAGCTCAGTTTAACAGGAGCTACAGAGAAACAAGTCTGGCCATCTTGGACATTAGGCCCTGCCCCCCGGAACTACATTTTTTTTATCATTGATGGTTGTATATTCTAGGGAGTATATTTGCAATTAGAGTACAACAGACATAGTTGGGATGTCTGCTTGCAAATAGTTATTTGCATTAAGCCTTCTTCATCTCCTTTTTATCATTAAGAAGTTTTAGAAAGGGTTGCTCCAACTATATATATATATATATATATATAGCCTTTGCTGTCAAAGGTGTAAGTCTTCATCCAGCAGTGTTATTACAGCATCATTACCCAGCCAGGAAAAAAAAGACTTTTGGGTTGGCTAATCAATTTTGTGCATATTGGACATCTGTCATCAGCAGATCATGCTATTCACAGACTAGTGCAGCATGGACACATGTGCTGCCCAAATCCTCCCCTCAGCCAATCCTGGTACCTAGGTCCATACGCTCTTCACCATCACTGGTTATTTTCTGCTTTTATTCTATATACTTCCACCATTTAAAGTCTGGACAGTTACCAGTTAAGAACAGACTCTAGCAATTGTGGACTATTTGGACTTTATATTGCGTAACCTATATTTTGTGTATATTGTGTTCTCTATATCTTTCAGTAAGGGGTTGAAGGTAACCCTTACTATTAGAGTTTGCTGCCTGCTATCATAGCTATACTCAGTTGACATTCTAGCGCTTATATCTGTGTATATTTTTACATCCTTCAAGATATCTCTCTCCCTCCAGCAAGGGGGAGTGACATCAAGAGGAGAATCGTGTTGTCAGGAGAAAATTACTGGCTGTCCCTTAACCATCAATTATCTTTTACATTCCACCTCGATTGGAAAGCTCATATCAGCAAACCAAACAAAAATCATCTTTTTCATTTCATCAAGAATGGTACCCCAAATCACAATTTAAAACAAGCATGTTTGTGCTTTGCACAAGTAATTTTTTCCATGATTCTGGTACATGGCAGTTTGGAAATTGAATTTCAGACAATCACCAGATCAACCCAAATTATGACAAATTACAGTTTGGAACCAAACGAGTTACCGAGTCTACTTCACAGTCACCCATTCTTCTTTGTATTGGATTCTAAAGTACAAGTAAACACGTACTCACCAACGGTGTAATTTACTTAAGTGAGAAATCAAAGTGAATTCAAGGAGAATTTAAAATATAAGGCTCTTTAAGCTGAACTGAAACATTTTCAGAGTCAGCTATGCTTCCAGTTCAGGTACTTGGACCTTACATTTTGAATTCACTTTGAATTTTCTATGAATTCCTGACAATTTCACTTTACTGAATAACCCTGCAAATGTCCTGTTGGGCAAGACAATAAACAATGTATTTCTGCCTACAAATAAATCCTCATAGATTGTTAAGGTACTTCATTACCTCTAAATATCTCCTTTCTCTAATTGTAAAGTGTGCCGAATATGTTGGCACTATAATAATTATAACTGCACTGAAAGGCATACCAAATGTCCGGTGAACTTTGTGCTGGAGTTATATGTAGGTAGGAATAAGTACTTTCTCATATACTTTTTTTTCAAGTAAAGGTAAACATACCAAGTAAAAAAGTAAGAAAATGGAAAAGATAAGAATGTATTACAAAATTTATCCTGGCAGCAATAAGTTAGAAATACAGTTTAGCAAGATCAATGTGGCTTAATGTGTAGCAGCATGTACAGGAGAGTCATGCAGAGACAAAATCCATTTTAGTATAAAGCTGCAAAAAGAAAACAGTTTTTCTTATATCGTTCTACGAGATACACTGTTTTCTTTTTAATAGATTGTTTCCTGTTGGAGAATAATTCATGGTCTACCCATGCACCACATTGGAATTTTGTATCAAGCATCAATAGTTTCTTTGTTTTTTCTCATCTCACGCAAAACACTTCGATATTTTAATACTTAGGTTGAATTTTATTTAACTGTGTTTTGATATAATAAATCCACAGTAAAACAATTAGTAAATATTTAACGCATACTCACTACGTAAAAAAAATCTTGCCTTGTATGGATGGGAAGTGGACAATGATGACCTGAGATAGAGGCTTGGCGGTGGTCAAATAAAGTATGGTTGCTCTCAAAGACAGAAGTTAGTCAACTGGGTTGAAACAAATACATTAGTCAAAAGATCCAATTACATCATGAAGAACATACAGCAATCAGCTAGTAGGTATATCCCACATTTTGGGGTGCTGTAGAGACTGCTCATAAGCTCCATTATGTCAACTTGTATCTGGCTCCAATCAGTGTTAGACCGAAAATATTGTATATCTTTTAGTGTCTTTCGTACAATATTATCACACTGTATCATGAAAACAGATCACTAAAATAGAAATAGTGTTTCTACTTTATATTCTGTTTGATTAGAAGGAAAATGCTTGATAGGTATCATGGAGGCAGCTTTACAGACAATGTAAAATGAGCTTCTAGAAGGAACATAGGTAATTATTCAGGATTCAGAGGTAACATTCCATGTGAAAGACACATTGCAAAGTAAATTAGATTCCTTTTTAATATAATGAATTTATACATGATGCAGCACAGTAAATGACTAAGCCTGATCACATGTAGGACATCGAGTGTACAGGTGGCTTTGCCTTATGCCACATATTTGTTTCCAAAGGTAAGTCATGGTATTTGAGTTACAGTATTAGTCCAGCAATGTAGATGCAAAATAATGAAGTATTGCAGTTTCTTTGAATATATTTTTTAGTGAACTAACTGAAATGTGTAGAATCAAGCTTGCAGGCATTCCTACCTTTATAAAGTCTAAAGCATTTCTGACCAAATGTAATGCACAAGTCCTATTTATTTTAACAATATTAAAACTGTTAGAAATAATAAAATATTGAAGAACAAAATTTCCACAATAGAATGATACAATATTTTCAAACCAAAAAGTTATGCAATAAAAGCACGTAATTTACGTGCTTTTATTGCATAACTTTTTAGTTTGAAAATATTGTATCATTCTATTGTGGAAATTTTGTTCTTCAATATTTTATTATTTCTAACAGTTTTAATATTGTTAAAATAAATAGGAGTAGCATAAATTAAATTCACAACTAAGAATTAATTTTTAGAAAATATATGCATGTTATCGACCCACTGGCCTTCTGGCTGTTGGCCCTGTTTCGGGACTGTGCTCTGCCCTCAAAGGGCATAGGATGACATGGGATCTGGGATAAGGCCTACTTGTGGTAGGATTCCTGTAGATGCCCAACACGCAGAATTTAAGTAGAAAATAAGAAAATACCTAAGACGTATTACCGGGCCTTACAATGGCCGGATTTAACATATAAAGGTAAATAGCCACAAGACAGGGAAAAGATAAGACGTAGAAATAACATAAATGATGAACAAGCCACGGGTCAAGGAACGGAGAAATCAGAATAGACAGGAGCCAAGCCAAAGGTCAAGGAATACAGAGATCGGATAGTCAAAAGGGAAGCCAAGGTCAAATACACAAGAATCAATACAAGAAACGCGCTCTCGGATAACCAATTGGAAACCATGAGAGGGCACATAGAAATGGGCAAAACAGGCTTATATAGTCTAAAGTGTTCTCTGATTGGCTGCAGGGAAGCATGCGATCATGGGAGGGTATGTAAAACACTTTCATGAAATTTACGGAACTGGCCCTTTAAGGGTTAAACATGGAAACCCTTATATGCTTCACAGCTGCAGCGGCCGGCATCTCTAATGTTTGGAGAGCCGACCGCTGTGAGAGGGGGAGGAGCCACCACAAGGGGTGAGCGATGGGCGGCACTCCCACAACCATGTGGGAATGCCACCGGACCGAGACGTGCCCGCCAGGTATGAGCTGATCCGGCGGGCGGAGACCTGAAAGGTAAGAAAAGCAATGATGCATGCCCTCCGAGACCCCTGCCGCTCTCTGACAGGAGCAGACCCGGCGGGCGGTGTGACAACTTGAATGATTGGTATTCAGCCATAAACCCTATCTCCCCAGGAACACTCTACTCTCGTAACCTAGTTTAATGATTGGTATCCAGCCATAAACCCTTTCTTCCAAGTGACACTATACGCTCATAACCTATCTAAACTAATGTTTATGTGTTAATGCTCAGTTTGTGCTTGTTATAATTGATTTTCTTACTTAAAAATGTGCAGCCCATTATTTAATGCTTAACAATGAAAAGAGCACCGGTTGTGCCAAATACCAAACAGATATACCAAAGTATAGAAAATGATGTGAAAAACGTTTGTTTCAAGTAGGATGGAGCTTAAGTCCATAGTTACGTACATAGAAAAAAAATGAATGGTGCAGATTAATACAAGCAAATGCTCTAGTTTGTATAGCATTAATTAAAATGAATCCAATAACAGGTGTGTGCTCCTTGTAAGTAACAGTCTGTACACAGTGGTCGACAATACACTAGTACTCAAAAGAAGAAAAACAGATAATAGTGTAATACTGTGAGTACATGCAGAGAGTGTAAAAAATAAGGAATGCACTCACAATGGAAGAGCGTATAACATAAGCTTAATGTGTCTGGCATTAAACTCAGCCACTTTATAAAAACTGACACACTGTTCCAGTTTCACAATGGTAGCCTATATAGACACTACAGCCCCATGCTACACTACTTGTCTTTCTATCCTCATCCATCTACATTCACCTCCACAATAGTCTCAACTGTTCTTTATAGACCATCTTAATCCAATTCAGTCAGCCCTATCTTTTTGATACATCTTATCTCAAACCAACTTCGTTCCTTTTCCCAACTCCCAATCAGTTCCAGACTCATTTAGTCCATTCCATAAACCAACAGTACTTTCAGATCTTACCCTATCCCTCCTACCTCAGACATTTTAAAACCCTTTGATCCATTCCAGTCTCTGTTATGCTATTCAAGTCTGTCCAGTTTTTCTTAAACTCCACTCAGTTCCTCCCATATCTCCTCAGTTTATTCTATTCATTGTCAATGTATTAATGAACAACATACTAAGCACCCATATCCATTAGGGCACTGGTATTTTTTCAGTTAGTCGGTCAAGATATCCCAGACCCTATAGGTCCATTGCAGACACCTACTATTAATTCTACTTTAGCATTCTCAAGTCCTGGCCTATTTTCAGTTCCCCCTGTACATTTTACTCACTTCACGAATTACAGCTTCAAGCAGTGTTTTCTAGTCTCACATGGTGCTTCCAGTTTACACCTTTCTTGGCTGTGCATTTAGTGCCCAAATTATTTTTTTGCATTTCAAACCCCCATATACCTCCCCTGCCTGACATATGGTTTTCTAAAATTAGCATGCCTTGTAATGTTGTCTATTGAAATTAATGTAATTTTCCTATCATTCTTTTATTTATTTATTTTATGAATTTTTATATCTGTATGTTCCCCATCAGGAGATTTTGAACATTAAAAGTCACAACTGAATTTATAGCTTTTAGCTAAAGAGCAAATGGAATATCTTTTAGCACTTCTAGAATCTAAGAATATCATCATCTTTCTTTTCTTTATTGGTATCTATTTTAGTGGTAGTGTATGTGTCTTAGGGCATCACAGATGCATTCATAGATTGCCATTAATCTACAGATAGAAAAAGTACAAAACCATTTTACCTTACCTTAGGATTTCAAGTGACAGACATTGAATAAAAAAATAAAATGTATATGTTGTTTGTGTACATGTGTGTGTGTGTTTCTAATAAATATATATATATATACATACACACACACACACACACACACACACACACACACACACACACACAACATGTTATGTTCTTAATACGAGAGGATTACAAAAGTATTTTCTAAATGTAGACATTATAAGACATGTAATGTAAAGATTAAAGTTGCAACTACTAAGAAGCTTATTTTTCAAATAAATTATTTCAGATACATGGTCAGCTCACAGCATGAAGTGAGAAGAAACTGCTAGATTGATGCTCATATCACTCACACAAGCTCAAGGAAACAATAAAACCATTAGAAAATATTCCCTTCATTGAGAACATATTTATAGACCCATGGTGGAGCTATTATAACATAAAAAAACCCAACAAAAAACATTGTTTGAATTTAGAACAGTGGGGATGTGCTGTTAAGCAATCTTCTATTACTGAGGATTACAGAAAATGCATGTACACGATCTAAAATGGACAATTGCATTGTAAATCTTCCAGGACAGATCATCTTATTAATAAGAGAAAATTATCCTTTTTATTCTTCTTTGCCCAACGCAAAAAAAAGTAAAGCTTCACTAGCCAGTTAACAATGTTCCTGGTTTTGCTAATCGTATGCTTGACTCCCTTAGTAGTCAAGGACCAATGATTTTATTCTCTGAATTTATTTTCTGGTTATTCTTCTGACTTTGTCAATGACCTATTTGGTTAACTCTGATTCTAGCCATTCATGCAAACACAATGGACTTGATATTTAATACAATAGACAAACAATGAATTCATGACAGGCCAAAGGCTTTATTCTTTACATGTTATATACATTTGTATTTGGAATAACATTCAAACATACATATCAAGACTCAAATATGGTTAATAAGGTTACCTTTTTATTTTAGTCTCTGGTGAGCAGCACTATTCAAAGTGTTTTCTGTAGATAGCATCTACAGTGAGTATCCAATAAAAGCTGTCATGATTTAGCCAAATCACTGCACAGCACAAATTCATTTGAGACATAGTTTATCTTTAATATGTTTGCATAAGCTAGCGGTGAGGGACACATCTGTAGAACATATGGGAGCTACAATAGATCTCTGTTATGACAGCTCCATGTCCTATTTGCTTGTTCTACGCTGTCGTATATGCTCATGTTTGTTCTATACAAAGAAATCATACGTGTATGGAAAGGAAAATACAACAAAACAAACAAACAAACAGACAAACAGACAAACAAAAGAATGCAAGCAAACAAATAAACCTAAGTTAAAACAAAAATGAAACCTTGGACATTTTATCTAAATAAAATTATACGCTCTCATAAATCACATTTCAGAATAGCTATTTATAGAAAATACTAGCCCAAGTTACCCAAAGTCTATTGAACAGAAACTAAACTTAACAAACAGCTCTTTTCATTCAACAGGATCATTAGGTGTTATTGGCGATGTGTCCACACTGACATGTCAGTTATAACGGTTCAGAATGATGTAGCTTAAATAACTAGCAATGAGATGTACCAAATTACATTGATTTTACCCACTAACTGCCTGTCTCAAAAAAAGCAACCAATATTATTCACTTCTAAAATGGTGATTTTTCTTTTCTTATTAGAAAATCTGCTGAGTAAAAAGTACCCACTTTTGCTGATGATGAAGTTGAAGCCCTTTTTAAATGTTTTCTCATGAGATTTAAAAAACGAAAAGAGAATTGCAATTGTTTCTAAAAAAAAAAATATTGCATAATAAAGTCATTTTTGGATATGCTATAAAAAGAATTGTGTGTGCCTACTAAGATGTCTTGACCAACAGAAGAAATCTGACTCCCTATCGGTTTAAAGAATAAAATCCGTAAAACTATAAGATATCTTGCTTGAAACTATTTAATTGTGTCTATCTGTTAATTATAAATCTTGCGATGTATGTTATCTGCAATCTGTTTAAATATATATGAATGGAATCAGATGTGTTAATGCAATAAAGCAGAAAGTCTGGTGCATGCTACATATGTACGCCTTGGGCATATACTAATGAGTAGGCAATGTATGAGACGATATTCAAGGTAATGGGTGCATGCATGAGCAAGGGTGGCCAACCCAGTGAATCAAACAAAATGCAGTTCATTTAAAGGGAACATGTCATGACAGATGCAATTTAGCATAAATCCCAAACAAATGTATGGGATACATCAGACATCATAGAGATACACGATGCCTACAATGTAAAGAAAAAAAAAGGTCAGCAGATCTCATCTTTGAACCAAAAGTGCCATGTTCTCACCTCCAGTCCGCCTGCACTCCACCTGTTCTCTTTTTTTGTTTACCTTTTTGGGGTCTCTTCCTGAAACACAGCAAACATCCTTTTTGTAGAAGACACATTGGCTTCATTTCTAGCATTCCGGCATCTGAACGGACTGATGTTGGCCACTCAATTCCTTTACTCCCTAAACAGCGCTAACAGCGTTGGCTAAGGAGGTACCAGAGCAACTAATGCTGATTCGCTGTGTTGCTCTGCTTGGAAAGCAGAAGTCTATGCCTAAGAATTGATTGGCAGGTATGAGAATGGCATCTAATTAAATAGGTTTTTCTTCTAATCTATACATTTGCTGGAAAATCTGCATAATGTTTAGATGGGAATTTATGTTCTTTATACTTAGCATGACAGGTACCCTTTAAATACCTTGGAACTACAAATTAAAAATAAATAAATAAATCTATATATACAAATTATTCTCACTTACTGGCAGGGTTCCATTCTTAAGACTCGATTGTAAAATATATGGGTCGTTAATGAGGATGTGCTAGAGAACACACGCTAGAGAGCTGGTCTCTGTTTCCCCAAACACAGACCAGCTCACTAGCGCAGGGAATCCCTTGAATCTGGTTTTGGAGAAAATTCCTTGAACATAGACTCGCTCACTAGAGCAGGGAATCCATTGAATCTATGTTTGGGGAATATTCATCAAACTAGACCAGCTCTTTCGAGCAGGGAATCCCTCAAATCTATGTTCAGGGGAAATTCTCCTAACATGGACAAGATCTCTAACCTGGGAAATCATCCAAAAATAAAAGAAAAGTAACATTTCTAGCAGTTAAGTCATTTGTAGTGTTACCTTCCAAAGATATTGCAGTCACCAAAGGAACTGCAATGTTTCAACATTTCAATCTATTTCAAGGAACGTATTTCCAGAAGGAACACAGTACTGGGATTATTGAACATGTGTTCAGTAGACACACCCAGTGCTGAGATTGAGAAACACATTTCCAGTAAGTTTAGAGTGTTGCTATTGGATGATACACTATTAGCAAATACGCTGCGTTGCAATTGCAAGTAAGCTTCACATGTTTTTATGTTTCTGTATAGCCTAGTGGTTAAGTACTTGGTTTTTCAATTTGTCAGTCAGGGCTCAATTATTGAATAGCATAAAATAATGATTAATGATATTAATTATATAATGATATTAAAGATATATAAATATCTTTAATCAAACATCAAATCACATGCAGTGAACATAATATTTTACATATGTCAGTAAACCTATTTACTCTTGTATATTCAATTACACAGAAACTCAGTAAGTAAAATGAATGTTGTTTGCCATGTTTCAATCAGGACATTCATTAAATATATGAAGATTGTATCTGTAAAGGCCACTGGAATTTCAAGCTAATTGACTGGGCAGACTGGGCAGATTTCACAAACAACCTAATTCTACACATTCCCTGTTGTGTAGCTTATACAGACAACATTGCCAAATTGTGTTGTACGTAAAAGAATAGGGGAAATGCTAGCACTGCAGAACTGTTAACACTTTCCCAAAATCCAAAATGAAACAATGTAAGTAGGTTTTTGCCTTTACCACTGGCAACAGTTTTGGTGGGGGTTTGTTTTACAACAGTTATCTGGTGGGTCACTGTCCTAAGTGCACAACCTTCAATGTAAAACTGCATCAACTGGTTTACAAAAAGCCAAGTAGATCACATTCTTTGCCCTGACTAGACCTATATGTCTAGTGGCATAACAATTGTTGATTTGACATGATCTAACATTTGCTGATTTTGATTTTACTACTGATGTTATTTAAAACACATTTCTAAATATTGTCTTCAAAATTTTTTTTCACGTTTTTCCCAGCAGGAATGAAGAAATGTTGGAAAATGAGCTCTGCAAGTATCATCACTACAGCCTACATTAAGGGTTATGGTGCCTGAAGTTCCCTGACATCCTCCAAGATCAAGTAGTCAAAACATCTGAGAACAGTTTGACAACTTACCCAGGTTCTTGTATCTAAAACCCTGTATCTAAGTCGATGTCTAAGTAATTATATTTTCAATTGTGCAAATTAAATCTTTTTCAGCTATAGACTGTAGCAAGTGCAACACCATCCCACTGCTCTCACATACCTAAACTCATCTACCATCAACCATGTATTGACCATGAACTGCCTTTTCACCATTACATATGGTACATGAAATATCTCAGAAAAGACTACTTTGGAAGTCTGGTTCTAATGTTTACTCCTTGAATTCTATTTTTGACTTCCTGTCCACTGACTTTGCTACCAATATGGACAATCACTGACATGGCATAATCAGCCCCTCCTAACTGTCTATCCAGTTTACCAGCAACATGGTGAACCTAGTCACCTGAAAGAAAGGAAAATGTTTGGTTACTAAAATCAGAGTGGTGGTCTTGCTTTCATTCTGGGCCCCACCTATACACGGAAAAGAATTAACAACTACATTCAGCAAACTCACTATCCAGTTGAAATTTCCAACATCCTCATTCTTTATGGGAAAATCTGTTACATGTATTTTTCATTTTTAATAAGAATTTAATATTATTAACTTTTTACATACTTTTTTTTGGGGTTCATTTTACTGGTTAAGTTTTGGGAAACTATTTAGTATTTACAATATACCCCTTTTTTTTTTTTTTTACAATTGATCAGTGTTATTTATATTTTATTCTATTTTACTATATAGTGTTCTGCTTAATTTTCCTATCTGCCTATCATAAAACTAAGAACATTGTCTCACAAGCTAAATATTGACCACATATGCCCCCTTCTGGACTATAATAGTTACACCATGTTTACAAACATTTTATTTAATTACTTTACCAACTGTATTTTTATTGTATGAGAAACAGTAATTAAAAAGAACACCTACAATACCATTTAAGCATCAAAATGCAATAACATGCATTAAATAGCATTTCACGATTGAAAACTTTTCTTTGGATTTTTAGTCATCTAGTTATACTTTTTTATTTAATATTTAGTACACCATATATCATAGTTTATTACTACTAAAATTCCAGTAAACATTCTTCTACTAATAATAATAATCTACTCATTCTAGTATCTTTGTGTTTTATAGTATATTAGTATAGTAATACTAACTGATCACCCACAACATTAAAATTACCTGCCTAATATTGTGTAGGTCCCCCTTGTGCTGTCAAAACAGCTCTGATGCATCGCTATATGGATTACACAAGATCTCTAAACGTGTCCTGTGGTATCTGGCACCAAGACATTAGCAGCAGATCCTTTAAGTCCTCCAAGTTGTGAGGTGGGGCCTCCATGGATTAGATTTGTTGTTCCAGCACATCCCACAGATGCTCAATTGAATTGAGATATGGGGAATTTGGAGGCCACGGGACCATTTTGAACTCTTTGTCATGTTCCTTAAACAATTCCTGTACATTTTATGCATTATGGCAGGGTATATTATCCTACTGTAAGAGGCAACTGCCACCAAGCAACAAGAATAGGTGTACATTGTCTTTAACAATCTCTAGGTAGATGGTACATGTTAAAGAAAGATCCACATGACTGCCAGGACCCAATATTTCACAGCAAAACATAAGAAATAACACTGGCTCTGCTGGCCTACCTTGTTCCCATTGCGCATCCTGCTGCAATCTCTTTCCAAGATTAACAACGCACTTGCACTTGGCTATCCACCTGTTTTAAAATAAAATGTGATAAATCAGATCAGGCAATCTTCTTCCATTGCTCTATGGTTCAGTTTTGATGCTCCCCATTGAAAGCACTTTCGGTGCTGGACAGGGGTTATCATGGAAACTCTAACTGGTCTCCAGGTATGTCGCCCTTGCACAGCAAACTGTGCTGCACTGTGTGTTCTGACGCCTTTTTATCATGGGCAGCACTAGGTTTCTCAGCAATTTGAGTTACAGTAGCTCACATAACCCTGATGAAGGTTCACCGGTTGTCCTTCCTTGCACCACTTTTGGTGGGTACTAACAATTGCATACAGGACCACCCCACAAGACTTGCCTAGTTGGAGATGCTCTGACCCAGCCATCTATTCATCATGGTATGGCCTAATATATCTCACCCCTTGACAGGTGTCAATGTAATGAAATAATCATTCTTACTCACTTGACCTGTCAGTGGTTTTAATGTCGTGGCTGATCAGTGTATGGTTGTAAACTAGCTATTCAGCACTGTAACATACACTATTCATTATACTGATAATGAAGCCATGCAAAATATGTCAGTATCAAAAAACTATGTATATTGGAGCGCAATAATGTAATATTCTAACAAGGTGTGGCGTTGCCTTGAATAATTTAGTAGTGGATACAACAAAACCTAATGGGCTTTGAGGCTTAGTGATTCTGCAAGGCTTTGTCCCACCATAGGGTCATAAATTTGACTTAAAAGCTGTAAGTCTTCGGAATGTAATTGTTTTTGTATTGGATCTAAATGTCAAAGAACCTTACTAAAGTGGGACTATGCCATTTAACTAATGAGTTTGACCATGTTATTTTCTAGGGTAAGCAACTAGTATTATATCTGTTCTGAACGTGGTATATGTCTTCAATATTACAGACAAATAATAACGCATTTCATATACAGTGTATTGTGGTTGACTGTTTTATTGACTAATATCAGCATAACAGATTAAAAAAATCAATATCGGTATTATCAAATAATGAAAGAAAACTGATTTTTTTTAATATGATTATATGGTTTTGTTTTGGAATAAATATTTTATTATCTCTATTAGTTATTTATAAATAAATTAATAAAAGTGGTGTTTTAATATTTATTTACACTATGACACTTTCACACATTCCTGAGGGATTTTGATATATTACTGTATGTTATTTTGTAATAGTTCGAGATGATTATCCTTTTAAAAATTGTCAGTTTGGAAATATCTACAAACCCCTATTTTTCTGATATTTCGATTAAAAAAACATTGTTGGCTCATTCCGGATTTCACAGCAACTCAGAAATTAGATGAACTGTTGAACTCTAAATGTCATGGTCCACAGCACCTCCGTGACACCTCCAGAAAAAGTAATTTGGCTAATGTCAGTCACATTGATAGAAGCTGATTAGAAGGAGCTACAAGTAAATAATAAATAAAAAAAAATCATCATATCCTTCAATCTCAACATGCCTCATGACTCCATCTGGACACAGTCTTCAAGTATAATACCACACGCAAATGCATTTATGCATCTCAGCTAAGCATTGATTTAATTAATTCATTATAACTGACTTACTGAAGGTATTCTCATAAGAATATCATTGTGTAGCAACCGTTTAGGAGGCTGATACCAGCTTCTCCAACAACTGTTTAGGCTCTCTTTGATCTGTAATTTTATTTATCTAAATACATGTTTTTCACCTCACTTTCAGTGCAGGGACTCCTTCAAGGGAGATTGCAGAACCACTCCGGTGGTGTCATCAACTATTTTATCCATCCATCCATCAAGCATCTTTGCCCATCTATTTTTACTTCCCAATGCTTCTCATAAAGAAGCATTGGATTGGAGAGTTCATGCATGGTCAGCAGCATCAGATTGCAGGGTCAAGTTTAACTCGGTTATGGAAACAGAAGCACTTATTTTGACTGGCATGAAGAAGCCACTAGAGGATTGCCACTAGACAATCACTACAAACTTTCTTAGTGGTTATAAACTTCATTGAGAAAAAGGGGCCTTTAAACAAGACAACATTTGGTTCTATGCACTTATAAGAGATGAAACATATAGACAAAGAATGGGAGAGATAAAAGAAAGACAGGAAGAGTCCTGTAAAAAGTTTGTAGATTTTGTTTCTGGTGTCAATAAGTAGGATGATCCAGGTCTGCACACCCTATACTAATGTGGTTCAATATTAGCCTTATTCTTATTGTGTCATTTCCCGAGTCCAAATGAAATATAGATATAATCAGGGTACTGATAATAATGCTGCTATGTTGTGTTGTTTTGTATGGTTTGTAAGCATGAGGAAAGGTTGAGTGCCAAAGAATTTCAGAGACTGTATTTTGGACTTTTTTTTTACCATCCAAATATTGATAAAATGACTACCAATAAGTTGTGTAATAACATATATGACTACATTTAGTTAATGTATATGAACCTGTAGTAAATTTGTCCAGTCCTGTGAGAAAAAAAATGCTGTTTATAAAATTAAAAATAATTTTACATGTTATGTAAAGGATATTAATTATGTGAGTGTTAATATTTTTTAGACTGACAAATAATTCACACATTTGTGGTTTACCAAGTATAAAAGCACAATTTGGAGCAGTTTGCAGAGGAAATTCCTTTGGATTTCATTTGACTCTGCTAGTTCATTTGCAATGTCCTCATGGGTTCTTTATTGCTCTTGAAGAAGATCACTATCAGTCTTCATTGAGTGGAGGTTGTATGCACACCAAGGAAAAAGAACCGAACAAATGTCACAATGTAATGCCATTCATGAATCTTTGGACTGCAGAAACAACAGAATAATAAATTGTATACCAGTATAAATAGACAGAAGGGGAAATGTTAAATGGAAATATAATTTAACCCTTTTTTGTGCTAAGAGTAATTTTCTAGTTTTTGCTTGTTATCTAAAATCATGCATTTTAATGATTTCATTTTGTTTGGTACTCACCTGGGATTTTTATATATTCTTTTAATGAAGGATATTCTATTATTATTATTTTTATATAGCACCAACAAATTATGTAGCGCTTTACAATGAGTGAACTAACAAACATGTATTTGTAACCAGACACATTTGACGCTTAGGAACAGAGGGGTTTAGGGCCTTCCTCAATGAGCTTACATGCTAGAGGGAGTGGGGTAAAGAAACACAAAAGGTAAGGATAGTATTAGGAAAGTAGATTGGTAGAATAGTATTGACTGAAGACTTAGTGTGTTTTTTTTTTGTTTTTTTTAATGACAGTTGCAGGAGACGTATCAGTTGGGAGCCATTAACAGTTTAATTGATACGCATTTGTGAAAAAGTGAGTTTTTAATAATTTTTTGACGGAATGGAGACTGGGAGAGCGTCTAACGAAAAAGGGAAGGGAATTCCACAGGATTGGTGCAGCCCTAGAGAAGTCATGAAGGCTAGCATCAGAGGTGGGAATACAAGCAGAAGATAGACGTAGGTCTTCAGCAGAGCATATGGGCTAAGACAGGACATACTTATATGTGTATTAGGGAGGATAGATAGGTGGTAGTAGCATTATGTAGATATTTGAAAGCAAGAACCAGAATTTTAAATTGAGCCCTATATCTTACGGGAAGCCAATGCAATGACTGACAGAGGGGTGAGGCGTGGGAGGTTCGGATGAACAGGAAGATGAGCCTCGTTGCCACATTTATCATAGACTGTAATGGGGCAAGTTGGGAGCACGTAATACCACTAAGAAGCGGATTGCAGTAGTCAAGGCTAGAGAGGACAGTGGCACCAGGACCTTAGCTGCATCTGGCATTAAGTAGGGTCGGATGCACGCAATGTTTTTGAGATTGAAGAGGCAGCTTTTGGTGATCGACTGGATATGAGGGGTGAAGGAGAGGTCGGAGTCAAAGAGAATACTTAGGCAGCGAGCCTGTGTGGTGGAGCTCATGGTAGCACCATTAACATGGAGGGAGACATAAATGGGAGTATTAATACTTGAGGGAGGAACGACAAGAAGTTCTGTTGTGGACAAGTTGAGCTTAAGGAAGTGGGCAGCCATCCAGTTTCAAATAGCAGGGAGGCAGTCAGAGACACAAGTCAAGAGGGGCAGGGAGAGCTCAAGAGAGGACAGATAGATTTGCGTGTTATCTGCATAGAAGTGATTTTGGAAGCCAAAGGAGCTGATGAGTTTACCAAAGGAGGATTATAGATCTAAAACAGTAGGGGACCAAGGGCTGAACCTTGGGGGACACCAACAGAGAGGGGTTGGGGGGAAGAGGCAGAGCCATAGAAAGAAACACAAGAAGAGCACTGGGAGAGGTAGGAGGAGCACCAGGAGAGAGCAATATCTCGTAGACCGATTGCATTATGTTTCCAACCTTCACTATAAAAGTTCCATGATTCTAAATCTAAGGTTAAAAAATAGGATTATGCACACATGCAGGGTTATTCACTAAAAAACAGATTTTGTCTGAATGGATAAAATATGGTGAAATGACTGAATACTGACCATGTTTGCAATTCGCAGACTTATAAAAGCCAGATGTGGTCATGATTCGGTTGGTCTGATCGATTCTGTAACATTTGTAAAGATGAGTTTGGAAAACCAGTGATTTTCACATCTGAACCAAGTGACTGCATTAGAATCTGAGATTTATCAAAGACCTCATGGCAGACGATGGTAAACCAAATTTATCCATCAAGATGCATGTTCGCAAATGATCATTTACTTGATTTTTGCCTGCAGGCTGCACTGGCAGTCAGTGGGCAAATAGTTAAAAACCTTTGATGCTTGCTAGCCAGCCGCCACATGGAAACTGTAAAAATAAATAAATAAAAATCCTATAAGGATCCATACTATTGTTATAATGATGGTAGTTACCTATTGTTCCATACCAAGACCCCACCCATACCATTGGATGGGATCCCTAATAGTTATAGGTAGTTACCTATGTTCTAGTCTGACTTCCCCCTCTCATGCTGGCAGGCAGGGGCCCTAATATTAACAAATAAGGTGAAACTCCTCCTCACCCTAATAACAGTAAGGAGAAAGCCAAAAAATCTAAAACCTGTAAAAAAAAACCAACTAATTATTCTGTTCTTCAGCCCCAAAAAAGGGCAAATCCATAATAACCAACAACATAAACGAAAATTAAAAAAATAGGCCGCATCGCAAAAATAGTCTACCAGAAATATTGAGACATACCGCATCCTTCTTCACCCATGGAGGACTTGCCATTCACCTTATATCGGACTTTCCATGCTATGACAGCTATTACAAAAAGCGTAGAGAATATACATTTCACAGGGGTTCCTGAAAAAATATCCCCACCTATTATTATATTATATAGAGGTAATAAGAAGTCAATATAGCTTGCATGTTAGTGGCTGCTTATATGGGCTACATGTACTTAGCAGAGTAAGGTTTGACTCAGCTTACTGAACAGCAATTTCCCCTTCAATGGAGGTATTGCTATTCAATAAGCAGAGTAAACCCTTACTCTGCTAAGATAATGCAGCCTTTACAGTGTTATTCACTAAAGAAAGAATTGGCAGGAATTGAAAGTGAATTCAAAATGAATTTAAAATGTAAGTCCCAAAAAGATGAAGTAGAAAGTCAAATGACTTGGAGATTTTTTCCAAATCGGCTATTATGCCCTTTAATTTGGAATTCACTTTGAATTCCCTACAATTCCCATCTTGTGCGTCATCAAATATAGGCCAGAAATTCCTCAGTTAATTTCTAACTCAAACATTATAAAATAATCATAACCTGATATATAAAATATTATTTATGTAGTTACTTATTTTTATTTACAAATGACTCTATTAAATTATAATAACTTTAAACACTTTTTATAAAATATTTATATTTTATAATTTTCACTTGACTTTTACCATGTAATGGTTGCCACGAGGCATTGAAATTTGTGATCATTACAGAGTATTTATCAGAGAATGTTTTTAGACTCATGCACCATATTTACTTTGAACACAGCTCAGTCCCTTAGGATTTGTATACCATGAAGTGGTACTGTACTGTGTATAAGATTATTGTAATATCCTAAGGCTGAATTTTCAATGCCCATACCATGTGCATTTTAAGTTTAACATACTGAAATATTAATTTGTGCTGAAGATATCGAGGTCTAGATTAGTCATATATTTGTATAATGTTTTTTATATTTTGTTTAATTTTGTAGCATGACCTCCCACATTTAGAATTAATGTTACTCTATATTTAATTATGTAATTCACAATCGTTATAGTACATTTAACAAAGTAATGTGTTACAGCTGTATTACACAATTAAGAAAATAAACAGTACAAATGTGTACGTATTATGGGATTGGTAAAATATTTAAAGGGCTACTTAGAAATATATTCAGAAATATAAGTTAAGCAGCAGTTAATGCTTGCAATGCAAAATAACAATTCATACAATTGCTGTAAGATATTTATAGAATATAACATTAGAAATGATATATAGAAAATAAGTAAGAAACAAAACTAGTAAACAAAACACACACATATATCATAGGCTTGCGCACGGGGTGTGCCGCGGCACACCTATGGATTGAGACCGGCTGTGGAGATCTCAGGATCTCCTCTAACGGCTCATGCAGAGCCGGTGCTATCCAAGCGCCGGCTCTACTCTAAGCCTCCATGGGCCAGTGAGGAGATCAAAGATCTACCTCACCGGCCCTCAGCAGCATGGAGGTCAGCAGGAGAGGACCCAGGGAGCTCTAGCCAGCAGCTCCGCCAGGTACGCTCAGATCTCAGAGTTCACTCTCCACTGGACCACCAGGGATGGCACATGGCAGCAAGGATCCCCCCTCCCTACATAAGGTAAGAAGGGAGGGGGGATATTTACTAATCTGCCCCCACCTCCACCCCAATAATCCCTCCAAACATACCGCACACACACACATACAGCACCCTCACACACACAGCACACACATACAGCACACAAACAGTACACAGTACACTAACAGCACCCTCACAAACACACACACAGCACCCTTGCAAACACACAGCACCCTCACACACAACACACTAACAGCACCCTCACAAACACACACACTGCACCATCACACACACAGCACACAAACAGCACCCTTACACACAAACAGCACCCTCACACACACAGCACCCTCACACACACAGCACCCTCACACAGCACACTAGCAGTACCCTAACACACACACACAAACACCCTCACACACACACAGCACACTACCAGCATCCTCACACACAGCACACAAACAGCACCCTCACACACAGCACACTAACAGCACCCTCACAAACACACACACACACACACACACAAACAGCCTCACCCACATAGCACACTACCAGCACCCTCATGCACACACATCACACTAACATCACCCTCACAAACAGCACCCTTACACACACACACACACACACACACACACACACAGCACACTAACAACACACACACACAGCAGTGTATGTATGTGTGTGTGTGTGTGTGTGTATATATGTATGTGTATGTATATATATATATATCTATATATATATATACATGCATACATATACACGCGGCCTGTGTTTGTGCTTTAGGGTGCACACCCTAATGCAATAGGCTGCACAAGCCTAATATATATATATATTTGTGGTCGGGATTAAAGTCAGTTGTGGTATAAAATCGGTTGTGGTGTGAAACCAACATTCGGGTAGTCCTGTAAATAAAGAGGGCCAACCAAGGTAGTGAATTGGAAGAGAGAGCGGTAGGTGGAATGAATTGATTGGCAACAGCCCAGATGAGGGGACAGCCTGAGTTTAAATAGCTGGGTAACCCCTCTCACAACTCAACATTGCAGCCTTAATATTTGTGGTCAGGAACAAAAGCTATGATAATGCAAAGTAGTTTGTGATTTAAAGTCAGTTGTGGTGTCCCGAACCAGCGTTCGGGTACTAAAAAAATAAACAAACTTGCCTGGGTACCACTTCGACTTTTAAATGACAATCACAAAGAATGGATGCACATACAGGCCTTCACACACATGGGTTTTGATGGTGTTACAATGGGTGTTGCTCCAGGTGGACTCACCCCAAGGCCCTGGTTTGTAATAAAAGGGCCTTAACGTGCATTTGATATATAAGAAAGGAAGTAAAAAATGAATCTAAAATTGTATTAGTCATTGGGTCTCCTGCAAAATTCCACTGATGGTGAGGACATGAAAGGAAATTAAAGTTTGTGTTTGGGAGGGTGGTTAAATGTGGAATATAAACAAAAACAAAAATTAAAAACAAAGTTCTCATGCGTCCTAAAATGAAAAAAGGGAAAGGAAGCAGCAAGATGCCAAATGTACATACTGTACTGAAACTCTAGGAGAATGTCCAGCTGTCACTGCAGAAATGGTGAATAATTTGATTCCAAATCTGGATCTTCTTTCACTGGTGAGCACTAGATGGTCAGGGGTAGGTCAGGCAGAGTCCCATATACTACAAAGACTAGCAAAGTTTAAACTGTGTTCACTTCTTTTTTGCAATCAGTGACTTTGCTGACAAAATTTGTGGACTTTGTAGCTCCCAAGTAAGGAAGTTACTGATCCAAGTTCCAATCTCCAGTTTAGAATGGTGTGAGAAGGTAGTAGACTTCCATAGCAAACACATTGTCTACCTCCACTGACCACAATGAGCCAACACCTCTCTCACCCTTTGTCAAACTACACTTACCTAAGGAGAATAATGTTAGGGTTTGTGAAGTACCAGGAGATGTTTCCATGAAAAAAAAAAAAAACTCACATGTTGTTTGTTTGATCTACTTTCTATTTAAGAAATATCATACAAAGTAAACTATTTTCATGAAGGACAAACCATCCCAGACATTTCAAACTAACTTTGGTGTTGGTTGAAATTACCTATTGTGCTTGTAATTGTAAATTTGACCTTGATCAGCCTTATAATTGAAAAATGATAATTCTACAGAACAGTATGCTCTCTTAGCCTCACTAAACAGTACATTTTGAACAATATCAATTACAGTTAAACCACTTTGTCATACTTTAATTATGGATAAAAAGAGCAGTTGGCACTCATAGGATCCCGATCCTTGCCAACAGGCAAATTCACTATGCAATGGTAGTAACAAAAATATTTCATCTTTAATGAATCTACTGTATTATTGAATTTCTTGTGTAAGAAAAGAGCATATAAGATGAGTATAAAAATACAAATATGCTTGTATGTATGCATTTGATTTTGGTATGTATGACTTATTACATCTGTCAATGCATCCTTCTTCTTTGAGTGCATAAGACTTCTTAGCGTAAGAGTAGGTGCATGGCTGAGGAGATGTACAGCAATCATCACTGAACTGTGGAAACCAAGAAGTAGTCCACACAATGAAGGTCTGTTTTTAATGAATTATATACAATAGTGTAATATTAATTCTTAAAAGTGAAAAAAATATATCACTCACTGAATCTTGCCTCAAGACCTATCAGATATAAACCCGGCATTCACAATGTTTGAGAACCAGATTTCTAAGGATATTGACTGAAAGTCACATATATCAGGAGTGCTAAATTAATCCCTTGGTGTCATAGACTATCATTAGAAGTGTTGTTTACATCTCAATATATTTACTTAAATATACACATTTAATAAATTCAGCTCAGAATGTATGAGCAATGGAATGCTTAATGCTAATCAACTCACTACTACTACTACCTGGTTTTAACTTCTGGAAAAAATATACATAGCCTCAACGATGTGAAGCAAATTTCAACTTTATTGGATCATAGGGATTTTTTCCAATTAATTGGCATCGCATACACAAGGGTTTATATATTAAACAGTGAATTTTAATGTACAAAAAATGTAAAATTAGGCTATATGAGATGATTTTTATGATTTGGAAAAATTCTACAACTCAGCTACTGTTACCGTTTTTTGTAATGTGACTTTCAATTCCTTGATCAGTTTTCAGTTCATTAAATAATCCCCACTGAGTTGTTCACTATACTGGGAGTTGAATAAAAGAGCTAAGCTACAAAAAAATAGTTGGATATTTTTTTTTCCAATTAAGTTGTTTGGCCTGAAATTTACAATTCCCTGGTTTATTCAAACTCCTGTTTTAGTACAAAGATACCAGTGTGTATTTTTTATCAGTAAATGTTTCTAAGGTTTTAAAGCTTCAAATGTAGCTCCAAGAGGAATTTTATAAAAAAAAAAAAAAAAATCTTGAAGTGGTAATTACAGATATATTTGCTATTATTAGTTTAAATGGGAAAAAATGTCATTTTGTTAGTTTAGCTTTGTTTTTATGTTTTAAAAGAAATGCAGATGAGAAAGTTTAAAAAAAAACCTCTCAAAAAAGATGAACAAAATCTTAGATAAATGAATATATAATCAAGCCATGTAGACAACCATTACAGCACACATTTTCGGTCGCTATATTATGGATTTTGATACATGTGAGAGGTTAATTTATAGCTGTTAGAATTCTTGCCGACCACTGGATGACGTGCACAGAGATATTGATATGAATTTTAGCAGAAGCGTATTCTTGAGCTAGAAGAATTGTTTACGATCATATTTAATACAGAAATATTTCCTATCTTAAAATAAGCTAGAAAGGACTACTTTACAGCAATGTGTTTTGCCAGCAAATGTTGCCCTTTGCTGCTAGGCTTAGCTCAATAGCAGGAGATCCAGAAGCAAGTTAGGTGGCAGCGGGTGCCCGGAGGGACCAAGGTAATTGGTTGTCAAACAATATTTATGGAATATCACTAATTACTCTGGGAGGGTAAAGAGTGGTTATTGTGCTTGGAACATTCCCTTAATTACTATATTGCTTTGTTACAGGGGCAGTTGAGTAAAGGGTGTGTGTCTATTATCTAGAATTACAATGTACTATATTTCTATATGAAACTCATCTCCATATTCTGAAGTCGTGTTGCCATGTTTACCTCTATAAATAATGTATATCCTCATAAAATGGAATTCATATATTTGCAATCTATATTTTAATTTCTTTTTTTTTTCTTTTTTTTATTCATATTGCTCGTCAGTCTGATGGTTAAATATAAAATGTTGCTCATAACTCCAAATATAGAATATTAGATAATTTCAAACATGTTCTGCAAATTCATTTTTTTTACAATATCAAGAATGCTCCAGATAACCCTTGATCTTTTATTTTAACGGCATTGTATCTAAAAAAAAAAAAAAATTAAGCTCAATAAATGATATGCATTTATATTTTTACATCATGCTAACATCTCTCATTGACCTTTCAGTTGATCATGCAGTAATTCTCTTTTAACAGCTGAATGACTATTTAATTAACAGAATGTGGAATTAAAAAAGAAATTATTAAGTGGAGATGACCGTCTGACTCAAATACTTCTTCCATCATCACTTTCAAAGTAATGGAAGATTCCCTAAGGAAACTTTTTTTCCTTGAAAATAACTCTGGGTGTCTACTATTAAATTGTGTTTTTATGACCCTTCAATATCCAAATATTTAATGATGTTTTATGGTTTTAATACCGTACAGCCTAACTAAGCAATGTATAACAGAATATACACTATATTGGGGTAGTGCAAATATGTGCAGAAGGAGATTTTATTTTTAAAAATAATATATTAATAGCTAACGTGGATCTCATTTGCATACTGAAGGCAATCATTAGGTAGTTGAAGAAAGTTGTTTTGTTCCCTGTAGAATGTAATGTTGGAGTGTAATCAGTTCAACTAGGGTTATCATTGGCTACTGGTGTTATAAGCTCTCAATAGCTTTTTTTTGTATACAGAAGAAGTGATTTACCAAGGGAAAACAGGTGCTAAAAAAGGAGAAATCAGTTTTATCCTTTTGTTTGTGAATAGCATGTTTTACATTAAAGGGACACTGTAACTGCCTTATCTTACAGAAGTGTTTGAAGTCCCCTGGCCCCATTTTTCCATTCACCGTTAAGCCATTTTTTATGTTTTAATGCTAAACAAGAGTCCAGAGGAGTTCTTCCCTTCTGTTCTGCTTGGGGTAATGAGGAATCATTAGCCTGAGCAGCAATAGATGGCTGTGATTGGATGAGAATATCATCCCAATATTTTCAATCGACCACAGCGCCTACTGCTGGTATGAATTACTATGTCATTTCTGCCATAACTGTACCTCCAGTACAGACAAGGCTGTGGATATTAAGGGACCCTTATTTGCGTTAAATTCCTTCAAAACCTGAATGATGGGATAGTGCCAGAGGTCTCCAGGCACTATAACCACTTTAATTACATGAAAATTGTGATTAACCAAGTGAAACCTGAAGGTTTCCGTCATTTCCATAGTGCACAATATATTGGACAGGGGCTAATCGAATGCCCGTCAATAGCAATGTAAAAGGGTTTGAAGAATTTCTAAAGTTTTTAGGCAAGCTAGTTCGTAGATGACAAAATAATTATCTAGAATATCCCTTTATCAAGAACTAAAAGTACAATTATTGATGGCAGCCTCGTCATCAAATCCAAAATATTCAATATATACCAGGGACAAATGTTGGATATATACAAGGGATACAGAGGAGGAGCTACAGTGGGAGTCAGAAATGAACATAGAGGAGTGGTCAG
Organism: Pelobates cultripes; assembly: GCA_933207985.1. Taxonomy (NCBI): domain Eukaryota; kingdom Metazoa; phylum Chordata; class Amphibia; order Anura; family Pelobatidae; genus Pelobates; species Pelobates cultripes. Next base: position 41,273,864 of record OW240915.1, read on the forward strand.
ATTTTAGAGACAGTAAATAGATGTTAATTGTATGTGCTTTATGGTTAAAGGGACACTATGGGCACCCAAACCACTTTAGCTCATTGAAGTGGTCTGGGTGCAGTGTCCCTTTTGCACTTAGTGCTGCAATAGTGCCATGAATACAGCTTTGTATTCCTGACACTATGGTATCCCTTTAAAAATGAACACTATAGCGTTATAAATACAAACGTGTATTCTTAGTGCTATACTATCTCCTCACTATTTAGAGTAAAAAGCCCCCAAACTTAAATTAAAAAAATTAAAAGTTTTATTACTTACTTATTTTTTTACCAGTGTCAATACTCACTCAATGCTGGGGCCACCACACCTGCTCCCCAGACTGTAGAAACAAAAGGATGTGCTCCACACAACCTATATCCATGTGTGAGAACTTGTACAAGGGAGCACTACACATGGGTATCCATTATTCCTAATGGCAAATATATTTAAATAATCAAATTGTAGGATGAACAAAGCATTTGCTATATAAAGAAGAAAATGTAATGCATTAAATGAACAAAAAATAATATACAACATTTTAGCCCAATACACGATTAGGTCCATTGGGCTGAAACATTGCATATTATTTTTGTCTGTTTGATCCGTTAAATTTTTTTCTTTATTTTGCAAATACATTGTGCAACCTATACGTTGATTATTTCTGATGCCTGCTCCTGTGATATCATCTAGCAACTGCCACATTATTGCCTTCTCGCTCAATTGGATTCAAAATGTGTCCAATCAAATGCATAAGAAAGCATTAGATCTAACATTGAACGTCACATACCCAGGGCTGGTAGCTACTAGAAGACAGTCATTAGAAGTTTGTTAACCCCTTCCCGACCGTGGACGGAAATTTTCCGTCAACGGTCCTTAACTGAAGGACAAGGTTGACGGAAAATTTCTGTCATTTTCTTAAGTTAACCCCAGATCGCCGCGATCGCGGCAATCGCGGGGTTAACGGTGCTCCGGTCTGCCTCTGCATTAGAGGCAGACCGGGAGCACCCGATCGGGCTGCCCCAGCACCGGTGCTCGCTCTGACAGCATGTCAGAGTGAGCACATGTGCTCCACATACTCACCTTCCGCCTCCCTGCACTTCCGGGTTCTGTGTGAAGTGCAGGGAGACGGATCAGTGCTGATCTGCTTCCCTGTGTAAAAAAAAAAAAATTAAAGTTAAATCCCACCCCCCCCTGCCCCTGTTTTAATAAGATTAACCCCTTCCCTGCCAATTGATCACTGACTACAGTGATCAATTGGCAGGGTATACATTTTAATGTCATCTGATTTTTTTTTTTTAACCCCTGAGGGTTAATTATTTTTTTTTTAACCCTCAGGGGTTCCATTTATTTAATTAATTAATTTAAATATTTTATAATTAAATATTTTGCTAGCTGGGGTGGGTGGGAGTTATGGGAAAATGGGGAATTTACGGTTAGTGCTGCTTACTGCTAGTTAGGGGTTAACGGTAAAAGAAAAGTTTAGAAAAAAAATTAAAAGTGTAAAAAAAGTTAAGATAGTGTAAAACATTTAATAAGTAAAAAAAAAAAAGTTTAAAAATGGGTTTTACAAAGTAAAAAAAGTTTTACAAAGTAAAAAAATACATTTTTAAAAATGCTCATTACCACTACACTTGGTACAAGCTAGCGGAAATATTATCCCACGCTAAGGTTCAAAATATGCCTTTTGAATTACCCTGGGATGTCTTCTTTAAGAAATGATATGCCTTTATGGTGTAATTGGATGATATAGCCTTGTAAAATACTCTAAAATGGGACATGGACACAGCGTAAAAATTCAAAGTTTGGAAAAAACTGGAATGGCTGTGTCTCAAATGTGCCCCTTCAATGTCCACATATACCTGGCAAAGGTACATACGGGGGTATTGCTGTACTCAGCGACATAGCTGAACAACATATGAAGTAGTATACAGTCGTAGTACACATAAGGTTTGCAAAATATACTGCGCAAACTCACTTTGTGTGTCAAAAAGGCAGAAAAAATGCTTATTACCACTACACTTGGTACAAGCTAGCGGAAAAATTATCCCACGCTAAGGTTCAAAATATGCCTTTTGAATTACCCCGGGATGTCTTCTTTAAGAAATGGTATGCCTTTATGGTGTAATTGGATTATATAGCCTTTTAAAATACTCTAAAATGGGACATGGACACAGCGTAAAAATTCAAAGTTTGAAAAAAATGGAATGGCTGTGTCTCAAATGTGCCCCTTCAATGTCCACATAAACCTGGCAAAGGTACATACGGGGGTATTGATGTACTCAGCCGACATAGCTGAGCAACATATGAAGTAGTATACAGTCGTAGTACACATAAGGTTTGCAAAATATACTGCGCAAACTCACTTTGTGTGTCAAAAAGGCAGAAAAAATGCTTATTACCACTACACTTGGTACAAGCTAGCGGAAAAATTATCCCACGCTAAGGTTCAAAATATGCCTTTTGAATTACCCCGGGATGTCTTCTTTAAGAAATGGTATGGCTTTATGGGGTATTTGGATTATATAGCCTGGTAAAATACTCTAAAATGGGACATGGGAACAGTGTAAAAATTTAAAGTTTGAAATGAACTGGAATGGCTGTGTCCCAAATGTGCCCCTCCGATGTCCACATATACCTGGCAAAGGTACATACGGGGGTATTGATGTACTCAGCCGACATAGCTGAGCAACATATGAAGTATTATACAGTCGTAGCACACATAAGATTTGCAAAATGTACTGCGCAAATTTACTTTGTGTGTCAAAAAGGCAAAAAAACGCTTATTACCATTACACTTGGTACAAGCTAGCGGAAAAATTATCCCACGCTAAGGTTCAAAATATGCCTTTTGAAATACCCTGGGATGTGTTCTTTAAGAAATGGTATGCCTTTATGGTGTAGTTGTAATATGTAGCCTGCTCAAGTGCTCCAAAGTGGGCACGGACGCATCAAAACCCTCCATGAAAATTCACACTTAAAAACCTTAACTTGTTACGTCTCTTTTATAGCAGTGTAACTTCACAAAATAGTGTCTAGGTCATACATTGGGCATATTGTTTTACTCAGAAGACTTAGCTGAGCATAATTTGGGGGTTTTGAACTTAGTGGCACATATGAAATGTACAAAATGCCCAGCAAAAATGTAATCCGTATGTAAAAAATGCCCAAAATTATTTTTTACCACATACTTTGGCATATATTGGTGAAAAAATGGGGGCATGTTAAGGCACAATATGCACCATATGAGATACCCTGGAGTGTCTACTTTTATAAATGGTAGGCCTTTGTGGGTTTTTTTTGAACAGTCAAACTGCTATAATACCCCAAATTGAAGCATAGGCCCATTAAATCCGCCTCTCAAAATTCTACTGTAAATGTTGAAACGGACAGGTCTCCTATATGGCACTGTAGCTTCACGAAATAGTGCCAAAGACATACAATGGGGGTATCGTTGTACTCAGCAGAAGTAACTGAACACAAAATAAAACTTTGTACAGGAATAGCACACACCAACTTTACAAAATATACATGGGAAGTTCTTTGTTATAAGTTTGTGTGCCAAAAACTCCAAAAAACTAAATTTTACTCCAATATTTAGCAGAGATTGGCGGTGAAATGGCTACTTAGAAAGTGTCAAAAAAACCTTAGGACAATAGCCTGTGATGTCTACTTTATATAAATATATACTTTTGTGTGGCAATTTTGTTTTCTTTTATGGCTATTAAGCTTACAAGACAAACATACAAAATTCTAAAATCGCTCTACATTAAAAGTTTATTTTACTCCTTGTGCTTTATGACCTGTAACTACCAAAAAAAACTTTAAATCCCAGACACATTATATATTTTGTAAATCAGAACAACTAAATAAATTTATTTTTAATTACTTTCTTTAACCTGCACTAATTAGGCACACATTATTATTGCAAAAACTGTACAAAAAACACAAAATTTTTCTTTTTTTTGCATTTTTCTGTATTTTTTAAATAATAAATAAGCATTTATATATATATATATGTTACATCAAATTAAAGCCCTTTATGTCCTTTAAAAAACAGTATATAATATGTGTCGGTGCAATAAACGAGAGAGATGCAAATTGCAGTTGAACGCATACAGCAAGAAAATGCAAAAATTGCTTGTGTCATTAAGCGTAAGACAAGCTTCTGAAGCTGTGTCCTTAAGGGGTTAAGCCCTGCATTCAAAATATTGCCGTACCTACTAAACAGCAATGTTTTAGATTGCAGGAATAAAATGCAGTGGGCACCGCACCCAGACCACTTCACTGAGATACTCCATAGTGTAAGACAAAACCATTTATTTATATTCCACTGACCTGGCTGGTAATATTGGCTATATATATATATATATATATATATATATATATATAAACTCGTCGTGTGTATTGTAACATATCGGGTAAATTATATTAACCGTTTTGTGACAAGAAAGTACAGGAATTACTCACAGGAGTTATTATGCAAATTAGAAAGGATCACCATGCAAATTTACAATTTCAAATGTTTCATAGCAACTTAAAAACACTTGTAAAGTCTTTAATTACATATTTATTTGCTCACATAAGCATCCAGCATGCATTGATGACATCAATAGTGACCAAAATGGCAACATCTACACACTTAACTTGTCCAATTAATGTCCCAGCTCCTAAATAGCCATTAACAATGAGGTAGATCAATGCCTTGTTCCATCAGCTTTCATATAATAATATAGATATGATTTTCTTATTACTTCTAACTAACATAACAAACAGTCACTATAGTCCAGTATCTGCATAAAACCTTAGCACACTTACATGTTCTCTCACCTGGATAACACATGGCAATGGTATTGTGTATGCGTTGAAATAGTTGTCAGAAAGGTGACACATGAGATGACGTTGAAAGGGTGCAGGTGAAAAAGTAGGACTTCTAAAGTCAAACCATGTGTTGATTGCGTCTGTCAAGAGTATTACAAATGTTACCGTGAGTGAAATTTGTAAAACAAGGTAATCAGCCATTTTGTTTGATCAGCAGACTAAACCGTTGACAGCTTAAGTGCTGTTATCACAAATTAGAATTATACTGGTATTTCCTTTTTATGATAAGGGTGCTTCATCATCAACAGGAAAATCTGTTGACTGACCTTGTAAACCTCTCTTCACAAAGGCAGTGTCTTCCATTTGCGTTTAAAGCACAATAGGATATTTTCCAACACGTAACACACATTCATTTACTCTAAAATAATATCCACGTTAATTCTAGAGAAATGCACCGAATATTGTTTATGTAAATGACATTCAAGAAAGCGACTATTCATCAAGAGCAAAAAAAAATAATTGTTTATTTCATTAAAGAGTGATGCCGTGATTTGACTGCGTGAAAATAGTCGCGTTATATGCCCATTGTTATAAAGATTGACGATTCTGGCTAACATAAGGCATTAATGTTCAATGCTGTTCCTACAGCAATTAAATTCTTGTCAAAAAGATGAAACATAGAAGTAGCATTTCTTATACACTTGCAATTTTAATGTTTGCATAAATATTTCATTCATCAATCTTTTTTATGGAAATGGTATATGACCTGTTTTTATAATATTATTTTTGGTATACAAGTTACAAAACAGGCAATGCAAGCAAAAAAAAAAAATGAACATTTTAAAGTGATTGTTATTAAAGAGATTGGTATTAAAGAAAGGAATTTTAGCAATACAATATGTTTCACATTACATGTTCACTCACAAGGTTTTTATTCTTGAATAACTCCAAAATGTTAGCGCTCTAACGATTTTACTCAAACTAACTTTCCCGAATTATCATTCTAAAAGTATCTGCACTGGATCCTCTACAGCTTTTACTTACACCTATACATTTTTTTAAATCCGTTTCTTACATACCACTAATACATTGAAATCCTATATGGAAAAGTGGATACCCTGCTATATTTGTTGAGTTTGATATTTCACAAATGTAAATTCTTTACGTTTCTTTCTTGGCCTTAACTGACCCCGACAAACCAGTGCTAATAAAATAGATAGATATAATATAGAAATACAGATGCATGATGAGTAAGGCTACACTTTGACTTGAGAAAACTTTCAATCAGTTTTAAATAGTGTCACAGGGGTGAATTATTTGTTTAAGAGTATTGTGACATTGCTACTAAAAAATGCATATTATTTATTGGCCATTGTATGACCACTCTCAACCAATCTGTTTAACCTATGATGGTAAGGTGGTAACTGGACATTACTGCTCCAAAATTTACTTTAATGAGCTGGAGATGTTATGAGATGGGAATGTTCCATTAAGAAACAGGTAAACATTGTATTTTAGTTGACAATAACATGGTTATTGACAAAAGTGTGAATTTAAAGTGAATTCAAAGGGAATTTAAATTTAAGGACAAAGTACTAGAACTGGAAACATAGCTGGCTTTAAAAATGTTTCAAATTTGACTCTTTTTAACCTTGAATTTGAAATTCACTTCGAAATCTCACTATAGTGAATAACCCTGTATGTCTTAGAATATTTATGCAATGCTGTATGCAAGAACTTTGTTATGTTTTATATTTTTTGTTTGTTTCTTCAAATCAGAGCTGAACAAAATATTCACTAAATGAAGTCTCCAAGGATTGTATGATTCATGTGTATGGATAATATTATGCTATAATATTTAATGAGTTTAATGAACAAGTTATTTTCATAGACAGAAGCAGATGCTGTAAACATGGATATTATACAATATTTAAACTTTGATGTTCACCTCTGATGTATACCCTAGAGCAACTTCTTTTTAAACTTCTTTGTTTGTCCTCTACTTCAAATGTTCTGTGTATTAGGTGCAATGGCAATGTCAAATAATGTTTTCTGCTCAAAATAAACATGAATAAATTAATGATACCTATTACAAACTTCAATTGTCAAAGAGTTTGATAAGAAGCTGAGCTGGATTAGTTCAATGTTTGCATCCTACTGAAGCAGCAAACAAAATAATTCTATTATTTTTTAATTATTATCTTTTTTTGTGTGTGCCATTTTTCAAATTTATAATTCTATTACAATAATTGTAAAATAATACTTGTATATATACACATATATATATATATATTTACAAGTATTATTTTTCAATAACAATTATAGAATATTACAATCTGTAAAATGGAACACACATACAAAGTTAATTAACTTATGTATGTATATATATATATGTACATGTATGTATGTACATATACATACACTGGATAAAGGGCCGTGCTCTCTCAGAACTTGGAATAACAAATATTGCTACATCAAAAGCATTGATGTTTCAACCCCTCTGAACATTTGTTAACATCAAACAATAACTAAAAAAATATGTAGATAAAAAGATAAGTGAACTCACCAAAAACCACAATACCCAAAGTGCAGGTGAGCCTTCGATTCCCGAAACCTGTAAGTATAGTAGTGTTAAATGTGTGATGACATGACATTCCATTCTTACATGGGCTTTAAAGAACACTGAATTGTGAAGACCATTACTGAACTGAATTGCAGGATTATTCAATAAATTGAGAATTGCAGGGAATTTAAAGTGGATTTTTAAATTAAAGGCCAACGTCATTGAACTCAAAGGTCGGTTAATCTGGAGAATTATTCCAGTTCAGCTATTTTAAACTTAAATTTTAAGTTTACTTTGAATTCACTTTGAATCCCCTGTGATACTCACTTTAGCAAATAACCATGATAATGTTGATGTTCTGCTCATGGAACTCCTGCATTACTCCAGAATGTGTTCACCATGATCGGTCTCTGCTGCTGTCCATTAGAAACCTAATGTAAGATAGTAATAACAAAATTATGAGATTCAAATCGTTGAAATAAGATGAGCTGTTCAATTCGTGATATATTTGTGATTCTATGTTTTACATAAAATATTGTATTTATAAAAAAATAAACTGCTGGGCTCTAAAAACGCTTCAATATTTGATGGCTTGTGGAATGCGTCAGATAAATGCTACCTTAATGCTCGAAATATGATGTCTGACCCTGAAACCTAGTGTATGGCTCCTGATGTCTGATTTCTGATGTATGACTCCCGATGGCTGATGCCTGACTTCTGGTGTCCATTTCTTGATGTATGATTCTTGATGTCTGACTCTTGCAAGACTATTCACTAAAATGGACTACATCTCCCCTGATGCTTTGCTAGCTTTATAGCAGTAAGAGCAATATTAGAAAGTGTGGAAAGGTTGCCACCCCTTGCGCTAAAGTTAAAATTCAAACTGAATTAGAAGTGAAATCCAAATTTAAGATCAAAGAAACTGAACTGGAAGCATAACTGACTTAAAGAATGCTTGCAGTTTGTCTATGTATTCCTTGAATTTGAAATTCACTTTGAATTTACTCAAATTCTCATTCTAGTGAATAACTCTGTTGATGTCTAACTATTGATGTTGGACTCCTGACATCTGACTCCTGATTTCTCAGTTTGGCACACAATCGTAAGCCAGAAAAAAAAAGAAGAAATATTAAAAACTGAAACAAAAACACGTCCCAACATAGAGGAGTTTAAAACCAGTATCATGCCTGTTTAAAAAAACAAGCCCCAAAATTGTTTAAATGATTATTCCAACCACTATGACTACTACTGCTTTCTGTGTTATAATAATGTTGCTTATTTTTTTTTTTATAAAAGTCATAAAAGTCTCACTTAACCTAATTTAACCTAATTTGTTTTACAAGAACTATCAAATCACACAAAAATAAATTCAGCACGGAAGCAAAGTGATAATAGTCAAAAAGCAGCTGGAACACCAATATGTAGTCTCTCTTTTCTGATCAGAAAATTGGATAAAAAATTGGATACCCCTTACCGCACCTATAACTTGAAAAATGTCCTCTGCATTTGATCCATAGGCAGGGATTATTCCGCCCAGGCGCATACACTGGAGCTGTATTGAAGCTCCAGGAAAGTGTGAGTGCACATCTTTTATTTTACTTATTACTAGTGATGTCCCGAATGGTTCGCCACGGACTCATCATTGAGTAAACTTTGACCCTGTTCCTCACAGTCAGCAGACACATTCCAGCCAATCAGCAGCAGACCCTCCCTCCCAGACCCTCCCACCTCCTGGACAGCTCACTAAGAATGCAGCTTCACAATGAATGTAAAATGGATGCTGTCCAGGAGGTGGGAGGTCTGGGAGGGAGGGTCTGCTGCTGATTGGCTGGAATGTGTCTGCTGACTGTGAGGTACAGGGTCAAAGTTTACTCAATAATGAGTCCGTGGCGAACGATTCGTGGCGAACCATTCGCGAATGGTGCCGCGAACCGTCGGGACATCACTACTTATTACCACTACAGTTTTAAATACTACACTATTATTCCTACTCTGGTTCTCTTCACATATACCTTGTCAAGGATTACCGAAGCGCTGCACCTACCCCCCTGTTTTAAGAATTATTACCAGCCTGTAGAGGACCTCATTTCTCTGAATAAGCAAATCCTACTCATTTAATGTCTGCATGTATGATGGAAACTTCAGCTACCCCGACGCTTCCACGGGGTGGTAGCGATAGTAAATTCAAAGTCCAATGGGTAAAACCATTCATACAGTCTGTGAGGAGGTGATGTTAATGAGCTCTCCTATATCACTGTTAGCATTGCTTTAACATTACAGAGATTGTTAAAGTTTGTTATAGCACTTTTAAAATACTTGTACTTAAATATGTATGATTTAATGTTATTTACTGTATGGAAAGGGATTCAGGGAAGAAGTGCCTTCAGGGTGTTCTCAAATTCTTGTAGTGATGAAGTAATATGCAATCAATACTACTTAATCACTACACAGATTTGAGAACACCCTGAAGTAGCTGCTTACCTGTATAGCTTTCTATACAGTGCCTAATTATGGCCAGAAAGAAGAGTCTCCGGCTTCTCGCGGGTGGCTCCTTTCCTTTGGAACAGCCTGCCTAGCCCCGTCAGACTCTCCCCTTGTCTTCCATCCTTCAAGAAGTCCCTCAAAATCCATATTTTCAGGAAAGCTTATGGCCTGCCATAGTAACTTCTATATCACAAACCTGTCTATTGCGCTCTCCTAAAGGGCCACACTCATCTCTCACCTCCAGTTCTGCTACTTTCCCACCATGTTTATTTGCTGTCTCCCTCAATACCCTTCCTATTGTGTTTTTATACCCCTCCTCCTCTAGACTGTAAGCTCGTTTGAGCATGGTCCTCAACTACCTATTGTTCCTGTAACATTTCGTTATTGTGTCATTTGGTAAATTCCCCTTTTAATGTAAAGCGCTACGGAATAAGCTGGCGCTATATAAATACCAATAATAGTAATATCACTCAAACGTGGACATTATTTTTCCATTCTTTTACCATTTTCAGTAAGCTGTACTGCTAGTACTGCCTTCAGGGTCTTTACATATACCTATTAGCCGGCTGTTTGCCGTTTTTATTCATCTATTTTTGTTGTCTAAAGTTTTTGATCTCCCCAAAATTTTTATACAAGATGAACAAATTCTTGAAATTTTTTTTTTTACATAATTTTCATATGTAATATTTGTAGAGCAACCTATAAGTGAAATTGCTGTTTTATGTTTATGTATGTGCTATACATTATTTGTTTCAAAAAAATGTTATGCTAATATTTTTTTTTAAAGTGCTTGGTAGTGAAGAGGTTAATGGAATCAGGCTCAGCAGGAGGAAACAGATAAATGTGGACAATGAAATAAGTGACATTGGAAGAACATATCATATGAGAGACATGTTGATAGTGTCACCTTGGACTAATGGAGCAAACTATGCAACATGTTCCTGATTAAGGTGCCTGAAGTATATTCTGATCTCCCTGGTGACCATTACTAGTCTAGCAGGATTTGAGATTATTGTAATAAATCTTGTTATACGAAATGGAATGTGTATGATACCTAATCATGTATATATGCAAAGGTCCTATATAAACAATATATAACAAGTCAATATTTTTAGACATACACATGACGTGGTTTACAAAATGTTTGATTCGCAAATGTATTTTTAAGAGATGAAATTAAGATATATCTGGATTGATAACCTTTACATTTAACATTATTGGCCTCAAGAATGGGGTACATTGACTTTGTGGCAGGCTTATGCAATATGTGATCATGTAATGTAGCTAAGCCCCCATCATTTTTTGCCTAGGTGAGGTGTTTTTAAATAAAACTATTGCAATCTCTGAGATTTTAAATCATTCTTTAGTGAATAGGCAAATGCGTTGGATTGTGTATTTTATATATATATATAACAGCGAATTTCTGTAAATTTAATGTGATTATTTTCCCAACTCTGACATGTTGGCCTCAGTTTTCCAATTTTTTTGCTCCTCCTAAGTTTAAAGGATAAACCAGACATGAACCCATTGCTCACGATATCTAGAGGTATAGGCTATCCCTCACTGACGAGGCCTAACAAGGCCAAAATGATCATCTGGGGTTGCTGTATCTCTCTAGCAAAAATAGACTGCCTGCATTTCAGATCTGGACCTCCCTTTTGGATGGGATCAGTCCGATCTACAAATGGCCTAGGTTCTCTTTGAGAAAAAGATGAGCTAAAACTAGCTTGAGATCTGAGCAGTGACCCACAGAAGGCCAAGCTACTTGAGTTTTTGTTTATTCTCTGTATTTTCTTGCACCTTGTTTCTTTGCTCTCCATTACTCTTCGACCACAGTTTGAGCTGATTGTAATAAATCTCGTTATACAAAATTAAATGTATATATCTAAGTATGTATATATGCAAGGGTCATATATAAACAATATAAAACAATAAATTTTAAGAGTGAAATTAAGATAGTTTCCAATTGAGAACCTTTATATTTAACATTGCTTTCAGCATTTGTGGTACACATTTACTATGTGGTATTTGTTTTTCTTCACTAAACCATGAATTTCTGTAAAATTTAATTTGATTATTTTCCCAACTTTTGGCAAATTGGAGTTTTCCAATTTGATTTTTATTTTACCATAAGTGAATAAACCCATGTGTTTTCTGCATCTAGTGTGTGAATAGATCAATGGATGACCATTTTACCATGAAAGAAATCAAAGCATATTATTGCAGGATGAACAGGAGCATACATCAATGTCAGTCATATAATATAGTTTGCCCAACATACAGCTATATCCACGGACACGCATGCTTCTCTCTGTCAATCCCCTCACTCCTGCCAGGGCAGTGAAGAAAGTATGTGATCAAAACCATGCCAATATATGATACTTAGCATCGCAACAGAATAAATTGATGCTTTAAAACATCAGAATAAAAATATATACAAAATACAGGCAACGCGCAGTTTACAGCAATTATTTAGCAACTTTTTAAAAATAGCACGATAACCACCAAAATAATGAAAAATCCATTTTGATTTCTCCACAATTCAAATTGTGTCCCATAATTTACATTTTAAACCTTTATAGTTCACAAAATAAATAAACACACACAAACAGAAGTGAACTGATTTACTTGAACTGATTGCAAAAATAATACAGGAATATTGTTTTAATTCAGATGGAATTTAAAACATTTATGAATTTTCAAATTTAGCATTATGGATATAAATGTTAACAGGATTACAAGTCCCTCTGAATGCTTTATCATGCATTTGTTATACGTAATAAAGCCTCTGTGGGGAAATACTTTGTGGATAATATTTACTGTGTTTTTAATAATAAAAGGTTATTGGCTACTTTATTACATTTAGTGTGCCATATACATTTGTTACTTTTATTTTTTTTTTTCTCATTTGTATTACCTGGCATCATGTTCAGCAGCTTTGCGGAAGCTGGAACAAAGAATCAAGAATTCCTGATTCACAGAGCGCTTTGTCTGCTCTATAAATTGTGAGTAAGATTATTTTTATTATTAACTCTGGTCCAGAATTTAAAGAGAGCACTATTGTTCTGATTTTCATCTTTTGGGTCCCATGGTCACCATTCTGCTGTGTAAATCTGCATGATATTTATTCTACAAGTGGTGGTTAATACCACAATGAACTCTATTCATACTAGAGCTAGCTCTAGCTCTAATAACTGTAAGTAAACATTTATAAGAATTATATGCTGTAAGCTTTTTGGCCTAACGGACTGCACCGTTGGATCCTCTGTACTTTCCACCACAATAAAATAACTTTTATCCTGATTTCTCGAACAAGAAATTACTTTCTAATTGGGAACTTTTGCTGTGTTCTGTTTCCTTCCGAGTGGTTTTTATCTCATACCTCTACATATAGATTCTGGACTGTTATTCACTTTGCAGACTTATGTCTTTATTTTATTTTATGTTTTTTTATTTTTTTATTTAATATTTTGATTGTGCACATATATTTTAACATACAAGCTTGTGGTGCCCCAACGACAGTCCTCAAGCACATATCTTTGTGTTACATTAGGAGCAATATGAAAAACGTGCAAATTTTTTTTTTAATATAATTATACAAGATGTTCAAAAAGCATCTGTGTCATGTTGCTTAGGGTTACAGGTTAAAGATGCATGTTGGTAAGCTCACTGTGTGATTGGGGGAGTGTTTTGTTTGGTCTGGAGACTGAGATTTCCACAGGTTCCAGGGTCCAGGGCTCAGAGTGTCAATGAATGGTGCCAGTCCCTGTGTCTGTTATAGGCTCGGGTGGTTTATTTTATGTTTTAAAGCATCAAAGCTAGTTTTATCTGGGGCTAATATTATAAATATATTTCTTGGAGCAACCTGTGTTAATTCTTGGTTTTTATCACTATAGATAGGAAGCACCTCTTGTGTCCATTGAAGTGACTTCACCTAGAGATGTTACTACACACCAAAAAAGGTTCTCTAAAAAGGCAGCATTTACATTGAAAAGCCTGCAGGGACATGCTATAGATCCAGAACCACGTCATTAAAGGCATTCTATAGTGTTAGGAATACAAAGTTTTATTCTTAACACTATAGTTCCCTTCTGTCCCTTCCTCCCTCACAAATTACTATTTGTTTGAATTTTTGGAGATCGATGATTCTTCTGAAATACTATATGGATGAATAAAATGGACAATGGACAACAGTTTATTTTGTTTGTTATTCAGATTTTTATCCGTGACACCAAACAAAGAGATGATTCATGGGAAAAAAAGATGATTGGTGTTTAAGGGACAGCCACTAAATAAAGATTTTATTCAGAGAACAAGAGGTGTTCAATAAAAGGAAAAATGAAGGCGCAATACAAATTCTATCCATGTGTATACATAAATAATATTTAATAAATATATACATATATATCTTTTTTTTACTGCTCCTCTATTGCTTAGTTCTTCTTACTTGATCTGTGAACCAAATTGCAAAAAAATGCACCTATGTGTGCTGAAAAATATATGCAGATTTGTTATAATATATATATATATATATATATATATATATATATATATATATATATATATATATAGTTTGCTGTACACTGATTGGCCCATTTTCACTGCCTTTTGGTTCTTCTCCAGAATACTTGTAACAAAACGATTGCATGGATGAAATTCATCAAAACTTTAACAATAGACAGGCAAATTTGGAATTAACTGCCACAAATATTTTTTTCGAACAAATCAATTTGGCTGAACCAAACATTTTGCCATACATTAACCTAGTACCTGATATGTTTAGTTATTATTTATGTATATTTTTCAAGATACGATTTATATAACAGTGGCGCTAGACTACTTAATAAAAATACACACCGTAGAAGTTAATTGTAGTGCCTTCCACTCTTCAATTTCCTGCCAAATGCAAGATGGAATCCAGCAGATTTCAGTAGCAGCTGGCTATTGTACATGAGTAGTGATGTCCCGAACTGTTGGCCGAACGGTTCGCGAATGGTTCGCCATGAATGGTTCGCCACGGACTCATCATTGAGTAAACTTTGACCCTGTACCTCACAGTCAGCAGACACATTCCAGCCAATCAGCAGCAGACCCTCCCACCTCCCGGACAGCTCACTAAGAATGCAGCTTCACAATGGATGCTGTCCAGGAGGTGGGAGGGTCTGCTGCTGATTGGCTGGAATGTGTCTGCTGACTGTGAGGTACAGGGTCAAAGTTTACTCAATGATGAGTCCGCGGCAAACCATTCGTGGCGAACCGTTTGTGAACCGTTCGGCGAACAGTTCGGGACATCACTATACATGAGCTAAAAGTAACATCTGCATTTTTGGTGGCATAGATCTTTCTTCACTTAATACTTTGTGTGACTGTTTTAGCAGTGACTGAGGATATACTGCAATGCATGTTAGCAGTGACTGAAGTATGATTTTAGTCAATGGGTAATGCAAGTTTCAAGGGAGCTGTGAAAGAGAGGTCTGTGCCATGTTCTCTACTTTGTTCTGCTAACTACCGAGATGAGCAGAGAGTCCGTTGTGATCTTGGGACCTTTTGTATTCATCATACCATAACATCCATTCCTCTAGACAGGGTGAATATCTTGAAAAATAGATTTGACGTGAAGATAAGGAAGTGTTAACACTTCATTCAACAGATTTCAAATATCTTAGTAAATACATAGCGTTTATGCATTCGTTATAGGACAAATATGATTTTGTCCGAATTGTCTGACTTTTTTGTATTCGTTTACAATAACATAAACGAAAGTCCTACGTGCTAATTATATACGAAACAAAAGGGCAAATGCCCGAATGCATTACCAGCTTGTGGCTACCTCCTTGTAATATGTGAAGTGCAGAGTCCTCCCCGCCACTTCCTAACTCCCCCCACTCCTCCCCATCATTCTATGAGGGTCAGTGTGACTCCCATATTAGCATAAGGGAGATTAAAATCTCCTGAATGCCCCTACTCATTATGCCGCGAGTAGGGGTATGTCTACTAAACAATGAGCAGCCAGTGGTTGCCCCCCACTCCCCGAATCAAATAAAGGGGACCTAGTACAGGTCCCCCATGGTGGGGCATCTTTTAAAATAATTAACATGCCCCGAGAGTGCCCGCACCCATGATCAGCGTGTGAGGGACCTAAATAACAAAAGAGGGGGGCATACTGCTTCTCCCCGACCCCCACCCGCCGCTCATGGTATCAATCGGGAAGGGGACCTATTGTTTTCCCCCCTTCGGCACCCAACCATGAGCAGCGGATCGGGGCCACATATAACAAAAGGGAGGGGGACCTATTGTCTTCCAACCTTTGGCTCACACCCATGAGCGGAGGATAGGGGACAAAAGTAACAAAAGGGACCTATTGTCTCCTCTCCCAGCCCCCACCCATGAGCGGTGGTTGGGGGCCCTAAGTATCAATGGGGGAAACCTGTTGGCTCCCCCCGGCCCCCACCCATGAGTTGCGGGTGGAGGCCCTAAATAACAAAAGGGGGGACCTATTGTTTCCCCCGGATCCCCTTTTGTTACTTAGGGCCCCCACCCACTGCTCAGGGGTGGGGGCCGTAGGGGAGGAAGACAATAGGTCTCCCCCCTTTTTCTACTTAGGGCCCCCACCATTTTTATTGCAAAAAAAGTAAGACCAAAATGTTCTCACAATAAAGTGGCAATAACAATTGTAAAGCTATTTAGAAAGACTTTTTCATATTGCAACATTGTTATTGTTTTTGCTATAACTATTGGTTACACGTACTCTTACCATAGCTCTCTATCACTTCTATATAAGATACTGATTTATATCCAAGGACCTTGCTGTCACTTAACTGTGAGAACATTTTGGCCTTACTTTTTTTCATTTTGATCTATCTGGGGTTAAGCCCCGAGACACTCCAGGAGTGTCTTACTGATGTATTGAATCTGAGATCTGGATATACATTTAGTTGCAGGCGCTTTCAATTCACAGAATCATATTCTTTTCACCCCCCTTATTGCACTAGCGACTGGGCAGCTGCTCAGTCACTAGTATTTTTAAAGACAGCAAGCAGCTGGACACTGGCTGGCCACTGGTTGCTGGCTGTTTAGGCGACATGCCCCTACTCACAGCATGCCACGTGTAGGGGCATGCTGGACGATTTAACCTCCCTTTTATTAATATGGGGGTCATAGTGACTATAACAGAACTCCCTGTACCCCGGCTGGGTAATTCTGCCAAGGACTGCTTCCTAGCTGGAACAGGGGACTAGCTCTATTCCCTCCCAGGGACTGGACGACACACACTCCTGGGAGCTCTAGTCCTTACATGGACTTTCCCTGCCGAATTCTCCTCCAAGAGCTGGAACAAGCTGGATCACTGATTAGCCCTTTTCCCTCCCAGTAACCAGACGACACATAGTTCTGGGAGTACAACTGGAATGTTTTAATCTGGCCAGATGGCCTGCTTATATGCAAAATCTGAGTACAGTGAACACGCTCAAAACACACCCATAAACACACCCATAACAACACCTACAATATGTCCAGAAAGTACAATGTCGCAGTGACTCAACATGAACGTATTAAATTTGAAAAACACATAAAAAGCATATTTCCCACATAGGCACCACCACAGTCTATACATCCCTGGATAGCCTGTATCTGAACACCCAAGTTGTAAAAATAGTGCTCAGATCCCATGAACACAGCCTAAACGCAACCGGGGCAAAGTTTGGACCGACTGCACACAGGGCTCCTGCCCAAAATAGTTCCATGAAACCAGTGCTAGCGGTTGGTCTCTTTCGGAAGCACCAAAGTGAATAAAATACTGAACATAATCCATAATTAGCTTGTTCACCTCTTCTATGCGAATGATTTCACTGAACAGTGCCCTCCCAGGTTGTACAGAACTAACACAGGTGATTATGGAAGTCCAGCGGTGTTCAGGAGTTTCAGTGTCCAATTTAGTTCCAGGAGCTTGACGCTCAAACACCACTGCCTGCATTCGCAGGAAAAAGGTGGCTGCCACCTCGTGGTCGTTCATACGAACGGCGGCCACCCAGACGAACAATTAGAACACTGAGGTGGAAATCGCTATAAGGTGTCAATTGGGCTTAACAAGCACACGGGTGGTCCCTGGGTCATACGGTTGTTTGGTTCCTGAGCGGTATAGGGAAATTACACGAACCAAGCCATTTATCATGTCTTTTACATGGCCCATAGTCCTTGGGCAGGAGGCAAGCCAGCAGGCCCCTCCTGGAGTCCATGGCATATGTACCTGGGAAGGAGCATTTGTCACAGTGACCCCCATAGGTTTTAATGCCGGTGGGTTGGAATTGTTCATATTAATTGCAAGGAGGGTGGTGGTAGCACTGCTGGCTCCCTCCTTGCTTTTTTTGTGTGCATGCGCAGTGTTATTTTCGTAATGGACGAAAACAAATTATTTTTTAAGAATGTTTTACGGACGAAATTCAGAATGGACGAATTTAATTTATATTTAGTACGAATTCATTTGTACGAAAGAAAAATTTCACTGGTGCACATGTCTAATAAATACATTTTTAAATTCACCCAGTACAATGTGCAATATACATATATAATAATAAATATATATTTTTACTGCTCAAACAAAAAAAGTTAACCTTTATTTTCATATAAACAAAAATATAAAAAATGATGTATAAAAATAAAAGAAATAAAAAACATTTTAATATGTAACATATTATTCCGCTTATTAAAATGCACAAATGTATTTACTGTCTGCATAGAAAGCTAAACTAAATATTGTTAAACCATTCATTTAAATTAGGGTATAAAGTATGGGGTATTGGAAGTATGAACATTATTTACTGTAAAAGTTTGTTGGAAGATATTTCTTACAACTACAAACTCCACAAGAGTTGCTGTATTCCTTTGTCCGAAATTGCACCCAAATAATGTCCTTGCAATGTGTTAAAATCATTTCTAGCTCTCCATAGTATAACACATGCTAATCTTGAAGAGGTACTCATGGCCTATCCTTGCCTTAGTATATGAAAGCAGAAGAGGTCTGTAAAAGCATGCAATTTTCTTTTTTTGTAAAAATATGTTCCATCTCTTTCAAACTGCAATATGTCATAGAGGGTAGCATTTTCTTTTATGCAATATGATAGCGTGTGCTTGATACAGGCATTCTTTCTTAATGAAGATCGCTGCCATCTAGTGGTAATATTATTGTGAAATTTTTTGATAACATATTTGATACTATGCCATTACTGATAGACAGACAGGAAGGCAGGCAGACAGACAGATAGACAGATAGACAGACAGACTCATACTGTTTTCCAACAAAAATGGCTGACCTTCAACTTCCATAATGTTGAAAGTTGGGACTAATATTGGACATTTGGGGCGTTTGACATGCTGGCTAATAGTTCAACATTAAATGCATTAAGAAAACACTAATGTATAAATAAAGAATACCAAAGCAGTAGATAAACAGAACAATGTATTGAAAATCTTGGAAAATCAGAACACATATTATTTTCATGTTTGAATAACAAATGTAGAAACAATTCTGTCCAAACATAATCCCTTGTTAACACAGGGGTTAATGTTCTTTTTAACAGTTTTTTACTTTGAACAATGACCAAAAAGAACCTTAACCTCCTGTTGGCAACTTGGCTAAGATATAATTAAAGCATACTACTGAGAAAAACAGCAGTTATAGAAAACCGAATATCAAAGAGAAATATAGTCTGGGGAGAACTTTAATAAATATAAAATAAAAATAAAATTGG
The DNA here is from genome assembly GCA_933207985.1 of Pelobates cultripes. NCBI lineage: Eukaryota > Metazoa > Chordata > Amphibia > Anura > Pelobatidae > Pelobates > Pelobates cultripes. The sequence goes on from OW240915.1 coordinate 41,293,496, forward strand.
GCAATATTGCAAATACATGCAAAAGATCAGAGTACCTGGCACGTAGAGAAAGAAGGGGAGATTATTTTAAATTGCCCAAGGAAAATTCAGCAACTACCATTCAAGCACACTTGGAATTAAGATCAACTAATGTAAGCTTAAATGATTCACAATACGCAACAATGTAATAGATTAAACTTAATTTGGTCATGTGCTATAAACTACACCATCATTTATGTGTTATTGAAAAACAAACAAATCATTGAAATGCGCATGTAAAAGGACAAAGAAACATGGGGAAAAATCAAAATCTAAACTAAATATTTATAAACACCAAAAAGATAAACAACTTAGAGCCTGGTTAGTGTTACCACCTTCCCAACACCTAGTGTGAGTGTAGCGCTATGATTGCAATTACAGAAACCAATAGTGTAAAAACATATACACTTATCCCTCATATAATATGGGGGTTATATATGAAAAAGAAAAAGCAGAGAAAATATAGCATAATACTGTATGGCAGTAAATAGAACTTTTTTCAGGTGTAGTGAGTGGAAATAAACTCACATTTATTTGAGCAAACACTTCCAGATTCTGTGCCTTTAAGGTAGACAATTATACCCCTTTTTCATATTGCTTGCTTCCTCTTATTTTTCTCAGCGAATTGCATATAACCAAAAAGAAAAGAAAGCAGAAACCTCTGGGTGCAGAATAATTGGTAACTGGTCGTTATAAATAACAATATAATGGGTGCTCACCTTTTCTAGAGCCTTTTACAACTGGCTCTAAGTATGATAGCATTGTGTCAGATTATAGGATGACACTGCCTTTTACCGGATCCAAAGTGCAGGTAGAGATGGAGGTAGGTAAGTATCAAATTTATTTTAAGTATCAAACATATAACAAAATAAAATAAACTAATATTAAAATTGGATAAATACAAAATATAAAATATACTGGTCCTCTCCTTCTTCTTCATTTTACCAAGACGCGTTTTGGCTTCAATATGGGCTTTTTCAATTGGCATATTCTTTCCTGCTCGATGTCCGGTTTTTACTCTTTCAGAACTCCCGCCTTTCATGCTTGTTTACCAATCCTGTAGTGGAGATCTCCTGTGCATACGCGACTTCGCCGTCCCGTCACTTGGTGTTTGAAACTATTACTCCTGAAATGCACTTTCCTTCCGGTAGTTCCGTCCTCAGTGGTGATGTGAACTACTATACCCACGGTCCACTCGAGTAGTAAATGATTTCATTTACACTCAGAATCAAAAAGGTTCTTTGTTTTGTCGGTACTCTCAAAACATATTTATAAAAAAAAAATACATAAAATGGTTAAACTTTTATTGTTATACTTCATCCTATTAATTATAAGCACATAAAAACTATATCATATATATAGTAACTGAAATTTAAAATTTAATAATAAGGGGGAACTTTATATTTTAGTTTATACAACTTCACATATTATATATGTATCCATACATTAACATAAACATAAGGGTTCTGTTCCACCTTCTTGGAACAGGACCAATAAAGAAAAAGAAATACTAATAATGTAATAAAAGCAATAGATATAAATAAATAAATAAATAAATAAATAAACATTATCCATACATAAAAACTCTTCTATAGAACATGATTTTTATAAAAAAATTACAAAACTCAAAATCTGCATTCAGACCAAAAGGTGTGAGGGTATTGAGATTAAAAATCCATTTCATTTCTATTTTACCTAGTTTTCTAACTTCATCTTGCCCTCTCCAATTTACTTCCACTTTTTGTATAGCCAAAATTTCGAAAAGATGTGGATCACTATTGTGAAATAATTTAAAATGCAGAGAGACATTATGCTTATTGTATCCTTTTCTGATGTTTCCTCACATGTTCATTAATTCCTATGTGGAGTGGACGCTTCGTTCTTCCCACATAATATAGCTGGCATGGACATTTTAAAATATAAATCACTTTCTTTGTGAAGCACATGATCATACTTTTTATTTTATATTCTTTTTCCTTATGAGGATCTGAAAAGGTTGTGACGTGTCCTTTGTTGCTCTTTGTGCTACTGAACGCCAAGCATTGTCCACATCCAAAAAAACCTTGTTTATGAAAAAAAGGAGTAGTATTTTTTCTCCCTAATATGGTTATGAATCAGCATTTGTTTTAGATTAGGTACCCCTCTGTATACAATTTTTGGTTTATCTGATAGTATATTATATAGCATTGGGTCATTTCTTAAAATTGGCCAGTATTTAATGATTATTTTCCTTATTTTCCTACTCTTCTGATTAAAATTACAAATGAAAGGTATCCCTCTGGTATCATTTTCTTTTTCATACAAAAATGTTAAATTCACTTTCAGAGTTCATCACTAAACTCTAAATTATAGAAAACTAAATCTAGGTGCCAAAAGGGAGGTTTAAGTAGCTAATATAGAATCGTTTTCCATCTAAGCTTGTAAGAGCTTGCATGTTTTAGCCTCAGTTTGCAATTTAAATTCTTTGAAATTCACACTTTACTGAATAACCCTGTTTGAATGGCTGGTGTTTAGTTTTTTCTGAGATAGATTTAACAAGTTTGTTATACTTTGTCTTCTTTTTATGTGCATGAAGCAGTACATAGAAATATGGGAAGATTTTGCTTACATGCTATCCCAAATACACTGTTATCCATTGTAATATATATTATTGTATGCAACACATTGACAGGGCTAGTCATTAAAGTGAGGATTTAAGTAGTAACAGTAGAATTTACTAAGTAGAATTCAGTAGTAATTGAAAGCATAGGTATCTTGGAGCAAGGGGGGTGGGGGGAGGATAGAATAGGAGGGTGGAGGGCTTTTAGTTCAGCTATTTTTGCTTTAAATTTGAAGTTCACTTTGAATTCACTTTGTATCCCTGAGAATTCTAACTAGTTAATAATTCTGAAAGTGTCTACTTTTTTACTCCAATGCCTGTGAGCTTACTGTCCAGGTCAGACTAAAGAGGCATGTTCCAGTCTTTTAAGACATTCGATGGTAGACCCACTTTGACCCACTCCTCCTGTTTAATGAATTCTAGAGCTAGTATAGGTAGCAAAAAAACTTACAACAAATGTAAACAAAAGCTTGAAAAAGACACTCTCTTCTATGTCCCCCACATGAGCTACAAATCTGTTTTGGCATGGACTAGGATGTGGCTGGATTTTGCCAGCCAATCCTGTTTTTTTCCCCTCAGTTTCAATTTGAATGATGCACATATATGATTTTTTTTCATGATGGTCCACATTAAAAATACATTTCTAAATCTTACCAGGCTACTGAAAATCACCTATCTCAGCAAACAAATATGGGGATTTAGTTCCATATTGTGCTAAGCCCACCATTATGTCACAGTACCCCAATATTGATGGGTCCTACACTAATTCAAAACATGGGAGACACCAGCACTATTTAATTTGTCTCCCACATTTGGAACTAGTGAAGGACCCACATATATTGGGGTACTGTGAAGTAATGGTGGGCTTAACACAATATGGCCATATGGTAAAACTGAATATGTATTTGCTAAGATAGGTGATTTTCAGAAGCCTTATAAGATTTAGAAATGTATTTTTATGTGTGCACTGTTCCTTTATCTGTATTATGTATGAGCTATGGTCTGGCAGAGGTGAAAGAGTTAAATACTGAATTTGTGGAATTTGCTTGTTTTTCTTTTCTAATTATGTGAGTGGGTTCTAATACCTGTGTGAATAGATATGCAAGATAAGTGCAAAGTGTGGGAATGCTGCAACCGAAGTGCTACAAAATGAGCATGTAGCATGTTGTCTTGGGCCACATTGTAAGAGTATGAATTGGCGTGTGATACCAGTTTAAAGTTACTTGTAAAAATGTTTCTAACGCTGTTAGAGCGGAATATCACAACCTAAGGATCTGGCCCTTCCTCCAGCCCAAATACTTACCCTTCACTCTCTTCACGATTAGTGGACCTGCCAGGTCATAGATACCATCTGATGTTTTCAGTGTGGCGTTTTTGTGCACCAGGATTGGCTAAGCTCTTCAAGCTTGATGATCTAAGCCAAGGAGGTGGGACAGTTATGGAGAAAGCATGTGAGATAAAAGGTAAGTAAAACTACTATCATGGACCCTGGGTTGCAGAGTAGGAGTTCCTCTTGCTTGGGTGGGAATTTAACAAGGGCACTTCATTGTTTCATATTGTTGAAATTATATCGGAAAATTTAAGTTGAACCTTAGTTTGTTTTGGTGGGGCTGAGTGTTGTTTTCAGCAAGAAATACAAGGAGTTATGGGAAGAGGACTTGATGGGGAACAGTGTGTACTGTTAATTACCCTATTGAATGCATATGACCCTATATGGGTATAAATACCCATGCACAGCTGCAATAAAGTCAGTTCTGTTTAAATCCTACATGTAGTCTTGACCGGTGTGGGGTAAAGGCTATAATCACTGCAATAATCACTCACTACATTTTAACTCTGAATTTTGCTCAGAGTATTTTGCGATGGACATCTGAGCACCCTTAATGGCACCGAATACTTCTACTCAGAAAGGCAATATCAGATGGTCCAAAAATAGTCTAGGAAGCTGAGAAGTAACTGAGGTACACAGTCAGAGTACCCGCAGGCCATTACAACAATTTTTTAAACTTTGTGAGGTGATGGGTGATCACCTCACCTCACTCTCTCCTCAAGGCACACTTAATAGTCCAGGATTTAAGGATTATCCGGGTGTGTCTAAGGTATTAAAAAAAAAAAAAACCCCAAAAAAACCTTAGACTCTAAGGTTTTTATTTTTTTCATTTTCTAAACGCCTTACACACACCCGGGTAATCCCTAAATCCTGGACTGTTAGGTGTGCCTTGAGGAGAGGGATGAGGAGCACTGACCTAAATGACAGCTAGGAGACCATAGCGCCATTAGGAATAAACATTTGTATTCCTAAAGCTATATTGTTCCTTTAAAGTAGAAGAAAAAGTATTTTAAAATGCAGCGTGCATTTGAAACACTGTGTGTGTATATCAAAAAGAAAACACTTTGTGCGTAGATAAGAAATACACTGTATGTAGTTAGAGAGAAAATCAGAAAATCACTGTGTGTGTAGATAAGCTAGAATTCTTCATAAGGCCAGGTGTAATTCGGCAGTAGTTTTGATATTATTAAAAGAAAAACGTGTTAGTCCAAGAGGGAGATGCAAAAGGTACACTAGGGTGTTTTATAATAATGTTAGACTGTATAATTGTAGTTATTGTCAAAAGTGGTATTTTATTAAAAATAAAAATAGGTTTATAATGGCCCATAGAACATAGTTGGAATTTTAAAAGATTAATGTTATTGTTAAGTGATGTTAGATAAGGTTAAAACGAAGGTAGAACCTGTTTCATGATTATCTGAGTAAAAACATAAGAAAGTTTTATAAAGAATTTAGTAAAATAGTTTTCTTTTACTAATGCTCAAACTAAATATACTTGGACTCCAATAACCGAGTTATACTGAAAATGCTACTGTGTTTTCAAGAAGTTTTGCGTGTGCATGAGTAGCAAGATGTTGTTTTGTCTGAAGGGTCAGTATTGATACAAAATATGGATGATATATTGATTTTTGCTATTGTTGTTTTTTTTTTTTTTACATTATTTTTTTTCGGAGCGCATTGTCAGATACATGTTGAAGCAGATAACATTGCTAAAACAATAACATATCAGTATAAGTGATTTTGCTGTGCTTTTTTTTAAAGGAATATACAGGCCAAAGGTGCAGGAGGTGATTATTGTAGAGGCAGAGAAGAAACCAGAGAATGACATAAAATAATAGTAGAATGCACATGTAACGAACAGTGTAACCAGTATTTCATCCAATATTCAATTGTAAAGGGGTAGTGTGAAGGGCCACAAGCTCTTCCGTGTGCAGGCTGGATCTCCACAGTTAGCCTATGCTGACCGGTTGCTAAGCAGAGTTTCTCTCCGGTGGAGAGACAGGCTTCCGAACTTCAGTGTGTGCTGGATGTCTGCACTATATGTCAGGATTGGGTTCCTGCAAAGTACCTTAGATCGTGCAAGAGTAGCAGTGCTGGGATGTGTTGGTGCCCTCCTCTGCGCAGCTCTGTGCTGGAGCGCTGTGTGTTTCCTGCTTCACCACCATGTTGGGGCTTTTTGTGCTGTTGGAGCTAGGATCTCCCATTTCAAGCAAGGAATCTGCTCTTGTGGTGAGTAGGCACTCGGTTGTCTGGGTAGGGGTTGCTGCATTCTCAGCTCCTGTTTGCGCCAGAAATTGCTTGTCCCTTGTGTTGTCGGGGAACCACTCAGCGTGCGCCATCTTAGGGGAGTCGGAAAATTTTGCTTCAGCCGACGTGGTTTTGCCCCTCATTCCTTTTTGAGCAAGGCAGCCTCACCCCCACCAGTCCAAGGGGAAGGTTACGGGGCACCTGTATAGTGCTGAATGTGGTCAGGCAACTCCAGGCAGGGAAATCGACCCCCTCTCCCACCCAGTGAGCTCTATGCCATATGATCCAAGTTGTGTAATAGATGAACTCTTGTCGAGTTTTTGACCCCTGCAGGGATTGTCAGCTTGGGCAAGGAGCAGGTAAGTTGTAGGATGTCAGAAAATTCAAGCTTATTAAGGCTAAAACCAGCTTTTTATTTGTCAGTAGAGGAGAGGAGCTCTATCAAAACACTTCTCTCCTCCATGACAGTCAGGCCCCTCCCCCCTTGATATTGTTTTTTTTGTCAGTGTTTTGCAAACCACATTTTTTTTCAATAGTTGGTAGTTATTATGGATTTTAATTTGGCCTATTAGTGTCTGAAAAAAAGAAGATTTAGAAGAAAAAAGACTTCTGTTGGTACATATAATTTTTATTTTACACGTATTATTATAATGTTCTCCCCCCCCCTCACTATGATTAGAGTGAGGGAAGGTAGATAAATTATTTCAAGTGGGTGGCTAGAGGCTTAGGACCACTTGTCAAACACCAAGAATGTATTTTTCAATGCCAGATATTTGGTGGGACAACTATGGGTGGTGGCTCTGGTAGACACTAGGTCTCCCCTTGTACTATATAATTAGAGCTCATTACCCACCAACCAAGGGTGTTTCGATCTTCCCTGGCATCTTCAATGTCAATCTTTGTCTCATTGGAGACTGAAACGTTCCTTCATTTGCCTGCAATTCAAATAAACCTGCTGCACAAGTGTCCTTAAGTGCCTGGACTATACTGTTGTCTACTGCATGGATTAGGAGTTAACCAGCCCCAGGTTTTGTTGCACCAAGGTCTGCAAAATATAAGATTCCTTCTCCCCACCTATAAGTCTAATATGTACTTATATAAAAAATAGACAAAGCAATAAAAAGGAAAAATATGTATTGGAATAATATGCACTCTGCTTATAGTAACTGGATAATATTGATTAGAGATGGAGCAAGATAAATAGACAGAAATGTGCAGTTCCATTACATGGTTTTGCAATAAAAACACCCAAAGTTTCAAAAATCATCAGTCTAAGCTTTAGGTGTCCAAACTGGTAAAGATGACACGATCGGGATCAGGAATTGGAAACAAGGATCCTTGGGATCAGTAAGAAAGGATACAGTAATGGACTTCAATGTGCTGCTAATGAAATGATTTTGAAATGTGACTTTATAGTTAGGTGATGTATTTGAAAAGATCATTTTTATTATTATTATTTATAAAGCGCCAACAAGTTCCATAGTGCTATACAGTAGGTGGACTAACAAACACATATTTGTAACCAGACATGTTGGACGCACAAGAACAGGGGGATTGAGGGCCCTGCTCTAGCTAACATGCTAGAGGACGTGGGGTATAGTGACACAAAATGTAGGGTAGGGTAGAAACGTAGGTTGATAGGATAGTATTCACTGAGGGCTTCGTGTTTTGTTTTGATGACAGTTGTAGGAGAGGATCAGGTGATATCCATACTGCAGGGACCATTATGCAATGAGAGTAACAAGCTGGTAGAGGCACACAACCGGATAACTTATTGACTGTGATAGTAAGTCAGATAGAGCAGTTACAAGTCCAGTTCTAGTGCTATTCAGAATATTACTTATCATACCATAACCATAGCAGGCAACATACTCACACTAGCAACCAAAGGCTATAGCAGCACCCAAAATTACATGTTAACATCCTGCTGCCACATCCTTATCAACAGGGACAATCTCAATGTATCTATCCTTATTTGTCAAAAACCACAACTTAATTCTTTACTTATTATAAATAGAAATACAATTCATATTTGTAAAGTTATATATTCATTGTATGTAGGTCATGTTAACTAGACACCAGGTTCATTTTTATAGCATAATCCACGAATATAACACTTTAGATGTGTTAATTATAAATTAGAAGTGTGTATAATTTGAGAAACCCAACCACAAGATGTTATTCATGTTTCTCTTGTGACTTCAAATGAACAATTTTTCAGTGTCTACTTTTACTGTAATATTTCACTTTATACTCAATCAGTCTAATATTATAATTACTCTGTCAAAGTGATAAAGTGTGCCTTTTGTCATGATATTTTAATACCTTAATAAAATATGCCATATAAATAATTGTTCAAAAACGAAGAGTCTTAAAATGGCAAATGGCATAGGCAGCATATCAACCTCAATATTGAGCACATTATACCAATCTTCAATGCAGAGAAATTGATTTGAAATAATGCATGCTTTTTGAGAATTAATCATACTTTATAAAATAGATATATTCAGTGCCATTATAAGTTATACAGTTGACTCAAACAGGGCACCTTTCTGTCATGAACTATTTCATAACACCAACATAATTGTTACAGTACCAGAGGACCAGGGAGGTAGAGAACTTAAAAAAGGAACAAATAAAGTAGACCTGTCTCACCTCAGGGGTATTAATCCAAGAGAGCTGATGTCTTAAGATTTGGCTCCTCACAAAAGTGCAAAGATTATAGCAGCAATCCAACGCGTTTCATTCAATTGGACTTTCCTGCACTTCATGTTACGGAGTAGTGATATGTATTTCTACACAGCATGTGTTTTACTATTTCATTGCTCTTTTCCAAAAATTTGCTCTGAAATATTGTTTTTAAATAGGAGCAATGTATTTATTTTTTTTATGTAAGAAAGGCATAACCACTGAAACTGAGTTTTTTTTCACAAATGTAGCATTACAGGCTTCCCAACAATCACATTTTTGGCAGGACAATCCCAATTTCAATGTCCTATAACACTGTCCTGCTTTAATTTCCTTGGATAGCATGGAAGTGTCCACGGGTTCATTAGATGTTCATTAGATGTGCTCAAGCTGTGCAGTAGGCTCTAATACCATGCAGGGAGCACTTCATCGGCACTCCCTGCATGACTCTAATTGCTGGAAGCCATTCAGGCTATCAGTGGGTGTTGCTAGTGATGCGGATTGCGTCGTTGGAGATGTCCGTTGGCGCCCCACCCACTCATCCAGATTGTCCTTCCTGAATTTTTGGGTTGTATAGTATTACCAGTCGATGGCCTTGATTTAATAAGCTTTCCAAATGATTCAATGCTTTCAGAAAAACTTTCCAAATGATTTACCTACAGAACTCGCCATTAACATCTGTGAGAAATGTTGTAGGTAGTTTGGAATTTTTTCTAAAAGTACTGAATCATTTGGAAAGCTTATTAAATTTAAGTATATAGGTAACTATATGATGGCTATATATCAATAAATGGTAAAATAGCCTTCTTAAGTTGAAGTTAAAGACCAAATCCAGCTACCATATGGGTGCCTATTGGAGTAAACCAATAGTGTAGACAGTGTAGATAGTGTGGAAATGATAAAATACAAGTAGTGAATAAAAATGGATAGAATATATAAAAAATTGTCCTTAGTGCAAATGTATCAGCTAGTCCGGTCCTTACCCTCCACAATAAAAGGTAGGGAGGATCCAAATCTGATGGAACAATAGTCTAGTAAAGGTCCTATAACTTATCAAAAGAAGAAATGATACATTATTAAATTTAAGCCTATGTCTCTTAATCATGTTAGGTCATGCATGTGTTCTTTCCATGTTCTTTTCTGTTGTTTTTACTATGCACCATACCTTTTTTAGACTAGGCCTTTATCTAATTAGTTACATGTCTTATCCTGTCCTGCCTGATGCCATGACTGGGTGGACTCAATTACATTTCTATATCTTATCTTTTTCCTGTCTTACAGATTTTTCATATCTGTTGGTGTCACCTATGGCACTTAATTCTGTTTACCATCTTTTGGGTCGCTTTATGTTTTGGACTATATGTTTAGTTTAGGCTGCATTATGTACTTTCATTCAAACTGTGACTGTCTATATCCAAGAGAGGATTTTCCCTTGTTGGAGTTCTCACTCATTGCAACTTGTGTTACTAACCATATTGTGGTAACGGAAGAAGCTCACAGAATTCCAACATCTACTCAACCCAGTCATTCCCACTTACATGATGATGTGATAATATCTCAACAACATTAGTGTTCATCAGCATTTTGATGGCTTGGACTATACATATAGAGAACTACTGGCCCCTGGGAATTGTGGATAATCATCATGAGAGGTGTGATATGATATTCTCTTGTTATAAAAGTTTATCCTTACAAGCTTTATTTTTAACTTGACATTTCTCCATTTATGACCTTAATGTAATATTTTTAGATACGCTTTTCAAATGATTTTGAACACTTTTGGATGAACTTTTAAAATTATTTCATATTCAAAAAATATTTTAGTATTTTGATATTGTTTAATTTATTGATATATTTTGTTTGCCCGGCATTTGTAAAGCTTCTTGAAATATATTAAATTGATGCCTATATTTGATACATGAATGTGTTAGAGTCACTCGGATTTTAATATATTTATCAGTTGCAACCTTTTGTAGCAAGTATTGTATTTTTTGTTGCATTTTAAAAGTTGCAGAGAATGTTTCTCCTTGAGAATGCAACATGTGAAATGTTGGCTTTCAATCATACAGATAACTTCTTTTTTTTTTACTCACATCAGCATGTGTCCTCTCTAGTGAGGACACGTTCTCTACAAAACTGGCGATTGTTGGTTGGCTGTTAGGGTGTTGCAATTTCTTATACTAAGTAAGTTCCTTTGGTTGCTATATATACTAGGTATACATCTAGATAGGGACAGTCGTTTTTCAAAATACCAGTAATCATGAATCTCACAGTTGGATTTCAAGTTTAACAGCCATTTAAGTCTATCTATTTCTTACATCAATAACATTTTTGTTATATTTGTAACATTGCTACATTCCCCTTTTTCAGTTTTCACTATTCCTATTAAGTATATCCAAGACCATACCTTTAATGACACCTTTCATAAATCATGGTATAAATTGGGATACGTGAATTTTCCTATAGAAGATACAATAAAATAGTAGCTCTTACTCCCAACCAAGTCCTCAAATAATTTAACATTTTGAAAAATATTTTAACATTTAAATATTTTGATATTTTTTTTTTGTACATTTGGTTTAGCTTTTGATATTTTAATATTTAGAAAAAAATCTATATTTTAAAAGTTTAACCAAAAATATTAAATCATTTGAAAAGCTTATTCAAAAAGATTAAATTGAGGCCCAAGTTCCCATTATTTGTTCTTATTGATTGTTTGTTCTTCACTTTCTGTTTCTATAACACATTGCTGTGGAAGGCATTTATTTATAATAGTTTTGCAAGTTGTTTTTTTGTTTTTTTTATGAAACAAAAATTAACACGGTAGAAAAATTGCTGCTAATGAATCATTTTTTACAATCAAAATGAATAAAACCAACACTAGAATAACTTGAAATTTAATTTACAATGTTTATCTAACTGGAAAAGAATTCATTGATACCAATTATCTGTATTCTGAAATTAAAATGATTATTTTTGTAAGTAAATGTATTCAATGCAAATATTTTTAGTGTATCTATTTGCAGCTGCAATAATTTATACAAAACTAAAATTGACTTTTATAAAATGGAATTGTTTTGTTGTCTCACGTTGTCAATTTAACAATAATGTTAATTCATTAGCTTAGTTAAAGACCTCATTATCTTTATTTGCAGTGTCAACTATAGGCATTCTATGTAGATTTGCACTGAATATAATATAACTCTAATTAGATCATTTGCATCTCATTCTACATTGAGGAATAAAAATAATAAAACTGTTGAAATGTAAGTCAACTGTGATTAAATATAAAGAGCTTTTTAAATTTCCAACATAAATGCATTATCTAAAATTTTGCCCAATGTTTTCTAAATGCCGATATAAAATGAATGGTATAATGTCCATGTCTTTCGGTGAATACTCTCCCAATTACTAATGTAAATATATTACCTTTTTTCCTTGACTTATTTTTTAATTTAATGAAAAGAGTCTTAATAAATTGTATGTTGTAAAATTACATATATTTTTAAAATTGTTTTTTTTGTGTGGCTAATTTATGTTAGACAATGCTGAATTTGTAATTGCCATAGCATTATAGCTGCTGCTGGAATCAAAACTCCTACTACATGCATATTCTTGGAAATTTGTCACAGTTATGTAACGTAAGCACTGAACAACACATACACAATTATGATAACAAAATGCTAGCAATGTTAAGAGTTTAAAATATGTTAAAATTCTTCACAATGGCAGGTGTATGAGGAATGTCACAGTCAAGAAATGCATCATTGACCATAAAGGTACCAAATATATCTCCCATCCACCAATAGTAGTCAGAGGCAACCAGAGCAATTGCATGCCTATTAACAGGGGAGCACTATTGCACACAAAACTCACAAGTCTCTGCGTGGCTGGGTCCTCTCTCACTGCACAAATAATATATACGATTGATAGGTGGAGTCTCCTGGATCTCCCCAGCTTGAGGGAACATTTATGGAAACTGTGCATACTTGAGTTCTCACCTTTGTTTACTAGAACTTCATTCACACCAATATCTCATCCATCAACCACTTGAAAAAAGTATCATACATACTCATCATAGTCTGGTAGCCAGACAAGCTCTAGATATTGCAGTCTCCTGGTTATTGTCCCAGTGTCCAGGGCAGACCTTGAAAGCATTGAGATTGTGGGCCAACAGCTAAAGCACAAACCCACAGGATTCTGGGCTAGCAAATGGCCTGCACACATCCTGACTGCTGCTTGACTTCTTCAATACTAGGTCAACACAGTTCCAGTTGCTTTTAATAGGCAAAAGGTGGTGACGTTTGGTTACAGTAAATCTTTATGCAAAAGGTACCTTCCTGCCAGTCCTTACATGCCTGTTAGATTCACTTTCCATGAAGTAGAGTCAGTTATTACAGTACATGCCAGTCCTTAGGTATACTTAGTAATTACCAGCAAATGTTCGAAATGTCCAGATGTATGTTGGACTCCATGTACTAGTTGACCTATAAATGACTAAAATGGTCTGTCTGTCTGTCTACTTGTATTTCTGTCTATTTGTCTGTCTATAGAAAGTTGTAACAGTTCACCAAACTCCACAATATACATATACAGTATAATGTGTTGGTGTACTTGGTAAGAAAGCATTAAGTTACAGTTAAATACTGAGAATTTTTTTTTTTATTCATTAAAGAATTCTAGTAATTAATACAGATAGACTGAAAAAAACTCAGTCAAGAGGGTAATATATGTTGGGAACTGCTTTTGAGAAGCCAGTTAACACTGTAAAATCTTTAAAAAAAAAATTATTGTTTCACACAACTATTATATGTGTGTGAGTAGTGTGGTGTGGCGTCTGCTGACATGTACTGGCTTTATTGACACAACTGTCATCCTGCCATATTAACCAACACAAGGTTTCTTTTTTTTTTAATTTAAGTTACTGGGGAAGAAAAGCACCTATAATGCTTAGTGAGGTTTTCACACTGTAATTTAATCTTTGGAAAACTGAAATGTTTGTGCCCTGAAAGGCTTTTTTCGGTTTATTAAAATAAAATATTCAGAGTGAAATGTGAATGTTTATGAGTCCTAGATCAAATGGATATTTGCAGAGTGCAGAGAATGACAAATACATGCCTAGAAAAACATTGAACAATATAATATTGGGTGTAAATTATACAGTTTTTGCTGATCAGTGATATATATTGAAAAGAACACTCTAAACACCAGCCATAACAACTACAGCCCATTGAAGAAGTGCCCTGGCACCATCAAAGCATAGTCGGTCAAACTGTTTTAACACAGTTCAACCCTTACCTGGGTCCTGCCAGGTGCATGTGCTACATGTAGGCATACATTCATTGGCTGTTAGTGTAAGCTGGGTGCTCTCAGCCAACATATGCCTCAAATTACTTCTTCTGTTGGGCATTCTGACATCCAGCATCTCCAGAACTGAGAAGCCAGATGCAGAGCAGGAGCTCTGTAGGATCCAGGTAAATGTCAAACCAAACTGTTTCATATATATTCTACTGGGTCTGTGTCAGGGAAGTCTTTTCACCATAACAACTACAGCAGTCTCTGATTTTAACATGCAGATAGAGAAAAGGGGCATTTCTGTACCCGGATATGCAGATGAATGCAAATTGAGATGTACGTAAACCTAATATGGACTTTCTTTGCACTAATGAAACATGCAACTTCACAGCAAGCTTGCAAAGTTGTGCATGTGTGAGAAAAACAGAAAAGTTACAATATTACTACAAGTATAAACTTTGGTAACAAATCTTATAATCTGCAGAAACATAAAAGGTATGATTATTATTATTATTATCATCTTATTATTTATATAGCGCCATCAAATTCTGTAGCAATGTACTATGGGTGGATTAACAGGCATGTAATTGCTACCAGACAAGTTGGACGCACAGGAACAGAGGGGTTGAGGGCCCTGCTCAACGAGCATACATGCGAAAGGAAGTGGGGTATAGTGACACAAAGGGTAAAAGTAGGGGTATCAAAGTAGGTTGCTAAAAAAGTATTCACTGCAGGCTTAGTAGGTTATTTTTAAGCAGTTGCAGGGGAGGAGTCAGGGTGCGGGAATGAAAAGCTGTTAACAGTTTAATTGCTGCACTTTCCTGAAGAAGTGTGTTTTCAATGATATTTTGAGGGAATGGAGACTGGTTGAAAGTCTAATGGAGATTGGAAGGGAAGTTCCACAGAAAAGGTGCAGCCCAGGAGAAGTCTCGAAGGTGAGTATCAGATGTAGAAGTACGGACAGAGGATAGACGTAGGTCTTCGGCAGAGTGCAGGAGCCTAGACGGGACATACTTAATGCCTTGATACACAGCTTCACTGCTCTAGTAAGGCTGCATTTTACACTAGAATGGAAAACTGTGCTTAGTTTATTCACATCTGTTTATTTCCAGGTCAATAATTTAAATTCAAGTTGCTCAGTGATTTTGGGGATGGACAGCTAGAACATTCCTTCTAACACTGGGTGTATAGATGGAGCTATATTGGAGTTGTTTTAGTAAGGCAGAACACATGACGGGTAATGAGCTCTGGTTATAATAATGTAAGTAAGCCAGACGTGTGTGTGTGCCCGACTGATCAGATATGCAGCTAAAGCTCTTTAAAATGGAGGACAGAGATGAGCATTCATATAACCAGATCAATTAAAGACTCTCTTTGTACTGTGATCTTGAAGACTTATTTGGAACTTCCTGTTTCTAAAGACAATAGATAGGAAATCTGGGAAGGTAAGACATGGGTTCCTGACAGTTGGAAGGTGTGTTTAAATATGAATGCAGAAAGTTTATTGCTGGGGAATTATAACAGCAAGTTACAGCAACAATATTTTCTACAATAATACAAATAATTAGACTTGTGCATGGCGCAACAATTAGTTACAACTAAATCACTAATAACCAAAAATTTTTTAAAAAAACACGTTTTTTTCAGGACAGCAGTCGTTCGTGCATGTAGCAGTTTGGCTTGTCAGAGTTTTGTCCACTAGAGAAGATTTAGGAAAATAAATCTGACAGACCAAAAGGGCACAAAAATGGGTCAGTTAGTGTATTGCAAAATATATACATAATACTTATAAATTGCTTATTTGCCCGCCATTTGCTTCATAGATCAAGCAGCCATGGAACCAATAGAGGGAAATAGAAGAGGAGCATTAAAAAAGTCAATAAATGTATATGTTTATATATATACACACACAAAACAAAACAGTCTTGCACTCCAATTAACAGGTGAACTTGATGCTAGTAAGCATAAGATAGAGAAATTGTAGTTAGATAGAACTCGAAAAGATTCATGAAACTTAGCTTTTATTAGCTCAAAAATAAAAAATCAACGTTTCAGTTTTCCCTGAGGTAAGTTTGGATTACAAACTGAAACGTTGATGTTTTATTTTTGAGCTAATAAAAGTTTTATTTATCTTTTTTGTGCTATCTAACTAATATATATATATATATACACTTTTCTTTTTTTTTATTGAGGCCTTCTCACTTGATCTGTGAATATAATCAACATTTAGTGGTTGTTCCCTGGCCATTTCTTATTTTTTGGGGGCCAAAGGTGGAATTGTGAATCACAAATCAAACAAACATTGTATGAATCATTTGTTTTGTAGTTAGCCTATATGGCGGGAATTCGGCCGATCATCTGATCAACACAAATTCGGACAAATTGCAGTTTGTAACCAAAACAAATATTCACATCTAGAAATAATACTACTACTACTAAGAATAATAACATGGATACCAATCATTATTATACCATGTCTATAGTCATTATTGGTAATGACTAGTGATGTCCCGAATGGTTCGCCAAACGGTTCGCCACAGACTCATCATTGAGTAAACTTTGACACTGTACCTCACAGTCAGCAGACACATTCCAGCCAATCAGCAGCAGACCCTCCCTACCAGACCCTCCCACCTCCTGGAGAGAATCCATTTTGAAGCTGCATTCTTAGTGAGCTGTCCAGGAGGTGGGAGGGTCTGGGAGGGAGGTTCTGCTGCTGATTGGCTGGAATGTGTCTGCTGACTGTGAGGTACAGGGTCAAAGTTTACTCAATGATGAGTCCGTGGTGAACCGTTCGTGGCGAACCGTTCGGCAAACCGTTCGGGACATCACTAGTAATGACCATAAATGAAACAGGTGAAAATTGTCAATATACAAATCCAACACTGAAATATATCTAATGCTTTATTTTACTTTATTATTTTACATTTATTTTATTTCTATAATCACTATTTGTACCAAGTTGGGAATCATAAAATTATCCAAATGTGAATTCCATTCATTGAATATATCCCAAAGGTAAAATTCCCACAAAAATTCATTGAAAGCATCTACCACCCCGTACAGACATGACTTTTTTTTTTTTTTAAATGACATTATCTTATAAATGTATATTTATCTACATTTATTAAGGATCAGTAAAAGAAAAGGAACTATAACATATTTGCTTCACATATAACTATAATGTCTCTTAATATTGAGTTGTGGAAAATTCATGTGTAATGTTATTAACTGTTGAAAAATGCTTAAAGAATGAATTTAATAAATCCTTTAAAATAATCTACCTAAATAAAACAAATTAAATCATGTTTATTTTGCACACATTTCCAACAGTATTTTGTGATGTGCAGATAGGGCAATTTAACATATGTTATCATTATAAACAGAATTTTTGTTTTGCTAAACTAAGAAAACATATTTATTTTATTTCATCACTATCTAATAAAGCAACGTATTAGCATGATTTATTAACAACTGTCTTATCATAGGAATAATCAAGCTATATTATTTTAATTAATTGACTCACACTGTTATCAAATGCATTCATGCATTGTACAATTCTTTTTCATCCTTATCATTCGTCCATATGTTCAACCGAAAAAAATACAGTTGTTTCTTTCGACACCTTTGAAGAAATTGTTTAATAATTTATTATCTTCTATAAATATCATTAAATCAAGGAATTCAGTTAAAGCGCTGCCAGTTCTGATACTGACATATAAATCTAAAAGTTTAGAATCTGTTCACTTTCTAATGACATTAACTCCAGAAATAGAATTCTGACATTTTGTTTCTAACTTTTTTTTATATACATTATAATTTCTACATGAAATAGGTGTACATATATCTATGGCTTACTTGTATAGTGCATCAATTGAATAAACAACATTATAAAATAAATAATGGAAGTTGAATATATAACAGTGGTGGTTCAACCATAAAGGCACTTAGGGCAATGTCCCATCAGATAATTGTTGTCATAATTATAAAAATAATAAAATGAAAAAATCTGTTGCCAACAATATAATTGTAGCTATCTTGTATTGTGTCCATGAGAGAAGGGGTTAGCTGGAAAATGTCCATTATAAATTGTAAACTAACACCATACAATACTACAGGACCATAATGTTCCGTCCACTTCTTTCATCACAGCATAGACTGACGCATTGATAACACATGTTGGCTGTCTGGATAAGCCGTTGTCAGCACCTGGGCATATGTAGATCGTTTGTAAAAAAATGCCCAGTCTGAACATGTCTTGCACATGCTGATTCTGATAAATGCCCAACCTTAAACAGATGATTTCTGAAGTGCAATGTTTAATCTTCAGTATAGACAGCAATCTCTGAGCAACTGATTCTGTGCATCATGTTTCAAAAATCTTGCATGATCAAGCTAAATTACTACTTAAATGGACATACTTAACTTGACATTTTGTTTTTAAACAGCAAGTAAAAAAAAAAAAAAAACCCCACAAAATAAATCAAGGCAAACTTTGAAAATGATGTAATAAATGTTTATAAGGTTACTATAAACTTGGTCAGATTGCAGTGCACGCCTCTCAGCTAGGGGAGTTTCTTTGGCCTCCCCCTTTATGTACCCATCCCAATTTCAGACGAGTCCACTAATGACAGAAACAGCGCATCATTGTGCTCTGCAACAGGAGTGAGAAACTTGGCACCGGAGCCTGCTCTGCAAGAATTACACTGATGAGACTCTCTTTCTTCTCCCACTTTTATGTTTACCTGCTTCTTCTTTCTTATGCTTTTCAGATCCACTCCAGGGGGTACACTGATCAAACCAGTATCTAATCAGTATTCATATACCTAGGCATGCTGGAAAAGTACATTGGGCATCAGTGTTGGACTTGGAAAAATATTTGGCCAGGGCATTTTCTAATCAGAGAGCTCACTGGAAGGAGGTAGAGCCAAAGAGGTGTGTGTTGTTTCATCACCAATGACAAACGTATCGCCCCCAAGTAAGCATGTTTGTTCAGAATCCTGCTAAAGAGCTCTCACATGGGAAAATGGCCTTTTTCAGCACTGTGTTTGCTTGTAATTTGGCTCTGGTGTCTCCACATGTGGGTGCTAGAGGACAAAAAAAAACTCAGGTGAGAGTATTTTGTGCATTTAGTGACTGCTTGTGGTTGTCACGATTTCTGAGTGACCCAACACGCAGAGTATAAAACATAGACATAAGTAAATGTATACTGGTCCCTAGAGTGGCCAGGATTTACGTTTGTTTGATAAAGCATAGTCAGGGACAAGCCAAGTCAGGGAAACCAGAAATCATGGAAACATGGAACAATACCCGAGTCAGGGAAACCAGAAATCAGGGAAGCGAGGAACAATAGCCGAGTCAGGGATATACAGAATGGAGAATAGTCAGAATAGCCGAGTTCAATGTACACTGTCACTGTTGGAACACTGAGGAGATAAGAGGGACTGTGGGAATGGTCTTTCTCCACCTGATGGATGTCCCCAGGCTGTGTCACAGCCTGGGCAACAAAAGGTAATATGACAGTGGTATTGTGTATGTTTAGAGAAAGCTGTTTGTGGTGTGTAGATTTGTGTAAGTTGCTTTCAGTTGTGTTTGTGGTGAGTGACTATGGACTGTGGTGTATGTGTCTATGGGGTGTAGAGAGTATGTGTGTATAGGTGCCATAGTGTGTGTATTGGGGGATGTAGTGAGTGTGTGCATAGGGGCTGTAGTGTATACATGTATATAGGGAATGTAGTAAGTGTGCAGGGGCTGTAAAGAGTGAGTGTATGTGGTGACAGGGGTCTAGTGTGTGTAGGGGATACATACTGTGTATGCGGGGTGTACTGTGTGTGTCAGGAATGTTATGTGTGTGTGTAGGTGGATACATAGTGTGTATATGGGATGCACTGTGCAGGTCAGAAATGTTGTGTGTGTGTAGGTGGTGCAGTGTTTGCTTAGTAAGTATATGGAATATCCCTCTTCTCATGAGCTCTGGCACTATTCAGTGTCACAGTGTTGCCATAGTAACCCTCAGCAATGCTCTGAACCACTAAGTTTGCTGAAGTAATACTCTGCACTTGGCAGAGGTGCAGGTTATGAGCTTCCCTGGTCCTACCTCTTCTCCCTTAAGCTGCTGATCGCACTGGCCTAGCATGGGTTGTCAGGGGAGATCCTTTGATCTCCACTTTCTGCCTTTGCCCAAGGCCATTGTTGCCCACAAGTCTTGGCATGCCTGAAACATTTAAAATGGACAACTGGAAGATATCTTCACTTCCTATCAACTTTATCTAGAAGGTCTCTGCCAAACAGTTGAGCAGACATCATCTAAGCAGACATGCTGGAAAAAGTAAGTAAAGCTGCATTTTAGTTTATTTCTATAAATGGTTTAATAGTTCAGCATCAATATATAACTAAACGATAGTCACATTTAATATTATATCTACAGCTTCTTTAAATAATTCTATGACAGTTCATGACTGTAGGAGAATCAAGCAAATTCTAGTAAAAAATCAGCTATAGAACAACATTTTGCATTTTCTGTAAACATATCAGTATTTACAGTATACATACTTGGTACATGTACATAGTTTTCATTTTCACATTCTGCTTCTTTTTATTCAACTTTATTTCTCATTAGTCTGTTATCTGTAATTACTTTTTTTTTTTAAAGTTTTATTGGCTAATTTATGAGAAAAAAAAGTATCAAATACAGCATATTTCAATTGTACACATTTTAGAAGACATGAAAAACATACTTATAAGCAAGTAAACATGAAAAATAAATAGCTGAATTAAAACATTTATCTTCTTAATGTTCATATTCCAAATTGGTTATGGGGAAAATTTACCCTCCTCTAATCTCACGAGTCATTGCAATCGGAGTAAAATTTCACCGAAGCATGTCCTCCCAGCTGTCTCTTACATTCAAAGCCTGTTGAGAAAACTAATTTGTAACTGAAAAAAACCCAAAACTAAGGAGATTATTGTAATAAGGGAAGAGACTAGAACTATCAAAGGTAAAGCATAACTAAAGACCAAACAGAAAGTTAAGTCCTAACAGAATGTTTTCTAGAAACAGCGCAAATTGTTACAGAAACAAAAAAGTTTGAGTTAAGTAGAAAATAAAGCAAATATGAAGTTTTGCAGTCATATAATCATGCTCCAACCACTGGTTTTAGGTTAATACTATATGAAAAAGGAAGATTCATAAAAGTGTGGAATATGGTTAGAGACAGAATGCAAAAATAATCAGAATTAAGAATAAAAAATGCAACAATAATGAAGAAGTATATCACATAGAAAGTCAAAGCAATGCTATTTCTCTTTGTCATAGTTGGAACTTCTCTAGAACGCAATTAACAAACACGTAAACAAGCCAGGTACTGGACACCAACTCACTGAATTCACACAACTCATAATACTGCAATAGTATAGCAATTCTAATACAAATCTGTACACTTAGGTAAATGCAAAAATAAAATGTCAACACGAATTCAAATAAAGAAATCCATAAGTAATGAATGATGCAAATGATGAGTCTTATCTAAAAAGTTTTGTATGTAGGGGAAAATTGAATTACGGTAAGTCTTCATCAATGGGTCAACTTGGGGGATTAACTGAATATTTATATATTTTGGCTACTAAATAAAAAATAAATAAAACAGGTGTTAAAGGAAATGTACAGTTTATTAATATATGTGATTGATATTTTAATGTCTATGTTAAATTATTCAGTAGTATTGCCATTTATGTGATGTTTAAAAAAAAAGAGTCTCTATATATTTTAGCTGGCTTCAAAATCCTTTTAGTGTAATTTCTTAGCTATAATTTATTTATATTTATCTTTCTTTATGAGAAAACTTAGCATGTGTCTTCTTCACTTTGTGACTATATGCTGTGCAATTTACTTTTAATTTAACATTAATCATATCCCATTTTCATATTGTGCAAACAGCTTTTTTTAAGCTTTATTTATAAAATGTTTTTGTTTAGCCTGCCTGAGATTGTTATGATCATTCCTTTATCATTTTGGATACTAATAGGTTTATTAAAACATCTCCTGCAATGCCTCAGTTTTAATGATGCGGTGTAAAATGTAGATTCATTTTCAAATCTGCATGGCGACAAATAGAATAGTCAGATGAGTCATATACAGTTGAATTTAAAAATGATATATAAAAGGATCTGTCAGTGAAAAGTAATTTTTTTTATTCTAGATGTTTTCTAGCTAAAACCTTAATTGTTATGTCAAAATATTACATAAGAAATATAAAAAGGATAACATTAAAAAAAGAATATGGCAGTGAAAAAGTAATATATGCAATAAAAGCCCAGCCAGTGTGAGTTTATTATGACTTTATACACCTGAATGACTTATTTGGTAACATAGCATGACCTTTATCAGTAAAATACTCTGCTAATTCCAACAGGGGTTGTGATGGTACTGTTCAGTATTTAATGCTATGTGATACGGAGTTTGGGGGGTTATTATAGCAGTTCCAGCTTTATCAACCACAATACTCTGTGAAAGCAGTAATCAGTCTTTCCAGAGAGGACCAGGGTCCATTAGTGATTTAGACATCACAGTATCGGGAGGGTAAGAGGGAGGTGTCAGATATGAGCAGGAGCAGAGAGACAAGGTGTGGAAAAAGACAAAGCGAGGTTAGTGTGAGAGAGCAAGACAGGAGATGGGCTATGGAACTCCTGGTGTGATGGCCAAGGTGGTGAATTAATGAGAAGCACATGGTATTAGTGAAAGACATGTGGGGGGTATAATTAGGAGTTACAGAGGGGGAGGAAGGTTATATAAAGGTAGATGAAGTTGACACAGAACTCAAAATATTCACTCTCCACAAGATATTGTCTAGTAAAAACTCAGTACTGACAAGTAGAAATCCATCATGATGAGTGTGCCGCAGTTTATACATAAAAGATCAGAGCGTTAGTACATAAATAGTTATACTATTAACAATATCTACTTTTTTTAATTTACTTCTACATGTAGATTGTACCATTGACCTCTCCTTGAAGTTCAAGATTAAATCTCTCGCTCTTAACTCTTTCGTCACACAAGATGTAGGGTGACGGGTTAATATATGTAGTCAATGTCATTTTTGGTAAATTTATTAGTATAATTTCTGAAGTGCTTTATTTCATGCTTTTTTTTACATTCATAGGACTTAAAAATATACATATTTTAAGGTAATACAGTGTATAAAACTCCCACCAAGACTTTCATTCCCTTATTTTTAGAGGCACTATTTTTTCAACCAAATTAATTCATAAAAATGCAAATAATTGATAGAAATTAGCAAATCTATTTTCACAGTAATTGCAAGCAATTAAAAAATGATGTGCCTGATTTAAGCTGTGAGCACTGTTAGCTTTTATTTCATAGACATGGGAAAACTGAGATCAAGTTTTTATCCATCAAAGGACACAAATCTCCAGTGAACACAATGGTTTATGAGATGAATGCAAAATGAAATGATTCTTCTATCTAAATGCACCATTTGATTATTTGGGTTTATGCTAATAACACATTGCACTGTTTATCTTTAGAGTACATACAGTTCTACCATAAATAAGTAAAAATGCATGTGTTTTACATTTTAGGATGAGTTGAGTATTTAATTTAGGACATCATAAACTGTCATAGTCAGTGTAATATTATGTTAGGACATCATCAGTTTCACACCATTTTTACAACGATAACACATTCTGATAATTAAAGGGACAGTCCCGTCACCAATACAACCTTAATGCATTTGATAGGAAAAGCCCACATTAATATATTGTATTTTTGCCTGCTCAAATCTTTATAGATTTTGCACAAAAAAATTAACAATATTTTACACTTCATACTCCAGTGAAGTTTTAGCAACTTTAATATATATGTTAATTGTTTGTAAACAAAAATTTCCATTAATTTCAAATGACCTGGTTTTGAAATGCAAAGGTAGTTACTAAAATTCTGGAAGACGTTGAAGGAACTGCACATTGTTTAATTGGACACGATATATACATTTCATGTTTACCTAGGTGGGACAAGTTTTCCTGCTAAGGGATGTGTTTGCTGCACTGTGTTACACATCTAAATCCAATATACTATTAACTATTAATAGGTAGAAAGAGTCTTCAGGAAAAAACATAGAGGCCATTGCAGAAACCTTCATATTTACTGCTGAGTGGGAGAATCAAACTTGTGACCTCATTTAAAAGTATATATAGATACAATCAAGAGAATAAGGAAGTACACTTTGAATTCTATGGTTTTACATATCAGGACATAATAACTGTTCACATAGAAATCTGTTCCTTAGCGGATTTAAGTAAATACAACCTTAGATGGACAAACACATGACATATTTTACCATGTCATGATTTATTTAACAAAAATAAAGCCAGTGTTTTGAAGCTGGTGTTTAGTAAGTGAGGGAGTGTGCTGGATCTTGCTATATACACTATGTGGACAAAAGTAGTGGGACACACCTCTTAATTATTGAATTCAAGTGTTTCAATCAGACCCATTGCCACACATGTTTAAAATCAAGCATATGAATACAAACATTTGTGATAAGATTGGGTCTTTCTGAAGAGCTCAGTGAATGCAAGTGTGGTATTGTGATTGGATACCATCTTTGCAATAAGTCATACTGTTAAATTTCATCCTTGCTAGATATTCTACAGTCAACTGTAAGTGGTATTGATGGAAGGTAGAAGCGTTTAGGAACAGCAGCAGCTCAGCAATGAAATGGAAGACCATGTCATTGACTGCTGTTGCACATGGGGAGTAAAAATCGCCAACGCTCTGCTGATTTCATATCTGAAGAATTCCAAACTTTTAATATCAGCACAAAAACTGGGAGATTCATGGAAGGGGTTTCCATGGCCGAGCAGCTCCATGCAAGCCTCACATCACTATGTACAATGGCAAGCAAAGGATCGAAAGGTGTAAAAACATTGGACTCTGGAGCAGTAGAAACTCGTTCTGTGGATCGATGAATCACAATTTTCTGCTTGGCAGTCTGATGGGCAAGTCTTGGTTTGGCGGATGCCAGAAAAATGTTACCTGCCTGACTGCATTGTGCCAACTGTAAAGTTTGGTGGAGAGGGATAATGATATTGCTTTTTTTCAAGGGTCGGGCTAGACCCTTCACTTCCAGTGAATGGAAATCTTAATGCTTCAGCATACCAAGACATTTTGAACAATGCAATGCTTCCAACTTTGTGGTACCAGTTTGGGAAGGCCATTTTCGATTCCAGTATGACTGTGCCCCAGTGCACAAAGCAGGGTCCATAAAGACATGGTTGGATGAGTTTGGTGTGGAAGAACTTGTCTGGCCTACACAGAGCCCTAAACCTCAACCACATTGAACCCCTGTGGATTAAACTGGAAGAAAATTGCCAGCCAGGTCTTCTCATCCAACATCAGTGTCTGAACTCATACATACTCTACTGGATAAATGGTCAAACATTCCAGCAGAAACATTTCAATAGTAAAAGCTGTTACTACTGCAAAGGAGAAAACAACTACATATTAATCTCTATGTATTTAGAACGCAATGTCATAAAAATCCCTGTTGGTGTAATGGTCAGGTGTTCCAATACTTTTTTACTTTTATCTACATAGTGTATATATGAGTGGGGTAATCAAAGTTTTGGTCTCATTTTCTAGTCTATATATATATATATATATAAATGATGCCAAAAGTTTCATTCCCTCACTCATATATATAGAAAATAATGCGTACTCCCTCATTCAGTAAACACCAGCTTCAAAGCTCACATAATTATAGTTTTTTTTTTTTAAAAACACCTAACATGCATGTATAACAATGATTTAGTTACACTATATGGTCATACATTGCATAAGCCTGCCACCACACCAATGTACTCAGTTTCTGGCAGATTCTATTCTAGCACCCTAATGCCTAACCCAGTGGGATGTGTTTTCTGCACTGGGTCAAACATCCAAATTAAAAAACAAGTATCTACAAATGTAAATATACTATTACTAGTTAGAGAAAGTCTATAATAAACTTGGACCTAAAATCTCTCAATGAAAAACCGTATTGTATAGCATATTTAACTTATTCATCATGCAGAGAAGCTTTTTATCTTCTTTGACTGTTCAAACCATCATTCAAACTTTGGCTACATTTAGAACTTGCTCTCTCTCTCTCTCTCTCTCTCTCTCTCTCTCTCTCTCTCTTGCTCTCTCTCTCATATATCATATATATATAATTTATATATTTATATATATATAGTCTCTCTGCAGAGATGGAGGGGAAAGAATGAACCCCCCGACAGAGAACTGTTTCTCGGCAAAAAAAAAAATCAGAATTTGTACAATGGGGAAGATAAACAGTACTTTATGTGCTAAATTTAGTTAAATAAGTGCAAAAGGCATTCAAATAATTCCCATTTACTGCAATAAAACAATGTGCTGATTTTTGAGCTATTATTTACTGTGAATATAAAAAAAGTAGATAATGTTTCATACTAATATTTTATGGCTCAAGGGAACTGAGATTGTGTTGCTATGCCATTATAGCTTTGTTGCCTTCACCCCTTCATGACATGGGTTTAAATAAATCCCTTCATATCAAGGCAGTCCTTGCAAATCATCTGTACTGAAAGTGTAACAACAATTTGGTGTGCAATGGATGGGGTGAAGAAACACATTGTAACAAGTTAAAATGTGACTGTACATTAAGAACGTAAAGATAAATAGTTATTAAAATTGGGGGGGTGGGGGGGAGGGAGAATCACATGTAATATAGATCCATGGAAACATTTTTAAATATATATTTATTGCACAAATTCTTTAGAAACCGATTGCTCTCATTTCGACTTGACTGCTAAAAATAGAAAAAATGAATTAATGTTTCAAAATGTATTCTGAAAACTAAACTACAACTCGACTCAATATTTCCTGATGAGATCATTTTACATAAGACGTTTAACAGAATGAAATATGAAATTAATGACATCAGTGAGATTATACTGAATTATGCATGCAAATCGATGATAATAACAATGTGCTCCATAGATTTATTTTCTCAAGTACAAGTTAGATCAGAGAATGCCACTTGCTAAGGTTGTGTACATTTATATACTTTGCTACGGATTCACTAAAAACATATTTCCTTTAATGCAGTGAAATTGTTTCTCTGAAAATGTTGGCAGTTGGAGGAAATCTATCCTCACGAGTATTAATTAGCCAATATAACGTGTCTTAGTAGTAAAATAAACATCTCCATAATAATTTAGAAAAACACTGCATCAGCTCATTAGTAATGTTTGTAAAATGTGGTAATTTTTTGCCTTTATTGTGAGACTATACAATTATGTTTGAATATTGAGTTTTGCCGTTAGTGTCATGTTGGTATGCGAGTTTAATAGGGTACCTGTTTAACTTTTAAATGACAAGGGCACTTTGCTGGACCCAGATCACTTCAATGAGACAAAGTGGTCTGGGTGCCTATAATGTACCTTTAACAATAGTGTGACCACAAAGTACTTAAAGTCACCAGAACAACTACAGCTTATTGAATTTGTTCTGGTAAGTAGAATCATTACCTTCAGGCTTTTTGCTGTAAACACGGTCTTTTCAGAGAAAATGCAGTGTTTACATTAAAGCCTAGTGATAACTTCAGTGACCACTCCTCAGAGGGCTGTTTGAGATCCTTCCTGGGTCATGGCTGCCTAAAATGCATCCAGACATTCAGTGTCTCCACCATCTGCATGCAGGCACTGAACATTCCTCATAGAAATTCATTGATTCAATTCATCTCTTGGAGGAGATGCTGATTGGCCAGGGCTGTGTTTGAATCATGCTGGCTCTGCCCCTGATCTGCCTCTTTGTCAGTCTTAGCCAATCCTATGTAGAAGCACTGTGATTGGATTAGGCTACCACTCCGGATGATGTTAGCAGACAGCTTGTTTTTCTGAGGCAAACAACATGCAGAGTTACAAGTTCAGGCTTGAATACAAGTAAGAGTTTACTATTGTTAGGGGGCATGAGGGGGAAAGGATGTCTAGATGGTGGTTTTAACCCTTTAGGGTCAAGAATACATGTTTGTGTTCTTGACCCAATAGTGTTCCTTTAAATGACCACTCCAAATGAAAGTTATATATTAAAATATCATTCACTATTTAGTAAATATACCCCAATGCTTAAAATAGTTTGCAAAAACTTCAGTTCTTTGAAATGTTTCCCTGGGAGAGACTAACCGTCTCTTCTTATGGAAAGAGCCAGTCAGAAGCATCTCATTCAGAAGCCTCTTAATCTGTGAGCACGGGTGGTTCAGGCTCACACATTGGCTTGCACCCACATGCGTCTGAACTGAGGCCTGTGAAAGAGCTGGTTTGGGGTCTTAATATCTGTAGATGCTTGTCTGAGGTCCTTGGAGGAGGACATAGAAATAGGCTACTCACCCATAAGGCATTTCAGAAAGTGGTCCTTTAAAGAGTGTGCAAGCATTACCTATATCATGATCAGGATATACTATGTATTGGTAACAAGGTAGTCCTGAGTCATGCAATTAAAACAATCCATATTACCTTTGGGACTCTGTACTAAGTAGGAAATTATAGTAAATTGTGAAGGAATTAAAAAAAAATGTAAACCATCTAGAAATAAGTTGAAAATGTATATGGTTTTCTCAAAATTTGGCAATTCCTATTCCAAAGTCACCATATTTCATTGTTTAACAAATTAACCACTTTTGAAGAAGACGTAATATGTGTCCAGCAGAGGATGGTGGAAGATGCAACCTTTACTTAAGTGATATAAGAACATGCTCATCAAGCTTTCAGTTGATGTCAAAGTCATGCAAGGATGTCTCATCAGGATTATTCACTAAAGTGAGACTTCAAAGTGATTTTTAAACTTAAGACCAAATATTATGAAGTCAAGTTTTGTGTGACAAAGGCTCGCACAAGACCCAAATGTTGTCTTCCCTTCTGCACTTTTAAAGTCTGCCTTTGAAAGAAACCTCCAGGTGTGCCCAGATATTGGTATTACGTAGATTGATAGTTTTAATAACAAAAATGAATTGGCTCCATGACCTCTGGAATATAGAGGGTTATATATAGCAAGTAGTGTAGAATATGAATTTTTACCTTGATGTCTATTCCCTCGTAATTTTTATAATCACTCTACCATCTAAGAAGAAAACCCACACACAGAAACATCACATGCTGATGAGTTTGACAGTGAGATTTTGATGAAACATGAACCGTAACAGAGATTTTAATTACATTCAGTTCTAACACAGCAAACATTGCAGTTTTTCTGTCATCTTTGAAATGGTAACAAAATGAATATAAAAAAAAAAAAAAAAAATCTTGAAATATGAGCATGAATGTAATGAGATCAATAAATGTCAACAAGAAAAACTAATCACAACTCTGGAGACATACTGACCTTTCTACAAATTCCACATTTAATGCAGTAGCATAGGAGAGAGGACTTTTGACAGTAAGAAACAAACACAATTATTAAAAAATATATAAGATGAGAGCCACACACCAACATATTTTAATGTTACAAACAACTCTTTTGTGAGATGTCTTCTGTGAGATGTTGGGGAAAAAATCAATAGCCACTTTCCGGAGATTTGTCTGAACAATCATTCAGTGAATTATTTTGTTATTAGATGCTCAAATTGATGTAACAAAGTAGCATCCATTTCTGTAAAGAGAACATTCCATTTGCTTAGATGACTCAATTTCCTACTTATTCAGTCCTTTCGGCAAAATTTGTTGTCAGTTAGTAGGTAAAGAGTGTGACTGAATACGTAAATGAATAAGATATGAAGAGATGTTGAATGTATTTAGGTGCGCATAGATTGTACAGCGTTATATATGATTAAATATTATTTATATTATAAATATCATATTATTGTAATATTTCGTTGCGTAAGGCCAGGCTTTGTAATGTTTGCCATTTCAAAGGGGATGTTTTTATTTAAATTGGAATACAACGTCCTTGCTTCTGTCTTCTGTCATGGATAAAGGCATCCATAGACTGGCTTACCTCATTAAGAATTAGCATGAGTTTTCTTTTCTATTTAAATTTAGCTAATTCAGCAACCTACAGAGACAACAATGTCTCTTTGGTATCTATCTACATGTCTGTAAGCACTCCCATCATTCACAGCAATCCATCATGAGGTTTTAAGCCAGACAACAACTGTATGGATGCACTAACAAGTTCCACTTAAAATTAACAGCAAAGCAAAGCTAACATTCCTCAAGGACACAGATAATGGATAGATATTCAAAGAGAAGTCTTAGATGGAGAAGGAAGAGCCTATGGACATGTGTCATGGGATGATTTAGGAATATCTTTAGGGATATCTTTATTACATGCAGGATTCAGTGCGGCATTGAATGACATTGCCAGCATAAATAAGTATATATTTGCCATAGACTTCTCTTAAGCATATCCTAAAAACGCAAATATTCACTGACAGGGAGGGCTGGTCTGTCACTAACTTGTGGAAGGATTGTGCCAAACATTCTCCAACAGTTTAGGTAATCAGATCTTAGTAAGGATTAATTAGCTTTGCCAAATATGAACATTATCTAGGTTTTTTTTTGTTAAAAAGTACAAGGCTTATTTCCACCACTAGGTGGCATTGTCACATAATATCTGTACATAGGAAATGTGCATGATAAACATGTCAGAGATAATTGTTAAGAATCAGTAATAACTACGTGTTTTACCAAGACGTGGTGTTATTTTATTAAATTTATAATGCTATATGCCTTTATTTGTGTTGTATATATAAAAAAAACAATAAATAAGCAATCAAACAAAAAAAGCTGCAATCTACTAGTACATAAACGCACAAAATGTACAAAACAGTAAAACTGAGAATAAATAATAATTTTTACAGAAATAAGTATAAATCGCAATCAGTAACAATCAGCAGAGCAACAAAGAGATAAACATATTGGTATGGGGATAGTTCAAAATAATCTCCATTCTAGATAAAAGTTTGTATCAATCCAGTCATTATGGAAGCCAAAAATAGTGCAGTTGTTTTGTATAGCTCAATATGCAAATATATTAAGTGAATATGCACGATTGATTTTACACTCACACGTTTTAGAGCCTCTTAGCACTATTTGGTATGCATCTGTGATATATTCCCCCCCGAGGATATCTATGAATTGTAATTAAGAACAGTGTGATCTTCACAAAGTATATCTTCTCCAAATGGTGTATAGAATGTATAAGTAAAGGAGCACAAATATACAGCTAACTACAATCATGAAAAACAATAAATAAATAAATAAATAAAATGTGCTTACTTGATGTAAAGGCTCCAAGTGCTACAAAATAGGAAGAAATTAAACCCTTAGCATCTATAGAAGGCAAGCAAGTTGTTATATCTCTTGTGTTATTTTACCCCATTCCCATCTGAATGTAATCGCGTTTCTGAAGTTTTCTGCAACTTGTTTGTTAGTCAACCTATTGTAAAGGTCTGCAGAAAAGGTGGGTGCTTTATAAATAATAATAATTATCTGCAGTGGGTATAATGCAACCTATGACTTATACTTTGAAAAGGCTACCCAATTTGAAAAATATAAAATAAAAAAATTAAAAAATTAAGATACTGCCCTTTATTATTATTATTATTATTATTTTTTGTTTGTTTGTTTGGTGAAAAACTGTTGGTACATTTTGTGATTAAATTTTTTTAAAGAGATTTGCAGTTTTATTACCATCTGGTTTGACTCATGTTATACAAGTAAGTGTTTCTACCTTCATTACTATTAAAAACCTTTGAATATATTTCCATTACTCCTGTGTCCTGCCTGCTGAGAGCATCATTCATATTTTCAGTGGGTGTTACATGTGCTCTAGGACACAATATATAACCATATATGTGAAGCACAGACAAGCTTCCAACAACAGGTTTAAGCTCCCCTCACCTACACTTAAAGGATCACTATAGTGTCAGGAAAACAAAGCGGTTTTCCTGACACTATAGTGCCCTGAGGGTGCATTAATAATTTAACTTAAAACTCCCTAAACATATCTTGAACGGAGAAATGTATTTTATTACCCAGGGCAATGTTTTCTTAAATCTCGAACTCTTATATAGATAAAGCGAACCACACTACTTAGCATTTGCCAAATCTCTTTTAGCCATCACGATAACTGCACTGAATGGCACTTTATTTTTTTCCTGTACCACATTCAGTTATCGAGAAAACATTTATTACTGAAGATTTTCTCGAGAAGAGTCAACACTGCTGTTATAATCACAAAGAATATTTTCAAAAGGGTTTTTGCAAATATTCTTTTACCTTTTCGGTAAGAAACACTGGAGTATTTAGAATGGCACTAGAGAAAGCATATCCCTTTATTAAAACATGTTTTGAATACTTACACTCAATTTATTTCTAAATACAGATGCAGAAGATTGTCTGTCATTCATTACATAAGAATTAAGAATGCACAAAAAAAAAAAGAAAAATCATAAGAAAAGCTATTTAAATTCCAGAATGCTTGTAACATGTTTGCATAATTCATATTTTACATAAGACAGAGCACTGGAAAGATTAGTCAAGTGATATATATCAAATAACTGCAAACGCTTGTACCATTCTCCTTATTTGCATTTAACTCCATAAATGTTGTTTAAATCTGTCACATACAAGGTATTAATCTTAATGTAGCATTAGTCAATGAAAATTACTTTATCATAAAGCATTAGTCAGAGCAGAAAAAAAGTACTTGATGTTATGGAGGAACAAAAAAGAGTAGCTATGCAAATATGACATTTAAATGTGCATAAATCATTGGCAGGTCCTCATTTGTATGCGAAAATGATAAAACAGCATTTTACAGTGAAACATGTATTTTATAAACAAAATCCTTTTTCTTACTTAGAAACTTCTTAGGAGCAAGTAGAACAATAATCATATTATTACAATGCTTATTAAATTAAATAAATTTGCAGATTAATCTTGGTTGGAATAACTTCCTCCCAGCATCAATGTTTTACTTTGAAGATTCATTCTAATTTGGTATTGGAACCTTGATTGAAAATTCCACTTCATCTGGAGAATATTCATCCATACTGGTTTCTAAGCTGTTTATGCAACCCTAGGTGCACGACTCCTGGCTACTACTCACACAGCCTACATACACACTTCCTGTAAAGATAGATCTAATTTTTATACTTCCTTTCTTTGCACAATTAATTTAATTTAGAATATATATATATATATATATATATATATATACATATATTATATCTTGTTAATTGCCTACTAGAGCCTGCAAGAGCCTTGTGTGTGATTTAAGGTCAACTAAGGGAACATGAGATTAGACAAACTTCAAAAACAAATATACTGTTTGAGATACTATTGAAAATGAAACATTTTTTTTTCAGATTTACTGTATAAGTCACAGCCAGGTGAGTTGTGGTTAGAGCTTCAGAAACAGAAATAAGGCATTATTAGAGGGCAATGGATGCATGGAATAGCATTTCAGCTGAAGTGGTAGAGGTTAACACGGCAAACGAGTTTAAGCATGCGTGGGATAGGCATAAGGCTATCCTAACTATAAGATAAGGTCAGGGGCTAATCAAAGTATTTAGAAAATTGGGCAGACTAGATGGGCCGAATGGTTCTTATCTGACGTCACATTCTATGTTTCTATGTTTCTATCTCTTCCGAAACCCCCTCAAACTCATGAGTTTGTTCCCTTGTGAATCTCTTTTGACCCGCTCCCCCTTGTGTGTCTCTTCTGTGTGTCTCTCCTTATGCCCTCATCTTGACATCGCATATCTCCTCGGATGTCTCTCACCCTATCTGTGCCTTACTACCCACCCTATATCATCTGTGCCTTCTTACCATGTTACCATTCTGGCTTGTAGCTTTGCCAAGAAAGGCCCTGCAGAGTTCGATCGTCTGTCTGGTTTGTCAATGCAGATAAGGATGAGCAGTGTTCCCCTACTCTATACTATTATTATTTTATTATTTTATTATTTATATAGCGCCAACAAATTCCGTAGCGCTGTACAATGGGTGGACTAACAGACACATAATTGAGATCAGACCAGTGACGTACAGGAACAGAGGGGGTTGAGGGCCCTGCTCGATGAGCTTACATGCTAGAGGGAGTGGGGTATAGTGACACAAAGGGTTAAAGTAGGGGAAGTAAATAGTTTGTTACAGAAGGGTTTATTGAGTGCTTGGTAGTTCATTTTTGACAGGTGAAGGAACGGAGTCATGGGGTGGGGGATGAGAAACCTGCTGACAGTTTAATTGATACGCTTTAATAAAGAAGTGAGTTTTCAAAGATTTTTTGAAGGAATGGAGGCTGGGTGAAAGTCTGATTGAGGAGGGAAGGGAGTTCCACAGAATAGGTGCAGCCCTGGAGAAGTCTTGAAGGCGAGCATCAGAGGTGGGGATCTGGGCAGAGGATAGGAGTAGGTCTTGGGCTGAGCGCAGGGGTCTCGTCGGGACATACTTGTGTATGAGGGAAGATAGGTATGTTGGAGCAGCATTATGTAGGGATTTGTAAGCAAGCGCCAGAATTTTGAATTGGGCCCTATATCTAACTGGAAGCCAATGCAGGGACTGACAGAGCGTGGAGGCGTGGGAGGTGCGACCGGACAGGAAAATAAGCCTCGCAGCCGTATTCATTATAGATTGCAGCGGTGCAAGCTGGGAACATGTAAGACCGGTGAGAAGGGGATTGCAATAGTCAAGGCGAGAGAGAACAACAGCATGAACCAGTACCTTAGCCGCGTCCGGCGTTAGATATGGGTGGATGCGCGCTATGTTCTTGAGTTGGAAGCGACAGGATTTGGCTATCAATTGAACATGGGGAATAAAAGAGAGATCAGAATCAAAAAGAACTCCTAGGCAGCGAGCTGGGAGGTAGAGGTGATAGTAGCGCCGTTGACTTGGATGGCGACAGACACAGGAGTAGCAGCACTTGAGGGAGGAAAAACTAGAAGTTCTGTTTTGGACAGGTTGAGTTTAAGGAAGTGAGCAGCCATCCAGTTGGAAATAGCAGAGAGGCAGTCAGAAACACGAGTCAAGGTGGGCGGAGAGAGATCAGGGGAGGACAGGTAGATTTGCGTGTTATCTGCATATAAATGGTATTGGACACCAAAAGAGCTGATGAGTTTACCAAGGGAGGCAGTATAGATAGAGAACAGTAGGGGGCCGAGGACAGAACCTTGGGGGACGCCGACAGGAAGGGGTTGGGGAGAAGAGGCAGAGCCAGAGAAAGAAACACTGAAGGAGCGCTGGGAGAGGTAGGAGGAGCACCAGGAGAGAGCAGAATCCCGTAGACCAAAGTTACGGAGAATGTGAAGAAGCTGTTGATGATCAACAGTGTCAAAGGCGGCAGAGAGATCAAGGAGGATTAGGATAGAGTATTGGCCGCGAGATTTAGCAGCAATTAAATCGTTGGATACTTTGGTCACAGCAGTTTCGACAGAGTGACCAGCGCGGAATCCAGACTGAAGGGGGTCAAGCAGAGAGTTGGATTCAAGAAAGTCTGTCAATCTGGCGTAGACAACTCTCTCGAGGATCTTGGAGGCAAATGGCAGTAGCGAGATAGGGCGGTAGTTGGATGGGGAGTTGGGATCAAGGTTGGGCTTTTTCAGAATTGGGGTTACGGTTGCATGTTTGAAGGCAGAGGGAAATGTGCCAGAGGAAAGGGAGAGATTGAAAATGTTAGCGAGAGGAAGAGCAAGAGAGGGAGACAAAGTGCGGATGAGATGCGAGGGAATAGGATCGAGGGAGCAGGTGGTGGGGCGGGAGGACAGGAGCAGAGCAGAAACCTCTTGTGCTGTAGCAGGTGCAAATGAGCTTAGGATGACAGGGGGAGTGGGGTGGGGTGATGTATTGATACTGGTCGGAGAAAGATTAGAGATCTCTTTCCTGATTGTAGAGATCTTCTCAGTGAAATGAGATGCAAAGTTTGTGGCGGACAAGGTGGTGGAAGGAGGGAGAGTCACAGGGCGAAGAAGTGCATCAAAAGTGTGAAACAGGTGTTTGGGTTGGTGGGACAGTGTGCTTATGAGGGTGTTGAAGTAGCTTACTTTTGCAGAGGAAATAGCCATGCTGTAGGAGCGCAGCATAAATTTATAGTGGACAAAGTCAGTGGCACTATGCTCTGTGCACTGTGAGGTCCACTGACAGACTTGGATTTAATTTAAACAGTTATCTTTCCAGTAGTCACAAGGCCTCCCATTCAGTTAAGATAAATGTAGAACATATTAATAGCTTGATTTTAAACTATATTTTTGTATTTTTGCTTATCTGCTGTTATCTTAATGTATATATTGCTAAGATAAAGAATACCACTAAAGGTTTTTTTTTACTTGCATCACTTATTACAAACACAGCTTGGGACTCTCTTTCAAGCAGATACTAACAGCCAAAAATAAAGTTACAATTTAGAAGAGCTATGACACACACCATAAGTGTCTTATAAGAACTATGTATCAATTTTAGATGCAGGTCCTGTCATGGATATGTTAATTCCTCCTAATTACCAGATCGGAAACATCTCTCCAAATACTTGCTCATGTAAATTAAGGTTTAGGAATATCTACTTGAAAGCTTCATGCCAAATATATTTTAGTGATCAATAATTTCAAAAGCGTTATGTATAATTTGAAAACCTGTAACCACGAAATGTACAGTACATTGGCTATTGTGCTAAGGCCCATAATTTACATGTTCGACTAATATTACTGAAAATATTGGCAATACAAAAAGAGGTTCATTATAATAATGTACTTTACTGGAGGACTACATATCCTGCAATAAATGACAAAAACATACTTTATTTAAATAGCTAAACCTTTTCTGCAAAATGTGATTAGACATAATTTATACTGTTCAGTAGCCAAAGTAATCTATAGGTTTCTTTGAATTGCTTTTGTCTACTAAAACTCAATTTGCTCTTGAGCATGAAACATACATTTACAGTAATATTTCATAAATCTCTGCCACAGAAGATTAAATTAATCTTTAATTTACAAATGCTGCAATCAGCCTCTAATGCTTACACTGCAGTGTTCGCAGAGTTTAGCTAGACAATGCAAGACTTACAATGGTTGCTTTAACAAGAATTTTATCTTTCTAAACAGAAGTATTCTATGGAAAAAAAATATTCAATGACCTATATGCCACAAAGACCATAATACAGTAAGTAACAATAAATTGTAGAAAATAATATGATGTTAGCTCTAACTGGAAGTAATTATGTTTTAAAAATAACAGCAATAATTGAACTCGGAAGAATGGTCTTGGTGTGAAAATGTGTTTAGTTCATATGATTATTGCAAAAACTTTTAAATTAACATAATTAGATTGCAGAATACAGTGCACTTGTGAAGTTGATTAAAAGTAAAGTATGCAGAGTGGATTTTATTGTAACATGGTATTTTACAATGAAATATTATATAATAGTCATAGCATCTAAACTTTCGAATACAAGGTACACCAGATAAAAATGTTTGTAATGACCTATCCAGTAAAATAGAAATTTGCTGTTAAGCTAAACTCAGATGGTTAAGGTAACACACCAAGTACCATAACCATTACAGCACTATGTAGTGATTATGGTACCTTGAGTGGCCTACTGCCCCCTCCCTTTATAATAAGGAGCCAAGACAATTTAGGATGATTTGATTTCTTACCTGGGGTCCGCCAAGGGCTGTTCCCAGCCTCCACTACAGATCAATGAGAGCCAGAAACTCTCTTTACTGAGCTAAGTCTGGCAGAGCAGACCTTAGCCCATTTTCTGAGATCGATCAGCTGTCACTCTCAGTCAAAGAGCTAGCACTGCCCTGCAAGACTTAATTCAGGAGAAGCTCCTGAGAAGTAGATTCAAGCTCTTACAGAGCTGTAGTAGGTAAGAAGTCTGGTTTGACTCCTTACAATATTTGAGTGTCAAGGCACTCTAGACACAATGCTGTAGTGGTTGTGGTGTTTATGGTGTTCCATTAATTTACTAGTTATATAACGTTCAACTTAGGGGGCTGAGTGTTTTCCAATGGGAACAGATCAGCCTTTTATACTTCTGTGGTTGATAAACTGAATACCATTGAGTTTGATGATAACATCTACACTCAATGAGAGAAAAAATAAAAATTTGTTTTAGGCAGCATGAATAGTGGTAGAGACTCTACAGAATATGACTTAAAAACGAATTAATAGATTTGGGCAGAGAGAGAAATTATACAAGATATTGTATAACTTTAACATCCATCAGAAACAAAATCAACATTATATAAAAAGTATTGGATACAAATAACTAGTATGTAGTCAGTCTAACTTCAACATGATCAGCTCAGTGTTGGAATTAAATCTGAACGTTAAGTTAATAAATGTAATAATGGACTGTAGAAATCTTTAGAACAATGTTCCATTTAGGATGATTATCTTCAATAAGACAGGTTTAATTCTTTATGTATAAAAACAGGTATGCACTGTGGATGTTTCTGTAATTCTGGATCCTAGACTATTTACTGATCAATATCAATAAAGCAATAGTAACATGGAGGAATATGACCAACTGAACAGCTAAGAGCAACACAATAATCATAACAATCGGAACTTATCTGAGAATAGCCAATGGGATAATTTACCCACCTAACAATTCTCAGCTATAGTCACTGCTTGGCTATTTTAGGCTCAGCTTAGGCGTTTAGATTTTTATTCACAACAATTCTGACTTTAGTGAATTAAGACTAGACAGGAAATAAATTGTTTCGGCCGAAACCACTTCATTCGATCATAAAACATTTCAGGACAGCCGAATTTCGGCCGTATGGCAATTCCAGTAACGAATAAAGAATCTGAAAAATTAATCAGACAAACCAAAAGGGTACAAAAATGGGCCAATCAGTGTACTGCAAAATACATACAAAATGTAAATATTATTGATATATTTGGTTCACAGATCAAAAGTAAAAAGTGGCCAATAGAGAGAAAAAGAGGAGGAACATAAAAAATCTATATTTATAGATTTATATATTTATTAAATGTATAAAATATAAATATAGGTTTTTTTCTTGTTTTGTTTTTAATACTTCTCCTTTTTCCCCCTCTATTCTTCAGTTTTGGAACTGTTAGCTGCTGCTGCACTTGGAATAAATTGTGGTCCTCAATGATGGAACCCACCAGAAACAGAGGGAAAAGTAAGTGCTTTATAACATTCTTTAAAAGGTAGATGCAGTAGAAGGGTCAAAAAAGTACCAGATGAGTAGATGCTTTATGTATTTTGAGCTTTGCCACCCTTAAATTATGCTTGAGCTGTAACTGAGAACCATTTAAAAACATAACTTCCACATATTCACAATGCTATATTAAAAAATAGGTTTTCCGATACAAACAGATTTGATTAAATAGTATTGATAAAAAAATATATAGTTCAAAGTTATTAAATGGACACTACAACATGTAGTTAACCCATTTTTTTAAATTCTTTGTAAAGATATTCCATTAAAATACAGGTAAAATTTCATAAAACAATATTAAAATACAATTCTCATATTTTTAGTGCTCACATTTGCTGTAAAACCCAGGCTATGGATATCTGCCAGGAACTCTACTTAAGCCGGAAGTGAATCGTCTAATCATGATGCTTTCTTTCTATGGCAGTGCTGAGCTTACAGCACCGATGTGAATTATACTTGAGTTAATGAATGTATTGCTCTTACTGTGTTATTCATTGTGAACTGAGGAAGCCTCATTGACTTATTTTTATATATTTTTTTTACTCTGTATGAATTTTTTTGTTTAAATAACTCTTCGGAACTTATTATCTGTGTCGGACCCTTTATATCCAGGAGGATTTTTGAGGTTGTGCCACTCGAACCGCTCGACACTTTCCGCTGAGCCACTTCACCGGCTCAGAATCATGTCAGATCAACTCTTTGTCTCACTAGATTTATTCCATAAACACACTGCACTAATGTGTTTGGCTTTCTTTTTTGCTATGTTTCAGATTGGAATTTCCTGGAGGAAAGCTGACTATCATTGATGAATCCTTGGAGTCGCTGGGTGGCCCTATAATGACCCACATGCGTATACACGGAGAGCCCAGTTTCACTGGCTCCATACTTGTGAGTGTAAATGCATGATACTCTTATCTTTTACGCATTGAACTTAACAATATTACACTATGTTGTTTTTCTTTCTTAATTTTTTATGAACTACCAGTTTCAGTTTAGAAACTAATTCTAATACGAGCGCTGCCACCTTTTTTAGGTATATTTTATATTATTCTTGGTGTTTTTGGTAGAGGAAAACATATTTTTGGTGTCTAGCGATTGTACATTATTTTATGTATTTGTACACACTTTGCATTTTCTTTTTGCACTGATATTTATGTTCTTTCTATATAAAATTAGAAACCTTACCCTCATTCCAACACTAATGCTAGCTGTAACTATACCCAAACACACTAACCCTATCCTACATTTGTAAATTAATATTAAATGATACATCTTTGATCTCGGGATCTATACAAGCTGTTGCTTTTTGAGTGTTGATGAATGAGCCTGAATATCTTTTATTATAGTTTGGGTTTGGATTTTAGGACATTTTGCACCATTACCTTTATTTTGCATAGAAACATATATTTTCATATCTTTAACTTGTAGTGATGTTTTATATATAGAATATTCTCACTAACTGCTTTGAAAGTGTTGAAAATGAATGAGAATTGAGCATTCATTAACATATGAAGGGTTAAAGAAACCTGTAGATCAGTTCCAGAACATTGCAAAGCTGCTCATGAGATAATGACTGCAGCAGAGAAAAATGTATCTTAAATGTATTTTATTATAACAATAATGCTCTACAAAACATGTATTTATAATTACACAGCAGTCAATGAATAATTTTTTGGTCTACTTCACCCTCTTGTAGCTATTTGTGAATGCAAGATTAGCTGTAATACATGGAGACAAAGAGGTTTGATCAAGCACAAAAACATATCCGGGAAATAAAATGTTGCATAATTTGTTTTCTAATCCATGTGAAGTAGAGGCTTTATAAGACAAGATTGCAGGATGTTTCATTATAATATATTAGCAGTTGTACTGCTGTTTTTGAAAATTCGTGGTGGGTGTTAGTATGAACACATTATATCGGTGAAGGTTGATGATTAAGTTATTGAGCTACATTCCACTAAACTGGCCATGTTAGGTTTCTGTAGAGGCCAATGATAGATATCTCAATTTAAAAATTTTACGTAGGAGAAGACATCAGCTATGCACTTTCAGATACGTTAAACAGTCATGTGACAGCTTGCCATCGATCCAGAGCCAGGATTTAGGCTCTAACATGAGTTAAATGACTTTGAACAAGAAAAGACAAGAGAAAAATGTGGAAATCTCAATGTACAATGAATTCAATGTCCAAAACCGCTCCATAAAAAATCCAATAAATGTTAATTTTAATGTGATGTTGAATTGGTGACCATCCTTTATTATTTTGTATTTGAGTTAAATGACTGGTTTATACATTTGCATGCTTATTTATTGCAATTGATCTAATGTTATTTCTGGTTGTAATGTACATGGCTTTGTGAATGCTGGATATTAAGGAGAACCTGTTATCTCGAAAAATAACAATCGGAATTTTGGAACTATATGTTCCCTTTTAGTTATATAAGTACTGCCGATCCGCCCTTTCCTTGGTAAAAATTTACATTTAAAAAAAATTATCCAACTCATTCCCAGCTGAGCCTTTAGCTCCACCTTCGGTAATGTCAGCATCAAAGTTGACATCACCAGCGATCTGCTCCAATACATTACTTGCAACTAACATATGCAGCCAAATGCTGTGCTCCTCTAATCACATTTGATTCCTGGATCAAGTTTCACTCTGTTCTAGAGGATGAAGCACCTCTAGTGGCTGGCAGGAATGAAGGTAGGCTCATCCTTACAAGGAAGCCCCTCTCGAGTATTTTAACTAAACAATACTGATAAGCATGCACCACTATAGTTTACTGATGTAGCCTGGGCCAGCAGTCCCAACCATAGCTGGTGTGATAGCTCAGTTGCTAAGTTCCCTGACTACAGAGTATGTTTAAAAATGTGAAGTCACATGTCCAAATCATTGTAGGGTCAACTCAGTCGATTAAATGAGTACCGTCAATTGGGTAATAATAATATCAATTGCTATTATTCAGTTGATTCTATGAAAATGCTTTGAGTCTCACTGGGAGAAAGGCAGTGTATAAATACCAGTTATTATTATAACAGATAACTGTTAGTTTCAGAGCTTCATTGGTAATAACAGAATAGTTTATGGTGAGAGACCCTGACCCCCTTCATGACATGGATGAGAAGTAAAAGGAAAAAAAATGGGTCTATATGCGTATTTTATAAGACATTACAGTAGGTCTCTTTATTGATCTATGCCAAATAATGTAGAATACTGTATTTTACAAGTTGGACTATGACGACTTTAGAGATGAATAGAATTAAAAAATAAAGTGGTCGTTTGTGCATTAATTTGAGTATTGCGTATTTCCAGAACCTTTTTTAAGCTGAAAGTTTCGATAGTTACATGCACAATTAGAGTATTTTCCGCAGCTATAAATAAACACAACTAAAAAATGCTTTGAAATCAAATATATACTTGTCCACCTGTCACAAGGCCACTTAGAACATGTTTCACTCACTCGTGTCATGCTGTCAAAATTATAATGCTGATTTCAGTTTGAGTGACACCATAAATTAAATTCCACTGTCTGATTGTGAAGCAAGGTCTGAAAAAGATGTACTGCTTGTGGAATAAATGAATACATTACTCTCACTGATCACTTAAACAGGTTATAATTATAGATTTGCAAAAAAAAATGAAAGAACGTGCTATGCAACAAAAATATTTAAATATGCTGTGAAATGTGTACTTTAAAAATACATTTTTTATGTCTTAACTACACAGTTAGACAACATTTTAGCTGATTTAAGTTCTGCCAGAAAAATACTATTATAGCAGACATACAGCTCTAGGTTTTGAGAATATTTTGCCGTTTTATTAGTAGGCTGTAAGATTTTTTTTTTTTTAAATGTACAATGTAAGGGTACTTATTATCATGTGTGGTTGGAGTGTGAGAGAATAGCTAAATTAAATAGCTATTGTAAAAAGTTGTAAAAAATGTAACCAAACAGTTTTAAGAGCTAACTGTGACCTTTATTTAATTTTTGAATAAGCTTTTCGAATGATTGAATATTTTTTGTTATATAAATATAAAAATATCTAAATATATCTGTGATGATTGGCCTATTTGCCCTATTTCCCTTTTTTCCATTTGAGAACTCACTGTGCCATTTTGCTGACTTCGCTAGCGATGTAAAGTGCACAGGCAAAAAACTGGAGTAGGGGTGTCCAAAAGGTAGATGCCCAGATGTTTTAAAACCACAGCTTCCATCGTGTTTTGTCTTTCTAAAGGCATTCTAAAATGACTCAAGGCATGGGTCCTAGCACTCAGGGAAGAAGTTCGCCAGGTGAGCTAGCGGAAGTTCCCGCAGGCGATACAAGGTCTGAACTGCTACACCTTCGTTAACAGAGATTGCCAGGACAGTATTGCTTCCAACTGAATTGCCAGTGAGGAGAGATGCTGCGTTCATTAGCTGAAAACGTATAGACTAAGTCAAAGAATCCCACAGGCAATACTAGGCCTGAACTGGTCCACCTTCAGGGCCAGAGACAGGAGGGCCTACAAAATAATTTATGAAAAAATATATCATATAAAAAAAAATGTAAAATATTTTTCAAAATATTAAATAATTTTCAAAGTTTATCAAAAAATATTAAATCATTTGAAAAGCTTGTCAAAATAAAATAAAATTGAAGCCTGTGTTAGTAAAACTGTACTCACTTTGTGTCTTTAGTAATTTTAGTTGTGCAGTTTCTTTCCATTTTCTCCTCAACATACTGATTGATTGAAAATGACGGAAGAATGTTTAGAGAACTGTTGAGAGAAACGTGACATGTCAAGAAATTTTGACAGTAGTAATATTTCTTATTTTTATTCTAAAGTATCACATGTCATTTGATTTATGTTTAATTAATTTTCAAGATGTATTCTTAACCCCTTCAATACCAATGCCAAGTATAAATGTTTTATTTTCATGCATTTTGCAGTGTGAAATCTAGTCCATAAACTCACCCTCATTTATACATTAGTTATGATTAATAGCCTGTAGAGGAACATATTTCTCTACTTGAAACTACTAGTGACTGATGTAATAAATGCAAAGTTGCTAAAAATGTAAGCTCCTCCCTTCTTCTAACAGTACAGGATGTTTCACTGGGTGATACCATTATCACAGTTTGAGGGGAGGACTGAATGGTCTTTAGCATTTCACTGTCAGCATTACATTGATCAGCCACAACATTAAAACCACTGACACGTGAAGTGAATAACATTGCTTATATTGTTACAATGGATATGTCAAGGGGTGAGATATATTAGGCATCAAGTGAGTGCTTGAATTTTATGTGTTGGAAGCATGAAAAATGGGCAAGTGAAAAGATCAGAGGGATTTTTCCAATGGATTTC
Organism: Pelobates cultripes; assembly: GCA_933207985.1. Classification (NCBI taxonomy): domain Eukaryota; kingdom Metazoa; phylum Chordata; class Amphibia; order Anura; family Pelobatidae; genus Pelobates; species Pelobates cultripes. The sequence goes on from OW240915.1 coordinate 41,338,241, forward strand.
TCCAAAAGGGTACATCTTCTGGGGTCTTCCCGGTATGCAGTGGTTAGTACCTACCAAAAGTGGTGCAAGGAAGGACAACCATGAACCAATGTTAGGGCTCTTGTAAATGTTCTCCTGGGAAACTTTGGGTCTTCGCAATCATGTGAGGGTTACTTTGAGACATACCACCTACTTAGATTGTTGCAGTCCAACGTACACTCATTCATGGCAATGGTGTTCCCTGATGGCAGTGGTCTCTTTCAGCAGGATAATGCACCTTCCCATACTGCAAAAACTGTTTAGGAATGGTTTAAGGAACATGACAAGGAGTTCAACGTATTGCCTTGACCTCCCAATTACCCAGATCTCAATCCGATTAAGCATCTGTGGGATGTACTGGAACAACAAAGTCAATCCATAGAGGCCCCACCTCCTAACTTGCAGGACCTAAAAGATCTGCTGCTATTGTCTTTATGCCAGATACCACAGGACACATGCAGAGGTCTTTGCAATTTTTAGAAAGCTCCACTGATAGTTTTACCTGCAATGTCCTTACAAAGGCCTGTAGGCAAGGGTTTTGACCATTTTTGATATTTTTGTCTTCATATGTGAGAAAAGTAGCATTTTTGCTTTCATACTAACATTTCAGACTCTGTGTGAAATATTGGTTCAAATAAATACTATGCTAATATGTTTCAATCAAAAACTGCTTGGCTGTGAAGGGGATAATAATTGTGTAATCAACGTGTTTGATAAACCAACAAAAGTGTGCACGGCACTTGTACAAGTTCTTTTTGCAAACTTGTGCATGCACTATTACACAAAAGTGTAGATAGATACTCAGTCAAACCAAAAACATGTAATTGAATTCTTTCTGTGCAGACACATTTACATTCATGTAGCACCTAAAATTAAAAAAAAGATATAGTACAGAAAACTCTTAAACTCATGATTACACACTTTGACAAATATGCACTCCCGTGGACATCCATCTAAACTCCCAGTTCTGGGTTAGCAAGGGTTATCAGAGAGATAAACATCCTATTTATGCCCAGTTCCTCCGTCGATGTCCACAGATATGGAAAGAGAAAAGCAGGGAAAACATTAGATAGCGCAATACAGCTACAACACTTTAATATATATGCAGATCAAAAACTCTTACTTTTTAAAATGTGTGAGCTGTTGCATAAGGTCTTATTATGATATCAATCCACTCCGACTCCACCAAATTAAAAAAAAATGTACGTAATGTGAAGTACCTAAATTTTTAATGCCTTTTGCATTTTGAAATTGTATTATCAATTTACTCATTGATGTCTGTATTATTTTTCATCTTTGTAAAGCACCCTGAATAAGTACACAATATAAGAAATGTTACATTAAAAAATGACAAGGTAAATTTTTTACTTTTTGGTTTTCTAAACCACCTTTCATTGTAGTCATTAGAATACAAAGTCATGAAATTCTTTCCAACAACATCCACTTTTTAAACTTTCTTATGTCGACTTCAGACTCACATTAAATAGAATTATCTATTTTAAAGCTCTTTTTGCTGTACCATTAAATTGCCATATTTTTTTTTTAAAAATGCTTCTTGACAATCAATTCATGTAAGAACACTAAATAAAGATGTAGCTTTTGAACTACCTTTTTCAGAAGTGCCTGTGAAATCAGAACTAAAAGTCGCTTAAAAGTACATTTATTTGAGAAAATGTCAGAGTGAACCATAATAAATCTTAAAATTGCTTCTTGCTTTTAAAAAATACAAATGAGTGTATTGGCAAAACAGCATATGTCACCCTTTTATATCATATTTTTTGTGTCGAGAGATATAAAAACAAACGTTACAGCATTTATGAATGCTATTAGTAATATTAATATCAAATAATAAATACTACATATCTTCCCAACAGCCAACAATTGGCCATAGGATTAATTTTGCTGTAAAATGAACTTTATTTATTTATTATTTCTTTATTATTAGATAGTTGGGTTTTCTGGAAAATGTTTGCCAGATGTTTTTTAATCACAACGCCAATGATTCTTTGAATAAAACAGACAGCCAACTCCCATGATTCATTTAATGAAACAGATAGCCATGGAATTGTGGCTGATAGCCAGGGGATCATGGGAGTTGTAGTTCAAAACATCTGGGGTGGGGTGGGGTGGGGCTGAGCCAACCAGCTGAGCTGAGTGGTCGCAGCACCCACGAGCTCCGTGCAGCCGGAATAGAAAAAAACCTTCAGGGCCCCGAAATTCTGAAATAGGTGCCCCGACCAGCACCCTAAACAGTGTGGGAATGTGATGGGTCGCAAGACCAAGAAAATGAAACCTGACAAGCCGCGTTTGCGCTCCAATATCGGAGAACTCTTCCGGCAAGCACATGGCGCGACGGTATTCTGAGGCATGTTCAAAATACTCTGACAACTTCTACACTGAGGAGGAGGTGAGGGAGATGCTGGTACCACACACACACACCAACCAGTCCCCTCTAGACAGAATCAGAGCCAGTGACTACTGCAGTACTAAAAGCACTCCTGGCTGACCTCCAGGCTAACTTGCAGATTGACTTAGCAGCAATCTGCACAGACATCCGCGGCCTGGCAGGCCGGATAGTGGCTCTGGAGATGACCACAAGAGCCCACTCCGCGCAACTGGCCTCATTGCAGCAAGCCGTGGCGGAACTGCAACAACAGGCAAAGCTTAACACTGAACGATTTGCAGCTATGGAGGACTACAGGCGCTGGAAGAACATTAAGGTCAGAGGCATTAGGGAGGATATCCCCGTAGCCGAACTGCCACATGTCCTCAGGCGTTTGATGGCAGACGTCCTACCGCAAAAGCAAGAGAAGGGGGGATAGGACTACAGGGAGTGCAGAATTATTAGTCAAGTTGTATTTTTGAGGATTAATTTTATTATTGAACAACAACCATGTTCTCAATGAACCCAAAAAACTCATTAATATCAAAGCTGAATATTTTTGGAAGTAGTTTTTAGTTTGTTTTTAGTTTTAGCTATGTTAGGGGGATATCTGTGTGTGCAGGTGACTATTACTGTGCATAATTATTAGGCAACTTAACAAAAAACAAATATATACCCATTTCAATTATTTATTATTACCAGTGAAACCAATATAACATCTCAACATTCACAAATATACATTTCTGACATTCAAAAACAAAACAAAAACAAATCAGTGACCAATATAGCCACCTTTCTTTGCAAGGACACTCAAAAGCCTGCCATCCATGGATTCTGTCAGTGTTTTGATCTGTTCACCATCAACATTGCGTGCAGCAGCAACCACAGCCTCCCAGACACTGTTCAGAGAGGTGTACTGTTTTCCCTCCTTGTAAATCTCACATTTGATGATGGACCACAGGTTCTCAATGGGGTTCAGATCAGGTGAACAAGGAGGCCATGTCATTAGATTTTCTTCTTTTATACCCTTTCTTGCCAGCCACGCTGTGGAGTACTTGGACGCGTGTGATGGAGCATTGTCCTGCATGAAAATCATGTTTTTCTTGAAGGATGCAGACTTCTTCCTGTACCACTGCTTGAAGAAGGTGTCTTCCAGGAACTGGCAGTAGGACTGGGAGTTGAGCTTGACTCCATCCTCAACCCGAAAAGGCCCCACAAGCTCATCTTTGATGATACCAGCCCAAACCAGTACTTCACCTCCACCTTGCTGGCGTCTGAGTCGGACTGGAGCTCTCTGCCCTTTACCAATCCAGCCACGGGCCCATCCATCTGGCCCATCAAGACTCACTCTCATTTCATCAGTCCATCAAACCTTAGAAAAATCAGTCTTGAGATATTTCTTGGCCCAGTCTTGACGTTTCAGCTTGTGTGTCTTGTTCAGTGGTGGTCGTCTTTCAGCCTTTCTTACCTTGGCCATGTCTCTGAGTATTGCACACCTTGTGCTTTTGGGCACTCCAGTGATGTTGCAGCTCTGAAATATGGCCAAACTGGTGGCAAGTGGCATCGTGGCAGCTGCACGCTTGACTTTTCTCAGTTCATGGGCAGTTATTTTGCGCCTTGGTTTTTCCACACGCTTCTTGCGACCCTGTTGACTATTTTGAATGAAACGCTTGATTGTTCGATGATCACGCTTCAGAAGCTTTGCAATTTTAAGAGTGCTGCATCCCTCTGAAAGATATCTCACTATTTTTGACTTTTCTGAGCCTGTCAAGTCCTTCTTTTGACCCATTTTGCCAAAGGAAAGGAAGTTGCCTAATAATTATGCACACCTGATATAGGGTGTTGATGTCATTAGACCACACCCCTTCTCATTACAGAGATGCACATCACCTAATATGCTTAATTGGTAGTAGGCTTTCGAGCCTATACAGCTTGGAGTAAGACAACATGCATAAAGAGGATGATGTGGTCAAAATACTCATTTGCCTAATAATTCTGCACTCCCTGTAGACGGGTACTTCCGGGTGCCCAAATCACCCAGGGCCCCAGCAGATGCACCTAGAGACATTGTGATCTGGTTCCAGAAAATAAAAGACAGGTCTGCAGTGCTGGAGGCTATAAAAAACAAACCACTCCATGTCTTTGAATCCATGCCTCTGTCCTTTTATGCTGACCTATTGAGAGGTACGCTATCATGGAGAAGATCAATGGCACCCTTTACATCCCTGCTTAGAAAGCACAAGCATCAGACACAAGATGTTCACACAGAAGACGCCTCATCACAGGCGACATAGAGCTCAAGTGACTATAGCAACGCAAACACATAGGAGACAAGTCTGGATGTTCTTAGCACTATACCATAAAGGTAATCACTCTTATATAAAAAACAAACAAAAAAAACTTTATCCCCTGTCCTGACAGGCCAACCGCTGCCCTACCTCTCACCTGCTCTCTCGCTCTACATATAGCATGTTCAATGTACCCGCATGTGTTGTTGTACTAATGTGATTTTGAGCTAATGCCAAAAATAAAGAATTTAAAAAAAATTAAACATCAGGTTGTGCAGGCCTGTTTTAATGGAAAGCATATCGTACAGATGCTCAATTTGAATGAGATAAGAGGAATTAGAAATCCAAAGCAACACCTCTTTGTCATGTTCTTTAAACTATTCCTGATCAATTTTTGCAGAGTGGCAGGTCGCCACAGCCATGAAAATGTTTGTTTCCTCTCTCTTGTCTCTCTGACATATCGGTTTATTTTGGGCCATCTCTGTGCTAAATTTCTGCCTATCCCACGCATGCTAAATCTCCCTCACTGTGTTAACCTCTTCCACTTCAGCTGGAAGGCTATTCCATGCATCCACTACCCTCTCAGTAAAGTAATACTTTCTGATATTATTTTTAAACCTTTGCCCCTCTAATTTAAGAATATGTCCTCTTGTTGTGGTAGTTTTTCTTCTTTTAAATATAGTCTCCTCCATTACTGTGTTGATTCCCTTTATGTATTTAAATGTTTCTATCACATCCCACCGTCTCGTCTTTCCTCCAAGCTATACAAACTTGGTCAAAGTTACTCTAAACTTACCAGTACAAAATTCAGATCTCCAAAACTATTTACATAAAACACCCAGATCACTGGGCCAGACATTGATGGTATTCTGAATAACTTACAAGGTCCATTCACTCCAATGAATTCCATAAACCATTGTGAGTCCTTACATATTCTAAACCGGTGATAAGCAATGTTTTCAAACAGTGAGCATTTAGCCTTTAAAGGGATACTGTAGTGCCAGGAATGCAAAGCTGTATTCCTGGCACTACCAATCTCTTTGCCTTGCCGCCCCCCTCCTACCCAGTAAGTAAAGGGTTAAAACCCTTTATTTACTTACCTTATCCCAGCGCTGATGTCCCTCTGTGCTGGTTTGAAGCTCTGCCCCCTCCTCCGTCCTACGATGAGCGAGGTCTAATGTGCATGCGCAGCAAATGCCGGGCATGCATCAGATCTCCCCATAGGTAAGCATTGAATTATTGCAGAGCGTGAGGAAGTCCAGCATCAGATAACGGACCAAAAGTCCGTTACAGTTCCGGAAGCCCTCTAGTGGCTGTCTGATAGACAGCCACTGAGGGAAGACTTAGAGCTGCAATGTAAACATTGCAGTTCTCTAGAACTGCAATGTTTTACATTGCAGCACTAAGTGCAAAAGGGACACAGCACCCAGACCACTTCAATTAGCTAAAGGGGTCTGGGTGCTTACTGTGTCCCTTTAACTATGAGTTATATGCAGGTTCATTCCAAATGGCATATGGACCAGGCAAGGTTAATCAGGATCAGCATAATTATGTTTTAGAAAATCCATCTAAAAGTCTCACAGCATTTTAATCGCAGGCTGCTTGTTTCTGTAATAAGATTAGTATTTTTATAATACAATGAATATTCAAAAATGAAGGTAATGTTGAATACTAATTGAAGACATGTACAGTGCAAGCCAGCAATCACTGTCTGAATCAATGCTACTAGTTGCTTCAAATTAACCTAGGGCAACATTTATTTCTCTGTAGTAGCAATAAACAGTATAAATGATCAGATGATTCATTCATCAAACTCCTACATAATTAATTATTCAGGGTTCAGGGGAAAGCATTATTCTTAACTAAAGCATGGGCAGAAATTATACATTTACCGAAAATTACTGTTCAAAGTATTCTATAAGAAAAGACTTTTGTTGCAAATGAAATAATTGTGTATATAATTCTTTTAAAACAATATACAAAGAATATAGTAAACATATGCAAACTAGGAGAATTTGAAGTGTTACATTATACAATAATCAATATTATATGGTGATACAGTTTTATGCAAAATGTTTACACAATGCAAATTATATGTTTGTATTTTTAACATGTACTTACATGAAAAGCACATGTAGTTCAGTATATTTAGCAGACATTTAATTTTAATATATTGCCAATTCATGTTTCTGGAAACTTAGAACTAATGGTGCTTTTCATTGCACATCTGTCTTAAGTGTAGACATCAATAAAACGCACACAGTAGATTGAAGACAATTGATGAAATTTATTATTAAAAAACAAATCAGCAAGACAGCAATAAACTCAATAAAATACAACATTATTATACAGAGCAAATCACTATACTTAGCTAAAACGAGTACCTTTTACTAGCCAGAGAGTCATAAAATGCAATATATATTACCTGTTAATGCATTGTACAGATAAACCCATTACATCTGTTCCACCCATTGTTTAAACTAACACTATTTTAACATTCTGTGTTCACTGATTTTTCAATGAGACACACATATAAATGGTACAGATATAGAATTCTACAGTATACAGCAATGTACAACATAAGTTTAGAGAAAACACTAATAAGGTTATTTACTAATGAGAGAATTGCAGGAAATTCTAAGTGAATTCAATTTTAATTTCAACATTAAAGACTTAACAGCCAAATTAGACAAATTCTCCAAGTTAACTCTGTTTTCAGTTTGCTACTTTATATTTGAAATTCACTTTAAATTCGCGTTCACTACAGAGCTTAGTACATACTGTTTCAGCTTAAAACGCTGTATGTACAGAGAATTAAGGAATCAATTACGTTTCTTAGGAGCCTTTCATTAGGTAGTAAGTGTGAACACCCAAAATCAGACAGATAGGTCAAAAAGGAAAACACAGAGATGTGTAGTGTGAAGAATTTTATGAGCTAAAAAAGGCTCAACAAAAAAAATTAAACAATAAGAAAAACGTATTTTACATTCAGGTACAATTGTCCCTCTCATTACCAGTTTCAAAGTGGACAATGTTGTTCACATCTGCATTGTACAGATAAACCCATTACATCTGTTCCACCCATTGTTTAAACTAACACTATTTTAACATTCTGTGTTCACTGATTTTTCAATGAGACACACATATAAATGGTACAGATATAGAATTCTACAGTATACAGCAATGTACAACATAAGTTTAGAGAAAACACTAATAAGGTTATTTACTAATGAGAGAATTGCAGGAAATTCTAAGTGAATTCAATTTTAATTTCAACATTAAAGACTTAACAGCCAAATTAGACAAATTCTCCAAGTTAACTCTGTTTTCAGTTTGCTACTTTATATTTGAAATTCACTTTAAATTCGCGTTCACTACAGAGCTTAGTACATACTGTTTCAGCTTAAAACGCTGTATGTACAGAGAATTAAGGAATCAATTACGTTTCTTAGGAGCCTTTCATTAGGTAGTAAGTGTGAACACCCAAAATCAGACAGATAGGTCAAAAAGGAAAACACAGAGATGTGTAGTGTGAAGAATTTTATGAGCTAAAAAAGGCTCAACAAAAAAAATTAAACAATAAGAAAAACGTATTTTACATTCAGGTACAATTGTCCCTCTCATTACCAGTTTCAAAGTGGACAATGTTGTTCACATCCCAAAAAGGAATCGGGTTTGTCGCAGCAGACAAAATTGCCAGGCCCAGTGCCTGTAAGAGAGCCAGACCAGAACTTAATAACAATGATATCATGTTATGACCATACATGTAGAAGATATACGTAATCACAACATAAAGGTATGAATGGGCTCGTAATCTATTATTATTATTAATATTATGTTATTATTTATATAGCGCCATCAAATTCCGCAGCGCTTTACAATGGGTGGACGAACAGACATGTAGTTGTAACCAGACAAGTTCAAAACATATGAACAGAGGGGTTGAGGGCCCTGCTCAAGGAGCTTACATGCTAGAGGCACCCCTACAAAAAATGAATAAATGTAGCAAAATAAACAAAACATGGCATAGGGAGATACGGCTCAGAGGGAAAGCCATGAAAATAGTACATACTGTTTCAGCTTAAAACGCTGTATGTACAGAGAATTAAGGAATCAATTACGTTTCTTAGGAGCCTTTCATTAGGTAGTAAGTGTGAACACCCAAAATCAGACAGATAGGTCAAAAAGGAAAACACAGAGATGTGTAGTGTGAAGAATTTTATGAGCTAAAAAAGGCTCAACAAAAAAAATTAAACAATAAGAAAAACGTATTTTACATTCAGGTACAATTGTCCCTCTCATTACCAGTTTCAAAGTGGACAATGTTGTTCACATCCCAAAAAGGAATCGGGTTTGTCGCAGCAGACAAAATTGCCAGGCCCAGTGCCTGTAAGAGAGCCAGACCTTTTGATGGTTTTGATGCCTTGAAGTGCTGCCTTTCTTAAGGGGCAGTTACAACCCTGGGATAGGACCAATGATAAGTTAGTCCAGCATTTTGGAGGATTTTGGTTATCGGTTGCACCGATTCCATCTATAACTGCATGGCTCTGCATAAATTTTGGAAGAAAGTGAGAGTATACAACTCAAATTTTATAGGTGTTTTCCCCTTCAAGTCAGTTAGAAATCTTTGATTGTTGACATATGTCTGGCAGGATGATATGAGGACTTAAGTAGCAGCAGGTCGAGCTTGGGAGACTTGGATGTAGATACACTTCATCAAAGGAGAATTGTTTAGCAAATTGTGTAGGTACCATAAAGGCAACCAAGTGCTTGATAAAGTGTGGGAGTTCATCAGGGAGAAATATATCTGCCTCTCTGCATGTCTTGACATTTTTATACCTTCCTTGGCCATCAAGCTGATCCAGTTAGATAGTGAGGTGAGAATATGAGGAGCTGAGGTATTATACAATATAGCCGAGGATCGCTATGCCTTGTTTTAGGCCAGTTGTGTCCACCTCTGAAGTTTGAATTCTGGTAGTTGTTGTTTGTAGTTCTGTCTTCACTGCATTTATATCTGTAGTAAATGTCTTCTGCATGTGTAGGAATAAATTGTAAGAGCATCACCTTTTGCTGATGTCAGAGACCCCAGATCTGGGATTCTCTCCTCAAAGAGAAGTGAGTGTAGCCTCAGGCCGCAATTGTGCCACTTATTTGTTGTGTGCCACTGTTTTAAGCATTTACCCATAATCCTGGCTATCCCTTGTGGCCGGTTGACTTTCCTTTTGTGTTCTGCACCGGTGGAGTCACAGAGAGGGCTTCTGGTTAGGAAGTAAAGTAGGAGGTTTAATCAAACATCTCCCGTCAGCCGTGGGCTTCCCACTCTAAAGGCCCCAGGTCCTCAATGCTGGGTCTTGCTATTTGCTGGGAACAAAAAGGGCAATTGCAAACTTGGTATGCCCTCCTGAGTGCAGATCTGATGTGTTGGCATCTGTAGGGTGAGTATCTTCCTTGATAAAGGAGAATAATTGTATTGGGCACTCAGAGCAGCACTAAATGGCATCTGCTTCAGGTGCCTTATGTTTATGACTCATATAAATCAGTGATTAAATAGTACCCAAAAACAAATATATCAATCAATACTTTGTATTTCTAGTCCATACATTAATACGAAACCAAAATAATTTAAAGTGAAAAATGTTACCTCTTCAGTAATAAATAATACCAAGCATAACATTTATAATAGCAAATATGAAATATACATTACCTGAATAATTGGATTTAAAATGTATATTGCAGTATAAATTACAGCAACATAAGAAAGGGGCTCATATGTGAAATAGTTCACATTGTACAATTAACAAACCCATAACAAAACAATTTTAATACTTTGAAATCTAAAAGAAATTAATAATTATTTGTGTAAAATGTATATATTTTTTTTATTTTCACAGAGCAATTAGAAAATATTTTCGAATAGTATTACATCTCTTCTACTAGTGACATACGTACGACATACGTACGTACATACCTCAATGGAAACACATTATACGTTTCAAAGTTACATTCCATTTGTTTCTAGGAATCTGTACACAAGCTCTGTTTCTGGATTGCTAGGTTGTTCACTTTCAAGTTTAATTCAGCCTTGTGTTTTACTTATTTGACAAGCAGCCTATCAATTACAAGTAACATCTCCTGGGCATTGTACACATTCTTGCAAATTTCACCTCCATGTCTGTAAAAGCTGCGTTCAATAAGGCATTACTGATGATTCCTGATAGAGACTCACTATAATGCCAGAATTGTTGTATCTTCCTCCTTGGTAACTAGTTGCCATATTTCCTATGGATAAAGAATCTTCCAGACCACCAATTTCAAATGCTAAAAAATGATTCCAATTTTATTTTGTGTTCATTTTAAGATTATTTTTCCTTTTGATTTGCCCCTTCCAACTGCTTGTTCCTGTCCGCGGATTGTCCTGGCTTTTCTCCTGTGGACTAAGCACAGTGGCTTATGCAGGGATCCTTGATGACTTTTATTCTGTGAGTGCAATGCAATAAATTGTCATTTAACTTATTACAGTGCTGCACTATGTTTATGTTTCTCCTTTTTCCCCATATATGTATACCTGGATGTGAAGGGAAGAAATAAAGAAATTAGAGTTTTACATTTAAACCCTTTCTGCTCCTAACTTCCTTAAGTCTGTGAGTGCAATATACCCCAAAGCCTTAATTTTGGTGTCAAGGCTTATTACATTATTGTGGACCTTTTTATATTTTTTGCAGATTATGTTTTATATGTTGTCAATTAAGGAGTACTAGAGGAATCTTCTTATAGCTTGCATAGTTTAACGGCAATATTTTTTTCCTTTTTATCATTGGTGTATTTAATACTAGGTATTGTGCTTGTTCTCTCACTAAAATAAAAGTGTATTAAGTATTAAAAACAAACAAACACTGGAATGTTTTTACTTAAGACTCTTAAGTCCATGCTTTTAAAGAGACAGATCCTAAGGTGATGAATGATTGCTCCAAGTGACCTTATTTTAGGAGAACAGTATGACAATAATAATTGGATATGTGCATTCGTTTTTGGACGAATATGATTTCCTCCGAAATTTCTGACTTTTTCATATTCGTCTACTAAAACGTAAACGAAAGTCCTACATACGAAATATAAACGAAACAAAGGGGCAAATGTTGAATGCATTACCTTTTTGTTTCAGTTCTTTCGTTTAGTAGACTCTGTGCTGCAGAGGAATTAACCCCCACAGCACGTAGGAGAAACAAAAAATGCTGGTTCTCCCTGCAGCCTGACACTTAACCCGTGCAGGGCTGCAAGGAGTCTCTTACAAGCATGGGTTAAGTGACTTAACCTGTGCTTTATGAAAATAACACTGTGCATGCACAAAAAAAAAATCAAGGAGGGAGCCGTTCCCTCCTTGTAATAAATAATATTAATTCCTAACCTCCCCCCACGCATTAAAACTTATGGGGGTCACTATGACCCCCAAATTAATAAAAGGGAGGTTAAAAATCATGCTGCTAGTAGGGGCATGTCACCTAAACAGCGAGCAGCCATTGGCAATAAGAGGGGGATCTATTGTCCCCCCCGACCCTCACCCATGAGTGGCAGATGGGGGCCCTAAGTAAGAAAGGGCCATTCCGAATTTTAGCCATAAACCATTTGTTTTTCGGATGAAATTCAGTAAAAAATAATCAGTTTTCATCCATTAGGACGAAAATACCACTGCGCATGCGCCAAAAGAAAAATGGCAAGGAGGGAGTCGGAAGCACTACCAGCTCCCTCCTTGTAATAAATAATAGTAATTCATACCTCCCCCCTCCCCCGCATTAAAACCTATGGGGGTCACTATGACCCCATATTTAAAAAAGGGAGGCTAAATCCTCCCGCATGTCCCTACTCATGGCATGTCCCCTGAGCAGCGAGCAGCATTAGGCCCCCCCCCATTTATTTAATTATTTAAGGTCCCCACACGTTGGTCATGAGATGAGTCGGACATTAGGACCCCCCATTATTTATTTCACTAAGGTCCACCGATGGTCATGGGTGGCGGCTTGGGGGGTCACTAGGTCCCCCCATTTATATTAATAGCCCCCACCCGCAGGTCACGAGTAGGGGTGTGGGGGGCACTATGTCCCCCCATTTTAGTTTTTTGGTTCCCCACCATGGGGAAACAGGGGGACCTGTGCCATTGCACTAGCAACTGTGCAGGAGTAGCTGCCCAGTCACTAGTAGTTTTAAATTATAGTGAGCAGCCAGTGGCTGCTCGCTGCTTAGGCAACATGCCACGAGTAGGGACATGTGGGAGGATTTAGCCTCCCTTTTATTAATTTGGGGGTCATAGAGATACATTGTTAAACACAAATTTGCACACAAAGTCAAACCATGAGACTTTTCCCACAGAGATCCCAAATTTGATGCTACTACTGCAAGGTATTCTTGGTGAGCATGTGCAAATAAGTTTAACTAAGAAACACTTTTTTGCCTTATTATTCAATTTTTAGCATATATTCCTTGAAGTTTATGTTTGCTGTAAACCACAGATTTATATCACTAGAGATGCAAAGCCTGTGAACCACTCATGGAAAGCTGTTTTATTTTTAATGCAACTCATCAGCATGTTGTTGGTTACTGGCTTGTTATTAATGCTTGGCGTTACTTGCAGAGCACAAACCAAGAAAGATGTGGTGGAAAAAAAGTAAATGGAAACCCCTTCCGCCTGAAGTCAGTGGATAGGCAATACATTGTTAAACCTCACAGTCAGCAGACACTTCCTGGGAGGGAGGGTCTGCTGATGATTGGGTGGAATGTGTCTGCTGGCTGTGAGGTTCCGGGTCAAAGTTTACTCAATGATGACGTATAGGGGGCGGACCGGAAATCGGATATGTTCGCCCAACGCGAGCACGCTATTGTTCGCCGGCGGACAGTTAGCGAACAGTTCGGCGAGCAGTTCGGCAGACAGTTCGCGACATCTCTACTCTCCACTAGTACTCCTCTTCTCTTATCCTTGGGACCTTTAATATCCCAATGAGCAAACCTAACAGCTCTAATGCCTAAAAAGTAATTGATCAGCTTAAAAACACAGCTTCCCGTGGACCTGTAAGGAATCCTATCTCTAATAATGATCCTGCATTACTTTGGCCACAGTTCTGGGACTCTGCACCTGCAAAGATACATACCTTCACACTCACTTGGTGCTTCTACCTCTAGAAGTAGGCACCACATCAATTTCACATCCTCAAGCACCTTTACCAGTGTTTCTGACACTGATGTTGATGCTGTAGCTCTACCCATTTTTTACGATGTCATTGCCATCAACCACTCACGTTTTAGGAGCATGGCTATCGGATAATACCCCAGACCTACAAATACTGAGTTTGCACCTGTTCAGTGCCCTCTCGCGGTCCAGACCTGTGGACATTACCCTGTGTACATTGATCACATGTTCTAATCCAGGAGTAGGCAACTAGGCTTTGTGGACTACATCTTCCCTGATGCGTTGCCAGCATTATGGCTGTAAGAGCACTATGGAAGATTTAGTCCACAACATCTGAAGTCCCGAAGGTTGCCTACCCCTGTCCTATTCCTATATGGTGTACTAGACCCTGGCTATGTTTGACTTAGCTCCTGACTTCAAGTTCTAGTGACCTTGTACCAGTGTTTATTCATTATTTTTTATCATTGTTGTTTATTTTCATTGTTTTCCTCCTGGTTTGAATAAACTCATAGTATTAGTTCTGTTACTTCATAGATCCTGCTTTGCTTTAAAAGGACACTATAGGCACCCAGACCACTTAATTTCATTGACTGTCCCCTAGCCATCAATAATCTTCTTTTCCCATAAATCATGTCTTTTTTTTTGTCACCATGGGCGGAATTCAAAATCATGACTTAAAAAGAACATACTTGGCAATTGAGCATTTGAGCGGTTGGTTTGTAATATGGGTATGTTTTGACTTGGAGCTTGGTAATTTGTCCGCTCACCTGATTAGCCCAGATTTGGTAAAATTGCACTTCAGACTGAAACACAGTAAGCCCTGTAAGTACAGGAGTAAGACAGCATGCAGAAATTTTGCATGGCCTTTAGTAGCCCAGCATTGCAATGGTTTTTGCATTGGCTAATTGCTTAAGAACTTAGAGTGGCCTATTGGAATTGTTTTATGGAATCTCTGTGTGAAAGAAATGCTACTGATATGTACTTGCCCCAGACCAAACATTGCCAACCCTCCCATGAGCATATATCTACAAATTCCTACTTTCTAGATACCTGTTAGTTGTTACATGGTTCAGTATTGTCTGCCTTGCTCTCTATTTACCAATTTTCTATGATTTTTACATAATCTGTTAGAATGTAGAGAGCTAATTTGCTTTCGTGTTTACAGTCTGCTTTGTTTTTGCTGCACTTGTGGTTTACCTTCTTTTGCATTTACCATTTCTCTCTAGGACCATGTAATTTCTGGATGCATTACTGGAAAAAGAATGCTTCTGTATTTCTAATTACATGATTTAAAAGCACCATATCCACTGCTACGGGGATCTACTACCTGAAGGGTACCAGTTGTGACAAATTATTTAAATAAATGCCAAAATACAAGAAGATCTTTCCCTGTAAAAAAAAATAATTAATAATAACATGAGCTTTAAGCGCTTTAATTTCATTTAGTTAAATTCTTTAAAGATGCTCTAAAGAATATCACCTCCTTTTGCAGCACCCCCTATATCTTGTCTGAACTCAAACATATTTTCTTTATTAGCAAAAACCATGTGATTGTATTTTAGCACACATTTACATAACATCTTCTGCAAAATCAGTACCAAATTTTCATGATTATTTTTATGTACAACAAGGTTTTCCCGGTAATGGGATTCCAATACAGGCCAACTTCAGTTTTATACATCTTAAAACTAGAGATGTCTAGATACAGTTTTCTTTTTTGTTCTGTTTCGCCACTGCATCCACTGAGGTTACATTAACTGGATTCATTGACTAAACTAGGGGGAAGATACCTGACCATTAATCCTTCAAATATCATGTTGCAGGAGTCAAGTTCTTCTAAAAAGAAATATAGCAATATATATCAAGCCTTCTTCATCTTCTCTCCTTGTTTTATTGATGTACCACCTAGAATATATAATTTAATAATACATAATAAAATCTTCTAGACCATTGGTGATCCCAAGAATTGATGACTTTATCCACATTCTTTTGGAAGTGCTGTGCAAAATGTTCTTCATATTAGAGCACTCATGTATATTTTGAAATTGTTATTGAATAAAAAGTAAACCTCCAGACTAGCGGTGTATTTCACATTTTAATAACTGTAGCTATGGAAAATATATCCTAATTTTTTTTTTTTTATTCTATTTTAATATAATTTCTTCTACCTCACTATGAAGTACAAAATCTATCCTATATGCAAGCCAGTCTAAATCTTTCAAGGGCAGTTATAAATATTTATCAAGTATAGATTTGATGTGGTTCTTTTTACAATAAGTACATATATTTTTAAAGAAAGCTGTAAAACACTCTTGCAAAGCTTGAGAAAACTTGGCAAGCAATGACAAAAGCAAAAATGAAAAATCACAGAGCTTTATACCGATATTACAATTCCCTAGTATAATCTTAAAGAAAGTCAAGGTGGTAAATCGTATCTGTACAAGTCTAGCAGTGCAATTGTTCAAATTCTGTTTTGTCATACAATGCACTCATTTTTTTTAATTTCTTCAAATAAAAATAAAATTGATATGTTAATTATAGTAGTTTAACAATGGTTCTTTTTTATCATCTCTGCCAAACAATGCAAAATAAAATTTAAACAATACAAACTAACTGTCTAGTTCTATCACTGGTTTTTATCCTGCACAGAAACATTTTTGTTCTACCTAATAAACTTTGTCTTGATGAACCCAAAAGACAATCTTGATAATGCCAACTGAACCTCAGGCAACATTGTAGCAAGGTGCTAATGCAATTAAATAAAACATATGTCTAAAGTCAGAAGCGTACTCTCAAGATATGCTTAGGGAGCTTAGTCTAGTAAAAACTAGGCCGAAGTTTAATCTAACACAGTGCACATATTTGGAGATGACAGATCTATAAGTTTGACATCTATGATATGAATAATATTTTAAGACTCCTAAAGTATTATTTGGGATTTTATTGGGAACATTTTCAAAAGAAATATAATTAGTAGGGTTTAAAATGGTTTTATGAAGAACAGGCTATGTCAAATTCACTGACCTTCCACATGTTGCTATACAAAAATGTATTTTTTTCCTGGATTGAAGTGTTTAAAGCTGTTGTTACTTTATTATCTAACTTGAGATTTTTTTTGTATCAGAGTACTTCAAGTTACAATGTTTTGTAATCAATCAACTTTACTGTAATTATTTGCCATATTGAAGATTGCATTTAAAGCCATTTTTAAATGGTGCAACCTTTTAGAACAGAACACTTTGATAAACCTTGCCCAATAAGTCATTATATTATTTGGTTGCAAGGAAATACATACAGTATGGGACAGAGCAGGCAATAGGCAGATTATATTTATTATATATACATATAAAATCTAGTTTTTAAAAAAAATAAAAAAATAATAGTGATAAAAAGCAATAAATAAAAAAATTTATGCCAGTCTACATCTTCCCCTTGTTTTTTATGTTTAAAAAAAAACATTAAGCAGGTGCGTGTCTTACATAGTTCAAAGTCAACCAATCGTCGTAAAGCCTATAAAGACCAGTTTCACAGCACAAAAAGTGACAAGAGTCAGACACACTTTGTGCCCAATTACCTCAACACCCTTCACATGTCTTTCTCAAACTATGTGCTACATTCTGATGTTTCCAGAGTCCATAGATGGCAGAACCACATGGAGCAAGATGGCGCCTGCTCAAGCATTCCTTTTCCATCATCGGACATTCCATCTGAATTGGAGCTCTTTCTGCAAGGGCTCAAGGAGGCTCCGTCAAGTTCCACAAGCTATATTAAGCCTATGCAGCACTTTTGACTAAGGTTACTGACATGGAGGACTGCTCCAGACGGAACAACATAAGAACTTGGGGCATATCAGAAACAGTCACTATGGAGGTACTACCAGGCTAACTACGCCATTATACCAGCCACCAACAACCCGTATCTGCTACTACACAGGATCCACAGGCTTCCAGTGTCCCCAAATATGCTTCCTAATACTGCCAGGGATATCACTGTCTAGCTACCATGTCAAGGGGGCTATCATGTAAGCGACCTGGATGATTCCTGCTGTACCTGAACCATACACATCCCAATTGCTCTATGCAGACTTCTCGGCAGCAACAATGGCACAGAGGAGAGAGTTCTCCACTATCACCAAGGCATTCGGCTAACACAGAGTGGCCTATTGCTTGAGCTTTCCCTCAAATATGTGGCATGGAGAAACAGAGCCCTAAAGGTGATTCCCTCAGAAAAGTTACTGGGAGAAAAGTTACTGCGGGGATGGAAACTAGCCTCATCTTTACCAGCCTCTCCATGTCTATCACCAATGGATGGTGGCTTTGGGAGGATTTAAAGGGTATTGTAGAACTGTACAAAATTCTATGTAAACAGTTAATAATACTGTAGCATAAAGGAAGGATTCGTGGGAAAAAGTGAAAAAAAAGATAAATTGAGTATTATCAATGTGTAACTGAGACAAAGATCTGGGGTATTTTTACAATGCACAAAATTGTAAATATATTGCCTATGAAGTCACTTGAACATCATTATCATGCTATCATGGCTAGGGCATCCCCACAACTGCTTTTATTAGGAAGTCTGTGTTATGTATAAATATTTTATGTAAATGATACCATGAGGGGGCGCTTAAGACATATATTAGAAACACAGCAGTGCTCTCTTCTAAATATTGGTTTTAGGAAGTCTCTAGCTAATTCTGCTCTTTTTTAGTTATTTTTTTAAATGCTATTTTACTTACATAAATGCAGCAAAAATAACAAGCAAAAATAATTATTTTACCTAGCATCTCTATTAAATGAAAATAACACTCCATGCCTATAATTATAAGGAAATGTGTTCATGAACAACGCAGACAAGATGACATATTGCATTCAAATTTTCATTGAAATGGAATAGCAACTGATGAACGGGGAACTTTCGCATAGTAGAGATAAATATTGTAGCTTTCAGAATCATCAATCTGCACATCCTGCTTTGTGGAAGCTAGAGGTAGGCCACCTAAATTAGAAACATTCTGTTGCTGTGGCTGCCTGCAGCTGTCACTTTCTTTGGAGCTGTTGGAAACAGTAGACTGACTACATCTGTATTAATCTTTGCATTTCTTGTCCTCGTAGGACCTAATAGTAGAAATGTAGAGAAATGCTGCCTACTGGGACAAGATATTTTCTTATGAATTCAACACATTATTTATTCATACAAGAAATAATTACCTTTGGAAACAGATCTTTAAAGCCTAAATGTACGCTTTTGCAAATATAGGCATCGCAAATACATTTCAAAACAGAAAACAAAGCGCTAACCACTTCTTTCTAAGCAAATTACAATTTCCTGATGCCAAACATAGATTAACTAAAAAAACTAAATGTGCGTCTTATCTGAGGAAATAATTTCATTCCAGATGGTGAGTGCCCATAAGTCATGAAACATGGAGCAATGTCCCTCCCAACCGAAAGAAAGAGAAATACCTATAGTGCAATGCTTAACCATGCTTCTCACTCACTAGACTCTCCTCTAGAATCCTACGTACAGCTAAGCAGAGAAAGAGGAAAAGCAGAAAGAAACAACAAAACACATAGGACGGTGCAAAGATGCAGAGTTGTATGGTTTCTCACCATCTGGAAGGATGTTAATTTTTCTAGTAGGACACATTTTGTCTTCCTTGGATGGTGAGAGCCCATGAGTCATAAAACATGTGATTTTATACCCAGACAGAGCAGGACTTGAGTAGATATTGATGGTAACAAAATGGTAATAACTGCCTGTAGTGTCTACTTACCAAAAGTAACATCAATGGACACAAAAACTTAAAAACATTAACATTTGTGAAATGTATACAAGAACAACTAAGAGGTAGCAAATGCCCAAGTGGAATAAGATGTGACCTTGTCTGTGAGAAGCATGTTAGTCAGTGTATTAGCCTTCCAGACCATGGACTTGGACCAGCTGGTGACATAATCTACTGGTCATTCTCAGTTTAAGGAAAAGAATAGAACAGCAACCACCTAGTTAATATTAGTAGCAGTCAGATCCTTATGAAACATCAATAGAGGAGGCTCTTAAGATAAAGTGGAAAGGAAATTGACAGAAGAAACTATCTTCAATAAAAAATACAAATCCAGTGAATACATAGGTGCAAAAGGAGATCTGGGTATAACCTCTAAGGGTGGGCCCAAGGTAAATTGTTACCCAAGGCGGTTAGAACTGTGTGTTGCTTATAGCCACAAGCTCACTTATTGGACCTGTATCCATCTGTAGAGCTAAAACATGTAATAGAACAAAAAAAGATAAATGAGAACCAAAGGAAATTAAACTGTGAACATAAACATCACACAACATTGTCTGAGTCAAGTTTTGCCCTACATTATGGTATGATAAAGTCCCTGGATCAGAGGCATGATCCCCTCCAAATAAGTAAGGGACAATATTGAAGGGATCCCAGTTAGGAGTGCTGTTGGGACCCGAGGGTACCATAGGCATCTGAGTGAATCCGAGTGTCCCAAGAAGGGATGGGGCCTTTTGGGGATAGGAGACGTTAAGGACAGTTTCATTAGGTGTAACAGATGAGAATATTGGTGCTACCCATCGGTAGGGTATTCAAGCATCCTGGAGTTGACTTGTAACAGTGCAACAGGATCTCCACCATTGGAGTGTAGATAGTGATTTGTGCAAATTCGAAGGCGTATGGTGTCTTGTATTCCAAGGCCATCATAATGTGTTTCTTATCTTGAGAGGATGAGCATCTGGCTATGACATGTCGAGAAACTGATGCGGAGATTTGTTAATGTGGTATACACCATCAAAGGCTATCTTTTTGTGTTGTGTTAGAGGTAAGAGGGAGCAAACCAGGTGACGGGGGAAATGTGGCAGTTCTTCAGCTGATATAGCATCAGGGATACCTCTTAGCTTGATATGACAGCAGCCGCT
This sequence comes from Pelobates cultripes, assembly GCA_933207985.1. NCBI lineage: Eukaryota > Metazoa > Chordata > Amphibia > Anura > Pelobatidae > Pelobates > Pelobates cultripes. Next base: position 41,359,029 of record OW240915.1, read on the forward strand.
TTGTTGTGAGATTTGTGCTGGTTATTAGGGGAGTTTCTCAGCAAAGACTTGCATGCCTTTATATCTTGAATGCTCTCTTCAGAGGCTCTAACCCTGTCTGTAACTGCCTGGATATTTGTTTTAATTACTGCAATGTCTGTAGCAAATAGTTTTTGGATATCTTGAAATAAGTTGGCAATGTCTTGTTTGATAGTCAGGGCCGTGCTTTCAGTAGTCCCTGGGATTGTCAAGGTGGTCCCTGATACTAGGGGTGCAGGTTCTGGGTCCTATATGCCTCAGGGGATATGTGGTTGGATACCTGCCTTTGCAGCATGGTGCTTATGTCCCTGGCTTCTGCAGGAGCTCCCACAACAGTGTCCCATCTGCATCAGATCTGAAATGGACACTGTCAAGCCTTCCACCCGGGTGAACACTCCAATGTTTGTGTGGATTCCCAGGGAGTTCCCAGTGTCAGTGTAGTATTGGCACAAGCAGGCCCCCAACTTGCAGCATGGGTTCTTCGAGCTGGAGCTGTACAAGAAGGACATTGATCTGCAGGGTATGATGTCCTGCAACAAATGGGTGAATCAGGGCAACATTGTGCGATGGGTTAGATGTTCACCAAATCATCCATGGTGACCACAGAGCTAGACAGTATGGTGTCTACTCGGTTCCACCGACAAGCCCCACCTTACCCCAGCACCAGCTATTTTGGCATTGTATAATTGTGAAAATTAGGCAATAAAACATTTTACTTCTTTTGGATTCACATTTAATAATTTATGGTACTGAGTTGTAGGAAGTGTTTTTTAGGATGAGGGGAAAATATAACTATTTGGGGTTAATGTTATGGGAAATATTTTAGGTTTAAGGACTAACAGAGATTGATTAGATGTTAAGTGCTAGGATTCAGGTTAGTGATTAGAGTGCTAGGGAGTAGGGTTATTGAAATCATAACATCTGCATAATGTAAAACTCTAATTAAGGTTCACATGTCCTGTATTAACTTTGTCATTTAGATGGCCTAGAATCAGTACACTGAAAATAGGCACCAGAGCATGCTAGACCCTTATGGATAATCTATCATACCACGGAAATTCCTTCCGGTATGTTCAAAGCATTAATCATTTATAAAGGTATTTGCAGTAGAATTGATGTAAAACAGCCATTTAGAATACATTGTATTCTTTTTTTTTTTCATGAAAAGAAAAAAAATCGGGGTTCTGATATTTCAAATATCTTCGCAATCGTGATTCCGCTTCCAGCGGCAGACTGGATCTATGACTTCGATAGGTCACTCATTATACTTAGTGACTTCATTTAAATTTTCTGTCTCAGCATTATGCAAAGTCTTATTCAGTGCTACGACTTGTACGTTACACATGTTATATTAAATTGATTTACTGGACTTTAAAAGTGCTGGCTTACTTAATAGCATCTATTGAAATTGCAATAAAATGAAAACACTTGATCATGCGTTACTTCTATTTTTAATGTCTGTTTCCTAGAAAGGTTTAATATTTTTCAGAAAGGCGTGCCAAAATTCAACTGCAAAAATAATTCTAGTAGGAACAGATGATTGTACATAAGGATATTTGATTTTATATAACAAATGTGAATACAAATTAAACCTTTTACTGTGTCTACTTCTAGTGCTCAAAGCATTCCACACGGTTCCCTGTCAATTTTAAATCATAATTTTCTGTACTATTTTTATGAGGTTTTTAAACACAAAATATGTAATTCTGTGTTTTGCACTGCTAATATTTTTTTGCAGCTGGATTTGGTTAATGGTTCATAAAAAAAAAAATACATTAACTACAATCAAAAAAAAAAAAAATTCAATGAATGGTACTTAATGTACTTTTCCTACATTTCCTAAAACCAAATAATTTTACAATATCAGAATAGATATTTTTTTCTCATTTTCAGATATACAAATTGTGCTTGGTAAACCTTTAATGCAAAGAAATATACAACCAAAAATTAAATAGAAATATTATTTTCCAAAAATGACTAGGTACATAACCAAGCGACCTGCACCATGCAAGAGTCAGCAAACTGCACCATCCAAGATGACACAACCTTCTCCACTGCTTCATCTGAGGCTGAGAGCTTCCAGTAGCAGGGTGACCTGGCCACCCTGCAGGTACAGCAACCCTTGGGGCTAGAAGATAATGCTCCCTCCACCAAGGCTGATATTAAAGCCCTATTAAAGCAATGTATCAAGCTGAAATGAATGTGATGAGGGTGGAATGTGCAACACTAACAGGCCACATACTAGCCATGGAGGAAGATTTGGGGATACACGAGTAGCGCAGTCCACCACAGATGCTGCATTTGGCACCTTGCAGAAGACATGCAGAGAATTGGGCGTGCAGATGGCAAGAGTGGAGGACAGAGCCAAGGCCCACAATGTATGGATTAGCGGAGTTCCTGAGAAGATTTCCCCTGAAGAGTTACACCACTATATCCGGCAACTAATGTCAACATTGCTGTCCCATAGACAGGCCAAGTAGGCCATTACCAACTGCTGTTTTTGTTTACCTAAGGCCATGCAAACACCCTTGGAGCCCATCAGGGACGTATTCTTACTATTTTAGAGAGTCTGATAAATCCACATTGTTAGAGGCCATCAGGACGTCTCCCTCACTGAGGTTTAAGGGTTCACAACTGTCGTTTTATAGGGATCTCTCCAGGTCTACCATTATCTTGAGGCAGTTGCTACGTGCCACTACAAAGTTACTTCAGGATTCCAGAATCTCATACAAATGGGGCCCATGTCACTTGTTGACAGTGGACAACAAGACGTTCCCACTAGCTCACCCTTAAGAGGCACCGGCCTTTCTTTAAGCACTGTGAAAACTGACCAAGTCGCTTCCCCCACAGGGACACAAGCCTTGGGTGGTTGGCACAATCTCCTTATTTGTCCTGAGACAAGCATTAGCTGGGCTGGCTGACCCTCAAGCTTAAACTTAAACCAGTCTGAACTTACGTTTGTTTCATGTTTTACTAGATACTGCATGTGGCATGTTTTATTTCCATTTTTCTCCACTCTCTACCCACTCTGGCTCCATTAGCTATACTATATAACACCTGATCTATTGTTCTTTCCCTCATTATCTCCCTTTTCTCTTGTATATTTAATTATCCAATCTGGGATAACCCATGGCACACAGGGCACAGCATGGGTTCTCACACTGTTGCGCTGAATAAGAAGTTCTCTACACATTGAGACCATTATATTGTTTATTTTATTTAAAAAAAAACTAACCTCACATGTATTGCTTTGTTATGCTGATGGATGTGTGTCTAATGTTCTTTTTTTTACTGTTAAATGCCACTTGTTACACTCTGCACCTGTGGAGGATACGTGATGTCTTTGTCTTGCTTACTATGGGACCGGAGCAAAAATAAAGAAGGTAAAAAAAATTTAAACTAAAAAATATATAAAATATAACTCAATTTTAGATATTTGGCTAAATATATAAAATTATTTCTTCAAAATATTAAAATATAAAAATAAAATAGTTTTGCATTGCAAAAATAGATCTGGGCTGCCGATTCTATAAGTGGCTTAACAGGAGATGCGTATTAGGATATATATATTACATGTATATATGCAATATGCGGTCCGAAGATACATCTGGGGGACCTAAGTCTGATTCCAATGCTGTTATATGCGGAAGTGATATTTGCGTTCTGTGGGTCGCTATTGTTGTGTACATGTCTGTAATTTGTCCCTTTCTGGAGGGGTACTCAATGCAGTCCAGTTCAAATTGTGTCACGGGGGCAGTGCCTGCTTGTTGAATAATGGGCACAGAGGCAAAGCTTCGAAGTTGAACAGAGTTAGTTTTACAGAGTTAGTAAATAGAATGATAATGTATACATTGAAACATAATGCTAATCTTTAGAAAAAGGTGAGCCGTTCTTTTGTCTTCTTTGTTTGTGACCTATCTGCTTGTTTTCTTGATAAATTTCCAGCTCCTGGGGTATTCACTGAACTGAACACTTTAACACATTTTTGCGATGCACTTAAAATGAACCCAAGCTCCCTACAATCTAAATCTAAAACTTCAAATTCAATAAATAATCCCTGTACACATAATCCCAAATGTATACTTATATAAAGTTTCGCACTAACTTGAGATATAGCTCTCTAGAAAGGTTGTAGTGCTGTAAAGCATTTATTGATTGTATTATATTGCTTGATACATCTTAGTCCAATGTTTGGAATATATGCATAACTTTAAGGCATGAAATATATTTGATATATGAGCACTATGAATTAAATCACAGGTTTCTATATTCAGTACAAAATGCATGGCTATCTTGTTTGGAAGTGCAGAAAAATAACTGCTATTGCATTTTCAATATTGGATTTACATGAGAGAGGTGAACAAATGAGTTTTCACTTTTTATAATGGGAAACTGAAAATCTTGTTATATTCTTATTGAAATGTTTCATCTACAACAGCATCACTCATTTATCAAATTCCCAGTGGACTTATGAAATCTTGAAAAATGTAATGTTAGTTTATTATTCTGATTCGTGATCTTCAGTATATGTGATTTAGACAAATCATATTAGCATATTATAGAAAAAAGAAATTATGGGAAAAATATTGTTTTAAATTAATTGCATATCTATGCCACTGAAAAGGTCAACTGATATATTTTAGTTTCTGCAGGATTTGCCAAGAAAACACCTACAAATATTTAAATCGCCTAAAGAAAATGCGGTACATTTTCCGAACAATTTTCCATATTTAGATTTTATTTTTTTAATTCTTCGTAATCAAGCAGCAGACAGGTTATATAAAGATTTTGTCTTCTTTTTTTTTATTAACCCCACAAGGACTGAACAAATTGTACACATTCTGATTAAAACAAAGCGTAAACAAAAACTGGAATTTGCGATATATATCTGTTCAACCATAATTCACCTCTTTCATATTAAAGGACCACTCTAGGCACCCAGACCACTTCAGCTTAATGAAGTGGTCTGGGTGCCTGGTCCTTCTAGGGTTAACCCATTTTTTCATAAACATAGCAGTTTCAGAGAAACTGCTATGTTTATGAATGGGTTAAGCCTTCCCCCTATTTCCTCTAGTGGCTGTCTCATTGACAGCCACTAGAGGCGCTTGCGTGCTTCTCACTGTGATTTTCACAGTGAGAGCACGCAAGCGTCCATAGGAAAGCATTGTAAATGCTTTCCTATGCGACGGGCTGAATGCGCGCGCAGCTCTTGCCGCGCGTGCGCATTCAGCCCAGGAGGAGGAGAAGAGGAGGATCGGAGGAGGAGAGCTCTCCGCCCAGCGCTGGAAAAAGGTAAGTTTTAACCCATTTCCCCTTTCCAGAGCCGGGCGGGAGGGGGTCCCTGAGGGTGGGGGCACCCTCAGGGCACTATAGTGCCAGGAAAACGAGTATGTTTTCCTGGCACTATAGTGGTCCTTTAAGTGCACCCACATTTATTATATATCATTTTTTTTCAGGAGAAACAGGGCTCATAATAAACATAATTTATTATGAACAAAATCTAAAAAAGTGTGAGAAATTATTTTTTTTTAAATTTTTTAGTTCTGCGTGGCATTTGAACTGTGAATGTCATAATACTGTTAGCTGTTGCTGCAATAAAATCCACATATTTGTATTCAGCGATGTCTCACAAGTACAACAGTACCCCCTATGTACAGGTTTTATGGTGTTTTGAAAAGTTACAGGGTCAAATACAGCATGGTTAATTTTTCAGTTTATACACATTGGAATTTGCCAGACTGGTTATGTTGCCTTTGACACTGTATCGTGGCTCGGAAATTAGAATACCCCCATGATAGCATACCAAAAGTAGACATCCCAAGGTATTCATATGGGGTATGTCCAGTCTTTTTTAGTAGCCACTTAGTCACAAACACTGGCCAAAATTAGCGTTTGTATTTGTTTGTGTTAAAAATGCAAAAAACTAATATGAATGCTAAATTTGGCCAGTGTTTGTGACTAAGTGGCTACCAAAAAAGACTGGACATAACCCATTTGCAATACCTTGGGTTGTCTACTTTTGCAAATGGTATGCCATCATGTGGTTAATTCTAATTCCTGGGCTACCATACGCTCTCAAAGGCAACATAACCAATCTGGTAAATTTCAAGGAAAAAATGAAATGAAATGACCCTGTAACTTTCAAAAACACTATAAAAACAGTACATCGAGGGTACTGTTATACTCTGGAGACCTTGCTGAGCACATATATGAGTGTTTCAAAACAGTAAAATGCATCACAACAATGATATCGTCAGTGTAAGTGCAGTTTGTATGTGAAAAATGCAAAAAAAGTCACTTTCACTGACAATATCATCGCTGTGATATGTTTTACTGTTTTGAAACACTAATATTTGTGTTCAGTGGGGTCTCCCGAGTAAAACAGTGCCCCATGTACAGGTTTTAGGGTGTCTTGGAAAGTTACAGAGTTAAATATAGTGCTAGAAAATTAGGGCAGGCAGGTGCCTACTCTGCATTGCTGCCTGGATCGGCCTGAGTAGTGATCCGGCGACCTATGGCTGCATGCCCACAGAGAGGACTCGACGTGCCAGCTGTGCCATAGGTTCGCCATCTCTGCACTAGAGTGACTTCCGAGTCCAGCGTCACCCAAAACCTCATAGGAAATCATTATATAATACTTTCCTATGGGAGAAGTCCTAATGTGAGCGAGGTCATCGCCTTGCATTTACATTAGGTCTCCCCCGCCGACTGACATCGGTAAAGGAAGAGCAGAGGTGGAGTCTGAAACAGTTCCGAGGGACATCTGCGCTGGAATCAGCTAACTGACAGAAGAGGTTTCTTAGCCATTCTGCACCACTATGGGGGGCGCAACAGAGGAAGCACTATAGGAAGCTATAGTGCCAGGTAAACAACTTTATTTTCCTGGCACTATAGTTTCCCTTTAATATTATAAACTTTCCTAATAAAGAATGAAAGTATAAACCTTTTTCCAATATGCAATGCCTGGACCTTGCTAAACAAAAACATTGCAGAGAGAGGTTCCCAAGCTCATGACTACCTATTCAGTAATGACCTCTTTCTTCTTCCTAATCCTATGCAAAAATAACCACAGGTAACTATACATTGTGTCCTTTAACACTTTGAGCAAAAAACAACCAAAATGCATAAATTTTATACTTACAGTATAATGTTTTGACAGAAAATAACTTGGAGCCCTTATTGTCTGTTTGAGAGATGAAAATTTGCTTCTAAATTAAAAATAAATAAAATTAAATAAATGGAAAAAATTCTGAGTTTGGAAGAACCTTCCTAAGGAATTCTGTTTAGACTAAATTGAATTGCCCCCCATCTAATGAGGCGATTCATAGGCTGAATGGCTATCCTCTGGCATTTACATGGAATAGCAAGCACCTTTGATAACTCCTTTGTGAATACCCTATAATCTGAGATTTCTTTTCCTGAATAGCTTTTACTGTTTTGTGCATTCAGTTCAATAGCATTCAGCCTGCTTCTTACTCAGGTAGTGAGTCACTATTGGATTATGTGTCTCCCTTTTCTTATCACTTCAAAAAATGTACCCATCATTTTATGACTTGCCCCTCAAATTACTTTTCATTTGTTTCTTTTTCCCTCTGGTCATGTAGCAGACTGTTTACTCTTTATAGCCTAGCTTATTTGCTGAGTAGATGTTTTGCATGTGAGACAGTTTTTATGACCTATGTTGCAATTTTAGCTGACTGACTCAGATATTAATATGTTCTTTTATGTGTATACCGAGTGATTGCTTTGGAACTGAAGCTCAATTTTTTGCTGAATATATTTGTTGTGTTCTCGATGTATTCAAAAGAAAATGTAGTTATTTGACCTATATTACTTGAGAATGCCTGTTGGTATTTACTACTTCCCAAAGTATATTTCCCAAAGTTATTTTAGTGATTACATGTTGAATACCTATAAATATATCAAATGTTTTTGTTTCACATGATTGATTCTGTTATTGTCCAGACAAATTATGATAGAAAATATGGTCATTGATCTTCAATGGTGAACATTCCGAAGGACTCTGGTGGCTTAATATTATATTTCCGTATTTACTGTTATCTATAAGTGAAATACATGTAAGACCAATCTGTTGTTCTCAATATTGATTTTGTTATTGAAAAATGTACATTTACATTTACTATATCATACTGCATGTGTTTTGTATATTTATATTGTATTTGTACAATGATAATCTCAGAAAGAATTTAAAAAAAAAAGACTGACTAAATGTTTTGTTGTTATTTTCAATAGCTTCAAAAATTCCAGATTTTGTTCTCTTCTAATAAAATATAATATTTAAAGGGATTATATTAACATAGGCTGCACCATGCCAAAAGTAAATTTTTCATGAGAGCTCCGCATTAAAAACAGAAGTCTGCATTCTCTGGATCTATTTAGATATGATATTGTTTGATTTAAATTTCTGTCTTCTGATCTGAAATATGTTCCTCTAGAAAAAGGTGCATATGTAAATATTTCACATACATTGTAATACTTTTATCATTGCTGTACCCTCTTCTACTTGTTTTAAGTAAATGGACACAATAGGGCACAAATTTAAAAACATGGTTATCTGGTTATATTAAAATTATGTAATAGTGTTGTTGTTTTTTTTTATTCTTTATTTAAAGGTGGAATTTGATGCTTTGATGTAATAGTGATATGGCTAAAGAAATGTTGATATCTTTCCATTCCAAGGTCTTGTTACTTTGGGGAATCTGAACTGTGATCAGTACTTCAAACAACATTCAAGAACAAAGAAAATAATAGTAATCATAATGAAGTTGGAATTTTTTGAGAAGTCAGAAAATGTCTTAAAGGGAAGGTTGTAGACCAGAAATGTTATTTGGCATTGATATTTGACTCAAATATAATGTAAAAGCCAATGATTAAAAAAAATAATAAATTATAAATCATTGGATGGGTTATATTTTTTGTCCAACAGAAGAAATGGGTGAAAAGTGTAATATTTAATCTAGCTCTGATAACAAATCATTTGATCAACAATTAATTCAAATATCCATTTATTCTGAATGTTTTTTTACAGTTAAACATAAATGAAGACATGTCCATGAAATAAGGAGATACTGGATTACGTAAACTGATAACTGAAGGAATGAATAAATGAAATAATTAGTCTGTGAATAAAATTTTTATTTGAGACAGATGAGGTTTATAAATTGCTCATAAGGTCTGACAAAAAAATTAAAAGTAAAATGACACATCAGCACTTTGAACAAAACAGAAAAGAAATATTTAATCAATAAGGTTGCACCTGATGGAAAGAACAAACAAGAAAAAATGCCATGGAATAGTGCAGACCAGTTGCAAGACTATAAATTAGGAGAGTTTTTTATATTTAATGTGCAGTTGTAAATTACAATTGTTCTGTAGTGTTGATGGATTGATTGTGTATCTCCACTAAGCTTTTAGCACTGAAATTCATTCAAGTCTCAAAAGTGATATGGAGAAATGATATTAAAGTAATCCAATTCTAATTCATGGTCAATAAAAAATATAGTATGAAGTAAACTTTGGCTACGCAAAATCTCATATTCCCATATTTAATAAGGAAATACATAAGATGCACGTCAAAGTAATCTATGTGATTTTTTTTTTTAAATCACTAATCTTTACAACTTTGGGTCAATTTATTCATTAGTAAAAGCAATAAAAAAAGAGAAATGCACCTTATACACACACTTATATACAAGGATACTTATCAGTGGTTAGTGAATGCAGCCTCCCTCAGATCGCTCCCAGCTAGCAATCAACTTGAACACAAGAATATACAAAACACAACGAGGGAACCGGCTGATTGTAGGATATTGGACAGTTCAGGCATATATGGTGCCACCCCTGATGATATGGGGGGCTAGAGAAATCCCCTGGACACTTCCACTCAAAATGCAGGACTCCAGGTGAAGATATGAAAAAAGCGGCTTTAATTGTTAAAAATATAAAATAGATACAGATAAAGGACCTTTATCTGTATCTATTTTATATTTTTAAACAATTAAAGCCGCTTTTTTCATATCTTCACCTGGAGTCCTGCATTTTGAGTGGAAGTGTCCAGGGGATTTCTCTAGCCCCCCATATCATCAGGGGTGGCACCATATATGCCTGAACTGTCCAATATCCTGTGAGTGCATTTCATATTGCGCAGTGTTAATATTTTAAAACTGTATTACACTATATCTCTTTTTATTTATCTTCATTTAGACAATCAGCCGGTTCCCTCGTTGTGTTTTGAATAAAAAAAGAGAACCTTTTATTTTATTTGTGTTTTTCTCTGTGGAGAAAATCTATTTTCACAAATTGACCAATTAATCAGTATCAGTGGGGGCAATAGAGAAAACCCAAAGCTGCCATAACATAATATAACTCATGTTATTAGGATTGTACAGTAACAGTTTATTTTTTTTAGATTTGTGCTATTTATTTTGTAGCGAAGTGTAATATAATCCAAAATTGAGGTGATTCTGCAATTCCGAAGTGTCCACATTTCCAAATTGCCACTACACAAAAATGAAAACAAAACAAAAACAAATGGAAACCAAATAATATACATGGAAAGAGCTTTACAAGTGTTTAAATACACAAAAGAGAATATATGGTATATGATAAATATAAAATACAACCGGATAATATAGATGCAACAAATATAGTGTATAATCTAGAAGAGAAAACAAAACTGGAAATGGTGTAATACAGGTAGGATCATAAGAAAGAGGGAAGGGGGAAGAGAGCACACTCACAAGATGAAAATGAAATGCAGGCACGTCTTCCTCATAAAGTGTAAATCCAGTTGAAAATGTCTTATAGTATGTAGATACTCTTGTAATATATGGAACAGAAGAAAGCAATAGATGTATATCAAAACAGGAATTTAATAAATTAATGCACTTACAAAAATGAAGAATAGAAACAGCACATCTTCACTACAAGGTGGACCGCAGATAAAGTGAGTCAACAACAGATGAAAAGGATCCTAGAAAGCTGAATGATTGGTAAACTATTGGTACGTACTAAAAAATGCATTACCGGAACACATCACAAGGCATGTGGTTTTGGAGATGCTCTGACCCAATTGTTTAGCCATCACTATTTGAGCCTTGTCAAAGTCACTCAGATCTTTTTAGTGAAGATTTTTCTTTCTTCCAAAACATGAAATTTAAGAACTGACTGTTCACTTGCTGCCTAATATATTCCCTTGACTGGTGCCATTGTAACAATATAATCAATGTTATTCACTTAACCTGTCAGTGGTTTTAATGTTGTACATGATCAGTATATAAATGCACAACTTACCCAACTTACAACCGAGTGCATATGGGATAATGTATGTGTGAGAGGATTAGAAAAAGTAAAATAAAAAAAAATAAAAAAATAGTATGTCACATGTTATTTATAACACTGTTTTCTTATATGTAATTTTGGCGCATGCTTTTTTTAAAGTTTTTTGTTCTATCAAATGTATGTTTTTGATTCCTTTAACTATTGTGCTATGCATACTGAAATGCAAAGGTGCATTTAAACAATACTTTCCTTGACACCCAAAATACTTGTATTCTGGAGGTGTTTTTTTTCTTTTGCAAATCAGTGGGTAGTGATCAAGTCCAAAATAATTTATAAAAAAATAAAAAAAAAACACAATATATATGTTATATTATTATATTATTTTTTTTACTCGGAAAACTTGAGTAAATATCAAATTAGATAGATGTGTATGGTTATGCACCTGAGTATTAAATACTACTGTTATTTGTGAAATCCAATTAATTCTGTATCTAGAAAACAAACGTTGTGGTATGGTAATATTCAGAGGAAACATAAAATGTGCATTGCATTATATTATTTGATGTAATATGTTTCTTTTACACACAACCATGCTTCAAAGCTGTTATATACATCACAGGTGCTGTAAACACTACACATTTGGTATGAGAATAGTTTGTATGTGTGAAAGGGGAGACATTAAGGGTACAGAACACCCCTATTCACTATGATTACTAGGTTGCCAGAGTTCAGTAATCAACTTTGTTTTTTTGTGCAAAAGGACTGTAGAAAGATTACTAACTGTGCTTGTCAGCAATCACTGTATGGTAGTTCCAATGTCATCATGCTGTGCTTTTATTTTGTGCCTGGCAAAGTTAGTACATAGAATGACGCTTTCTGGGTTCATTTATTTTAAATTTTAAAGAAATTTCCCCTTGTATAAAATGTCAGCATTATCACAGATTATGAGCAGTATATAAGCACTATGTTTGTTAAACTTTTTAAAAGTTACAATATAAAATCAGCAATAAAATATTGCATAAGACATACTAGGAATTACTTAGCATTTTGGTAAAAAAAAAAAAATGAATACACTATTAGAAAAGAAAAATGTGTCTCGCCAAACCATTTCAGAAAATTCAAGCTTTTTCACGGCAGCCAAATTTAAGCTGAAAGACAGTATGGCTCGGCAGAATTTCAGCGGCAAGATTCCAATTCAGGAACCAAAAAAAAACAGAAAAGGGAGCAAAGATTAGAATACTGCAAAATCAAATGAGAAAAAGTCTATGATTCAGGTACATTTTGGTTCTGAATTTGGCCAAGTAACCAATCAGCCTAAATTCAGCTCAGTTTGAAATTAATCTCCAAGTCTACTGTCATGATTCTGAGCAGGTCAGAGAGAAGACTTATGCCGGGGTTGACATCAGGTAGTTTGAGTTATTAGTTAGTTAGCACCCAGACCACTCCAATGGGCAGAAGTGGTCTGGGTGCCTGGAATGTCCCTTTAATAGGATGGTTCGTAAAGTCCAGGAACTCTAGATCCAAAGCAAATAAGGAATTATAGAAAACAAAGTCCAGTTTGAATTAAAGCAGGATGTTTGGATGAATCAGGATGGATCAAAGGAAATTAGAGTTGAGCAGGTTATCAGGAATCCGTTTGAGCAAGGAACAGATGTCTTGTCTGTATCAGACCATAAATCATAAATATATCAGTAAGAGCCAGGAGCAGAACACAACTTCTCTCATTGTAAAGGCAGCCCTGTTTTAGTTGGGTGTGGCCTTTTATAGCAGACTTAGAAGATCTTATGAGGCAGGCGAGAGCGACTGAGGATTGACTAGTGGCTAGGGAGGCCACTAGAGGTGAGAAACAGGTATTGTATTAATAAAATAAAATAATATATTGGTTGTCAGGATAGGACCCTAATATCTACACTCTATATACAATGTATTTTCTATTTTGTTATAGATCAATTTATATCCAATATAGTCAACTGTGATAGGCTAATCCTTCAGTATCACAGAGTGGACAAGCTGTGACCTGCCGGGAGCTCTTTTTTTTTGTTTTAATTGTTACACTGAAAAGCAATTGAATGGAGGGATGATGCCAGGCCACACGCTGCACTACAATCACATCAATGACAAGAAGGGGTTTTAGTGGCTACAGTGTCCCCAAGATAATTATTTATATGTTCATAATTTAGTATTTTGCATTAATTTAACAAAATTGGTATTGCAAACATTTTATATTCTCTAGGAACTAAATGAAAAACAAACCACTCACATGTAAAAACATCTAAAAAGCATGATAGCTCAAATGAAAATGATAGTGAATGATTCATTGCTAATTTCCATTCTAGAATAATACTTAACTGATAAATTGAGAAAGCAAGTATTACTTAACTTTTTAAGTGTTAAAATTATAATGTTAACCCCTTTAGACCGGAGGACGTACAATTATGCCCTATTTTAGGCGGCTCTAAACGCCGCCGGGCATAATTGTACGCCCTCCGGTTTTTGTTAACTTACCCGGTCACAGTGTTTGTGACCAAATGGCTACTAAAAAAGACTGGACATACCCCATTTGCAATACCTTGGGTTGTCTACTATTGCAAATGGTATGCCATTATGGGTGTAAATTTCATTCCTGGCTACTATAAAGACCCAAAGGCAACGTAACCAATCTGGCGAATTTCAATTTCAAATGTAACGTGCTATATTTGACCCTGTAACTTCCCAAAACGCCATAAAACCTGTACATAAGGGGTACTGTTTTACACGTGAGACTTTGCTGAATACAAATATGTGTATTTTATTGCAGTAAAAGCAAACCGTATTATGACATTGACAGTTAAAATGTCATGTAGAACTAAAAAAATAAAAATCTTAATTTCTCCCATTTTTTTTCATATTAAATTATGTTTCATAGCTAAATATTTGATATTAAATGAAAGCCCTGTTTCCCCTGAATAAAATGATATATAATAAGGGTGGGTGCATTTACTATGAAAGAGGTGAATTACGGTTGGACAGACATGTAGCGTAAATGCCAGGTTTTGTTTACATTTTGTTTCATTCACAACGTGTACATTTGGCTCCGTCCTTAAGGGGTTAAGGGGTTAAGCACTAGACCACTTCAGGCATGAATAGATATAATTGTGTACAAACACAATTTGTAAATCATGTGCAAACTGAAACATGACATAAGAAAAAACTCATCATTTTATAGGCTTTGCTGATAGTGTAACAGCTATGGTTAATCAATATTGGAAATAGAAAGTATTGTGAAAGACCCGATTTAAAAAAAAAAAAAATTGTACCTGCATTGTGACTTTATTGAAAGACTGCATTTGTTAACACCCACTCTAGTTCTGTGAAATAGAATACACATATAGTAAAATTTCCCTTAAGTTTGGCTTTGGAAACTGCTTCTCCATCAAAACTGAATCTGGTGACTGGTGAGAAATGTGTTCTCAAAACTTTGAGTCTTATTTGCATATTTGACAGTAACAAGCTATCAAACAGAACACCCCAAGCACCATAACCACCACAGTGTGCTGTAATAGTTATGGTGCCAACCGTGCCCTTATGCTCCCCCCATGTGAGAAGTCAAATCCAGAGGCTTATCTAGCTGACATGGCATACCAGCAATGCAACAGTAGGCTGGTGCTTACTCTGTCGAGAGAGAGTAGTTACTGCTGACTGTAAAGTGGACAGACCACCACATACACACATTCAGGCTCATGTATACAACATTTATATAAACACAGTCTCATACACACACACATTTAATTTGCATTCTATTTTTTGTTTACCCACTCTCCTTTTTCTTATATTGAAGGGAGCTGTAGTGGATCTTCATTCCTAGGATCCAGTGGTTTGCTGCTGGGATCTCCCACTCTCTACTGACTGACCAGCTACCTGCAGCTCTGTACTGATCTAAGGACTGGCATGACATGACTTCCCAGCATCAGTACAGGGTGCTTGCCCAATTCCCAGGCACAAGACTGTGACAGTCCAGGCACCTGCCAAATGGCAAACCTGCCTGCAGCACAACAGTAGGCATGTTCCTACTTTGGCGAGATGAGGGCCACTGAGGCCTGCCAGAGAAAACTTTTGGAATTCCTATAGGCAGAGCTTGAACGTATTGAAAAGGGATAATAGCTGTTAAAAATAAGAGATGTTTAAGGCATGATTAAAATTCACCTGCGAATATCGCCAACTTGTGTTCTCACATATATGTGAAAAAGTCATTGACAGAGATATTTTTTTATATTCTCTGCACCAGGGGCTCATAAAAAATATGAGTGGAGATAATGGTCAGCCCTGTCTGGTGGTGTTTCTGATAAAGAACCTGTGGAGAAATCCTGTATTATATACATTAGCAGAGTGATCAGAGTGAAGTACCATAATACTTAGAAAGATTTGGCTTCCTATTAGAATTAATTGAAACGTGGTTTGCATGTAGCTCTAATGAAGGTGATCAAATGCCTTTTCTGTGTCGAGGGTCAACAAAAGTCCCCTTGTACCAGAACAGGTAGCCAAATCATTAAAACCTATAAATCTTCAAGTATTGTCTCCAGCCTGGCATTGTGGTACAAAACCAGCTTGTTATGCTGACACCAATGATGGTAATAAAACACTTAACCATGTTGTCAGATATAACTTAGTGCACTCAAAAAAGATATGGGCTATCGATTTGCACATTGAGTTGGTGATTTCCCTGTTATGGGTAAAGTAACTATTTGTGCTTTGTGCAACTCCTTAGGAATAGAGTCAGAGGTTCTACTATGATTAAATAGCTTCACTAAATTACGTGTGTAATAAGTGGGGGGACTGATTAACAGCCAAACTGTATGCCATGTCTAATACAGGGATTCAAGCCCCATTCTACCCTTAGGCAATACTGGAGTCCTCTGTGAAGCACATGGCCTTTCACCAGGCAAAACCAGTTGGGTGTTTGATAAACTCCTTCTCAATTCCCTTCCAGTGTAATCTCCCTTCCCCCAGGAGGCACTCTGGTACTGTTACATCCTAAGGGATTGACTGAGGGAGGTGTGTCCAGCAGAAGGAAGGGCTAACCTGTTAAAAACCCTGTGAATAGCACATTCTGTCTCTCTTTGAATGCACCCTCCTGACTCTCTTTCTCTCTTTTCCCTTTTCCCACTATACACACCCTCTCTTTTTTACTCTCAGCAGATGATCAATGGAGTGGTAACTGTATCACGTGTCTATGCCTGTTTTACTATGTTAATTTAGTCTACTTTCCATTCAATCAATGACTAGTTTTGGTAGCCTATTTCAAATCTATATGTATTGTTTATTTGTTTGATTAGCCTCAATTAATACATATTATTGAACTGCCAAAAGCAAAGAGAGTGGACTCTCACTTTACACTCGGTTTTTAAGTTATTATTTTAAGTTATTATTTTTAGTTATTATTAATACCAAGTTTACTCCAATTTGCGAGTTAACGTTTATAACAACGTGCAAGTATTTGGGAAACTGTATTTGTATTTTGTTATTTTGGAAATATCTTCAGCAACTTCCTCAAGTGTAAAAGGGGCGGCTATATTTGCGTGTTGTGACTTTGGAAGTGTCAGAAGAGAGACTAAATCTAGAAAGGATTCATTTTGATCATCAGTAGGTTGGTATAAAGAATCATTGGAGGGAAGATTGTATAAAGAGTATAGTAATTGGCCAGCTCATTAAATATATAGCTAGGGTTAAATAACTTATTCCCATTCCCATGCACATATCAAGTCTGTTAATGCACAGATGTGCATAGTGTGTGTAGTCCCCAGCTGAGGGCAGTGATCACCACGTGTCATAGATATCATGTGAAAGCACTCTTGAATTGTCACCAAGGGCCCTAGAAACATATCATAGGGACCTATCTGCAGTTCTCTGAATATCTAACTGGGGGTCTAAAGGGCAATTACAATATCCACGTAAAATCTAAATCCCAGATTTAATTTGAAAGATTTCTGAAAAGATGTTTTTTTAAAACTTTAGTTGGCCTACGAAGAGGGCACCGTAACCAACACACCATTCAAGGAGCCCACCAAAACCAGGAGGAAACCCATGTCATAATCACACCCTTGTCTTCGTGGGAGCCATTGAGTAAAAGGCTAGAGGGAATTTGCAGCATTTAAATTGAGGAAGCTTGTTGTTGCAAAAATGTGACAGACTATGGTAGCACAACACCCACACATTTCCCATATAGCCAGCCATTTCTCCCAATAAGCAATTTGTTTGGGTAGCCTCAACTATAAGGCAGATTATGATTTTGCAATACCTTGAGATTCCCCACATGCCATTTATAATTATATATAACTATAACATAAAATAGTGAAATTAATCTAGAATGGTATACACAGTGCATGAGTCATCATATGGTATTGTCTGATGGTTATAGGAGTTTTTTTTAGGGGGGCGTGGGGGGTGTTCCTATTTCTATACTTTTTTCATGGCCATGAGAATATTTTTAATTTATTCAGCTCTTCTCTTCTAGCTAAAAAGTTGTATAAGAATAAGGTCTTCATTCACAGAATTCATTTTTTTTTTATTTATTATTATTTTTTTCTAGCCACTAAATTGCTCTAAAGGGATTTCACAAACTCCAATGCATCCAAATTGACCTTAGTGAATATTAAGACTGGAATTTCCAGATCGTTTCTGAATTTTTCCTTTCACATGCATATTTGAATTTGTAGATAAACCCTTATATTTTCAATAAAACAACAATATATCTAAGGATTTAAAGAATTTCAATGTCACAACCTTCACAAGAATTTCTTCACGGCATGCTTACTTATTTTTCTGAAAATTAACCATAATGAACTATGTTAACAGAACATATTATTATGTAAAACAAGCAAGAATAATCTCATGTGTAATATACAACAGATGCTTATATAACAATTAACCCCCTCAGGACGGAGTCAATAGTACATGTTCTGATCAAAACAAAACGTAAACAAAAACTGGAATTTGCCCTATATGTCTGTTAAACTGTAATTCCCCACTGTCACATTAAGTGCACCCACACTTATTATATATAATTTTGTTCAGGAGAAACAGGGCTTTAATTTATCATTAACTATTCATATATGGAACATAATTTATTATGAATAAAATTAAAAAAGTGAGAAAATAAGATTTTTTTTAAATTTATATTTCCGTCTGACATTTTAGCTGTGAATGTCATAATACTGTTAGGTTTTACTGCAAAAAAATGCATGTATTTGTAATCAGCGATGTCTCACGAGTACAACAGTACCCCCCATTAACAGGTTTTATGGTGTTTTGAAAGTTAAAGGGTCAAATATAGAACGTTCCATTTTCAAATTGAAATTTGCCAGATTAGTAATGTTACCTTTGAGACAGTGTGGTAGCCCAGGAATGAGAATTACCCCCATAATGGCATACCATTTGAAAAAGTAGACAATCCAAGGTATTGAAAGTGGGGTATGTTTATTCTTTTTTAGTAGCCACTTAGTCACAAACACTGGGCAAAGTTAGCATTCATATTTGTTTTTATGTGAAAAAAGCAAAAAAAACCTAATATTTGTCCAGTGTTTGTGACTAAGTGGCTACTAAGAAAGACTGGACATACCCAACTTGCAATACCTTGGGTTGTCTACGTTTGCAAATGGTATGCCATCATGGGGGTAATTCTCTTTCCTGGGCTACCATACGCTCTCAAAGGCAACATAACCAATCTGGCAAATTTCAATGTAAAAAAAAATGAAATGCAAGCCTTATATGTGACTCTCTAACTTTCCAAAACACCATAAAACCTGTACATGGGGGGTACTGTTATTCTCGGGAGGCTTCACTAAACACAAATATTAGTGTTTTAAAACAGTAAAACATATTACAATATTAATATAGTCCATAAAAGTTCCGTTCGTTTGTAAAAAAATGCAAAAAAACGTCACTTTTACTTAAAATATCATCGTTGTAATACAATTTACCAGTTTGAAACACTAATATTTGAGTTTAGCGAAGTCTCCTGAGTAAAACAGTACCCCCTATGTACAGGTTTTATGGTGTCTTGGAGAGTTACAGGGTCAAATATAGTGCTTGCGAATTAAATTCTCTGCACTTTCTCCCTCTGTTGTCAGGCATGTCAATCAAATTTTAATTAATCAAATCACATAATTTTGTTCAAAGATTACTTAAATATACATGTAGAATTTTAATATATATGCCTTTATAGGTATTTAAATTCTACATGTATACTAATGTAATGTTTTATGTAATTATATTTATTTATCTATATTTATTTATTTGCGGTTATTTGTATTTTCTATATAGATAGATATATATAGAATGTCATTCTAAGTGTATTTTGTTACCAATATATATAACATATAATATATAATATAATATATATAATAACAAAATACAGTTAGAATGAAATTACATATGAATATATAATGTATATTAAATTTTGTTTCAATATTTTATTTATTTATTTTATTATTGTATTTATTTATTATTGTAATTATACGTATATATATATATATATAATATATGTGTATATATCTATTATATATATGTATATTATATATATGTAACGTCATTCTAAGTGTATTTTAATACTAATATATGTACTTATATTAATATTAACATACACTTTGTATGACGTTAATATTATATATTTAAATACATTTATTTTTTATTTTATAACATGTTTAATGATTTAATGATTACTTTACCACCAGCAGGGGGACTGTATGACATTTCAGACAGTCACCCTGCTGGCAGATCCACAGCTAGCTATAGGGGGCCATGTGATCGCTCTTTGAGAGTGATCACATGGCCCCCGGGGCCTGATTTGCCGGGGAGGGCTGCCTGGGCTGTCAGGCAGCCCTCCAGAATAGGATCGCGGCGGAGGTGAGTACCGCGGACCTCCAGGGGCTCAAAGCCGTTACGACGTTCTATGCCGACGCAACGGCTTTAAAGCCCACTTAATGCGGGGCGGCATAGAACGCCGTAACGGCGTTAACGGGTTAAGCCATCAGATAACTCATACCTCAGTTTTTCTTTTTGTAGAGTACAAAGAACATGAGTGAACATAAATTACTTGATAAGTAACAACGAAAATATAACAAACACATTATAGTGAATGAATACGATGATCTACCTATTCCTAGGTGCGATAAAATAACTGGGAAGAAACACACCTGACTTTTCTAATGGAATCTTGAGCTTGAGATACAAAAACACAAGTTTTTAATTGTAAATTGAACTTTTTTTCGGCTTGTTGTCACATTATATATGGTAAAAACACACATAATAGTCCATTTAGGAGATTATTCTCAAAATGAAATACTTAAAACATTTCCTATGCCTAATCAATGCATTGCTACTTATTTTTGTATTGTTTTTAATATTTGCAATTGCTGCCAAAATTTACAAAATATGCTTTTCCCCTTTTGTAAAATGTATGGGGACAGACAGAGGAGTAGCTAGAAACCATGGGGCCCTGGTGCGAAATTTCCCTGCCTGCCAACCGCCCACCCCTTGATGTGTCTCATTCTCTCACTCCCAAGCCATTCCTTGTTTCTCATTCTCTCCCCTTAGACCCTCTATGTGTCTCATATCCCCCAATCCCACCCCCATGTGTCTCATTCCCACCCAGCATTACATGTCTAATTCCTCCCAAATGTCTCTCTTCCCTGACCCCTGCAGCCCCTCCATGAGTCTCTCTCCCCTCTCCCCTGCAGCCGCTCCATGTGTCTCTCTCCTCACTCCGTTGCAGCCCCCTTTGAGTCCTCCCTCTTCTACAGCCCCGCCCTGTGTCTCCCTCCTCCCCTACAGGGCCTCCATTTGTCCCACCTCCCCTGCAGCCCCTCCATGTGTCTCCTTCCCCCTCCCTGGAGCCCCGCTACGTGTTTCCACCACCTTCCTTCTGTCAGTGACCACTTCCTGTCAGACTGCTCAGCCGCACCACACACAGAGGCCTCCTGCTGATCAGCCTGCGACCACAGTAATAATACTAATTCTGTCAAGGTTTGAGGAAGAGACAAGACTGACATCTATAAATAATATGCAGATATTATAAATAGGTTACATAATTATTAAAGGACCACTATAGTGCCAGGAAAACACACTCGTTTTTCTGGCACTATAGTGCCCTGAGGGTGCCCCCACCCTTAGGGTCCCCCTCCCGCCGGCTCTGGGGGGAAGAAGGGGTTAAACTTACCTATTTCTCCAGCGCCGGGCGGGGAGCTCTCCTCCTCCTCTCCTCGTCTTCGGCTGAATGCGCATGCGCGGCAGGAGCTGCGCGCGCATTCAGCCAGTCCGTAGGAAAGCATTCACAATGCTTTCCTATGGACACTGGTGTCTTCTCACTGTGAAAATCACAGTGAGAAGCGCGGAAGCCCTCTAGCGGCTGTCAATGAGACAGCCACTAGAGGCTAGATTAACCCTAATATAAACATAGCAGTTTCTCTGAAACTGCTATGTTTATAGAAAAAAGGGGTAAACCTAGCTGGACCAGGCACCCAGACCACTTCATTAAGCTGAAGTGGTCTGGGTGCCTATAGTGATCCTTTAATAGTAATTATAAATGAATGTGATCGCTGAATGATCTCATTATCTTAAAAAAGAAATGTTGTGGAAGTAAATACATGTAAAAAAAAAGTTTAATTTACAGTGCCAAACATATTTCTATTAATCTGCATTAAAACATCAAATTAGAATTAATTAGCACATTTCTATTAATATCCATAAAATACTTTCTTAGTATTGATGCTCTAACTTATTAACATTTGGAGTCTTCTCTACTACTGCAAATCTATTTAAATCCAGTTTAAACATTTGTCATTTATTAAAATAGAAATCACCAAAAAGGAAATAATTCCTTTCGGTTAGGGAGGAAGGTGTAAATGATGGTCTTCGAATAAGTGTGTAACTCCTCAAATCCCAGTAAGACAACGCACACGTTAGGCTGAAATAGATAACAGAAAAATAAAAGTAGCAAAAAGAAAAAAATCGAATTGCTGTAACCAGGAGATAGTTACTAACACTTGCAATATTAGAGTGAGTATAATTAAAACCCCAATGCTTAAACAAAAAAGTTTGCAGGAATGGTAAGTCTGCTAAACAATGTATCACAGTACCTGAATAACAGTTGCAAAAACAACAATATCAACTTCAGTATTCCAAAAAAACGGGTATTCAAAGGAGAGTTCAATTATATTTCTATATCAGCAAATGAAAAGGAAAAAGATAACATCAGTCCTTAATATATATAAATAACCAGAATGAAACGGAGCAGTCCCAAAGAGTCTTTTAAACTGTATGCTCCTATCTGTAGACGGCTGAAATCCCCTCTATAGAAGAAGCAGGAAAATCTAGCCGATAGGAGCAGATAATACTCTAGTAGCACACTGCAAATATCTATTAATAGTATGGTACATATAGATGAAAATATAATCCACTATGTGAAAAATAATGTTCACCATAAAAATAATGATGCAGAAATGTGTAATTAAACTTTCTACATATAGGTCCAATTTATAACCGGCAATGCTTTCCGTCCAACATCCGCCGTTGGTCTTTATAGTATGAAGTGTAGAGGCATATCGATCATAAAAAAGAGAATTTTATTTTATAAAACGTGTATAATAAAATCAATCAGTAAAAAATAATTTCACAAGAGGCACAAAAGTGTGGGAACCTTTATCCGGAGTATCACCCTCAGCAGCCTGGATACTCTGCTGTTGCTGACTTACAGGAGCCGGCTTGAAGGCAGATGCAGAGTCCTGTGTGTTGAATGACTGAAGGGGAGATTCGCCGCGTGCGTTCCACTTTGCTCCACTTTGCGTTCCAATGTGTATCGATGTGTCGGTAAGATGCAGCCTTACGCGTTTCGTGATGATCTGTCACTTCATTAGTAGTGCCACAGGCTGATTGCTTCCATGCCACACCACATTGAGGCAGTAATTGCTCCATAAGGGGCCCAAACCAAGTACTGAGTCCATATGCATGCTTATACTTTCCGATATTGTTCTATGTACACTCCTTGTTTTAGTGATTGCATGTAATATTCTAATTTACTGAGATTGCGGATTTGGGGTTTTCATGAGCTGTAAGCCATAATCATCGCACTTATGACAAACCACGGCTTGAACTATCTTGCTTTGCATGTAATGCATCTATCTCATATATTAGTTTCCCCGTTTACGTTGCATTACTGAAATAAATTAACTTTTGCACGATATTCTAATTTTTTGAGTATCACCTGTAATGTCACGCCCATTGATTGCCAAGCCATATTGTGTCTCACATGTTCTGGGGTCAAGAAGGATTTTTTTCCTAGTTTGTTGCAAATTTGGAAGTGCTTCAATCTCTTTTTTTTTTGTGCCTTCTGTTGGATCAACAGCAAAAAATTGATGCAAGAATGGCTGAAAATGCTGGATACATGTCTCTTTTTCAGCCTATGTAACTATGTTTGTTTCATGTATACCTCAATAAAAAAAAGAGACTGACAAAAAATTTTTAATAAAGGTAGCACTAGAATAATAAAACAGCCATCACAGGATAAAATATACAGTATATAGGAATATACTCATACTAATACATATATACATTAAGCTAAAGGATCCACAATTTTGATACATACTAACCATAAATTAGAAATGATTGAAAAAGTGTGTGTCAAAATCACAAATAAAGTAACCAAAGAGATAAACAGTGAACTTATTGCTTCAATACATATAGTCGTAGAGGGGTAAATGCACAGTTAGTTTATGAACAGAGATCAATAGCCAAAAGCAAAAACCAATAACTAAAACAAATAGAGAATTCATAGAAAATGGTTGACACAGCATGACTCATTGCTCCAAGGCATATAGTCGAGGGAAATAAATGCATAGTCAGTTTGTAAATAGAGATTTATGGTTGATCAGCAGTCAAAGGAAATACAATCAGCTCAACAGAGCTCAACTAAAGAAAACGATCACAATAAATAAAAATCAAAAATCTCATAACAATGTAAACCAAGGTATGAAAAAGGTTGTGTAAAATAATGCATGGTTTGATCTTGTAATCAGATAGATTAGATAGAAGCACACATTGGTGTGTGTTGGCAACTGAGTACAATTCCTACTCGGTTGCTGGAAGTAGTGTAGTAGATAGAATTGTGCAGGGAGAAAACAATTCAGTTCTTCCAAAACACTTCCGAAAAAAAACTAATCTTGACACAATTTAGTTTACTCAGCTCTGTAGTTTGGTTGAATCAAAATACCTAAAAAATTTGGAAAGCAAGAAGGATCAGCAGCAAAACAGGGGACAATGACTGTGCTGACATGCAAAAATGGCAACAATAACAGCCATTTTTGCAGTGCAATTCTAAATTGCCAACATTACCAAAATAACTTTCAACAACTGTATACTGGTATGCTACTCTTATTCTAGAGTCAATATCCCAGGGTAGGTAAAAGCCTAACACTGCAGTCTCCAAAAGAAGGATTTTCTTCCTCTAACCCAAGCATGTCAAACATGTGACCCACAATGAGTATCTTTGCGGCCCGGGACCTGATTGTCCTACAGGATACAGGGAAATTTCCTGGTAGGCCGCCTGCCCGCGTGGTCTTGCGTGAACCAAGAGCGCAAAGTATTCTTTCACTCTGGCCACTGGATATGCACATCCAACATATGAAGTCATACCCGGCGGCTGTGCGGCGGTGCTACAGTTCGCAGAGTGTCTGGCTGCATGCAGAGAAGGCCAGCCACACCCCTTACCTGTTGCTCGCAGTGCTAGAGGAGCGTGTGTCCTGCTTGAGCAGAGAAGATGGTGCAGGGCTGAACTGAATGATGGCTAAAGGTAGGGTAAGAAGGGCTTGGGGGAACCTTCCTCTAGTGTAGTTTAATAAAATGGGGTTTAGTGTATTAGAGTGGTTGGAGGGAGAGCAGTATATTAGAGTGAGGGGAGGGGGCAGTATATAAGAGTTGTGGGAGGGGGTAGTGTATTAAATTGGGTGGAGGGAGGGTAGTGTATTAAATTGAAGGGAAAAAGGGGGGCAGTGTATTAGAGTGGTAGGAGGGGGAAGTGTATTAAATGTGGGAGAGGGGAGGCAGTGTATTAAATTAGCGTGGGGAAGTGTATAAGATTGGGGGAGGGAGGGGATGCAGTGTATTAAATTAGAGTGGTGTGAGTGGGGGCAGTGTATAAAATTAGCAGGTGGGCAGTGTATTAGATTGGGGAGGAAGGGGCGGCAGTGTATTAAATTAGAGTGGAGGGAGGGGATGCATTGTATTAGATTGAGGGGAGGGGATAGTGTATTACAGTGGGGGGCGTGGCCGAGGCAGGCTGTGTAAAAGATTGGGGGGCATAGTAATTAACTAGAAGTAAAGCTATTGAGTAAACTATAAATATATGTACCCAGGATTCCATGTTGTTTGCATGAGAATGATACAAGTAATTTCAGTGTGTGTCAAACGCTTTTTCTTTTTTCGACCCACATAAACTTAAACCTTGTTTATTTGGCTCGTGTTAGCCTTTGAGTTTGACATGCTTGCTGTAAACAGTTAAAGGAACAATCCAGTCACCATAAGAACTTCACCTAAATGGTGCCAGGAGGCCTATGGGCACACTCTAATCTTAAGGGGTTAAACCATTTTCGAATGGTTTAACCCCAAAGTTTGCCTCCAGCGCTGATCTACAGGTCCCCCAAGCAGCCTATGGCTTCTGAATCAGAGTCACAGAAAGTGCGGAGTGCTACCAGGCAGGTGCACCACTGATTGGCTTAGAGCAGTCAGTTAAGGCTCTAAGCCAATCAGTAGCTCCACATTCATAAAAAAAGGTATACTCTTGCGACCCATTTTTTGCTCTCCATTAGTTTAAAGGGTAATCCAGACGTGGACCCCTTGCTCACGGTGCCTAGAGAGATATCAGCTATGCCTCACTGACGATGCCTAACAAGGCTGAAACGATCGTCTGGGGTTGCTGTATTTCTCGTGCAGAGAGAACTTGCTGGCATTTCGGATCTGGACTGCCC
Source organism: Pelobates cultripes (assembly GCA_933207985.1). NCBI lineage: Eukaryota > Metazoa > Chordata > Amphibia > Anura > Pelobatidae > Pelobates > Pelobates cultripes. The sequence continues at coordinate 41,385,341 of OW240915.1, forward strand.
GTATGGGTGGGACCAGTCTGATATGCTTCAGATATGTTCTCTCTGTAATGGCACAAGATGAGCTAAAACCAGCTTGAGTTCTGAGCGGGGACCCACCGAAGGGCATGCTATTTTAGCTGCTGGCCGTCCTCAGAATACTCTTGCGACCCATTTTTTGCTCTCCATAAAAAAAGGTATGATTCTTTTTATCACTTGAGAGCTACTGATTGGCTTAGAGTGTTGGCTGATCACTCTAAACCAATCAGTGGTGTCCCTGCCCGCCAGCACTCTGCCCTTACTGTAATGAGATACAGAAGCCGACATGCCACCCGAGATACCTGCAGATTGGTGCTGGAGGCAAACTTTGGGGTTAAACCATTTGAGAATAGTTTAACCCCATAAGGTAAGAGTTTGCCCTGGGCCTCCTGGCACCATAATAACTTCATTTAGATGATGGTGTTATGGTGACCGGAGTGTCCCTTTAACAAATAGTCTCACATCAGGATGAAAGACAAAATGCATCCAACCCAAGTTTCCACCTCAAAGCTTTCTCTAATGTTCCTGGTCAGTCTCCCTCAGTAGTTGAAGTCAGTGTCTTGAAGAATCCTGCTTTGAAACACAGTTGTTTTATTTTACCTTCTTTTCCCCCTGTGTTGCTCTCTTCACTTTATCTGTAAATAAAAGCAACATTTCTTGGCTGTCCCCAATCCATCAATCATCTTTTTGTTGCTACCACTTGATTGGATATGAGATGAAGCCCACATAATTGGGCAGATTGGAAATTGATAACTAAGCTGCTTGTTGGCCCCCCACACCAATACTTGAATCTCCAAGTATAGTAGTAAAGTTAATTACTAAAATTGTAACAGTCTAGAACTGACCAAGCAATCTTAGACTAAAATAATTGAACTATAAAAATGGCTGATTTCAAGAATTTACCTTTTATGCTATTATGGCATGAAATTTGCTTTACAAAGCCAATATCTGAAAATTCTCAGTTTATTGATTGATCCTAATTGTGGTGGTGTTACCAGAAGCCTGGTCACCAAACTGGCTCTCGTATGGCCTATTATAAATAGCACATTTAGCGTTAATACCTCTCATATAAAAAGTCACAAGATAATACCAAGAGCAACTATTTGAAATATATCAAATATGTGCCATTTGAGGACTTTCATCAAAAACAGTAAAAAGTTAACTTAATTATTGTTAGACAAAAACTTGCACAAGCTTTTGACCAATAACTATTTTCATAATCCTGAAATTATAAATCGTGACTTTTATTGGGCTGTCTCAGATGTTTTACTGCGTTTGTAGTTTTTTTTTTAAACTCTTATGTATTATCTGTCAACCCTGCAAATGACAGATAAAACAACCAAAGCTTGTTGAGAAGTTGAGATATAAAACATTTATTGGGAAGTTATTTTTTATGTTGTTCCTCTGTCAGCTAGATTTCTGTTATCTGTAGAATGCAACCACATTGCCTTAGCATTATGTATAATTACAATCCAACAGCTTTGCCAGACAGTACTATTGAAGCACGGAGATTAACAAGTGGGCATAGCCACTCATTTGTAGGGTTAAATACTGTATCTGCTCTTGAGTCAAATTACATATCTTGATTCATTGCGCCTTCCACTGAGATTCTACAGATTTGCATCTGAATTTATAACCTCAGCTTATTCTAATTTATTGCTTTTTCACATTTCTAAATAAGTGGGGGAGGATCACAGGATTTTATGTAAACGCATATGTTATTTTTTGCTGCTTTTTTTTTTCTTTTTCCATTTATAGATGAGGTTATGAAAATAAAGGAAAGTTAATTAAGAAAGAGAATATCATGGATTGCATATCATACGAGAGTTTACAACAAATGGTCCCTCTAATTTTTCTTAGTTGGTGCGCAGAAACATTCTCTTGTGCAAACGTTTTTCCTGATCCAAAATTCTGTGCGTACTGAATGTTTGGGCAAATGTAAACCTGAAATAGTTGCTTGATAATTTTGCTACAGCCTCTCTCTCATGGTTAAAAAAACCATAACAGTATAAGTACATGATAATGTAGTATTAGTATTTACACAACAGTATTGCTGCAATGTCAGCCATTTAGAAAGACAAGCCTCTCTGCTAATTCCCATTCTGGTCTGTCAGACTGTCCATAGAAAGCAATAGAGGGCAACCGTGCAGACACACAATCTCACACAAAAGGTTCACACAATTAAAATGTTTCAAGAACATTTTCCAGCTTGTTGACTGTATACTTCGGCACAAAGCTTTAGTCCAACCTTCATCGGAGTAAATAGCAATTTAATCCATTATAAAATTGACCTTTCATTCCGCCAAAAGATAATATTGATAGCTTGTTGACTGTATTTGGGAAAGCATGTTAGTTCTCCAAAGTTGGCAGGAACAGTAAATGCAGTCCAATAAATGGTGATATATACATTATAAATGCTTCTTACCCATGGACCCAGGACATACTTGAAAATGAGAGAAATCTCAATGTATCTTTCCTGGTAATTTTTTTTATAAATAATAATAATAATAAATCAAATTCAACTGGCACAATTATAGCGAACAATATAGAGGAGGAGAGATGTCATGTCACTAGTGATGTCCCGAACGATTCGCCGAATGGTTCGCCACGGACGGCGAACATATGCGGTAAACTTTGACCCTGTACCTCACAGTCAGCAGACACATTCCAGCCAATCAGCAGCAGACCCTCCCTCCCAGACCTTCCCACCTCCTGGACAGCTCACTAAGAATGCAGCTTCACAATGAATGTAAAATGGATGCTGTCCAGGTGGTGGGAGGGTCTGGGATGGAGGGTCTACTGCTGATTGGCTGGAATGTGTCTGCTGACTGTGAGGTACAGGGTCAAAGTTTACCGCATATGTTCGCCATTAATGCATCTTTAAAACATAACATGAAGCTTCATAAGATAGGATATGACCAAAGCACATAGGAAAAACATTATATGGAGAAATATAAAATGAAAAAAAAAGGCATCAGCGCTCTCTATCTACACAAGTACACAACAGAAAAGATGTGGCAGCAAATGTGGCAGCACACCTAAAAACAGGGCTTCCTCACAGGCCCTACAATAGAAATGATACAAATAAATAGGGAAAGGTAGCGAATAATAATAAAAAAATAAAAAAAACAAATAAGATAAATAAAAGTATAAAACAGGCAAAATGGACAGAGAATATATGAATAAAAACTCAAAAGTCCAGGGTAGATAATCTGTATGGTAGACGAGTCCAACACCAAGGTGTTACTTTGTGGAAGGGGGTACAGTCTTTGGTAATGGGTGTATTCCTCAGAGTGGGATAGATATATCTTTGTAGTTTATATGAAATAGATAAAAATAACTGCTGGTGTAGTATGTCCCAAAAGGAGTAAAAAGCAATAAAAAGAATATATGGTCCTACTCACGTTTTATAGAGCTACGTACTTAGTAGGGTTGAGCGGACACCTGGATGTTCGGGTCCGGCGGGTTCGGACGAACTTTGGAAAAAAGTCCGGGTTCGGGATCGAACTTGACCCCGAACCCAAACCCCATTGAAGTCAATGGGGACCCGAACTTTTGGGCACTAAAATGGCTCTAAAAAAGTCCTGGAAAGGGCTAGAGGGCTGCAAAGGGAAGTAAAATGGGGGTAAGAGTAGGACAAGTGCCCTGCAAACAAATGTGGATAGGGAAATCACTTAAAATAACATAAAATGCATAAAAATTTAAAATACAGCTGAGCCATAAAATAGCACTAGATGGAATCTTTGATTTTAGCTTCTGAAGAACATAAATCAAAATCTAAAGCATGGCAGTCAGGAGGATCACCAGAATTATCCATTTCAGAGAGGGTTGGAGTGCAGGGTATTCTCTTTCATTGTTCAAACTGAGCTCAACTCCTGATGCATGGAGAAAAGGCCTTCACAAGCCTCTGCTATTGTGTACAAAGTTTATACTAAGTGACCCATAGGGTGAGGAGGCGGTGACCGTGGCGGTGTAGGTGGAAGCGGCGGTGGAGGAGGAGGTAGCCAACACTGTTTTTTATTTGTTTGTTTGTTTTTTTTAAATTGGGGTAGCCCCCAAAATATCGGGACATATAAAAAAAAGAAACATTTGCAGCCTGCGGTGCATTTCTTGCAGTCCTGATGCATGGAGAAATGCTCAACTCCTGATGCATGGAGAAAAGGCCTTCACAAGCCTCTTCTATTGTGTACATAATTTATACTAAGTGACCCATAGGTTGAGGAGGTGGTGACCTTGGCGGTGGAGGTGGAAGCGGCAGTGGAGGAGGAGGAGGTAGCCAACACTGTTTTTTATTTGTTTGTTTTTTTTGTTTTTTTCAATTGGGGTAGCCCCCAAAATATTGGGACATATAAAAAAACAAAAACAAAGAATAAGTGCACTTGAGTATAACAATGGCTTGGTGAGGCTGGTATAAATGCCAATTCTGCACAAGGTACAGACAAGTCTGGTGGGATCCATGCCTGGTTCATTTTAATAAACGTGAGCTTGTCCACGTTGGCTGTGGACAGGCGGCTGTGTTTGTCTGTGATAACGCCCCCTGCCGTGCTAAACACACGTTCAGACAATACACTGGCTGCAGGGCAGGCCAGCACCTCCAAAGCATAAAGGGCAAGCTCAGGCCATGTCCCCAATTTGGAGACCCAGAAGTTGAATGGGACAGACCCATCAGTCAGTACGTGTAGGCGTGTGCACACGTACTGTTCCACCATGTTGCTGAAATGCTGCCTCCTGCTAAGACGTTCCATATCAGATGGTGGTGCTGGTTGTTGTGGCATGCTGACAAAGCTTTTCCACATTTGTCCATGCTAATCCTGCCTTCTGAGGTGCTGGCGGTGCCCCTGCTGCGTTGGCGACCTCTTCCTCCTCCTCTGCCTTTGCCTTGTGCTTCCACGGAGCCCCCGGTGTCAGTTGGGAGTGCCCTCAGCAGCGCGTCTACCAGCGTGTGCTTGTAGTTGTGCATCTTCCGATCACATTCCAGTGAGGGAATTAAGGATGGCACGTTGTCCTTGTAATGGGGATCCAGCAGGGTGGACACCCAGTAATAAGCACAAGTTAGAATGTAGGCAACTCGGCAGTCATTGCGCAGGCACTGCAGCATGTAATGGCTCATGTGTGCCAGGCTGCCCAGAGGCAAGGATAAGCTGTCCTCTGTGGGAGGTGTATCGTCTGTATCCTCTGTATTCCCCCAGCCATGCTCTAGTGATGTCCACAAGCTGTGTTGGGTGCCATCCTGCTGTAAACACGGTTCCTCCTCCTCATCCTCATCATCCTCCTCCTCATCCTCCAGAACTGTGCCCTGGCTGGACAATTGTGTAATTGGCCTATGCTGGTGCAGGAACCCACCCTCCAAGCCACTTGTGAATGACTGGCCTGATAACCATGAAAATGACCCCTCTTCCTCCTCCTCTTCCTCCTGTGCCACATCCTCTTCCAGCATCGCCCGAAGCGTTTTTTCAAGGAGACATAAAAGCAGGATAGTAAGGCAGAGAACGGCGTCATCGGCACTGGTCATGTTGGTGGAGTACTTGAAACAGTGCAAAATGGCACACAGGTATTGCATGGAGGCCCACTCATTGGTGGTGAAGTGGTGCTGTTCCGCAGAGCGACTGACCCGTGCGTGCTGCATTTGAAACTACACTATCGCCTGCCGCTGCTTGCACAGTCTCTCTAGCATGTGCAAGGTGGAGTTCCACCTTGTGGGCACGTCGCAGATGAGGCAGTGAGCGGGAAGGCCAAAGTTACACTGCAGTGCAGACAGGCGAGCAGCAGCAGGGTGAAAACGCAGAAAGCGCGCACAGACGCACTTTCTGCCACAACTCTGATATATCTGGGTAGTTTTTCAGATATTTCTGCACCACCAAATTCAGCACATGCGCCAGGCAAGGGATGCGCAGCAAACCGGCTAGGCTCAGAGCTGTTACGAGATTTCGCCCATTATCGCACACCGCCGGGCTTGAGGTTCAGTGGCAACAACCACTCATCGGTCTGTTGTTCCATGCCCGTCCACAGCTCCTGTGCGGTGTGGGGTTTTTCCCCCAAACATATGAGTTTTAAAACAGCCTGCTGTCGTTTCCCCCTTGCTGTGCTGAAGTTGGTGGTGAAGGTGTTACGCTGCCTGGATGAGGTGGTGGTAGAGGAGGAGGAAGCGGAGTAGGAGGAGGAGGCAACAGGAGGCAATGAGAAATGCCCTGCAATCCTCGGTGGCGGAAGGACATGCACCAAACTGCTATCCGCCTTAGGCCCAGCCGCCACTACATTTGCCCAGTGTGCAATTAGGGAGATATAGCGTCCCTGCCCATGCTTACTGGTCCACGTATCTGTGGTTATGTGGACCTTGCCACAGATGGCGTTGCGCAGTGCACACTTGATTTTGTCCACCAATTGGTTGTGCAGGGATGCAGGGATGGCTCGTCTGGAAAAATAGTGGCGGTTGGGAACCACGTACTGTGGGACAGCCACCGCCATCAGGTTTTTAAAACTGTCTCCACCAGACAGAATGACAGCATTTCAAAGGCCACGAATTTTGAAATGCTGGCATTCAGGGCCAGGGATCGCGGGTACTTCCTCTTTCTCTCCATTGTTTGGGAGATGGACAGCTGAACGCTTCCATGGGACAGTGTGGAGATGCTTGGGGACGGTGGTGGACGTGGTGGTGTTGCTGCCACATCCTCTGTTTGCGGGTGGAAGAGGTAGAGGAAGAGGCCGAGACAGCAGCAGAAGAGGAAGCAGGAGGAGCCTGAGACCTTTTTTTGTTTTTTGATGTGCTTACTCTACTGCAGCTCGTGCTTTGCACGTAGATGTCTGATCATGCAGGTTGTGCTTAGGTTTAGCATGTTTATGCCTCGCTTCAGGCTCTGATTGCACAGCGTGAAAACCACTTGTGTCTTGTCATCAGCACATTGTCTGAAGAACTGACACGCCAGGGATCTCCTTGGAGCTGGCTTTGGTGTGCTCGGTCCCTGGGTGCGGTGGGCAGTAGCAGGCGTACCGTCTAGGGGATGGTCGCTCCGCTTTTGCACCCTGTTCCCTCTTATGCTGTGCTGGTGCCCACTTGCGACCATCGCCTCTTCCTCTAAACTGCACACATCACTCGCATGACCCTCATTCCATATGGGGTCTAGGACCTCATCCTCCTCCACATCATCTTCCACCCACTCCTCAAACCTGCCCTCCTTGACAGTCTGCACACTGCAGAAAGCCACAGTAGTTGGCACCTGTGTTTCGTCATCATCAGAGACGTGCTGCGGTGGTCCTTGCATGTCCACATCCTGACACATAAGTGGTTGTGCATCAGTGCACTCAATCTTTTCCAGTTCTGGGGCAGGGCTAGGTGGATGGCCCACAGAAACCCCACCAGCAGAGTCATCAAAAAGCATAAGCATGACTTGTGGCTCAGACTGCTTGGCTGATTTGCAAGGGGGTGAGGTGAAAGACAGATGGCCATGGGCTGCAGGTGCCAACTCTGAGCTTTCAGCAGGGGACTGGGTGGGAGACAATGTGAAGGAACTGGAGGCACTGTCAGCCATCCAATCTACTATCGCCTGTACTTGTTCTGGCCTCACCATTCATAGAGCAGCATTCGGGCCCACCATATAACGCTGAAGGTTCTGTCACCTACTAGCAACTGAGGAAGGTGTTTCAATTGTGCGTGTAGCTGGCACAGATCGACCACGTCCTCTCCTTGCAACAGGAGCTCCACCAACACCAGCAGCACCACGATCAGAGCCACGTCCCTTATTTGACGCTCTCCTCATTCTTTGCGTTCACCCACCAAACTAACAGATGTTTTATGTCAGGTGACAATGTAACCGCCAATAGTCAACAATTTTTTTGTTTGTTTATTGGACTGCAAGAAATGCACCGCAGGAAGTAAATGTACTATTTAACACCAAAAACTATTAGAATTTTTCAAAGTGCGCTGTAAGCACAGTATTTGACGGTTCTATTTGACTCTCAGATATGAAGTGCACCACAGGACACAAATGTACTATTTAGCACCGAAAACTATTAGAATTTTTAAAAGTGCACTGTAAGCACAGTGTTTGATGGTTCTATTTGACTCTCAGATATAAAGTGCACCGCAGGACGCAAATGTACTATTTAGCACCCAAAACTATTAGAATTTTAAACCAAAATGTAACAGTAGTATTTAGGGTTTTATTAGACTGCAAGAAATGCAGTATGCAAATGTACTATTTAGCACCCAAAAAATTGCAGTATTTAAAAATGCCTAGATGTTGCTCACTGAGCTACCAGAACAGGATTAAAGTTATGTGCCTGGCACACATGCAGTTGCAAGTGCACTGCACTCTCTGTGGCACTGGGCTCAGGGCAGGGTACAAAAATTTGGTATAGCACCCACTAAAATAATCGCTGTAGTTTGAATAATCGCTGTAGTTTGAATAATCACTGTAGTTTGCAGATTCAACACCAGAATTCTTTCCTAATCTGTCCCTAACAGCTGCCGCATCCTCTCCCTACACTAATAAGAGCTCATGTGCGTGCGGCGCTACGCAACTCCAGCTTATATATAGAGGCTGGGTCACATGGCTGTGATGGCTTCTAAGGGCAAACGAGTCAAACACTTGTTGATTGGCTGCCCTGCAGCCTTTCAAAATGCGTCATTAAATCGCTGAACACCGAACTCCAAGCCGAACATACACTGAAATGTCTGTGTTCGGGTCTGTGGTCCAAAAACTGTAATGTTTGGTACAAACCCAAACTTTGCGGTTCGGGTTTGCTTAACTTTACTTGCACACACTTTTATTTTATTTCTTATGCTTCCCCTTGGTCCCCGAGATTTATTCCTGGTTCCCTGGGTGTTCAGGGGCCATGTATGTTGCAGACCGAGTTCTCACCACAGTCTCTAAACGTCAAATGCACTCAGAAGATGGAGGACGTCAAGTACTTAACTCATTTCTATCTTCTAATCTGTGCTGAATTGTTCTGATTATTTGATTGGTAGTAATTTATGTTTCTGTCCCTCCCTTTTTTAGCTTGGGTATTCCCATATGTATATGCTGCCATGATTAGTCAGGAAAGTGGAAAATGTATTCATACTTACCGTAATTTTCTTTTCCTGGCTATTATTCATGGCAACATATACTACCCACCCATCAATGTCTCTATTTATCTACTGTAGAGCTCCTTACTGACTGAGGACCTTAGGAATGGAGCCTCCTTTTAAAGCCTTTGGTGTTTTTCATGTCATATCGGCTGTAAGGGGCGGAGCTGACCCATATGTATATGCTGCCATGAATAATAGTCAGGAAAAGAAAATAACGGTAAGTATGAATATATTTTCCCCTATATAATATGTATCTTATATATAACGTCATACTAAGTGTATTTTTTATTAATATATACATAACCGCGGAGGCAGCTCACACACAATCACCAAGCACCCTCTCTCTGGCCCAGTCTCCCTAAATACTGTCAGAGCTGTGTCAGAGGGGGGCGGGGTCCGGCTCCTCACAGCTGAGTGCCGAACCCGGAATTGTTACTCCATGACACCATAAATGATATTTAATCATCTTTACCTATATTGTTTCAATTAATACATAGGTCTAAAGACAACAAAGCTTGCAAAAAAAAAAATGTTATAAAATAAATTAGAACCTTAATGATTGAGATATTATATTGAATGTGGTTATCTAAAATAGAGAGAGGAACATAATTAATATCATAACCTATTACAAATAAATACTTAAAAAACTTAAAAAATATATACTTTGGTTTATATAACCTAAATAATAAACAGTATATTTTACTTAAAAAGTTGTCAATCTATCAGTAAAAAGTAGACCTCTTATAGACATATATCTTAGGTGTTTATAAAAACTTATTAATTTCAAAATCCACGTTCAAACCTTGTGGTATCATAGTGTCTAGCTCAAACATCCATTTCATTTCTGCTAGACCCAACTTATAGTCTTTATCTCCTCCTCTCCAGTGGACGTTAATCTTGTCTATAAATTCTAATCCTTTTGGGTCCTCATTGTGGACTTCTAAATAATGCTTTGATACACTATGGTGAGCAAATTTTCTCAAATAAAAACAAATATGCTCTCTTATTCTTTTCTTTAAAGTGCGTGTAGTCTTCCCTATATATTGATAGCCACATTGGCAACTCAACAAATAAATCATGTCCTTACTGGAGCAAGTGATAAACGATTGTATTGCATATTCTTTTTTTGTGACCACTGAAATTTTTTTTTGTCAGGATTAGAATTTATGGGTATAGACAAGATTAACATCCACTGGAGAGGAGGAGATAAAGACTATAAGTTGGGTCTAGCAGAAATGAAATGGATGTTTGACACTATGATACCACAATGTTTGAACGTGGATTTTGAAATTAATAAGTTTTGATAAACATCTAAGATATACGTCTATAAGAGGTCTACTTTTTACTGATAGATTGACAACTTTTTAAGTAAAATATACTGTTTATTATTTAGGTTATATATACCAAAGTATATATTTTTTAAGTTTTTTAAGTATTTATTTGTAATAGGTTATGATATTAATTATGTTCCTCTCTCTATTTTAGATAACCACATTCAATATAATATCTCCATCTTTAAGGTTCTAATTTATTTTATAAAAATTTTTTTTACAAGCTTTGTTGTCTTTAGACCTATGTATTCATTGAAACAATATAGGTAAAGATGATTAAATATCATTTATGGTATCTTTCTAGATGGTAAAATCAATAAGACAACAATAAAATTTGTTTTTATTTATTATGTAATTTTGTGTAGTATACTGTATCCCCTTTTTGCTTTATTTCACCAATGAAGTAATAGTTTCGATAGAAGATGACGTTGGACGTTTTAGACACGTCCAGACGTATGTACCGGAAACTAAGCAATCGGGACCGGAAGTGGCTTCAGAGCGTGAGGACGCAGATGACGCTCGGATGCAGAACCCAGAATTGAAGTGCTGCAATTGTGGCGAAAAAGGCGCGAAAAGAAGAATTTAAAAGACTGCAAGCCACGAGCATACACATCACCTCTGATGAAGGCTTAAAGCCGAAACGCGTCAGGTGTTGTGGATTCCTGTTTTTATTGGACATTCTTTTAGTATAATTGATTTTTTATGTTTTTTGGAAAAATAAATCTTTGTAACCCCCTGAACCAGCGTCCTGGAGGTACTTTATACCAAATACGGAGAATAGTCCATTGGAATTTCTAATTGTTCAAGGCATGCAGACTGAGCCAGCTTTTTAAGTGGCTCTCTATATGTGAGTGGGACAAATATGTTTATTTGATTCACAGTTTTAAACTTTATTACCCTATGTCTTTTTCCCTTGTCTTGTTTCAGGAAAAAATGTGCGCATCATTTGTGGGTAGTATTAATTTAATTTATTTTGTGTGCTCTCACCATTACTTGTTTATTTGTTTGTTGCTGTATTTGTGGGTGGTGATTGTGGCCCACCTAGGTGATTGTAGCACCATCATTTACATAATTAAAACCCCACAATTATTATAACTTAAATTCACCAAATGCATTGAATACATAATTTATTACAGCGATAAATTATGAATTCAATGTGAAATGTATGTATTAGGCAGTATGTGTGTTTATGGATCTACACATTAAGCAATATGTGTGTATGGATGTACATATTAAGCCATATGTGTGTATTTATGTATGCATTAAGCAGTATGTGTGTATGGATGCATGTATTAGACAGTGAGTGTTTTTGGATGTAGGTAGTAGGCAATACGTGTGCATGGATGTATGTATTGGGCAGTATGTGTGTATGGATGTATGTTTCAGGCAGTATGTGTGTAGGGATGTATGTGTTAGGCAGTATGTGTGTATGGATGAATATATTGGGCAGTGTGTGGGTATGGATGTAGGTAGTAGGCAGTGTGTGTATGGATGTAGGTACTGGGTGGTATGTGTGTATGGATGTAGGTAGTAGGCAGTGTGTATATGGATGTAGGATGTAGGAAGTAGGCAGTATGTGTGTATGGATGCATGTATTAGGCAGTATGTGTGTATGGATGTATGTTTCAGGCAGTATGTGTGTAGCGATGTATGTGTTAGACAGTATGTGTGTATGGATGCATGTATTGGGCAGTATGTGGGTATGGATGTAGGCAGTAGGCAGTGTGTGTATGGATGTAGGTATTGGGCAGTATGTGTGTATGGATGTAGGTAGTAGGCAGTATGTGTGTATGCATGTAGGTATTAGACAGTATGTGTGTATGGATGTAGGCAGTGGGCAGTATGTGTATATGGATGTAGGTCGCAGGCAGTATGTGTGTATGGATGTAGGTATTAGACAGTATGTGTGTATGGATATAGGTATTAGACAGTATGTGTGTATAGATGTAGGTAGTAGGCAGTATGTGTGTATGCATGTAGGTATTAGACAGTATGTGTGTATGCATGTAGGTAGTGGGCAGTATGTGTACATGGATGTAGGTAGTAGACAGTATGTGTGTATGGGTGTAGTTATTAAGCAGTATGTGTGTATGGATGTAGGTATTAGGCAGTATGTGTGTATGGATGTAGGCATTAAGCAATATGTGTGTATTAGGCAGTATGTGTTGGAAGCCATTTGGCAAAATTTAGGCCAAAAAAGCTGACCTAGAACAACTGCTCCCATTCGGCTACAGTTACAGTTTAGCTGTTTTTGCTTAAACTTTGCAATTTGGTTTTCAATTCACTGCAATTCAGAGTTTAGTGAGGTTGTATTTGCATTCATGAGGGGGCGGCAAAATGGATCTTTGCCTAGGGTGGCAGAAATCTTTGCACCAGCCCTGCATACATTGATTACTTATAAATTTCAACTGTTAATTCTATTTCAAGACATACCCCTAGATTTAAAGAATTCCATGAGGGGCAACAGGCAAATGGATATCTAAACTGGAATTGATCATATAATAAAAAGCAAATAAAAAAGTAACTTGCTCAATATACCAAATCCTCATGCACATTTAAATAACTGGAGGTTTTTTAGTATCACTCCAATGGCCAATAAAGTGTAAGCTCATCTGCCACGTCAAGGCAAAACCTCTTAGGTGAGTCCTACACTAACAGTTTACCGTGCTGGTCTTTAGCCAAAAGGTAAAATCTATAATAGGACAGGGAGGGTATTTTTCTAAACCCCTACACACTTAATAACCCTTAATAGGGCACATATGGTGTCGGCGGCAGTACTGTAACATAGCTGTGTAATACAAAATCAAATACAAACATAAAAAATTAAGCTGGGCACTCAAACTCCCACTACTCAGATGTGGCTGCAATGGCTATAGTACACGTCAGCTCAAATCAGATCAGATTTCTGCAGTGCTATCAAGTGAAGGTTGAACTGTTAAGTAGAAGTCGGTAAAAATGAGAAGATTTATTATAATTTTGTAGAGCAGTAGAGGTTTAAAGAATATCCCTCCTATAAGATAGAGAAGAAAACATAGCCACGTTAGTGGTTATGGTACCAGGAATGCCCTAGCATCCACCCATTGTAAGTAGCCAAACTGAATACTCATCGGCTGATCCACTCAGCCACCAATATTTCAAAACAAGAGTAAAATAGTCACATAAATAAAGGAATGTGATAGCCAAATCAAAAGTACAAAACGCCAGCAGACACAAATTAATCATTTGAATCACTTTCCTCTTAAAGAAATAAAGAATGAAAAGAAATTAAACATTACATTTTTTTAATGCTGATTTTTTTTCTGCTTGGGCAGTAGTCAGTCACTCTGCATTGTGCAGGGCGTTAGCTCAGTTGAGCTAAAAAGAAAAAGCTCCTTCGGAAGTGGAGGCTGGGAGCAGCACACGTCAAATCATTCAAGAATGATTGACTACTTACAATGGGGGAGGAACAGTGAAATCCAGGCACCATCACCACAGCTGTAGTGTTTATTGTGCTTGGAGTGTTTTTTTTAAATTGTTAAAAAAATACCAACCTTTATATGTAACCTGCATTGTGCTCCCAATACAATGCATTAAGACCATACTTTAGAAAGACTTATGAAGGACTAAGGTATTTACTTGACATCATTTCACATTAATTATTTATAAAATCTAAGCTGTACTTATAGTTTCCTGTACTTTAAAATTTCCCATTTAATTTATATTAAGTTGCGTGTTTATTCTATTAAATTAATATTTAACACTTAGGGTCATTCATGATTTCATTAGTCAACTCAACTGTGAAATATGGTTTGATAAATGTTTTAATATTTCCAAAAGACTTTAAAAATTTATACTCCCATTTTTTTATCATAAAGCGAAAGGAAAATTCAAACTAGCAGAAATACAGTACAATGGATACCTAAATCCTTCAGTCTTTGAATGCCTTGTAAATTATATATTAGCCGGCTATGAAAGGCCTGCGAGCAGCACTGGGGAATTAAAAGTATTCAACAAAGAATGTATGGATATCGTTCACTAAGATCAGTATCACATTTCGTCAGAAAACAACACATTACTATGACTAAAATAAACATATGGTTTTTTTCACCCTTTAAGAATCATCAAGCAACATACAATGATGAGTCAACTTTATTACTCACCCATGCCCTAATGATCTTTAGACTATGAGCTGTAATCATCGGCCTTCGTTAAGTCAGGTTGAGCTTGTGTCTTAATGATTGCCGCATTGCAATACCCTAATTTGGAATAGATGCTAAGGGACTTGAGTTATATGGACAATGTTTGCCCATTGTGAGTCATACACAAAGAGTTGGTCTCAGAACTACACAAAGCTAATAACATGACAAAGTTGGAATAGAGAAACGAGAAGCACAGCAACGATTCTTGATATCTAACAGAACTTGAAAATAATAAAGGTATGTCTGGAAAGGTTTAGAAATTATGACAGACACAAAATAGAGCTAAGTTTTGCATCTATGTATGGATCCTGAAGAAGACACTCTTTGTTTTTGCAATATACTGTCTCGTATGCGTCTCTGGATATTTCAAAACAAAAGTAAAATAGTCAGCTTTATAACTAATGGAAAGAAATAGCAAAAGTACATAATGCCAACAGACAAAAAATTATAATATGTATCCACTCACTCTTAAATACAAAATTATAGAAAATAAGACCTATTTTTCTAATGTTCTAGTCTCTTCAGCTACAAGCAACACAAACCATTCTGCTGGGACACCAGTCAGTTACTCTGTATAGTGCAGAGGTAATTCCCCTGCTGCTAAACTGTAGTACTACATGCTAGTAGATAGGAGTAGCTTGGAATACCTCAGGGAATGTCCATGAAACTATGTCACAAATTCCAGTATATTCCAGTATATTCTTAATAAATAGGTGTATTTGTCCAATATTTATTACCAGTATATGGCCATAAAGGGCAAGCTCACTTGACATCTTAAAGATAAACATCTTAGATGAGTGATATGTTAGTTTGTATAAAAAAACCAAAACCTAATATTCCATTTACCTTTGGAGTTAAATATCTGGCTAGAAAGGGATTTCTTTTAATACCCTGTCCCCGGGATTAAGGAAACTATAAGTAAGTCCCCTGTACTCTGCTTTCCCACTGTGTTTGTTCCCCAACTGAAATATCTCTTTCCAAAGCCCTTCCATAGGCATGTCGCCTGTTTAATTAATTATTATTATATATATATATATATATACACAATTTAAATATAGTTTTCAGATAATTTAATCAATTGGGCAATTGTAATCCTCCTTCTGTATCTAGTAGTTGGTCATTCTTACCTTCCCCTCCCTATTACTAGTAGTGACCCATTTTTCCCTGAACCGTCTCTACATCTGACTTTCCCCATTGTCACTGCTAGCCCATTCTAAATGCCTGTCTGTGTTTATTGCAGCATAAGCTGGTCTCTTTCCTCTGCCCAGTCTTAACACAGAAACTCCATGCATGGCCAAGGTTTGCAGTAGGCAAGGAAGTGACTTGTGTCATAAACTCTACCCTTCCAAAGAGCCGCAACCTGTAGCCATTCACTGAAGCGTGAAGCTGCCGTGCCAGTGTGGCAACCAGCCACTGTAGCATGGGAGACAGGGCTTTAACAACGGGGACCCTAATTGTGTGCAGGCTGAATGGGAAGCTCTTTGAACTCCCCAGCTGAGCCATTACTTCGCTGCATCAAACAGGCAGGCCCCAAAGAGCCTCAGGCCACTAAATTGTTAAAAAAAAAAAAAAAAGAATTAAAAAAAAAAATCAACGGAGTGTTCTTTGAATGATCACTGGCATATCATTTAAATCTCAAGAAATATAAGGCTATTTTAAATTGATCTATCAAATACAGCTCCATCATGAAAGGATGGCGTGCTGGCACTATTCATGCAATATTGAAGCACATCAATACAAGTGCAGATCAGGCAGGGAAGTTGAATTGCAGTCTGACAGGAGTTTATTTAAAATGTCTTCTGCAGACATTTCAATATGTTGCAAAGTAAAATGTTTTAGTATTGCAAATCTGTGTAAGACTATACTAATTAGACTTTTAATAGAATCGTGAAAACCATATGGTCTGTCACTTTACAATTTGTTTATGTAACAGTTTATAACCTCTCTAAGCACCACAACCATGTCCTGCTCATTGTAATGGTTATGGTGCTATGGGTTTATAGACTTAATCCTCCTAATTTCCTGGCAAACTATTTTTGAGTGACTTAAGAAAAAAAAAAAACAGGGCTCTCCCCACACATATAGCCTGGAATCCTGCTTGTCAAAAAACATGGGAACACCAAGGGAAAACATGGACAATCACATTCGCATTTTCTGTCCAACATTGGATTGCAGTGATAGGCTGAGAATGCTAGAGATAGGTTAGCCCAATGGTTTCAGTCTATCTTTGTCATTCAATGTTGGTCAAACTTGCACTTGAAATTGAAATGTAATTTTTGCATTACCAGTACAGTTAGTATGATGAGGAGAGCCCTGGGTTATGTGATATATAATTTAAAACAACTTTTCGGGATTAAGGTCTACCTGTGCTTATCATGACTAGATTGGAAAGTCACAAATTTGCCGATATTTGTCACATTTTCAGATGACATGTGTCATTGAGGGTGTCTGTGAAATATCTAGGAGAGGGAGGAGAGGTGAAGGGAGAGGTGAAGGGGAGAGCTGAAGAGAGGGGGAGGTGAAGAGGGGGGAGAGGTGAAGGGGGAGAGGTGAAGAGGGGAGGAGAGAGGTGAAGTGAAGGGCTGAGGAGAGAGAAGATGGGGGAGAGAAGGGGGAGAAGTGAAGGAGGGGGAGAAAAGAAGGGGGGTATGAAAAATGAGGTAAGAAGAACAAGGGGGGGAGTGAGAAGAACACAAGGAGGAGGGGGAGAGTAAGGGTGAGAGAAGGGGAGATGAGGAGAAGGAGGGACTGAGAAGAACACAGGGAGGGTGGGTGGTGAGGAGAACACAGGGAGGGAGGTGAGCACAGGGAGGAAATAGAAGAACAAAGGGAGGGGGGTGGTGAGGAGAACACAGGAGGAAGATAAGAAGAAGGGAGGAGGGGAGGTGAAGAAGAGGGGAGGAGGAGAGGTGAAGAGGAGAGGAAGAGGTGAAGGGGAGGAGAGAGGTGAAGGGGGAGGAAGGTGAGGGGAGGAGATGAGGGGGAGAGTGCAAGTGAGGATGGGGAGAGTGGGGAAGTAAGAAGGAGGGGGTATGGAAAACCCAAGAAGAACAAGGGGGGGAGGAGAAGAACAGAGGAGGGGGGAGAGTAAGGGTGAGGAGAAGGGGAGATGAGGCGAAGGGGGGGACTGAGAAGAACACAGGGAGGGTGGGTGGTGAGGAGAACAGAGGGAGGGGGAGATGAGGAGGACACAGGGAGGAGAGCGGATAAGAAGGACACAGGGAGGGGGGAGGTGAGGAGAACGCAGGGAGGGTGGATGAGACGAGCACAGGGAGGGTGGGGGAGAGGAGAGACCACTAAGGGGCAGGGGAGAGCTCTAAGGGACAGAAGGGACAGCTCTATAGGACAGGGGGCAAGACAGGGAGCTCTTTCTCACTTCGCGCGCACACACACAATGCATACACACTCACAGAAACACAACATGCTTCCCATACACACGGAGAAACACACAATGCATCCATTACACACACACAATGCATCCTTTGCACACATACACAGAAACACACAATGCAAACCCTTACACACACACACTGCTTTTCTTACATACACACAGAAACACAATGCATCTCTAACACACACTCAATGCACACACTTACAGACACACACCTTGCATCCCTTATGCATACAAAAACAGATTCACGCAATGCATCCCTTACACACAACCAGAAACACACAATACATCCCTTATACACAAATACACACTGCTTCCATTCCACACAAACACACTGCATCACCTGCACAAACTGGTATCCCTATACACTACATACCATAAGCACACATATTAGATACTCTACAATAACACATAACACATCCCCTACACACTCCACTCCCTGTGAGCGAACTGGTGGAACATATAAGTGAACTTATGAGAGGGCCTTGTGGGCATACTCACCGTCAGGCCTTGGGGCCCAGAACTTGAGCTGTGTAAGGGGCCCCCAAAAAATGGAGCTGCTTCCAATACTCCCAGAACATTGAATTTTGTGACCACAGTTGCAAACAGCCTCCAGAGATCCTGTTCTACACCAGACCAGTGGTGCCAAACTGCAGCCCATCATCATCCTCATCTTGTTGTAAGTAGGCAATCTAGTATATTATTAGTGACATGAATCTATAATTTACCTCACTTTAAAGGGACACTATAGTCCCCAGAAGGACTGCAGCTTAATGAAGTGGTTCTGGTGTCTATAGCCGGTCCCTGCAGGCTTTTTAATGTAAACATACACTGTGGGCAGCACTGGCGTTAGTTCGTATGGCAGCTCAAATAGGTGGGGCATTGTGATGTCACATGGGGGCGGCAAATACAGCTGTTCCCCATGCAGCCACAGGTGCCGCTGAGCTGGGAGATTGTGATTACTCTTCACTTCCTCCCAGCCTACAGGGCAGCGCATGGGATAGAGAGAGGAGGAGGCATGATTTAATCTTACAACAAATCCAGTAAGCAAATCTTTATAAATTTGGGGGATCAGCTCTGTTTCCACAGTTTATTGGTGTTTACTCTGATGTCTGTATTAATATTTCTAAGATTTCTAAGTAGTAACATCAGTGTGTGTCAGCAGGGCAAGCCGTTGGGGTGTGCTCGCTGTGCGGTCACGCAGGTGGCCATCACAATAGAGGCGCCCCGTGGACAACACAGCTCACAAGTTGGGGACACCAGCCTATTCAGTTTAAACGATTCGCTGGTGGTCCACTGGTGCGCACCAACAGTAGGTGCAGTCAGATTATAGCCTCTCCCTCATGGTTCTGCCGCTCAGTTAGTGAGTCAGAGTACAGGCTCAGAGATTCTCAGCCTGCGCTCTGACAACATTGAAAGTCAGAGCCGTGAAGGAGCGGGTATGGCAAAGAGCTACTGATTAGCATAACATTAATATCCGTTATAAAACCAGGAAAAGGTGGGCACCATTGCACTGATTTGGTGGTGCAATGGGCCACTTGACTGGTTTTGCCCCCAGGCCTAAGGCTGCCAGCCCTCCCCTGGGTGAGGAGAATGGGGGAGAGATCACTGAGGGAGGGGGTGTGGGGGATAGACCACCATGGGAGGGGGTGAGGGGGTGGTGAAGAGACCTCTATGGGAGGGAGGGGGATCATGGGGGAGAGACTACTAAGGGGGGAATTGGAGAGACCCTAGGGGAGGGGGGGGTGAAGGAAAGACCTCAAAGTGAGGAAGGGGGTGAGGAGAGACCACAAAGGGAGGGAGGGGTGAGAGAGACCAAAGGGAGGGGGGGGAGGAGAGACTACAATGGGAGGGTGGGGGTGGGGAGGAGAGACCACTCGGGGAGGGTGGTGAAAAGAGTCAACTAAGGGTGAGGGGAGAGGAGATACCGCTAAGGGGAAGGAGAGAGGAGAGACCACTAAGAGTGGGGGTTAGGAGAGATAACGAAGGGGGAGAGGAGAGACCACTAGGAGAGCAGGGGGGAGAGGAGAGCAGAGACCACTAATGGGGAGGGGGGAGAGGAGAGATCACTAATAAAAAGGGGGGAGAAGAGGAGAGTACACTAAGGGAGGTGGGGGAATAGAGTACAGACCAGTGGGGGGGGAGAGGAGAGACCACTAATGGGGTGGGGGAGGAGGAGAGAAGAGACTACTAAGGGGCAGGGGAGAGCTCAATGGGGGGGTGGGGGATATGAGAGAGCAGTAAGGGATGAGGGTAGCACCAAGGGATGGGGGGATGGGAGGAGAGAGCACTAGGAGACAGGAGGGGAGAGCTCTAAGGGACGGGAGGGGATAGCACTACGGCAAAGGGTGCAGGGAGATCACTAAGAGATAGGGGAGATCACTAAGGGACAGGAGGGGAGAGCTCTAAGTGACAAGAGGGGAGAGAGGCTGAGGAAGGGGGGAAAAGAGAAGCACAAAGGGGCTGGTAGGACTCAGCCCCTATCCTACCCCACAAACTCTCTCTTTCACACTACATACAATGCTTCCCTATACATACACAGAAACACACAATGCATCCCTTACACACACACACAAACACACATTGCTTCTATTACACACACACAAAAACACAGTGCATGTCTACACAAACACGTAACACACCCCCTACACACTCCACCCCCTGTGAGCGAACTCATGGGTGGAACGTGTAGGTGGTCTTATGAGTGGACTTTATAGGCATACTCACTGTCAGGCCCTGGGGGCCCAGACCTTGAGCTGTGCAAGGGGCCCAAAAAAATGGAGCTGATTCACGTTCCCCCAGAACATTGACGTTTGTGACCACATTTACAAACAGCCACCAGAGAGCCTATTCTACACCAGACCAGTGGAGCCATACTGCAGCCAGAGCCCATCATAATCCTCATCTAGTTGGATGTATATTAATTATGGAACTAATCTCTAATTTACATCACATTAAAGGGACACTATAGTCCCCAGAACCACTGCAGCTTAATGTAGTGGTTCTGGTGTCTATAGCCTGTCCCTTTAATTTTTTTAATGTACACACACACTGTGTGCAGCACTGGCGTTAGTACATATGGCAGATCATATGGGTGGGGCTTTGTGATGTCACATGGGGGGGCAGCGGCAAATTTTTATTTTGCCTAGGGCGGCAAAAATCCTTGCACCGGCCCTGCTTCCCACCAAAGCCTCTATCCTGCCCGCATACATATAAGCAACACCACAAGTAGCCTACCTTTACAAAAGTAACTCAATAAGCAGCCACTGTTAATATGCAACCCCACAAGTAGCATCTTGACAAAGCTTGCATTAATGCATTTATATATATATATAATTTATATATATGTAAGCTTCAGTCTTGTGTACAGGGCTGGATATACATATTGCATGCATAAAACTGGCCTTGGGGTGGCAAGGAGGGTAAATTCAAATCTTGACTGCAGTCTTTGCAAGCCCTCTCCTTTTAACCCTGCCATGACTGTGGCTGTCTAATCATAGAATTCTCAGTGTAGCTCAATGAAAAGTCTTTGCAAGGCAGGTGCCCTGAGCAATTGCCTGACTCTCGAGTTTAGCTCCACTGAGCTAAACAAACCAGGAAGTAACAGGGCCTGTTGTCCACTTAATAAGATTCATTTATAAAAGCGTCAATTTATGTTGAAATCTTTACTGTTTGTAAAATGAAAAAGAGGAAACTCTCTTCGCATATAAAGCACATCAGCAAGCTAAAGTGCTTTAGGTGTGCTTAGTGTCATTAATTAATTAAAAATATTAACCCCTTCAGGACCGGCCTGTTTTTGTGATGTTGTACGTTAAGGACCAGGCCTCTTTTTACACTTTTGTGGTGTTTGTGTTTAGCTGTAATTTTCTGCTCTCTCATTTACCGTTCCCATACAAATTATATATTATTTTTTTCAGGACAAAAAGGGCTTTCTTTACATATCATTATTTATATAATCTCATGTAATTTAATTTTAAAAAAATAAATAAAATATGATGAAAATTTTTAATAAATACATGTTTTTTTACTTTTACTTGAAAAAAGTTTTACTCATCTACAAAAGCTAATAAAAAAAAACTGCTAAATAGATTCAAAATTTTGTCCTGAGTTTAAAAATACCCTTTTTTTTTGCAAGTTATAGGGCTATATGTACAAATAGGATATTGCGGTTTCAAAACATGTTTAAAACATTTTAAAATGTATCAATTGTGACATTGTAACACTATTAGCCATTTTACTACCAGTCTTTGCCAAACTTCGCATGGGTAGTTTGTTTATTTTTTCCACATACATTGCAATTCAGGTATAAATTCACAGACCCTGTTATGTGTTGCTGCCAAAAAAACACACTAATATGTGTTCAACAACATCTCCCGAGTACAGTGATATCACCCATGCATAGGCTTGTTGGCTTGTTTGGGGGTTAAAAGGCCACATTTGGCAGGTGCGCATATCCATTTTCCAACTTGGAATTTTGACATGTAGTCAGCCTGCGCCCCTGTCCTATTTGGGCCAATGTATTTTACCCCCATCAAACCATATATTTGTGAAAAGTAGACAACCCAGGGTATTTTTAATGGTGGTATTTTAACACTTTTCATGCACTGAATTCTACCACTAGCCCTTGTCAACCTTTTGGGTAGTAATTTTTTTTTGTTTTTTTCATACACATTGTACTTTATGCATGAATTAACAGATCCTGTTATGTGTCACTGCAAAACAACACCCCAATATGTGTTCAGCAACATCTCCTGAGTACAGTGATAGTGTTGCTGGGTTGTTTAGGGGCTAAAAAGCTACAATAGAGACATGTGCATGTCAATTTTTCAACTTGATATATAGGTATGCTTGGCCTATCTTCAGTTTGGTGTAATTTTGCATCCCCCAGTTAGTGTTACCATCATGAAAGTATATATTTTTATCAATTAGACATTCCAGGGTATTTTATATGGGGTGTTTTAATATCCTTTCCCCAACCATTGTGCTAAAATAATTTCAGAGAACCTGCATGGTGATAATTTGTGAATTCTTGCTTTTTGATTTTAGCCAGCAGGTTATATGTTACTGCCAGAAAACACCCCAGTTTTTTTTCTGCAAAGTCCCCTGAGTACACCTATGCCCCCCATGCATTGGTTTGCCACAATTTTACAGTAACAAATTTTGGACTTGCCTATTTTGGCTGAATATAGTTTGCTTGCTTTGCTAGGCACATGTTGAGTGTGGTGCATTTTCCATCCCCCAAGTTGAATTTATGGTTTGAAAGTATATATTTGTATAAAGTACACATCCAAGGTTTCGACTTCTTTTCCCCAACCATTTTGGCCATACATTTCAGAGTAAGTGCATGGTGGTAATTTTTGAATTCTGTTTTTTATACACACTTTGCTTTTAGATTTCTGCCACAATATTTTAACTTTTTTAACCAAATGTGCAGGTATCAAATGCACCTTTAGCAGCAATCTCTGAACTAACTCCTGCAAAAAGAATCTAACTGGAGATTTGAGGAAAGGAAACTGACTAACTAAAATGTTCTGCTTTCAAAAGAAGCAAAAGAAAAAAAATTCAGGATCAAGTTTTACAAAAAGGTATGCTCTGTGTGGTAGAGTTTAAAACATGTTCCAATACATAATCCGGGTTTTGAAGGGCAATCGGGACAGTGAAAGGGGGTGTCTGTCCTTTTCCCTTTTTTGTAACAGACCTGGCAACATTTCTGGGGATTTGTTTTATTTGCAGTAGGGGGGATCTTAAAAATATAATGCGTAGCACCAATTCTTGATTCCTCTGGCACCACTGTTGGAACTTCAACTGAACCATCTCCATGAATGATTGTTGAAATCACTTTAAGTTGAAATTGGAGAAAGGTGGTTCTTCCAGGATTCATTTTTTTTAAAAGTATAAACGAATTGTGGGTTGCTGCTTGCCTCAGGTAGATAGCCACCTTTTTATACTAGGCTTTAGTTTTTCTTAAAAAAAGATATGGCTTAATGAGCTGATCAGCCAAATCTACACCCCCCACGTGCCTGTTATAAGCCCTGATGCAAACAGGTTTAGAATTTATTCTGCCTCGGACAGTGACGTCTGACATGCTTTCGTCATGGATGGTGCTTAGCATGTTAACATCCTTCCTGTCCTTAAACTTAATGGCAAGCACTTCAGCTTTGCGCAGAGCTTTGCATTGAACTTTTTTTCATTTGGCTTCTATGAGAGGTCTGGGGAAATCTTTGGAATTTTTTCTAACAGTGCCGCAAGCCAGTGTCTGCAAATTATAAAGCGATTTAAACAAACGGACACTACTATAGAAATTGTCCACATAAAGGTGTTATTGAACAAGGGTCCCAAACTATATTCCCACTTGTCCCCAGAGAGTCAGGACAGCCAGGAGGGTCCAGTTGACCATCTTTCCCTTCATATACGCGAAAGGCAAACATATAGCCACTTTTGCTCTCGCACAATTTGTAAGGCTTGACGCCATACCTAGCGCGCTTTGAGGGAATGTACTGTTTGAACCCCAATATTCCCTTTATATTTCATAAAGGAATTCATCAACAGATACATTTTGCTGGGGAGTATAAACTTCAAATATTTGCTGCAGATGGTCTAGTAGTGGGCATATTTTATGAAGCCTGTCATATTGGGGGTGATCTCTGGGGTGACAGAGGGTATTATCATTGAAATGCAAGTATCTCAGCACCAACTCATATCTTGCTCTAGACATTGTTTGGGAGTATATAGGACTAGAACAGATTGGGTTGGTGCTCCAGTACGAGCGGATTGATGGTTTCTTAATTATCCCCATGAGCATTGTAAGATCCCAGAATTTTTTGAGTTCAAGGACATCTGTGGGATGCCAAGCTTGCTCCCTGACTACATAGCTACCTGGATTTGCATAAAAAGATTGCAGAGCATATAAATTAGTCTGGGAAGCAATCTCCTCCCAGATGGTATGCCCTAAAAATAGCTCCATATACTGCATTGCGGAGAAGTCCAGCACATTGACATTAATGCCTGTGTTGGCACTAAAAGGGGGGATGTTGGGCTCAACTAACTGTGGAGGTACCCAGTCCTCCTCCACATTCGGCGTAGCAGGGGAAGCACAGCTTCTTTTTGCAGCCGGCTCACAGACAGATGACATGTGTGGCGGAACCAACCTCGCCACTGGAGAAGCCTGGTTGCCAGCCTCCTGCCATGTGACTATGGCCCCTGGGATGTATTGCCCTTTAAAGACATGATTTGGGCATAATGGATTTGTGTTGTGCTGCTGCTGGCCCTTTTAAGAACCATCTGGGGACATACTGTGGAGTTACTGGGTGGCCACCATTTCCTGTATCAGAAGCACATGGTGAGAACAATGGATGGCGGCCATTTTAACTCCCAGACACTGTTTGGACTTTTCAACACGGTGCCATCTCGCCAGTATTTGGTGCACAGAGACATCATGCAGTGGTTTTGGACTATACAGCAGGGGACACATTATACAGTGATTGTTTTCATTTAGCCTGTATATGTTCTGCAGAATCTGCATTAAACTGTATTTTCCAAAGTACTGAACGGATCTGGGTGAATTTTGGATATGTGGTTCACCCAGATCCCCCAGTTTTTATGGGGTTATTGTATGTTTTGGGGTCCCTGTGATGTGTTTTATGAAACTGTATTTCTCTGGCTGCGATAATTAGATTACCCATTGTGTTCAGTAATCACAGCCAGAGGGGAGGATTTTGTGTGGGAGTGTCTTTCTGTAATGTATGTGTGTTATTGGTTGTTATGTAAAACCCTGTGGGCAGTACTAAGTTTGTGGATTGGGAATAAAAGAGGCTGTATGTGCCAGTCCAGTGAGTTCCTGTTTTATCCCTCAAAGTGAAGTGTCGTCTCATTATTGGGGGAAGGATTTATTGTATGCTGTTCCAGTTTGACTGCTAGGAGAGTAAACCTATTCGTATGGTTCCTATTCAACTGTCTACAGCATTCATATGCTTGAGAGCATTCACATGCTCCTACGGTTCGGTGATTGTGGTGTCTGCCAGAGTGCTTGGAGTCCTCAGGAAGCGCTAGGAGCATCCTTCAACGGAGGTACCCAGTCGGGGTGCCAGGTGATCCGTTACAACGTGTCACTAGAAGTGTCAGAAAACTGACCTGGGTCAAAATCAGACGTAGTGTCAGTAGGGTCAGAAGGGTCAGAGTCTGACGCCAAGAAGGCATATGCCTCCTCCGAGCTGTACATACGCTGCATGTTTCACCAACACACTACCTGACAAAAAACTAACAAATTGCTAACACAAAGTTTTTTGTCGCCGCAATTGGCTGTTACTATCTGCCTGGGATGCCGGGCAGATAGTAACAACGGGATTTCGGTGGACGCGATCTCTGATCACTCCCGCCGCCCATTTTCCGTTATGACGGTTCAGGACCGTCACCGGCCCTCAACGGTATGTTACCGATGACGGTCCTGAACCGTCACCGGTCTTCAAGGGGTTAAATAAACCTATATTTTTAAACTTCACACTATGCTCTATTAACCTTGTACTAACTGCACAAAAAAAAACTGCACTCACAGATACACCCCTCCATTGTCCTTCATAGTTAAGGCCAGATATGGTGCTTTAAAGTGACTCTGTGACAAATTATATAGGTGAATAAATCTTCTCATTGCTGCTACATATCTAGAATTCCTGACTGCTCTACACCCAGACTGTCTCTAGGCTCTACACCCAGACTGTCTCTAGGCTCTACACCCAGACTGTATCTAGGCTCTACACCCAGACTGTCTCTAGGCTCTCCACCCAGACTGTCTCTAGGCTCTCCACCCAGACTGTCGCTAGGCTCTACACCCAGACTGTCTCTAGGCTCTCCACCCAGACTGTCGCTAGGCTCTCCACCCTGACTGTCGCTAGGCTCTACACCCAGACTGTCGCTAGGCTCTACACCCAGACTGTCTCTAGGCTCTGCACCCAGACTGTCTCTAGTCTCTGCATGGTGAGATGTAAGACTATTTTATTTGTTCTTGCTGTTTTGTAAATGTACCTAACATTTGTCTGGAGCACCATCTTAAGGTAGCACTCTTTATGTCTACAGACCTGCGCAAATAACAATATATCACCTCTGGCTGGCCTGGCAACTAATAATGTTGTGAGTGAACATCATACCCAGTGCTGCCTCACATTTTGGCCTTCTTTATGATTAAAGAAATAAATTTACTTCTTCAGGAAAGTGTATCAATTAAACTAAAAGAAACAAATAAGGTAGGAAAACCCGCACCACTCAGTGCCTATCAAAATCTGGCACCAATGGTGTAGGTAAACCCACCTAGTACCTAATGGAGGCTCCAAGGGTCTCCAGGGGCCTAACCCCAAAATTGTATATATGAAAAAAGAAAGATGAAACATACAGAGGAAAACAGCCGCAAAAAGCAGGTGTATCCAACTGCATGTATCTGGAGCAAAAATAAATAAAGTTCTCACAAATAAGACAAAATAAAAAATAAAAATAAGTATAAAGATGAATTTCCTGGTGATAATTGGAAAAGATAGACTAATGATATCCCTTATCCTTGGTATAGAGTATATAGATATAAGTACAGAATAGGACACTAGAAAATGAGCTTTAATGAATCTTGCTCTACTGTGTCCACTAAAATAGCAAAAATATGAAACTAAACCAGGGAAGGGATATGGCAAAATAAAAACTAAAAACTAACAATTACCACTAGAGAATCCTCTCAAAAAATAATAATAAAATACCTAAGAGAGGAAATACCAAACTGGGTATATAATATAGCCTGATGCAATAATATACACAAATGTATAGTGAGAGGAAATAGATATCGTGGAGCTTTTAGTGCCCACGGCATATCTATTAGACAGAGCCAGGTAGATAGTAATGAATATGAAAGGAGAAAGTAGCAAAGAGTTGCTTAACAATGTAACAGACTATGTAATAGTCACAAAAAAAGCAACATATTATCCAGTCTCCTAGTTAACATATACTAATCCAGCTCCAAAGTGGTAAAGAGAAAAAAATCTAATTTAAAAAGTCTATCTAATCATACAATAAGTGTCCACAAAACCTTATAGTGCCATGTAGTGATGAATGTGGGCAAACCAGTGAAGTCCGAAAAATCGGACAAAAAACGCCTAACGCGCGTTTCAGTGCTCTTAGTAGCACCTTCGTCAGAGGCAAATCAAGGACTGCTCAGTGTGAGCTTAAAATACCCCCTTCGTATCATCTCTTATCCAATAAGGATCCTACCTCTGGCGGGGGGCGGGATAAACTATTTCCCGCGCAATCCACGAAGTAATTGATGCTGTCGGAGGAGGTGGAGTGAACATATCTATTGCATTAGCATAAACTCCTCCCACTTATCTCCGTGAATAGAAACACTGTATATCAGTGTATATTACACCAAAAGAAGGTTAGGGAGGCAACATAGATCACATCTATAAAAAGAATAGATGTATTATGTGCCTATTGGAGAAAAGTATGTATATGAATCTACCTAAAATACATGCTCCTAAAGTACTATATATATAAAGCCATGTTGGGAATATCCAAAATTATATACATTATAAGGAACCCAGGTATAAAACATATACCTTGGTATGTTATAGAACATATAAGTATTACAGCATAAAACGTATAGTACAGTGTATAAACATAATCACTAAGATCTAAAAAATGTACTACAAATGTTATACTCTTATTTCTATCAATTCATTAAATGGTATATAGAGAATACAAAGATACATATATATATATATATATATATATATATATACAGAGATTTTTGATATCTCGGACATTCAATGGCTATCTATCAATTCTTTATCCTTAGTATAGTACCATAGAGTTTAAACAGACTATACCAATACATTATAGTCTTCCAAGTCCAAATACAGAGACCAAATTGATGATTGAATATCAGTTAGAATCTAAAGGGGCATTCTGCTCTAAATATTACCAATGAGCAGACTCAAAAAAATTTGAATAGAGGAAAAGTGAAATATTAAAAATAGGGAAAAACAACATTAATTAGAAAAAATATCATAGGAGTAGTGTGAGAACCCACTATTATGTAGACAGTAAAGGATCATGTAAAATATGCCAAATTTAGAGCTAATATTATTGATCAGGGATAAAGGGCATAAATGAAAACCCTTCATTGAGGCCCATAGGGGAGAGAGTTTTTAATCTATATATCCATATGCTCTCTCTTTGTAGGAGTTTTCTATCTAGATCTCCTCCTCGTGGGCCCAATGTAACTTTTTCAATTCCACAGAACCGTATATTTTCTGCGGACCCTCCATGGTGGAGTTTCAGATGTTTTGAAATCGGGGTATCAATTAGTCTCCTAGGATTGACCGACGTAATATGTTCACGAATCCTCTGTTTGAATGCACGGATAGTCTTTCCCACATACATTTTTTTGCATGAACAGGTTAGCAAGTACACTAACCCTATAGTTTGACAATTAAAGAATGTCTTGATGTCAAACTCGTGTGTGTTAGTGGAGTCAAATATCTTTTTGGATGAACGTAAAATAAATTTACATGACTTGCATCTTCCACACTGGTATGTTCCAAATACTGATGGTTTTAACCAAGTGGGTTTAATGTCACGAGTTTGACATCAAGACATTCTTTAATTGTTTTCAATGCCCCTTTAGATTCTAACTGATATTCAATCATCAATTTGGTCTCTGTATTTGGACTTGGAAGACTATAATGTATTGGTATAGTCTGTTTAAACTCTATGGTACTATACTAAGGATAAAGAATTGATAGATAGCCATTGAATATCCGAGATATCAAAAATCTCTGTATATATATATATATATATATATATATATATCTTTGTATTCTATATATACCATTTAATGAATTGATAGAAATAAGAGTATAACATTTGTAGTACATTTTTTAGATCTTAGTGATTATGTTTATACACTGTACTATAAGTTTTATGCTGTAATACTTATATGTTCTATAACATACCAAGGTATATGTTTTATACCTGGGTTCCTTATAATGTATATAATTTTGGATATTCCCAACATGGCTTTATATATATAGTACTTTAGGAGCATGTATTTTAGGTAGATTCATATACATACTTTTCTCCAATAGGCACATAATACATCTATTCTTTTTATAGATGTGATCTATGTTGCCTCCCTAACCTTCTTTTGGTGTAATATACACTGATATACAGTGTTTCTATTCACGGAGATAAGTGGGGGGAGTTTATGCTAATGCAATAGATATGTTCACTCCACCTCCTCCGACAGCATCAATTACTTCGTGGATAGCGCGGGAAATAGTTTATCCCGCCCCCCGCCAGAGGTAGGATCCTTATTGGATAAGAGATGATACGAAGGGGGTATTTTAAGCTCACACTGAGCAGTCCTTGATTTGCCTCTGACGAAGGTGCTACTAAGAGCACTGAAACGCGCGTTAGGCGTTTTTTGTCCGATTTTTCGGACTTCACTGGTTTGCCCACATTCATCACTACATGGCACTATAAGGTTTTGTGGACACTTATTGTATGATTAGATAGACTTTTTAAATTAGATTTTTTTCTCTTTACCACTTTGGAGCTGGATTAGTATATGTTAACTAGGAGACTGGATAATATGTTGCTTTTTT
Source organism: Pelobates cultripes (assembly GCA_933207985.1). Classification (NCBI taxonomy): domain Eukaryota; kingdom Metazoa; phylum Chordata; class Amphibia; order Anura; family Pelobatidae; genus Pelobates; species Pelobates cultripes. The sequence continues at coordinate 41,415,958 of OW240915.1, forward strand.
TGTGACCATTACATAGTCTGTTACATTGTTAAGCAACTCTTTGCTACTTTCTCCTTTCATATTCATTACTATCTACCTGGCTCTGTCTAATAGATATGCCATGGGCACTCTAAGCTCCACGATATCTATTTCCTCTCACTATACATTTGTGTATATTATTGCATCAGGCTATATTATATACCCAGTTTGGTATTTCCTCTCTTAGGTATTTTATTATTATTTTTTGAGAGGATTCTCTAGTGGTAATTGTTAGTTTTTAGTTTTTATTTTGCCATATCCCTTCCCTGGTTTAGTTTCATATTTTTGCTATTTTAGTGGACACAGTAGAGCAAGATTCATTAAAGCTCATTTTCTAGTGTCCTATTCTGTACTTATATCTAAATACTCTATACCAAGGATAAGGGATATCATTAGTCTATCTTTTCCAATTATCACCAGGAAATTCATCTTTATACTTATTTTTATTTTTTATTTTGTCTTATTTGTGAGAACTCTATTTATTTTTGCTCCAGATACATGCAGTTGGATACACCTGCTTTTTGCGGCTGTTTTCCTCTATATGTTTCATCTTTCTTTTTTCATATATCAATTAAACTAGTAATAGCTCCCACCGCACCTTGATTCCTCTCCTGCAACTGTCATCAAAAAACAAGTGAGTGCTATTCTACCAACCTACTTTTCTACCCATATCCTTACCCCACTCCCTCTAGCATGTAAGCTCGTTGAGCAGGGCCCTCAACCCCTCTGTTCCTGTGTGTCCAACTCGTCTGGTTACAAATACATGTTTGTTAGTCCACCCATTGTACAGCGCGACAGAATTTGTTGGCGCTATAGAAATAATAATAATAATAATAATAATAATAATAATAATAATAAATAAAGGGAGGGATAAGATCAGGTCAGGATTGGAAAAGGTAAGTAAAAATGTTTGTAAAGCAACAAGTGAGGCAAATAAACAGCAATAACGAGACTGGGGTGCAGAAAAGGAACAGAGATTGCCATCTCAAAGTAGAGTCTTGGTCATATTTGTTATGAACGATATGTTTTTTTTAACAATATCTTGAAATAAGCTAAAAAATAAATTACTAATGAAAGTCACTTTTTTCGCACTGATCCTTTATTACTGCTCTTCTATATACTAAACAAAAGACTCTTCTGAAAAAAAATTAATCGTGCAACATATAATCAATGACTTGTATTCTGTTGTTGTAACTCAGTCATTAATCTTAATTAAAAAATGCAACATTCCAGCTGAACAATCTGTTTCTTAATCTGGCGATACAGTACTGAAAGAGGAAATAACTCGAAGCTCTAGAAATAAAGATATGGATTGCTGTGATTTTATTTCAAACTGTGTTATTAAACCTTTGCTAATATTTTCTAAATTAATATTTCAGATGTCAATTTGCATGCTGTCGTTCAATAAATTAACTATATATTGTTCTTTTAAGTAAAAGTGAAATGAAGTTAAGAACCAATCACTCTGAATACATTCACTAGATGCTATTCTTTAATATAGTGTGATGATGAATGTTCCCTCCTTTTAATAATTGTTTGCTTAATTAATGGACCAATGATGATCGTGATATACACTTTGTGTATATAATAGAGATTTGAGTTATTAAAGGGAAACTATAGTGCCTGACACTATAGCTTGCCCTTAGCCAAGGCCCCCTTCCAAACCCCCACTCCCCCACACCTCCAGCGTCTTTTAGATGACCAAAAGTCGTCTAAGAACCCGGAGGTCCCTGTAGTGGCTGTCAGGTAGACAGCCACTAGAGGAGGACTTAAACCTAGCAGGTAAATATTGCAGTTGATAAAAACTGCAATAATTACATGCTCAGGGTTAAGGTTGATTGGAATTTGCACCCAGATCATTTCAATGAGCTGAAGTGGTCTGGGTGCTTACAGTGTCTGTTTAACTAAGGTATGCATCTTTTTGTATATAGTACTATGTTGCTTGGCTTAAGGGATGCCTCTTTAAATTAGCATGCGTATCTGTTCTGTGAATTACAGCCTTTTTCCAATTGATTATGTTTAGCTCCAATGAGGATCGCTGCCACAATGACAGTATATTATGTAAAGATCCTATTCCAGAATGGAATGTCCCACTCAAATACCGACAGCTGAACTACATTGAGATTCCTAGATTTTGGGGTCTGATATGGTCCTGAATAAAAGGACTTTAAGAGAATGTTGGTCCTTTAAAGTGGTGATGGTGTTTGGCATCTGTATGTGCAGCTTCAGTATAAAAGCTACACATACAGTGATATTTAGTTTTGTTGTCGGAGATGAAAGTCAGACTCTAGCAGCATACTTACAGAGCCTGGAGTGAAGGTTTTGGGCAGGCTAATATTAAATCTGTACATTAATAACACCCATAGTCATCATGCAGAGCATGCTGGTGACGAACTTACAAAGGTCCTCTCTGTTTAATATTTTTAAAAACATTTTATAGTATTACTATTCAGCGAGTGATGGCATGTCTGCTAAACAGTGAGCAGCCATGGTGGGGAACTAATTAAATAATAATGCTAAACAATGGAAACTCTTGTAAACCAACCAATCAGAGTGCTCGGACTGAGATTACATAGCTTGCAAAACCCTTTAGAAGGCAAGCTCAGTCTGTGCAGAGCCTTCGATCGGTCAATATCAATTAATTTGAGTCACAATTTATTTATTTTCTGTCTGCATTTTTTTTATATATACCTTTTTTTAACATTTTTTTATTTTAATAGTAGTGTCAGGACATTATGGATTGTAATTTGCCCTTTTTTAGGCTGAAGAAAAAAAGATTTAAGGAGAAAGAAGACATTTGATGTCAAGGTTCTTGATTTTTACAGTTGTTAGATGATTTGTGCCCCCTTTACTATTATTATGCTGAGGGTGGTAGACAGGTTTGGGTGATTGGTTAGGGACTTGGGGACCATAAGGAATGGAAATATTTTAGTTTTTTGAGGGTAGGCAATGGCATGTTCACTCCAAATACATTTAATTACAGCCCCCAACAGCTGCCCATGAGTGCGGACCGAGAGACACACTAGAATCCAGTTTTATAAAGTTTCACAGGTAAGTGTATGCCATAAGAACAATTAGATACAAAAATTTGCGATATGTAGGTTGGTACAAGGTATATTATATGTAGGTACCAAGGTAGGCAATAGACAGGCACTAACATAAAGCATTAACAAATAGCCATAATTCAAATCAAATACATTTGCAAACAAGTAAGAAATGAGTGTAGCATGTGCATGGTTTATTACTAAAAACTAAATTGCAGTAGTGCTGCGAATGCTATGTAGTTATAAATGCAGAAAAATATTTTACATTTTGAACTTCAAACTAGACAAATAAAATGCATTGTTTAGTGAATAAACTTCCCTTTGCATGTTGCTCAAAATTGTGACTTGATTTGATGTATGGTGGTACTGGCAGTTAGCTAAAGCATTGTATTTGTCTTTCATTGTTGCATTGCATGTTTTAATGATATATATTTGCATTTAGGTGGTATCTGGCTACTGTGGTACTGAGTTACAATTAGTCACAAAACATGTTAGTCCACACTTTGGAGTAAAGCTGCAATTCTTAATAGACAAATCCAAAGTATTGCTCCCTTTAGCTGAACTAGTACTAATGTAAGTGACACTCATGGTACCTCATTGAAGTGGTTATAGTCTCTAACGTCCCCATGCACCAACTCACTGTTCAGTGTTAAACCTTTTCTGAACAGTTTAACACTGAATGAGTGCAGCCCACCCTTTACACCCCACTGAAAATATGGCTAAGTCGCAGTTACACTCCATGTGACCCATGGCAACTCATGCCAGGGACGAGAGGCTGTAAATGGTAGTCAGCTCTCAGCCAATCACTGTTGCCCATCGTTGGTTGCGGAAGCATCAGCTCTAGCAACAGAAAGGAGCCAGCCTGCGAGTTCCCTGGGACCCTCATTCAGTGTTATAACATTTTAATGTAGTTTACAAATCATGAGCTGGCAGACAACCATGTGTCCAGGTTCCAGTGGGCGAACCTCTCTTCCTCCAGAGAGTCAAGCAGGAATAGCTCTTACAAGAGCTCAGAGAATCCAAGGGAGTATAATGCTTGTAGTAATCAATTGTAGTGATATAGCAGTTTCCCCCAATAAGAGATAAGACTCTAGGTTGATGGTGAAGTAAGTCTGTTTAATGGAAGCCACAGGTAGCCTTTTATGCAGGTTTCCCAATAAGGGTGATGCCAAGGTGGACCTTGTTGGGCACAGGGACACAAAGTGTACAAGCCAATAAAAACAAGGTGACAATGAATGACACTCACACATACAGTACACAATCCCTCCCCTCTGCCTGCGATATAATTAAGGCAGATCATGAATTAACTTAATTATCCCCAGGCAGAAAAAACACACATTTTTACAAAGTCCAATGAGTACCCCAAAATACAACATATCCCCATAAAGTCACATCCCCTGATAGTCCTGATCTGGTTGAACAACATATCCAAAAATCACCCAGATCAGAGTAGGGGTTTCAGGGGAAATTCCTGGAAGTCTCTTTTTGATCGACCGCACGCATGGTTTCATGCCCAAAACAGTTCCAGAGAATTAGGCTGTGCGGCCGGTCTATTTCAAACCGTCGAAGTACCGTTCGAATTACCAAACGGAATGGTGAATGAGCATAGTCAATGTGTGTCCCTTGTTTGTGGGCTTTGACTCACATAACGCCGTTCGACTCCCGTTCGAATAGTCGAAGTTCCATGAAAGGCAACTGTTCAGCTGAACACGTTCGACCAAATAATATGGCCGCCACCACATGTTCGAATGGTGGTCACTTCGACTGTAGTCCAAGTGCCACTTCGAAAGTTCGAATCTGTTCCAGTATAAGTCCAAGAGGCAGAAACAGTATATTTAACCCCCAGTTCCCCACAGGTCCAAAATCACAGGATAGGAAGCTGGCAAACAGGCCCCTCCAAAAACCAGTGGCGAGGTCACTTTAGCCACACACCATTAACACATTAATGAGATTGAGTAGTTATGGTGCCTACAGTGTCCCTCTAACATTAAAATAAATGTTAAATGAGGCTTTTAAACTTCAACCATATCCCCATTACTTTTGAAATGTTGTGACTGATAACTTCATAGCAATGGTTCCCAATTGAAATGTAAGAAATTTGTAATAATCAAAATGCTGTTGAAATGGGAATAAGAAATGGAACATTAGGCATAAATATTACTACTCAATAATGTTTGCTATCATTTTCCTCTTGGCTTTTTTTTACCTATAATGTCAGAGGTAATTTACATAAATGGTGCATCCCATATCTTAATTAAAAAATTATCAGATATTTAAAAATTCTGAAAATTGCTAAATCAGTGTAAAGTAGTATAAGACCATTTCCCACTTATATTTAAAGTACAAATTTTTGTTATTTGTTGGGAGGGGAAAATAGATCATTAATGTGTGTTAAGTCAGCAGTAAAACTACTTTTCAGTTAATAAAGAAAGATATTTTTTCTAAATTAACTCAGGATTAGAAAAGTTAACTTCAAGCAGTAAGAACTCTCATTAAAAAGTCGTTACAATATATTAAGTGAACATAATTTGGTATAATGACTTATATTTAAAAATATCTATAGCAAATAAATAATGAATAAACGTATCAGATTCCAAAGCACTGTAATATTAATTTATTCAGTATATTATTATTTCTCAGTAAGAAAATATTGATTGGATCATTAAGTTATCAAGTGAATTCAACGAAATATTGGTGCCACATTAAATAGTGTAATAGTTAAATAGATGTAATATAATTATTTTATGGTTTTGTCAAAGTAGTACCTGAATTTAGATAATAGGCGCAGTATGAATGGAATTACAAAATATACATATGGATAACTTCTTACAAAAAAAAAAAAAAATTTGCCCCAAGCTTACACATGAATGTACTTCTGATGCAATTACAGTTCAAATTGGGGACTCATCACAAAAGGTTTTACCTCTAGAATCATTTGCAGCTCAGTGAGTAATTCTGAAATTGTGAAAAAGCAGTAATATTTAAAGAATAGTTTTGTATAATAATGTAATATAATGATCTACTAAGAGAAACATATGGAATTTTCTTTATTTCTCTTTGAGATAAATGTGCAAGTGCATAAATTCAAGAATTCAAATAAAGTACAATTATACTTTACCCTGCATGTTGGATAAAATAAAAGTGTGTTGTCCTATGCATGATTTGCAAACACATTTATTTAACTGTATATCTTGTTACTTTATCCCTTAAGGACATATGACGGAAATTCTCCATCATGTTGACCTTTTACTTCTGAAGCTGTGTCTGGAAGGGGGTTAGTTAACAAGTCTGAAACATATGTAGACATTTTAAAAATGTTACATATCTACATACTGTGACAAGACCAATCTCGCCACTATGCATTGGAGGAGCCTGGTTGCCTGCCTGCTGCCTTTTGACTATGGACCAGCATTTAAATACTTTATTTTCCTATGCAGAAAGGTCTATTCGTGTATTTCTGCTCTGGCGTTCGGTAGATTCTCAGATTTACTGAATTAACTCATTTAACCCAGATAGCTATGCCATGGAGCCTATTCGTGTAATAAAAGACTTTGGCTCCATGGCAATTGAACTGTATGTGTGTGGTCTGAGAGCCATTCAGTAATAATGTGCTCTCAGACCTTAGCTATCTGGGGATATGTTGCATGTCTGTATTTTATGTAATAAATGTAACCTTGTGTATTTTATTGTATTTTACTGTCTTTTTACTGCCATGTGCTTAAAGGACCACTATAGTGCCAGGAAAACATACTCGTTTTCCTGGCACTATAGTGCCCTGAGGGTGCCCCCACCTCAGGGACCCCCGCCAGCTCTGGAAAGGGGTAAAAACTTACCTTTTTCCAGCGCTGGGCGGAGAGCTCTCCTCCTCCTCTCGCCTCCGTTACGCCCCGCCCGGCTGAATGCGCAGCGGCGCGGCAAGAGCTGCCAGCGCAGCCCGTCGCATAGGAAAGCATTTACAATGCTTTCCTATGGACGCTGCGTGCTCTCACTGTGAAATCACGGTGAAGAGCGCAAAGCGCCTCTAGTGGCTGTCAATGAGACAGCCACTGGGAGGGGGAAGGCTTAACCCATTCATAATTATAGCAGTTTCTCTGAAACTGCTTTATAATTATAATGGGTTAACCCTAGAAGGACCTGGCACCCAGACCACTTCATTAAGCTGAAGTGGTCTGGGTGCCTAGAGTGGTCCTTTAATGGAGTTTTGCCTCTGTCCTTGGAGATAATTGGATTACTTCCCAATTATCTCCAGGACAGAAGACTCCGTGGAACTGGTTTTGGGCAGAAAAGCCATGCTTCCTTTGGTCACAAAGGTCTTCGATCTATCTTTTGAACCAATGGACCAATGTGGATGATTTTAACATATGTTCGTATTTGGAGTATGTTGATTCTAAGTTTTATGTGAATGTGATGCATACTTTTAAAGTTATGAATAATGTGGAAAAACTGTATTTCTCTGTCTGTGATAATATTTTTGAGAGGGGACTGTAATCCCCATGATTGCTATGCCACCTATCATGTGAAACCAACCAAAGATTACCTCCATACTGCAAACCTGTCAACCACAATATGTACCGCTTTTAATGGAGACCCTCACTCATAAAGGTCTTAGACGAGTATTGCTGTTCTTGAGGGCAAATGCAAAATACAAATCTGGGACACATATAATCTAAAACGTGTGAAAATTACAAATAATTCAATTTACACAGCAGATTTGGCAGATGCTGGTCATAAAAATAGTTACATGAAAAGTGTCAAAACACTGTTGGTTAAATAACAAAGGGGGTGGGGGTTCTGCATTATCCAAATATATACTTTTGTGCAATAGGTTTGGATTATGTGACTGCTATTATTTTATGCTCAACGGACTAAATGTTGCTATTTTATTTTATTATTTTATTATTAAAACTCTAATTCCCTCCTTACAATATTTGCCTGCTAACTTTCAAAAGGCAAATGGAATTTTGGAAATATGAGGCTCTAGTTGTGTTGAAATTATTTTAAGCAAAATTGTGGAAATGTTTATTTTTTTAGGTTTTTTTTTTCCTCATTTATTAAATATTTCATTTCAATGTAATGTTGTGCTATTCATACATGAAGGGCGTGGAAACTATTTTGGGGTTCATGAGACTGAGAAAGAATCATTCTGCAGTGGATACTTTTGAGGAAAAACATGTTCATAAATTATATCTAGAACTATCACCAAGAGCTGAGAGGAGAAAAAAATAGGTTATGAAAAGGCTGTACTTAGAGACAGGGATTATAAATCAAGCATGATATCATTGCTCAAATTGTCAAGAAACATTTGAGGCTCCTTAACTTGGATGACTCCTATAAAACAATTGTGGAATGGGGCATCAAGTGTGTAATCCATAAACCAAGCTGTCATTCAATCATACATGTTACCTACCAAGCAAGAAACCGATCCATAATGTATGGATCATAAAAACACATGTATTTGTGGATTCGATGATGACTTAAATGCTACAAAAATATGAAAAAACTAAGACTTTTTACTTCCATGGTCAGCAATAAAATATCAGATATCATTTATGACATCCTTTGCATTATATATTTGATAGAATATATCATATGATGTGTACACATACAGTACACATGAATGTATTCAAATACTTTATCGGAAAACATACCCTGCATACTAAAAATAATGCACTTTGAACATCAATAAGACTTTAGGCCAAAAAACAGTAAAATCTTTATTTTTTTGGAGAACAACAAGCAATACCAGGTTTTGAAGCACTTTAAAAGTTAATGCAATGCAAACATGGAATGTATGAATATTGTATATGGAGACATGAACATCAGATTGTATATATTAACTTTTTATGCTTTAAGCCATATACCAAAGCAAGTCAATGGATACCAGCCTAGTGACTATTTAATCATCATGAGAGTGTTATTTCCACAATTAAGGAATAACTAAATCCAAAAATATAGAAAAAAAATTCTCATTATAAATGAATGATCCTTGTGAAAAAGCCTTTTTCATAAGGATATTTTTCTCTACTATTTCCGTGTAAGGCTGCTCAGCAATGATGGATCATTACTGGTGTTATCTGGGTCACTAATGAATATTCAGCAGCATACACCACTATAAGAGAGATCCAAAGGGTTTGAGCCAGTCTGACCTCCTCGAGTTTTCTCGATCTTATATAAGGCAGACAGGTTTAACAAAAAAAAAGTTAAATTCATTGTGCTACTACAATTTTCTTAACATTACACAGATGTAACTAACCATCTTGTTTGATAATTGTTAAAGCCCGAAAAAAAAAGTAAAAATTTTTGTTTATATAGTAGGTATACTGGAACAAGTGCTGTCTTTTGAGATTTTTGAATAGGGCATGTGCTCAAGATGTCCTTTTCTTGGAATCCCAATATGAAACATCAAACTTAATATGGTTGGGGGTTAGAACAGCCTCGTTTAAAGTCATTCCTTTTATCTTGATCAATTCAGTGCACCCATAATTATTGTCTTACATAACAGAAACTTAATACAATCTCACCTGTCTCATATGGACTAGACTTTTCCACTTACACACAACTATGTTAATTTGCTATATGTTGACACTCACCTATTGCTAAAACATTTTTTACAAACCCTAACATGGTATATAACAATACAACAAGATGATTTGCTGCTACAACGCTTAAAAAAGAGAGGATTCCCATACGCCCCAACTGGGACCGGATCCCCAAACATCTTTTGCCGAACACGAGTCTAACTAGACTACAACTTCAACTAGACCAGCATATCCACAGATGAGAAATGTACCATGCACCGTTTATAAAAACATATTACAATATATTGTGTTTCCTGCCCTCTTATTTTTCATATTGACTCCTGATTTGGGTCTGAGGACACGTACAAGGTGCTGCTACCCTTCCACTATTTCATAACATGGTATATGTCAAACGAAGAAGCAATGATCTATAGTTAAGCTATCCTTCTCAACCACTGACTCGTTGACGAACAGCTGGCTAACCCAACTTCTTCTCTTATTTTGTTTTTTCAGATTATTCTGAGCAGTATCACTTTGGTCCAGGAATACTTGTATGATTCAGAAGTTTATTCTTATAGCTTTTTAAAGTTGTGTTGAATATGTTTTAAATACTTCTGACATGACTTTATATTTCATTGCATTGTTTGTACCATATAAAACACTCAATAAAACACTTTTCAAAAAATCAAGAGAAGGATTCTGGGAGCTGCTGAAGTCAATTTAAAGTAATGGAACTCTAAATGGTATGTACTATCCTTTCCCTTTGGAATTAATCTTTTGTCTTGATTACTATGTTATCAGGATGGTATTGAAGTCACAAAAGAGATTTTATCAAATTTCACAGAACCATCTGAAGGCATGTCTAAAAATTCAAATTTGAGTCATGTAAATAGATCTAGTAATTTAGGATGAAAGAAACATCAAAGGATGTGTAAGCATGCAAATGCAATCTACTTGGCTGTCACCGGAGTAGCTATTCTCCTACAGAACGTCGAACAAAAATCATTTCTCAAAATCCAGTATGCACAATTATATAGAAAGAGCTGTTTTTAAAGTGTTTTCATTGAATCGAGCTTTCATTTTTCACTGAACTGTGGAAAATATATAGCTTTTATAAATTGTTGGTATGCTTTTATCTCTGTTTCTAAACCTTGCTCTCGATCACTATAAAACTTTGATTTATCAAGTGGTTTATACAGCTTGTCCAATATTGGTTTATGCCATGATTTGAACAGCACAAGGGGAAAAAAACAACAAATATGTTCTCATGAATATTATTATGAAGGCAAAGCTTTGCTTTAATCAGATGAATAATGTAGAAAGGGCAGCATAATTATTTAACTGAAGGCACAATTATGATAATTAGACTTATCAATTTTACTTCATTTACTACAGGGAAAAGTATTATTATTTAGAAACATGTTTTATAAAGGCTTCCATGAATCTTTATAAGATGTCTATAGAATAACATTTTAAAGCAAACACTGAAATTAATGTTAATAAATTGAACACGTACCTCTGGTTTTATCTGGCATAAAATAAATGAGCATCAATTCTGTTTTACTAGAAACCACAGAAGTTGTATAATCAAAGGCAGAAATTGTTTTCCTGAGAAAGTCAAATTTAAGTTAATTTTTAAATGGATTTATTATAACACTATCTCTAAAGGTGTCATGTGCGGATTATATTCTGTTAACGTTAGCCCAAACATTGAAATATGTTATGATAATGCTTGCAATAACTTTATTTTAGAAACCACAGAAACCCATATTATACAATGAAATGTATCCATGGTATAAACAAGAAATTTTAAATGTTTGTTTGGTTGCCCTCCATGTATTGCTTGCATTGGATATTCGCAATCAGCAGTAAGATGTATGACTAATTAACTTAGCAGGAGAGATCAGAGGAAAGGCCAGCCACACACATATATATATATATATTTATAGATATAGATATATATCTATATATATAGATATATGAAACAAGAGGGGGTTGGCTGCACTCTCCTGAACATGGGGTACATTGACGTTGTGGCAGGCTTATGCAATGTATGATCATATAATGTAACTAACCCCCCATTATTTTTGCCTAGATTAGGTGTTTTTTAAAAAACAAATAAAATCTTTCAACATTGAAGTTGCTGTTTAGTGGACAGGTGAGTGCCCTGGATCTTGTGTATTATATATATTATATATATAGATATACAGGGAGTGCAGAATTATTAGGCAAATGAGTATTTTGACCACATCATCCTCTTTATGCATGTTGTCTTACTCCAAGCTGTATAGGCTCGAAAGCCTACTACCAATTAAGCATATTAGGTGATGTGCATCTCTGTAATGAGAAGGGTGTGGTCTAATGACATCAACACCCTATATCAGGTGTGCATAATTATTAGGCAACTTCCTTTCCTTTGGCAAAATGGGTCAAAAGAAGGACTTGACAGGCTCAGAAAAGTCAAAAATAGTGAGATATCTTGCAGAGGGATGCAGCACTCTTAAAATTGCAAAGCTTCTGAAGCGTGATCATCGAACAATCAAGCGTTTCATTTAAAATAGTCAACAGGGTCGCAAGAAGCATGTGGAAAAACCAAGGCGCAAAATAACTGCCCATGAACTGAGAAAAGTCAAGCGTGCAGCTGCCACGATGCCACTTGCCACCAGTTTGGCCATATTTCAGAGCTGCAACATCACTGGAGTGCCCAAAAGCACAAGGTGTGCAATACTCAGAGACATGGCCAAGGTAAGAAAGGCTGAAAAACGACCACCACTGAACAAGACACACAAGATGAAACGTCAAGACTGGGCCAAGAAATATCTCAAGACTGATTTTTCTAAGGTTTTATGGACTGATGAAATGAGAGTGAGTCTTGATGGGCCAGATGGATGGGCCCGTGGCTGGATTGGTAAAGGGCAGAGAGCTCCAGTCCGACTCAGACGCCAGCAAGGTGGAGGTGGAGTACTGGTTTGGGCTGGTATCATCAAAGATGAGCTTGTGGGGCCTTTTCGGGTTGAGGATGGAGTCAAGCTCAACTCCCAGTCCTACTGCCAGTTCCTGGAAGACACCTTCTTCAAGCAGTGGTACAGGAAGAAGTCTGCATCCTTCAAGAAAAACATGATTTTCATGCAGGACAATGCTCCATCACACGCGTCCAAGTACTCCACAGCGTGGCTGGCAAGAAAGGGTATAAAAGAAGAAAATCTAATGACATGGCCTCCTTGTTCACCTCATCTGAACCCCATTGAGAACCTGTGGTCCATCATCAAATGTGAGATTTACAAGGAGGGAAAACAGTACACCTCTCTGAACAGTGTCTGGGAGGCTTTGGTTGCTGCTGCACGCAATGTTGATGGTGAACAGATCAAAACACTGACAGAATCCATGGATGGCAGGCTTTTGAGTGTCCTTGCAAAGAAAGGTGGCTATATTGGTCACTGATTTGTTTTTGTTTTGTTTTTGAATGTCAGAAATGTATATTTGTGAATGTTGAGATGTTATATTGGTTTCACTGGTAATAATAAATAATTGAAATGGGTATATATTTGTTTTTTGTTAAGTTGCCTAATAATTATGCACAGTAATAGTCACCTGCACACACAGATATCCCCCTAACATAGCTAAAACTAAAAACAAACTAAAAACTACTTCCAAAAATATTCAGCTTTGATATTAATGAGTTTTTTGGGTTCATTGAGAACATGGTTGTTGTTCAATAATAAAATTAATCCTCAAAAATACAACTTGCCTAATAATTCTGCACTCCCTGTATATACATACCGTATATATTCCAGTATAAGCCGATCCGAATATAAGCACCTAATTTTACCACAAAAAACTGGGACTCGAGTATAAGCCTAGGGTGGGAAATGCAGCAGTTACTGGTAAATTTCTAAATAAAGGTATCAGTAGGTTAAATGTTTTTGAATATTTATTTACAGTGTGTGTATATAATGAATGCAGTGTGTGTGTTTGTGTAGTGTGTGTATATAATGAATGCAGTGTGTGTGTTTGTGAAGTGTGTGTATATAATGAATGCAGAGTTTGTGTGTGTGTGTGTGTGTGTAGTGTGTGTATATAAGGAATGCAGAGTGTGTGTGTTTGTGTAGTGTGTGTGTGTATAATGCAGTGTGTGTATAGTGTGTGTATATAATGAATGCAGAGTGTGTGTGTGTGTGTGTATAATGCATGCAGAGTGTGTTTGTGTGTGTAGTGTGTGTATATAATGAATGCAGTGTGTGTTTGTGTAGTGTGTGTATAATGAATGCAGAGTGTGTGTGTTTGTGTAGTGTGTATAGTGAATGCAGTGTGTTTGTATAGTGTGTGTATATAATGAATGCAAAGTGTGTGTGTTTGTGTAGTGTGTGTATAATGTATGCAGTGTGTTTGTATAGTGTGTATATATAATGAATGCAGAGTGTGTGTGTGTGTGTGTGTGTGTAGTGTGTGTATATAATGCAGAGTGTGTGTGTAAATGCACTGTGTGTGTATATAATATATAATGCAGAGTGTGTGTGTGAATGCAGTGTGTGTGTATATAATGCAGAGTGTGTGTTTGTGTGTATATAATGCAGAGTGTGTGTGTGTTTGTGTAGTGTGTGTAAACTGGGTCGGGGGAGGTCATTTTTATTATTTTAATATTTGTATTTATTATTTAAATATTAAATTGTTTTACTTTTATTTTTAGTCCCCCCTCCCTGCTTAAAGGGACACTATAGTCACCTGAACAACTTTAACTTAATGAAGCAGTTTTGGTGTATAGAACATGCCCCTGCCTCACTGCACAATCCTCTGATATTTAGGAGTGAAATCACTTTGTTTATGAACCCTAGTCACACCTCCCTGCATGTGACTTGCACAGCCTTCCATAAACACTTCCTGTAAAGAGAGCCCTATTTAGGCTTTCTTTATTGCAAGTTCCGTTTAATTAAGATTTTAGTGTGCTGTATGTGAGGGTGTTGTGTGTTTGTAAGGGTGCTGTGTGTGTGTGTGTGTGTTTGTGAGGGTGCTGTTAGTGTACCGTGTGAGGGTGCTGTGTGTGTGTGAGGGTGCTGAATGTGTGCTGTGTATGTGAGGGTGCTGTATGTGTGTAGGTGCTGTGTGTGTGGGGGTGCTGTTTGTGTGATGTGTGTGTGAGGGTGCTGTATGTGTGTGTGTGCTGTGTGTGTGCTGTATGTTTGGAGGGATTGTGGGGGTGAAGGTGGGGGCAGATTAGTAAATATCCCCCCTCCCTTCTTACCTTATGTAGTGAGGGGGGATCTATGCTGCCATGTGCCATCCCTGGTGGTCCAGTAGAGAGTGAACTCAAGCCTGCGGGACTAGAGTTCACTCTCTCGAGATCTGAGCGTTGCCGCGGCACCGCTCAAATCTCGAGAGAGGAAGCCAGCAGAGCTCCTGGCTAGTACTCCCCGGATCCTCTCCTGCCTCCCTCCATGCTGCTGTGGGCTAGTGAGGTAGATCTTTGATCTCCCTACCGGTCCATGGAGGCTTAGAGCAGAGCCGACGCTCAGATAGCGCCGGTTCTGCAGGAGTCGACAGGGGAGATCCTAAGATCTCCCCTGATGGTCTCAATCCATAGGTGTGTCGCGGGGATTAGGGTGTGCCCAGGCACACCCGGCACACAGGGCCGGATTAACATAGGGGTTGATGGAGTTGATGGAGCTGCAGCTCCAGGCCCAGGCTTATGTAATAGGCCCATTTAAAAAAAAAGAAAAAAAATGTATTGTTTTACATTTTTTTTTTTACACCCTACTCTTAGGTTTTCCTCCTGACTGGTATTTTACTGGCACAGATGGTATTTGAGGCTGCCTGGCCGTGCCAGTATTGCAGTAATATCGCAATACATATGCAGATATTTTTCTCAGTATAAACAGAGATTACTCTGCAATACCAGCGCCGGCCAGTAGGGGTCAGTGTGTGTGGAGAGAGGCAGGGATAGGAAGTTACAGCCTATCCCCCCCCGCTTCTCTCTACTCACTGATCTGTGGGGGAGCAGCTACACAGCACAGATAGTTCAGACAGCAGCTCCCAGCCTGCAGAGACAGCCTACAGCTTAGGGAAGTGGGGGATGAGGGGAAAGGCTGCAGGGAGACATTGGGACACTGAGACACTAAGGGACACTGGGAGACCTGGGGACACAGACACTTGGAGACACTGGGAAACATGGGGACACTGAGACACTAGGGGACACATGGGGACACTGAGACACTATGGGACACTGAGACACTATGGGACACTGGAAGACTTGGGGACACTGAGACACTAGGGGACACTGTGAGACATAGGGATATAGAGAGACACATTGGGACACGGAGACACTAATGACACAGTGTCTCCATGTCTTCCAGTGTCCCCATGTCTCCCAGCCAGTGTCCCTAGTTTCTCAGTGTCCCCATGGCTCCCAGTGCCCCCATGTCTCCCAATGTCCACATGTCTCCCAGCCAGTGTCCCTAGTGTCTCAGTTTCCCCATGTCTCTCAGTATCCATAGTGTCCCCATGTCTCCCAGTGTACCCAAATGTTTCAGTGTTCCCATGTTTTCCAGTGTCCCCAAGTGTCTGTGTCCCCATGCCTCCCAGCCAGTGTCCCTAGTGTCTCAGTGTCCCCATGTCTCCCAGTGTCCCCTAGTCTCTCAGTGTTTTTGTTCCCATGTTTCTCTGTGTCCCCATGTCTCTGTGTTCCTAGTGTCTGTGTCTCCATGTCTCCCAGTGTCCCCAAGTGTCTCAGTGTCTCCATGTCTCACTGTGTCCCTATGTCTCTCAGTGTCCCCCTAGTATCCTTGTGACACAGGACCCACTGAGACATGGGGATACTGGGAGCAATTAGGACACAGACACTGGGAGACTAGTGGACTGGGTGACATGGGGACACTGACACTGTGATACATAGGGACACTGATGCCAGGCTGGCCTTCCAATTCTTTGGGCAGACATGCCCCCTTTTTGTGCATTTTCGCTCCTTTTGCCAGGTCTAGTCACGTGATTCGTGTCAGTGGCCCACCCTTTTACACCATCCATTGACTTCCTGCTTCACTGGACACTGCTGTTAGGGGGAATGGATTTACTTGAAAGATGAAAGCATTAAAGGACCACTCTAGGCACCCAGACCACTTCAGCTTAATGAAGTGGTCTGGGTGCCAGGTCCAGCTAGGGTTAACCCATTTTTTTATAAACATAGCAGTTTCAGAGAAACTGCTATGTTTGTAAATGGGTTAATCCTTCCTCCAATTCCTTTAGTGACTGTCTCATTGACAGCTGCTAGAGGCGCTTGCGTGATTCTCACTGTGAAAATCACAGTGAGAACACGGAAGCGTCCATAGGAAAGCATTGTAAATGCTTTCCTATGAGACCGGCTGAATGCGCGCGCAGCTCTTGCCACGCGTGCGCATTCAGCCGAATGGGAGGAGAGGAGGAGGAGAGCTCCCCGCCCGGCGCTGGAGAAAGGTACGTTTTAACCCCTTTCCTCTCCCCAGAGCCAGGCTGGAGGGGGACCCTTAGGGTGGTTCAAGTATGTTTTCCTGGCACTATAGTGGTCCTTTAACCCCTTAAGGACTGGACTGTTTTTGCGATGTTGTACATTTGCGACCAGGCATATTTTTACACTTTTGTGGTGTTTGTGTTTGGCTGTAATTTTCCGCTTTCTCATTTACTGTTCCCATACAAATTATATATTGTTTTTTTCAGGACAAAAGGAGCTTTCTTCACATACCATTATTTATATAATCTCATGTATTTTAATTTTAAAAAAATACAAAAATCTGATGAAAAATTGAAAAAAATACATGTTTTTTGACTTTTACTTGAAAAATCTTTTGCTCATCTACAAAAGCGAATGAAAAAAACTGCTAAATAGATTCAAAATTTTGTCCTGAGTTTAAAAATACCTAGTGTTTACGTGCTTTTTTGCTTTTTTTTGCATGTTATAGGGCTATAGGTACAAGTAGGATATTGCGGTTTCAAAACATACATTTTTAAAATTTATCAATAGTGACATTGTAACACTATTATCTGTCATAAATCTCTGAATAACACCCACATGTACATATTTTTTTTAAAGTAGACAACCCAGGGTATTCAATATGGGGTATGTCCAGTCTTTTTTAGTAGCCACTTAGTCAAAAACACTGGCCAAAGTTAGCATTCATATTTGTTTGTGTGTGAAAAAAGTAAAAAACTAAATTGAACGCTAATTTTGGCCAGTGTTTGTGACTAAGTGGTTACTAAAAAAGACTGGACATACCCCATTTGCAATACCTTGGGTTGTCTTCTTTTGCAAATGGTATGCCATCATGGGGGTAATTCTCATTCCTGGGCTACCATACGCTCTCAAAGGCAACGTAACCAATTTGGCCATTTTCAATGTAAAAATATTTGACCCATATATTTGACCTTGTAACTTTAAAAAATGCTATAAAACCTGTACATGGGGGGTACTGTTTTACTCGGGAGACATCGCTGAACACAAATATTAGTGTTTAAAAACTGGAAAACGTATCACAACAATTATATCATCAGTAAAAGTGCTGTTTGTGTGTGAAAAATGCAAAAAAAGTAACTTTCACTGACAATATCATCACTGTGATATGTTTTACTGTTTTGAATCACTAATATTTGTGTTCAGCGAAGTCTCCCGAGTAAAACAGTACCCCCCATGTACAGGTTTTAGGGTGTCGTAGAACGTTACAGGGTAAAATACAGTGCTAGCAAATTAAATTCTCTGGACTTTCGGCCTGGGTTGGCAGGCAGGTCCCTCAAATTGCAATCAATAAAATTACTTAATTATGTAAAATATTACATAAATACGCACGTAGAATTTAAATATATATGCATATTTATATATTTGAAGTCTACGTGTATATTTATATATTTATTTATGTAATTTTGTATATGGACGTATGTATATTTCTTATTATTTTTATTTATTTTTATATACATAGATATATATACAAATTCATTCTAAGTGTATTTTGATATAAATATATATATATTAATTTTAAAATACAGTTAGAATAAAATTTCATATAGCTATATAATTTTTTTAAATTTTTTATTATTATTTAAAAAAAAATTATTTTATTTAAATTACTTATTATTTATATTTTATAATAATATATATATACAATATATATAGTTATTATATATATTATATATATACGTGTGTAATTTAATTATAAGTGTATTTTTATATTAATATAAGTACATATTAATATAAAAATACACTTAGTATGACATTATATATATATGATATATAGACATATATTATATAGATATAATATATGTCTATATATCATATATACACATATATAATTTTTTTTTTTTTTTATTAACATTAACTTTATTTTATTTTTTGATTTTACACTAGCAGGGAGGCTGCCTGTCAGCACAGGCAGTCCACCTGCAGGCAGCACTATGGACACCTATTGTGACCATGTGATCGCTGTGTTAAGCGATCACATGGCCACAGGGGTCCTAATCTGCCGTGGGGAGACTGTCTGGGCTGCAGGCAGTCTCCCCACAACCGGAGCCACGCTGATCGCCGCCGGGGGAACGACGGCGATCAGGTAAGTAGCTCTGACCGTTAGGACGGTTCAGGACCGTCATCGGTCGGCAACGCAAAAATGCCGATGACGGTCCTGAACCGTCCTCGGTCCTTAAGGGGTTAATTAGAGAGAGATTAGCATATTTTAAGAGAATCTGCATTTTCTTATAGCTGCATCCTATGAGTTTCCCTCTGGCACCATCTCCACCAGATACATAACGCTTGATAGGTATGACAGTTTTAGTGTTTTTGGTCGATAAGATTCTGTACTTAGGCCCCTCATAATTGTCAGCACCAGGCCCACTGGGCTCTTAATCTGGCCCTGCCGGGACACCCCATGCGCACGCTTATGTGTGTGGTACAAAAGTGAATCCAAATAAAAAGAAACAAGTCCTGTAACTTTTTTCCCTTTGGTTTTTACTGTATGTATTGGGGCTGATGTGTACTATGGTCCTTGCTGACGCCCAAGGATACTGGGAGTTTGAGTGCAGGACTTGTTTTTTTGTATTGTAGAATGCAATCTGAACTTTTTTTTTACTAAGATAATATTTAAAAGACAATGGACTCTGTCCTGACTACTGAAGTAAAATACTGACTGGGTTTGAAGGCATTTCCTGAATATTTAGTGATAGGATTCTTGTGCACTTTTTTGTAAGCTCTGGTGTGCCAGCAATTTCACTGTAAGTGATTGTTCACTTTTGTGTAACACTAGATGGTATATTCAGGATTTGATGTTATTATTACTGCAAGTATTACTGTTTGGTTTTAATTAGTGGGAGGATTTTGTTCACATCATTGAATATGTAACATACCCTGTTTATTTCACTATTTAAACTCTGTTTTTGGCATTGAAACTTGTTTTGAGAAAAGTCCCCATAGAGGACTGAAATGTTGACACATTTTCTGGTGTATAATTGCACAATAAAACTTCAAGATTTATTTACAAAGTCCTGTGAGTGCACCTTCCTTGATATTTATATTTTGGCATAAGTGATTTTCACATAGGCAAAGACAAGACCGGGAGAGTGAGTGTTGGATCAACGTGCATATATATATATATATGTATATATATATACACACACCCATACAAGAAGTGAGCCCTGACTACTAGAGTGAAAAACAAAGTAACCACTAGAGTGTAGGGGAACACGCTAAAAAATTAAGCCCATTTTTATTCCAGCACTATGTTTGTCTGCTGATAATGTATCATCCTATGGTAACACTGTGTGCTTTCTAAAAATGTTTCTTATCACACCTCTGTGTGGGTCTAATGAAAATGTGTTCCTCAAACCCCATACTGGGTGTCTTCTGAAAATGTTTACTTATCTCCTGTTTTATCAGTTTGACTTTAATCACACACAGCAGGTTGCTACTGGCTCTAGCAGGCAATTAGCAGAATTGGAAACGTGAAATTCAAAAGTAAACACACTGTGAAACAAAGGAAAATGTTAGCTCTTTTTCAAGACTTGTGTAGGGATGCTGCGTGATTCACAGCCTCAGGCAGTAGAAATGAAAACAACTATTAGATTTGATGGCTATGGTATTGACACACAGAACTTGGAATGTATATTAATGCATTTTTTTCTCTAACGTAACCAGCACTACATTTTAAACATTTTCAAACATGCAAGTTGTGAATAGAATTCATTTAGCAGATTTATTGTGGCTTAAAAATAAAATACAACAAAGACAAAATGTGTTTTAGGGGAGTGTTAACATCTTGCTAAAGGTGATTGCCAGTCAGCTGCAAAAAGGAGATAATGGCTTGGAAATATTAGTTAAGTACATTTTATACATGCACATTAATAAGGAAAATGATTTATCTATCTTCCATAGCTGTGTCTTTATTATATACAATGCTTTTACTGGGAGTAATTTTGTTGTGTTTCTTGCCATGTACAAGTAAAGATGCTAAAGGCTGCAATGTTTCAAACAGTTAAGATGTTATATAAAATAGATTTAGATTTTTTTTAATATTAACATTGATTTTTTTTGCATGTTTGTAATAAGTATAATACCTTAATAAGAAGAAATGTCCACTGATTTTCCTTAATATCTTCCTTATGCCGGCGTCATAACATCACAGGAGCTCTAATCAATAGAGCTCAGCACATTTGCATGTTTTGGGGGGCGTGGTTATGCAAAACATGCCCCCAAACATATTCAGTTTGAGCAAAGTACAGTGCCCTGTTGTGGTTCCTACTGTCTCTAGTGTCCCAATAGCGCGTTCTTCTGTCATTTTGGAATTTTTGGTATTTGACCCGGCTCGTTATCGACTACTCTGTTTTCTGGTTTCCCTGACTTGGCTTCGTTCCTCGTGATTGTGTATTTCTGGCTTCCCTTGACTTTGGCTTGTTTTTGACGTTTCTTATAGTTTTCTCTATATTCCGTCTATTCTAAGGACTGGTTTGGGACTTTCTACCTGTCTCTGTTTCTACTGGTGAGTTTTCACACTGCAGGTTGGGTTAATCGTCATATTACAACAGGGCCAATGGACCCTGCAGGTGTTAATCCCCAGATAATGTCTCATGACGCAAGGCTTGATGGTCTTGACCACCATATGGATCAATTCGCACAAGCCTTGCAAACTCGGATTAATAGATCAGATGATGGACAAACCCAGACCGTAAGACCTATACCTGCTGGTGCGGAATCCTCGTCCCACAGTGGTAACTCTAATCCTAACCAGCCCATACGCCATAGCGGGGATCCTTTGAAATGTAGAGGTTTTCTTAATCAGGTTGGCATATTATTCAAGCTTTGCCCCAGTGCTTACCTCACTGACAGGGCTAAGATAGGCTCCATCCTAACCCTGCTTACTGACAGAGCTCTCGTCTGGGTTAATCCGCTGTGGGAAAATTATAGTCCCTTGGTTTATGACTATGCCCAGCTTTTGATCCACCAGGCAGGAAAGCTAACACCTCCACGAGGTAACCATTCCCTCATGGATTACACCCTTGAATTCCATTCCCTAGTGGCAGAAATACGCTGGAACAATTGTGCGTTTGTGGATGTGTTCCTTAACAGTGTATCCGATACCCTTTTGGATGAGGTAGCTACTGGGGATCTGCCTGAGACTTTGGAAGAACTTATCAGTTACCTTGGTCATATTGTTGAAAGACTCATACAAAGGCAGAATACTAGAGAGAGGCCTAGAAGACTGGCTATCAGACTAGATCCCACCTTTCCCTCAGATGCTATGGTAGTGGCTATCCCAGAACCCAAGATTTTCTGATGCAGAACACCAACATAGAAGGAGAGAGGGGCTGTGTATGTACTGTGGCAAAAGGAGACACCTCCGTTTGACATGTCCAAAAAGACAGGAAAACTACAGAGCCTAAGGTCCTATGGAGGACTGGCCTTGGGTGTACTTAAAGAGTCCTCCATAAAATTTAAACAAGAAAAAAGGCTTCTACTACCTACCACCTTGAAATTGGAGGGAAAGGTTGTCCATACACATGCCCTTATCGACTCTGGGGCAGCAGAAAACTTCATTGAGAAGTCCTTTGTTGATAAATATGCACTCCCTGTCAGAGAGAGAGCAACACCCTTGGCCGTAGAGGATGAATAGAAGACGGCTTTTAATACTAGATATGGGCATTATGAATACACAGTCATGCCTTTTGGTCTATGGAATGCTCCTGCCATCTTCCAGGACCTGATAAATGACGTATTGAGAGAGTACTTGCATGAATTCGTTATTGTTTATTTAGACGATATACTGATTTATTCCCCAGATCTTGAAACCCATCATATACATGTCAGGAAGGTCCTATGTAAATTGTTGAACAATGGCTTATATTGTCAATTAGAGAAATGTTTATTCAATCAGAAAAAGGTGAATCTCTTGGGCTATGTAATTACTTGGTCCAGTTTTGAAATGGACCCGAAGAAGCTAAATGCCATCCACAATTGGCCCTCACCCACAGGCTTAAAGGCCATACAACGTTTCAAAGGATTTTCTAATTATTATAGAAGCTTTATCAAGGGGTTTTCCTCCATACTATCACCTATCACTAACATGACTAAGAAGGAAAGAACTAATCAGCTATGGGCTCCGGAGGCACTCGCCACCTTTTACACCCTAAAGGCTTCATTTGCATCAGCCCCTCTTCTGGTTCACCCAGATCCATCTCTTCCTTTTCTTTTGGAGGTAAATGCATCCGATACAGGTATAGGGGCTATACTCTCCCAATGTCTGTCTCCTGACCAACCCTGATATCCTTCTGGATTCTTCTCTAGGAAACTTTCTAAAGCTGAGAAGAATTATGAGATAGGAGATAGGGAGCTCTTAGCCATCGTATTGGCTCTTAAGGAATTGCGTCACTAGCTGGAAGGTACGACCATGCCTGTAACTATCCTGACTGATCATAAAAATCTGTCCTACATGAGTGAAGCCAAGAGACTAAC
The DNA here is from genome assembly GCA_933207985.1 of Pelobates cultripes. Taxonomy (NCBI): domain Eukaryota; kingdom Metazoa; phylum Chordata; class Amphibia; order Anura; family Pelobatidae; genus Pelobates; species Pelobates cultripes. The sequence continues at coordinate 41,439,483 of OW240915.1, forward strand.
AATTAGACAGGCACGTTGGTCTTTTTTTCTCTTAGTTTAACTTTGTGCTTACATATAGACCAGGAACCAACAACACCAAAGCAGATGCATTATCCCATCAATTCGAACCTATGTTTCCCACAGTTGCTGAGGTTGCATCAATCATTAAAGCGAAGATAGTAGCTGTCACTCAACTAAACATAGGTTCGGATCTCATTAAGTCACTAACAGAATTACAAACAGAAGCACCTAGTCAGACCCCACGTCCTTTTGGTCTTGCGCAAAGAGGTCCTAGTGTTATGCCATGATAATAAATCAGCCAGCCATCCAGGAATCAAGGAGACTAGCATTCTCCTTGCTAAACAGTTTTGTTGGCCTTCTGTTCAATAAGATGTTAAAGAGTACGTTCAGGCATGTAACACATGACATCCAAGACACCCCATGTTTTACCCTATGGTTTGTTACATCCTTCTAAGATCAGAGGTTAAGGGTTCTGTCCTATAAAATTTATCAATTAATCAAAAGGAATATACAAATAAATCTCTTTTTATTAAAGTAGATTAGTATGCTAAACTATAGTATAGTACAGTGTTAGCGACATGTGATCAGAACAGTTTACTGACTGAATAACAAAATACTTGGGTTTGAATGAAATAATTCAAACAGCTTGTAGTAAACAAAAGTATCATGTGATCAAACTAGCTATAAAAAAAAATATTGTGTCAAGGTTTTATACGCCTGTTAATAGAAAATCTCAGAGCTCCTGTGTAATGATAGTATCAAAAGCACAAGCATATAATGATTTCATCTGGACGTGTATTGTGACTTTCTATTCTGCTCCATTGAGTTTGTAGAACAAATAAACCTTATTTTCTTTTTTTAGATATTTCTATTGACAATAATAATGCACGATGCAAATACTCATATGGAAAAAACTGAGCAATGAAATGGAACAAGCAAAGACATCCAGAGCTTTGCCACTGAAAGACTTTACATCAAGAGGAGAGGCTTATGATAGAAGCAGTTTATACCACATCCTATAGCGCCACTTATGACATGGGATGAGTACACCTGCTCTGTAAACTGTCAGCAGCTATAATGCAGAGGATAACAGCGTATAGGTAGCCTAGTTAAAATAAAGAAATACGAGCTTGTGAAATGGTCCCTGCTAAAATGCTGTCCTAATGGAAAAAAAGACAACAAAAACAGATTGAAGGTTAAAGGGAAAAGGAAGTAAAGAGAATGCATGCGTAAGCAATGTCACTTGACCTGGCATTTTCCCAAGGACCCTAGTATCTAGATATCTATCTGTATCTATTTATTCATTCTACCCAGTAGTAGTACAAGCTGACTCAGCTCTCAAAAGAAGATGAATAAACGGAATCCCCTAGGTTTTTGTGCAGCACTCGCTCCTGGGTCCGCCATGCCTCTACAATGTAACTAATAGCCGGATCCAATCAGTTATATCAGTAATGCGTATGAAAGATTGTATTGAATAGCAAAATTATCAAAATTACCAATACAGTTATCATAAATTTACTAATTCCCCCACCCCCTCCCCCCAACTGTTACATATGTTGTCCTTAATATTTTAATTAAAATCAAAGACAAAATGTGATTTTAAATATTTTTGTAGGGACTCATACAATCTGAATATTCAGAAATCTGAAATGTAATGTTATGTCTGTCTACATTTTTGTTAATGTTCTTTTTACTTGCAGTACAGACTACATCCGTTTGGTAAACAACTAGCTATCAGATGCTTGCACATCATTCAGTGCATACATTCTGACTATGAATGTGTGCTACACATTTGTGCATGCCAGTCTTCAGCGGCCTCTACTGTCCAAATTTGGTATTGCGAGATATTGACAGTCGCTGAATACTGTATTTATATGTAACTTCTTACAGGATAAAGTGTAAAACAAGAATTAAATAAAATAAATAAACAATTCATAGTGAGGGGCAATGCATATGACCTTAAGCTTATATAAAAATGTAATCCCCCCCGCAAAAAAAAATGTAACCCCACAGAAGGGGACTAAAGTCTGTCTGTCACTCACAATCCCCGTTCACATCCCTCATTTAAAGGACATAAAAAGTAAAATCTATTGCTCTGTTGAAAAGAAAGGCTCGGAGAATAAAAAGAATGACTCGGGAATGACAAGATTTTTTTTTCTTCATTTCAATGGAATCAGGTTTTCTGTTTCATTCTGTCAAATTAAATAATAATTTAACAACAAGACTTTGTCATATACTTTATCTTCGCGAGTTGTCTAGTTATATTAATCAAACCTTTGTGTTTTTTTTAAAGGTTTTGCATTTTCCCTGCTAAACAAGTAGTTATATTATTATACAGGGGGAAAAACAAAGGCTATAAGAAGTGCCCTTTAAAAAATTAGCATATGATACATGTTTGAGCACTAAATAGTTAAAAGGACATTCCATTGCCCAAATAAAAAATAAAAAATCACTATTTAGTAGATATACCCCAAATCAAAACGTGCATGCATTTAATTATGCATTTTTCCACTGGGGTATAGCTAAAAATAGCTTGCAAAACCTGCAGATATTTTGTCTGCCACCTTTGCATGCTGCCCTCTTCTAACTCCGCCCAGACTTTCTGTGGCTATCCAATCACAGACTTCCTAATGCAGCTCAATGAGAAGTCTTTGCAAGGCAGGTGCTTTGAGCAATTGATTCCTCTTGAGTTTAGCTCCACTGAGCTAACCAAACCAGGAAGTTACAGGACTGGATGTCTACTTGCAAGCCAGGGAGGTGTAGCCATTACTATTGAAATCTGCACTTTTTGCAAAATTATAAAAAGAAGACACAATCTTCACCTACAAGGCTTTTCAGCAAGCTAATGGGCTTTGGGGTCTGAAGTGTCCCTTTAAGTGGGAAATTACAAATGAACAAAAGCAAAACTTTAAAAATTGCTGGTGTAGAAAATGGGTGGTGGACAGTAAAATCCCTCCTAAATAATTTAATTCAGGTGGACGTTGGTAGGGTGTTGATCCACCCAATCATACAGCTAATTCACTATAAAGTCCTTTTCTAAAAACATTTTAAAACATTTCATCATATTTGTTTGAAACAACAGATGTAATACTACCTTAAAATTACAGGAGAACGCAGACAAGCGAACAAGCGTAGAAGGACCCTCGCCCACCCTGTAAGTGGAAGAGACTTAGCCTGTCACCAAATCCAAGTCTGCGTCATCCAGATGTCGTGCCTCTTGCAGGTCTGGGGCCGAGGGGACACCATGCTTCGGATAAATAACAACCAAAGCGGCATTACAACCCTGCCACCTAGAGGAATTGGCTGATTTAGCATCTGGGACTGACACATGGACACATTAACCCCCTACCAACCAGAGCAGAAAAACTGTGTGTCTTACATGCCATATACCAAGCCTTGAGTAGTATGTCTTTCTTTGGGTTTTACTTTCTGTTTGTTTTACTCTCCTCTCTAACACCTCTCCACACACTGACTCATATCACAGCAAACACTTTCCCACTGACACTGCAACCAGGGGGGCACTAGCAGCGATCTTAACTGTCTGTTCACCTCACGTACAATTTAATGGACTGCCATGTCTACCTGGATGCATAGGATAACAAAACCTAGTGACAGTACCTACTTCACTTGAATATCCTAGCTAATATGAGGACTTTCCTTTGTTTATTCTAGCGGTTAGACATTTTTGCATAGCCTGTTACATAGTGTTACGTAGTTACATTGCTGAAAAGAGACTTGCGTCCATCAAGTTCAGCCTTCCTCACATTTGTTTTTTGCTGTTGATCCAAAAGAAGGCAAAAAACCCAGTTTGAAGCTCTTCCAATTTTGCAACAAGCTAGGGAAAAAAATTCCTTCTTGACCCCAGAATGGCAGTCAGATGTATCCTTGGATCAAGCAGTTATTACCCTACATTGAAAGATTATATGCTTGAATATTCTGTTCTTCAGGCAGAGAATTCCACATCCTGATTGTTCTTACAGTAAATTTAGCTGTTATTTAGCTTGTTAATAATATACCATAAAAAAGTGCAATGTCCTGCTTTATATTGTACCTAGCCTATGGTAATCTTACTAAACCTAATCTTAAGTGTTTGACAAATCATCTACTAACCAAATATTGTGCAGATTTAACAATGCTACTTCACTGTATCATCCTGTACCAAATATTGCCTGCTTATGCTGTTGAGGCATACCTGAGCAGTCTGTATTTTTTGTTTGCACTACAAAAATAAAGAATTGAAAAAAAAACATTTACAGGAGAAATATCTATTTTCATGAATATATCTAAAGCATTAAACAAGTATACAATTATGCCTTTTTTAATGTATTCCTTTACAGAAAAAATGAAGATGAACTGTTTTATTTGCAATGCTATATTTTCCCATATAGTAAGTATTACAAAAACAGATCAATAAAAAGGTCAGAAAAGCACAAATAAGGGTGCGCCTAAGACAAGTAGAATGAGTGTATAAAAATATGTATCAGAGAGTCCAAGCAGCGATACCTAGAAAGTCCGAATATAAATAATCCACATATGCAGGAGGTAGTCCTAGTGCTACATAAAATGGTATGTGAAGTCCCAGATGTATATCCACAGCTTCAAAATGGATATGTGAAGAAAACAGAAGACAAGGGAAACTCCAATGGTATAGTATGAACGGTAAAATAATATTGTATATAGAATAGTAGAACTACTCACAATATTCAGAGCTTATATCCAGCTCTGGTGTAAATGGCACGTAGTGGAATAATCCCCACTCAAGGATATACGCTGCTCCTCTTTTGTTCTTTAGCAGAGTACTTTGGTGGAGTAGTCCAGCTCGAGGTAAAAGAATAAAATATAGTGCTCACTGTATAGTTGATAAAATGTTAAAACAGAATAAAATATACTCACGGTATATAGAGCAGACGTACTGCTCGGTGGATGGCGTATGGGTGGTATAATCCCCACCTTAGGATTCTTGGTACTCCAATATGGACAAAAAAGTAGTAGTAGTCAGGTCTGAATAAAATAAACTTGCAAATAGTAAAATAATAAAATTATACTAAAAGAAGGTAATATAATACTAAGGTGGGAAGAGGAATGTGACAACCAAATGTATAATAGATAAATATTCCTTTATTAACACTTAGATTATATAAAAAGTTCCTATACGCGTTTCGCCACAATAGGCTTCATCAAGTAGAAACTTATAAAAAGCTCTTTATTCCATATTGGAGTACCAAGAATCCTAAGGTGGGGATTATACCACCCATACGCCATCCACCGAGCAGTACGTCTGCTCTATATACCGTGAGTATATTTTATTCTGTTTTTACATTTTATCAACTATACAGTGAGCACTATATTTTATTCTTTTACCTCGAGCTGGACTACTCCACCAAAGTACTCTGCTAAAGAACAAAAGAGGAGCAACGTATATCCTTGAGTGGGGATTATTCCACTACGTGCCATTTACACCAGAGCTGGATATAAGCTCTGAATATTGTGAGTAGTTCTACTATTCTATATACAATATTATTTTACCGTTCATACTATACTATTGGAGTTTCCCTTGTCTTCTGTTTTCTTCACATATCCATTTTGAAGCTGCGGATATACATCTGGGACTTCACATACCATTTTATGTAGCACTAGGACTACCTCCTGCATATGTGGATTATTTATATTCGGACTTTCTAGGTATCGCTGCTTGGACTCTCTGATACATATTTTTATACACTCATTCTACTTGTCTTAGGCGCACCCTTATTTGTGCTTTTCTCTCCATTGTATTCCAAGGGGCTTAGAGGGGATTCCCCTTTTCTATAGGTGTGCTGCCTTGCTGTCATATTCTCTGTTTTCCTATCAGCGCTGAACCTCCTTCCTGATCTCGATTACACAATAAAAAGGTCAAATACACTTCCTATTTGTATTTGTAAGGAGCTTAAATATTTTGGGGAGGAATTTAGCCTCCTACAAATACAAATATTGTCTGTGCATTCAAATAGTGTCTGTATATAACCACAGTGCCTTACTTACAGTAAGCAAAGCTACAACAAGAAGCTCTACTAGTACAATGTAGGCTATCACAACATAAAAAGTGTACCTGCTGTGTAGTGTGTTTACAGCCCACCTTTCTAGAATGCAGCCATAAAGTTTGGCCTACAAAGGTTTTCTGCAGTCACACCGGAGAGAGATGAAAAGGGACAAAATGGAGAACTGAGGTTCTGAAAATGCTGTGTGAGGAAATATCTGGAAATGTTGTTATAACGGTGTATAAGGGCTTAAACATTTCCTGAAATTCCCTGTCCACATTTCGTCATTCAAACAATACCCAAATCTAAAACAAATAACGTACTTGTGAGAACAATGCTGAGAATCACATTAAACAACCAATCAATCAGGCTAATTTAGGTATAAGATACATTTTAACATAATGTGCATCTTGTATGCTTTTTAAATGCTGTGCAGCTGTTTTATAAATATTGCTTTTTAGGATTGCTAGTAAATTACTCATGTACAATACATGCAATTTAGATTTATTTTCTAGAGCAGTGGTTTTTCTATGCCTTAATCATGAGAAATCCATGTTTTTTGCTATCTCCATGACTTTTGCATCAGATTTTGCTCATAGCACAAAGAAAAGCTTTGCTAATGTGAAAGTAAGCGTGGGCATGAAGTCCATTCTCAATGTCATTTGTGAGTTAGTTACTAACTTCCTGTTGCCTACCAAATGTGTACTAATGGAAAACATCCTTCATAACTGGAAGGTACAGTATAGCTGCCTTAGACAGTGAATGATTAGAGTGTGGTGATCTGCTGAACCCACTCAATCAGTCTATTACTCTCCTCTTATTATCTGTATGTATAAAACTGAAGTGGAAAAGGGACAAGGTAATAGGAGGACCTATATTAACTATGCGGTGGAGTCATATCAGGAGCTCAAATGATTTTGATCTCTTTGATCTCGCATTGGGTGAGCTGAGTACTCATCCACGGTACTTGCATTCAGGCTTCCCCAAACTCCGGCCACTCAGATGTTGCTGAACTACAACTCCCATGATTCTCATGCTCTCTATTTCATCTATTTCATTGGGGAAGCCTGGTTTATGGTGTTATGCTGCTGTATGATACAAGACCTTTTTGGAGAGGTATAATTGTGGCAAATAATACCAGTAAAGGCTCAATATCTATCAAATGCACTTAAATTGTGTTGGGGTCCAGAGTGTGCCTGAAGTGTCTCTTCAAATTATATATTACATCTCAAAATGTGTAAACTTGAAGCAATCTTGGTGTCTGGCTCCAAAATGCAGATTGATTTATATAACAAATAGACAAGAATTATAATACAAAAAAAATTGTGTCTCTTAACTTAATCATAGCACAAACAATTAAAACACAATTTATTTCCCATAGCTGTAAATCAGTTTGCAACCATTTGCATATAATGTTTAATTTACCAAATGGTTATGGTAAATAGTAAAATTTTAAATTAATTATCCATTTAATCGCACTGTCACAATTAATTGGAGACAATCAACTAAATAAATATCAAATTGAAAGCTATGTATTTAGTCTAAACCATTTAAGAGAAAATAAAGAGGAAATTATTTAAATGAAAATATCAGTATGAATACATATTCAAAAGCATATACATCTTATCTCATTTTGATGACTAATTTTCTTTGTAGATATTACGTTAATGCAGGAATTATTCATTTTAGAATAAATATTTTGTTATTTTTACGTAACAAAAAAACCTTACAAGTAGGAATTCAAAGGAACACTCTAGTGTCTGGATTACAAACCTATATTCCTAATGCTACAATGCCCCAGGCCCTAGTCCAGTGATGGCGAACCTTTTTGAGCCCGAGTGCCCAAACCGCAATACATGCCAAAAAATTTTCTCCTTAAAGTGCCAACACGGCAATTAAACCCAAATACTGAGGTTTAAGTTTAGAAAAAAACAACTCGTACTGTTGTCCGAACTAATAACTTTTGTTTTAAAAGAACACAGAGAGTTCAATGATACAAATTTTAAATAATGATATAAATAGATAAAATTAAGTTTATATTTATTAGTATCTCCAACAAATGCAATACATACACACACAGACAGCTGAATACATACACACAGTCTGCTGAATACACACACACAAGACTGCTGAATACAGAGACTGATGAATACACACAGACAGACTGCTGAGTACACACACACAGACAGACTGCTGAGTACACACACACACACACAGACTGCTGAGTACACACACACACACAGACTGCTGAATACACACACACACACACACAGACTGCTGAGTACACACACACACTGCTGAATACACACACACACAGACTGCTGAATACACACACACAGACTGCTGAGTACACACAGACTGCTGAGTACACCCACACAGACTTCTGAGTACACCCACACAGACTTCTGAGTACACCCACACAGACTGCTGAGTACACCCACACAGACTGCTGAGTACACCCACACAGACTGCTGAATACACGCACACAGACTGCTGAATACACGCACACACACACACTGCTGAATACACACATACTGCATTGAGGTGGGGGGTGCGTGTGTGTGTGAGTGTTGTATGTGAGGGGTGCTGTGTGTGTGTGGGGGGGTGCTGTGTGTGTGTGCTATATGTGCAAGGGTGCTGCGGGGGGTAGGGGTACTGCTGGGAGGGTAGGGGTACTGTGTGTGGGGGTAGGGGTACTGCTGGGAGGGTAGGGGTACTGTGTGAGGGGCTAGGGGTAGGGGTACTGTGTGTGTGGTGGGAATTTTGTGTGGCTGAGTGGGGTATGAGTGCTGGGTGCTATGTGGGGGGGTAGGGGTACTGCTGGGAGGGGATTTAAGGGGAACTTGTTGTGTGGGGGTAGGGTACTGTGTGTGGGGGGGAGTGGGGTACTGCTGTGGGGGTGAGGGGCCTGTGTCTCTTGGGGTAGGGGTGCTCTGTGTGGGGGTAAGGGTACTGTGTGGGGGTTGGGGGCTGCTGGGGGTGAGGGGTGCTGCTGGGGGTTAAAGGTTGCACACTGGGGGTAGGGGTTACTGCCAGAGGGATAGGGGTGCTGCTGGATAGGGGTACTGCTGGGGGAGGTAGGGACACTGCACTGGGAGGTAGGGGGTACTGCTGGGGAGGAGTAGGGGTTACTGCTGGGGGTACAGGGTTGCCAGGGGGTGGGGTTTTGGGGATAGAGTGCACAGGGGATAGGGAATTGCTGCTGGGAGAGACCAGGGGGTTACTGCTAGAGGGAGGGTAGGGGTGCCACTGCTGGAGGTGGGAATTTTCTTTCAGGGATGCCTGCTGGGGGTAGGGGTTACCACTGGGGGGGTGGGGCACTAGGGATGGGGTGCTGGGATAGGGGGTGCTGCTGGGAGGGCAGGGGTTGCTGGGGAGGGTAGGGGTTCTTGCTGGGGAGGGTAGGGGTTCTTGCTGGGGGGTTAGGGGTTCTGCTGGGGTTAGGGGTTACTGCTGGGGGAGTGGGGGTTACGGGTTCTGCTGGGGGGCGTGGGGGTTACTGCTGGGGGGGGTAGGGGTGCTGTGTCAGTATACCCCCCCTCCCTCCTTCTTACCTTTAATGAAGTAGGGGGGGGGGACACAGCCATCCCTGGTGGTCCGGTGGTAGTAAGCACTGCAGGGGGAGGGCTCCAGGAAGCAGCTCCCCTGTCCTCCCGTGCAATGCTGTGTGGAGCGTTGCCATGGTAACGCGCGGCAACGCTCCACACAGCATCGCGCGGGAGGACAGGGAAGCTGCTTCCTGGAGCCCTCCCCCTGCCTCCCGACCCGGAAGCAGAGTAGGCGCCTGCCGTTTCGGGCAGGCGCCTACTCTGCATTGATGGTGAACCTGTGGCCGCGTGCCCACAGAAAGGGCCCGGCGTGCCACCTGTGGCACGCGTGCCATAGGTTCGCCATCACTGCCCTAGTCCTTTATTGGTGTATTGGTGTGTGTGTCCCATACACATTAATAAAAATCAACGTTTTACTTACCTTTTTCCTTATATCTCCACCTCCTGCAACATTATCAAGAAGCACATTCTTGATAAAGCACAGTGCTTTCTTAGGGGCTTCCACACACCATATGCAGTGGTGTATTTTGGTTTTGTGCTGCCCTAGGTATGACTAAACCTGGGTACCCCCCTAATCTAAATTTACCCCACCCCTTCCTGTCAAAGTCGCACCTCTTACTGATTAAGAACCCACCCCTTCCTCTTTAGACTCCACCTTTTTTTACTCATTTTAAGGGATTCTATAGTGCCAGAAAAAAAAAATCTGTTTTACAGGCACTATAGTTCCCTATAGTGCCCCCCGCTACCCACTCGGCACTGAAGGGGTTAAAATCCCTTACCCACTTACTTGAATCCAGCAATGGTGCCCCTCGGTGCTGGGTCAGGTTTCTCCTCCGCATTTGCATTAGGCTTCCCCATAGGAAAACAGAACAGGGGGTAGAGTCAGCGCTAATCAAGAAGGCAGCAGTCCCAAACAAGGACTCCCTCTAATGTCCCTGCAAATCAAATAGTAGAAACAAGAAAATAGGGGGGATGGGTCTGCGCCAATGTGTACAGTAAATAATAGTATAGAGTCCAATAGGATCTGTATTGTCGTATCCAGCATGGAGGACCTCAATACTTTCCTATGGGTTTTAGCAGACGCAGGATGTCCTCATGCACAGCGTGAGGACGTCCAGCATCAGTAAGGCGACTTTTGGTCGCCTAACCACTCAGAAGTCCCTCTAGTAGACACAAGATGGAGTTAACCCCTCAAGGTACGTATTACAGTTTCTGAGAAACTGCAATAATTACACTTGCAGGGTTAAGGAGACTGGGACACTGCATCCAGACCACTTCAAGGAGCTTAAGTGGTCAGGGTGCATATAGTGTCCCTTCAAGCACACACACTGACAGACACACACTGGCTGATACACACTGACAGTCACACACACTTACTGACAAACAGACAGAGGTCACTGACAGACACAGACTCACTGATTTGACACACACACATTCACTGACTGACACACACTGGCAGATACACAGTGACAGTCACACACACACAGACATCACTGACAGACACAAACTCACCGATTTGACACACACACACATTCACAGACACACCACACTGACAGACACACAAACACTGACAGACACTCATTGACAGACACACCGATAGTCACACACACACACTCAATGACAAACAAACTCTCACTGATTTGACAAACACTCACATACACACACAAAGTCATACACACACATACACACACATACACTCATGCACACACATATACATTCATACACATACACACACACATACACACACAGACACACATACGCTCACAAATTATTACAATTATTATAAATAAAAATTTGCCATCCTGCCTCCCTACCTGGAGAGCTGGCGTGTATCTGTCCCTGGGGTCCAGTGGGGCTGTTGTGAGGCGTGCGGCTGTGTTAGACTCAGAGACGACAAGGGAGCTGTGATCTCCTTGTTCTGCTCCCTCGCCCCTCGCGGGCTGTCTACTAATGCCGGCAGCCGGAACATCATATTCCGGTTCCCACGTCATCAGCAAACGGCGCGGGGGAAGAGGGAGATCACAGCTCCCTCACCGCCTTTGAGTCTAACACAGCCGGACGCCTCAAATCAGCCCCAAGGGACCACAGAGACAGGGAAAAAGTCCCTTACTTAGCCCAAACATTACAAGATGGACATCAATTCACCACAATTCACTGTTTAGGGAATTTTGCCATATCTCACATTAAATATTTGATGTTTGTTATTTAACCATGTATTTGTTGAGTTTATAGAAATTATATTGCATCAAAATATTATTGGTGTTTTTGTCGCCTAAACTTCAGTTTTTAGTCAAATACAATTTGTTTTATTATTGATATAATTACAAGGAGAATTTGTATTGTTTGGAAAAGAAAACACATTTTTAAAATAGCTGATAATCAAATTGTTTCACATTAACATTAGCTAATACATTATGCTAATCACCTGTACATCATGCAGGTAGTTGCAGAACAGAACAGGTTTTATATAAACTTTTTTTTCTAGAATAGACATAAGCCCCTTTAATACCAATGTTATATCAATATAGAAGGTACTCTGTAATCAAATATATGGTAAATGTTTTGTGAGTGAATACTTTCTTGCACAAAATCACAGTCAGACACATTGTCATGACAGGGATTGAAATATCACAATAACACTAATTACATTGAGCATTATATCTTTGTTACATGACAAAAGGTGATTTGAATAAAACATATCATAGACTTATCTTTTGTCAGCCTTGTTTAACAGACAATTCCAGAGCAAAGAGAGTAGTGGTATACAAAAAGAAAACAAAAATGTTAAGAAGGTATACACACTTGAATGAAAGGGAAGTATTGTGCCCAAGAAAGGGTTTAGGTTTTAAAAAAGTCTGAAGGGAGTGTACATTTCCAGCTAATTTCATTCTAATTTTTAAAGTTCAATTTTAAACTCGACAAACTTGCCTTTTGGTAAAAAGACCTCAAAAAAGTTAAGTCAAACTAGTTAAAATAATAGTAGCATCGGGGGGCGGAGCCTGATGGTCAATGGAGCCAGACGTGTAAACCCTGAGCTCTCTCTCCCCTGGGAATAGAATCCGCAGCCATCCGCATTTATACCTCAAATCCCGCACATCCCACCACCCTGAGACTCCTACCTACCCTCCAGTCTCTACATCTGATGGGAGGCACCCGAAAAAAAAGAGACTCTATACCCTCGGTAGCATTGATGTTCCGCGCCAAAGACCAGCAGCCGCCATCTTTAATGCACGGCCGCGAAGACTCGGGATCCGAGTCGGAACACAGCGGGGTGCACACAACCCAAGATGCCCCCCTAACCAAACGAGACCTCTGCATGCTCCTTCAAGAGGCCACGAACGACATCAAGGCCTATACAGCCGCGGAGCTTGAAAAACAGCTTGCGGGCCTACGCTCCGATCTGGATGCACTCGCCACAAGGACGGGCCAAACTGAAACTCACCTCTCAGAGCTCTCCGAACGATCACAATTCCAGGACAATTAAATCACTAAACTCCATGGAAAAATCAGGTATCTGGAAGACAGCATGGACGACCTCAATAACCGATCTCGCCGGAACAACATCCGGCTCAGAGGCCTCCCTGAATCTATCACGGCAGATGCCCTGCACTCCACCATAGGGGATATGTTCAAAGCCATACTACCAGAGGCCTCAAGCCACGAGCTCACCATTGAACGGGCCCATAGATCGCTACGGCCCTCTGTGCTTTACCCTACAGGCTACCCATGGGCTACTTTAGTAATTATATAAAATCCAAATCCAGGGGAGTGGCGATCTTGGTAGGGGCCAACCTACCCTTCACTTACAGAGATTACAAATCGGGCGATAATGGTAGATATGATTACATTTGTGAATCTCTACCTTCCTAACAGGCGACAAAGCACCACCTTACGCAAAATCTTGACCAAACTAGATCAATTTACCAAAGGCAATTACAAAAAAGGAAAGAAATACAAGGAGCCCGGAGGATACAGAGAGTCAGTCCTGCGGGTTTCAAGTATATTGTAAGCAACCCCTAGCGTAATAAAATGTAACTTTTAATGAAAAATTTAAAAATTGCGAGAAATTATATATATGTAATAAATAAACCAGCCCAATGGCTATATATAGAGGATAGTACTAGACTAATAGGGGGAAGGGGAAAAACGTCTAAATGTAGATTGGGGATTCTCATTCATTCAATCACAACACAAATGATGATAGTCCAGGGATAGTGAGTTCGAGAATGTAAAAAAACCAAAACTAGTCTCCCTGCTAGTATAATAAGATCTTGTTCTAATTAATAGATTCCCCCAACTCCTCTATAGTCGACTGACCTTTATGATGAAATACTAATTTGACATCTAGTAAACTAGATCGAGAAGCAAAAAAGTAAAAGATAATAAAAAAAGTATATTGAAATATAAATATAAAGGGTGGCTGATTAGAAGCTAAAATGTCATCACAGCTGCAGCATCATCCCTATCTTTCTCCACCACCCTTTGCTATAACTAGTCCCAATGCGCATTTCGCCAAAACTGGCTCTTGCAGGGGATCTAGTTTACTAGATGTCAAATTAGTATTTCATCATAGAGGTCAGTCGACTATAGAGGAGTTGGGGGAATCTATTAATTAGAGCAAGATCAGATTATACTAGCAGGGAGACTAGTTTTGGGTTTTTTACATTCTCAAACTCACTATCCCTGGACTATCATCATTTGTGTTGTGATTGAATGAATGAGAATCCCCATAATCAATTGCAATTTTTAAATTTTTCATTAAAAGTTACATTTTATTACTATAGGGGTTGCTTACAATATACTTGAAACCCGCAGGACTGACTCTTTGTATCCTCCGGGCTCCTTGTATTTCTTTCCTTTTTTGTAATTGTTATTCACTAGGGGTTACCCCCCATTCTCTATTAGCAACCTGACACTCTATCTCTATCCTTCTCTTATTTAAACAATTTACCAAAGGCCTCCTACTGTTGGGGGAAGACGTCAATACATCCATAGATAGCGCATTAGACTCTACATCGACGACACAAACATATCAAAATTCCTCACACAAACAAATTCAGACAATCCTAGATACAACACAAATGTTTGACTGTTGGCGGATACTTCATCCAATGACCAGAGATTACTCCTTCTACTCACACTCTACAGGCATATACACAAGAATCAACATGTTTTTCTTACCACATCATTATCTCCACCTAGTCAAACAATGCTCTTATGGCCCAATAACATAGTCTGACCATGCACCCCTGTCACTTGCCATCCAAATCCCGACCCTCCACCCATCTCGAACCCAATGGAGACGAAACGACACTTTACTTAACGACAAAGACATAGTGCAGACACTAAAATCTATCCTAGACCAATACTTTGCAACAAATAAACATCCAGACTCCTCATACCCAATAATATGGGAAGCACACAAAAGCGTGGTCAGAGGTATAATTATCTAATTGGCCTCTGCCAACAAACGAAAGAGGGAAACACAAACCACAACATTACTAAAAGACATCAGAGCACTGGAAGATAAACACAAAACTGACTCAGCCATAGCAACATATAAACTATAGACAGACAAGAAATCAGAACTAGCCATGCTTATGGGCGCCCAAATTAAGAAGAAAATATTGCTGACTAAAAGCAAATATTACACACAAGGTGGGAAATGCAGATGCCTACTAGCATAGGCGTTAAAGAAACAGAGACAGACCACATTAATCTCAACCATAACAACCTCTAAGGGAACAAACTCTAACCTAATGTCAGACATTAGGAAAGCATTCCATGACTTTTATCATAACATTTACAATCTTAGAGACACTCCACCCTGCTCAGAGGACATTAGAATATTCCTCACACAAAGGATAAAATCAACAATCCCACCCAACGTAAAAGATTCCCTTGACTTACCTATTTCGAAAGACGAATTGGTGGTAGCAATATAATCCCTCCCCTGGGGGAAAAGTCCAGGCCCAGATGGCTACATAGCCAAATACTATAAATATGTTTCCTAACAAATACTCCAACCCTTTCTAGATGCTTTTAATTCTCTACTCACACCCCAGGTGTGGCATCCCTCCCACCCCAAACACTAGATGCCATTGTCACCTTACTGCCCAAACCAGCCAAGGTTCACACCTGTGGAAGTTACAGACCTATTTTTCTCATAAATATGGATCTCAAACTCTTTTTCTCGCTAATCGACTGCTCCTTTTCCTTCCAAGACTAGTCCACCCTGACCAAGCTGGGTTTATACCTGGAAGAGAGGCCAAAAACAACACTACAAAACTTTTGGACCTTATACACCTCTCCATATTGACCAAAACTCAATCTCTGCTACTATCCATAGATGCCGATAAAGCTTTCAGTAGGGTGGTTTGGTCCCTCATGCTTGCAAAACTGGTGCAGATGGGCTTTGGCCCGAGCTGGCTCTGGTGGATGGGAGCACTATATTCTAAACCGATGGAGAGGCTTAGAATTAATGGACAACTGTCGAACCAGGTTCATATCTCGAACGGCACCAGACAGGGGTTTCCTCTATCCCCTCTCCTATTTACTTTAGTCTTAGAACCCTTCCTCCAAGAGTTAAGGGACAACTGACAAATCAAGGGCTTCTGAGTAGGTGAAACAGAACATAAAGTATCTGCATTCACAGACGACATGCTGCTCACCGTCACAGAACCCACACACTCTCAACCACACGTACTCCAAGAAATGGACACCTACAGCAAGATCTCTATTTTTCAGGCAAACTTAAGTATATGTGAAATATTACTGTTAAATATCTCAAATACAACTAAAACTCTGATACTTTTATCATACCAATTTACATGGGCCAAAGTATATATAACATATCTGAGAGTAACACTTCCCTCATCTCTAATGCAACTAAACGACTGTAACTTCCCACCCTTAACCCAAACTATCTCCAAGGATGTTACAACATGGCATACACCCCCCTTTGGATGGTTTTCTAGAATAAATATCCTGAAGATGAATGTTCTACCTAGAATATTATTTCTCCTTCAAGTACTACCACTCTCCCCCAAAAATTATTTTTGTCGATACGTAAACTATTCACAACATTCATATGGTCACACAAAAACCCCAGGTTATCATACACGCTACTCACTAGACCAAAGTCAGATGGGGGTCTGGGACTGCCAAACATGGAAACCTACCACAATGCGGTATTCTTAACAAGGGTATATGACTGAACAGACACCAACACCGACAAGCAATGGGTTAAAATAGAGAATACATTTTTTCGGGTCCCCATCTACACAATCCCATGGTCCAAATCAGGACAAGCTTTTCTTACTCACTCACAACACCCAACCATCACTCCAACCCTGAGGATGTGGTCATACATCAGACACCACATTGACATCTCGCCATACCCTTCCCCTATACCCGGTCTCACATAATCCACTCTTTAAACCAGGCGAATCGGGCACCACATACAAAGAATACCATACCTTACCTAACCTTAAACTCCCTCATAGATGATGAAGGGATTATACCTCTAACTAATCTACTACCAGGTAAGATGCATACGCAACTACAAAAATTCCATTACAAACAACTCACCCATTTTCTTCAGGCAGGACAACTCCATCAAACAGGTACTAGAGAACTGACATGCTACACGCGCACACGTAAAAGAAAACAAATCTCTACCATGTACTCCACCCTCCAGAACACACAACCTAGACAAGTCACACGATTAAAAGCAAGGAAAAGGATCTCAACATGACACTAACAGATGATGACTGGAGACAGATCATCCAATCGATCCACAAGACCTCTATCAATGTTGCCACACAAGAATGAAATTACAAAAGAATAGTACGATGACATTACACACCATCTAAACTCAAGAAATGATTCCCAAACTCCCAAAGTCATTGCTTGAGATGCCACCAGCAAAACGGTAACACAGCACACATCTGGTGGACATGTCCGGAGATCCAAAAATTCTGGTTCAGAATAGCCATATTTATACACGCCATTCTAGATGTACAAAAAATAAACAATTATTCAATCCATTTTCATATGTCAGAAGTATGTGTACAACAAATATTCCAGGGTATGTTAAACATTGTCAAAGTAGTAGATAATAACTAACAATTTACTCTTAATGCCTTTGTTAGTATGTATATGTAAAATTGTCATCTATGTACGATATTTCATGTAAACACATGCAACGAAATAAAGAATTATAAAAAAAAAAAATATATATATATATATATATATATATATAAAAAGTAGAATATTCCTTGCACTCACGCTTAAGTAGTCCAATTTGCCTTATTAGGCTTGCCGGGTGCCAGTCTTTAGGGTCCTTCAATGTAGTATACAAAACAAAGCAGGCTGCACTCACGGACTTTCAAACTTCAAGTGTAATTTTATTCCATCCAAGAAACAAAAACGATCAACGTTTCGGCCCACGCAGGGGCCTTCATCAGGATCAAACAGTACATACATTGTATATATATATATAGATAGATATATTTATATATATATACCGTATATACTCGAGTATAAGCCGACCCGAATATAAGCCGAGGTCCCTAATTTTACCACCAAAAAATGGGAAAACGTATTGACTCGAGTATAAGCCTAGGGTGGGAAATGCAGCAGCTACCAGTAAATTTCTAAATAAAATTAGATCCCAATAAAATTACATTAATTGAATATTTATTTACAGTGTGTGTATATAATGAATGCAGAGTGTGTGTGTGTATATAATGAATGCAGAGTGTGTGTGTTTGTGTAGTGTGTATATAATGAATGCAGTGTGTGTGTGTGTTTGTGTAGTGTGTATATAATGAATGCAGTGTGTGTGTTTGTGTAGTGTGTATATATAATGAATGCAGTGTGTGTGTTTGTGTGTAGTGTGTGTATATAATGAATGCAGAATGTGTGTGTGTGTGAATGCAGTGTGTGTATATAATACAGAGTGTGTGCTTGTGTGAATGCAGTGTGTGTGTATATGATGCAGAGTGTGTGTGTGTTCGTGTGGTGTGTGTAAACTGGGTGGGGGAGTGCATTTTAATTATTTTTTTATTTTAATATCATTATTTTAATATTTTTTTAAATATTATTATTTTGATTATTTTGATATTTGAATATAACTTTTTTTTTAGATTGTTTTCAGAATTATTTATAGTCTCCTAGCTACTAAACTGGGATTCCACGTAGAAAATTTCATTTCTAAAGCATTGTACAAAAAGATGTGTCTTCGAAAAAAATCGCCACACTGTACAATTTTATAAGGAAGATATTTGTGTGTTTTTGTTTTTCATTTTTCATATTTTTCTCATTTTTTTAATTTTATTTTATATTTTTTTAACCTTGCTGGCATGTCACTATGAGAATGGAAGTGTAAACCTTGAAATCTGAAGACTCTACAATTAAACCTTCAATATGCTAGAAAGCACTGAAAAGTAGTTCTCCTAGCAGCAGAAGTAAATGAATAGGTATGATTAAAGTCATGCTAATTCAAAGTAGCCATTTTGCTGCCCATATTAAAACCACCAATGTGCCTGAGCACAATCAAACTAGACAGTTTATTGGTAATGTCCATATTATTACATGCATAAAAACAAATGCATGAACACATTGAATATTTCTTTAGAATGTAAGAGGCAACATAATGAATAGAATGGGACAGAATTATGCAAACATAATTTTGAACATGTAGAACAGTTCTGCCACAAGAGATTCTGCCAGCTTCCAGATTATTTTGATATTTCATTTTTTCTTTTTTTTGTGTGTCCCTCCTCCCTCCTTGTTACCTGGCCAGTGAGAGGGGCTCTATGATTCCCTGGTGGTCCAGTGGCATGGGTGGGAGTGGGGGGCCGGAGCAAGCTGTTACTTACCTGTGCAGCAGCTCCATTCACCTCCGTTCAGCTCTGTTCCGTTCAGCTCCCAGTGTAAATCTCGTGGTTTGCGTGCCACGCAGAGCGTTGCCACGGTAACCCGTGGCAACGCTCTGACCGCCGCGGGTCTTGCAAGATTTACACTGTGAGCTGAATGGAACGGAGCTGAACGGAGGTGAATGGAGCTGCTGCACAGGTAAGTAACAGCTTGCTGCCGGCCCCCAACAGGACCGCCGGGCTTGTAATGTGCTCGGCGGTCCTGATCTGTATTATGGCAATGTAAGTTGCCATAATACAGACAGTGACTTGAGTATAAGCCAAGGGGGGCTTTTTCAGCACAAAAAATGTCGAGTATATACGGTGTATCACACACATGCTGATCACTCTACACTATATATGGACCCCAGTAGATAAAGGGTCAACATCACACACACTCTCTGTTATATACTGACAACTCACATTATGCTAAGCCAGCCTGTTTTCTGTAATTGATGCCTGTTCTTATTGTTTAGGTTTGTGATTTGGCAACACACATGGCTTTCCCAGCTAGGGTTCCCAATTGAATAAGGAGTTAGGTAGTATTTGAGTTAGCTCTATTAGGCTACACAGGTCCACAGTTACCAATACACCAGTCTTTCTAACTGAGTCCCTATATGAGCAATCGTTTCTAGCCATTCCTGGCTCACTCTTGTATCCCACGATCAGTTAGGCAGTTGCTTAGACATTTATGAAAACACATATGCAACATATAATTTTATTTATCCTCCGTATTGATTTTAAATCTTTGCCGACATTTGGTTTTTAAACAGCTGTGCCGTCTCTAGGCAACACATGGTGATTTCACCACACGTCACTTTACGGCAATTAACATAACGATCCACAATTTGCGGCTTCACTCATATGGCAGATTGGACACACAGGGAGCACTTGGTGATTGGGTAAGTTTAACAAGCGTTTATGTATATATTTGAGGTTTTTGTATATGACAGCATCTTGATAAAGACCGCTAGACGGTCGAAACGTCGATTTTTTTTTGTGCTATTTGAATACAGTAATTTGATTTACCAAATCCATGGAGTGCTCTCATTTTTTGCTTTGTTTATATATATATATATATATATATATATATATATACATAGGCAAAGAATTGTATTGCAGAGCCGTCAAGGGCTTTGCTCTTTTTTTATCTATCTATCTATCTATCTATCTATATATCTGTAAAAGAAGAAAATGAAGAAAATAAGAGCTACAATAAGTAATATGATTCTACTGCTGTTTTTTTTAATATTTGATGCTCTGTGTAAACCTATACTTTTACTTATGCTATCTGAAGTTGTGCTAGGAATAACTAAATGTAGAATACTTTTAGAATATAGCTGCAATTTGATTCTGTAAATAATTGGGAGTTCATTTTAATGCAGTTGTGCTGTCAGCTGTTTTTCTGAATGTATACAATTGCCCACATGTGTTCTAATGTGAATGTTTTATTCATTGCTGTAATAACGGCAGACTTCATTACTATGTGTACGTCTCTTTTTCAATTCCACAAATATCTACATAAAACTCTTTTTTTTCTGCCTTGTTGCATATGTTAGAATTGAGTAAAAATGGAAAATTTTCATATAAAAATATTCACAAAAGACAGAATATATAACAAATTCACGTTCATAGCACTTTAGTCAATCCTCAAATACAGCCGCAACCTGTAATTGGGTATGCTGTGTATTAAAATGTATTTATCTTATTTTGAAAGAATTGCAAGGAACAATGAATTCAATTTTTTTTTCTCTTCGAGAATAAGCACGTTGTAAAATGGTTTTCTTTGCTTTTATTCAAAATTGTGTCCATTTAAGAAATGATTTTTATTTAAGTACACATTTAAATTTTTTTTAAATAAACAATACCTGCTTTGATAAAAACTTAAACTGGTTAACTTAGTGTGTAACAAAGTGTTAGGTTAAAGCATCTGGGGACTTTGAAGAATTCGCAAAGACCTCCTCAGGTGACATTTACGATGGTTGTCTGGTGGCTAGGGGCAGGTAAATGTGAGTTTTAATCACTTGTATCGGTCCTTGCGGGCATGGTCATCTTCCCCCGCCCAGTCTCCTTCAGCTCCTAGATTCAGTGCCAATAAACTATGACACTGCTGCGCTCTCACGCTTGAGAGAGGTTACAGCATTGAGGTCTATGGGGGATCCAACAAGACCACAGGAACCTCCAGAGACAGAGTCAATTAACTGCAGCTGTCACTGGTGACTGCTAGGAGATTTACACTTTTAGACAGCTGTAGCTCCTCCCAGTGTCTAAAAGTGTCAGATGTAGGACAAATACAGAGACAAAGTAGTCCAAATTGTGTCTCTGCATATCACTTGACTGGGTTGGAAGTTTGGTGAAATTTTATCACTGGCAATATGAGTATTACATAAAGCTTCTATGTTTATGAAATACTCAATGTTTTAGGGGTGGGGAGTGACAGTGCCACTCTAATAAAATGTTGACACAAATGGCACACATCTTTACTGAAAGAATCCAATAGAGCCCCACTGCTCAGTGTAAGATGTTATGTACTCAGAAATATTTAATGTTTTCCATCATAGAGTCATGTCAAACATTCTATACTGTGCTCTTTTAATATCTCCAATTCACAAACTCATTTAATAACCACATATGATATCTGGATTAATGTGCATAAGCCTTTTCAAATTAGATATGTAATGTTAAGACACCCCTGGTGTCTTTAAGAGAAACCGCCGTTTAGTTAACCTTCCCCTTTCGCAATATCAAATCTCCGTTCGCATAGACTGTAGTATACGAACCACCATCAGGGGAAGCGGTAATCTCCCGACCGGGATCCGTGAAAGGCTCCAAACTCCCGAACGGAAATCCACGAACTGCTGCTAGCCGCCGAACAACGATATCCACCAAGCGGCTTTCGGTTCCAATAATCGGTCTCTAGGCGCAAATAATAAATCCCCCTAATAACAAGACAGAAGCTCCGCATTGAGGGTCAAACAGGATCTGGCTTTACTGTTGGCTACCTGCCCAGGTCTCCCACTTGGTGGACACTCCCCTAGGGAACCATATGGGAGACTGTAATGACAGATAGACATGGGGACATTTCAGACATACAGATGTAACCTTTTCCCACAATGCAAAATGGTTTCCTCCCCTCTGCCCTGGAGATAATTGAGAAGTAATTCAATTATCTCCAGGACAAAGACAAATCGCCATCTTAAATAAAATGCCAGAAAATACATAAAAATACATAACTTTATAATAACCGAACATTTCACATTCACATCACATATCCCCAGATAGCCTGGATCTGAGGGCATATTATTGGCGAATAGCGCTCAGATCCCATACGCATAGTTCAATCGCCATGGAGTCAAAGTCCTTACAGTCTTTCGGTATGCGATTGACTCCATGGGAAAGCTATCTGGGTTAAGTCCTTTCGTGTGTTGTAAAACTCCCAAACGGCCGGTGTTCGTACGCTTTCGTCGAGGCAGCCAGGCGACCTGTTGTTTCAGCCGCTGGGCTTTCGTGTGTTTTAAAATGGCTGCTGCCTCGTGGTCGACATACGAACGACGGCCACCCTGAATTCGATTTAATTGAGAAGTGTCTGTGGTTAACCACAACGTTCTAATTGGGATCAAGAGGTTAACCAGCAGCACACTTCTATTCTGGGTGGCCATCCGTTCGGTAGATTTGTTCAGTGAAAACAGTCATTCGTATGGCTGGGCTATAGAAACAGCCATTTACACGAAAGGGGGCAGAAATAGACGAATCCACCACAATAGACAGACAGATGGTTCTGTCACATGTAAATTCTTACTCAAAACACCATAATCACTTCAGTGATTTAAAGAGGCCAATGGTACGTGGAGTCTGTATGTGCACTTTTTCAGTTAAAATACACTGCACTTAAAAAGATATTTGCTGCAGAGGGTCCGAGCTGCTAATGTTAATTAAATCTGTGCATAAAAGATGTCTATTGTAAGCACAAAAGCATGCGTGGGATATACGACCAATGATGGCATGGCCAACCCTGTGCTACCTTAAACCCTGCCTTAGGCCTAGCTTCCTCACATACCTCCCCCTGCAGTAAAAGAAAGACTGGGCTGGAAAAACATGGCCTTGGCTCAGGGATCTAATGTAGGTCTGTTTTTTCTTTATTTTCTTTTTTTTCCCCCTCTTTCTTTTTTTAAAATACTGTTACTGGAAGTTAATACCCATGCACAACCCTGTATAAGAGTACACTATCATGTACAGACATGTATTGTATGTCTTCTTTATTTCATCACACAGGCATCATTTTTTAAATTCTGTTGACTTTTTAGGAACCTGAATTTTAAAAATACCAGCACATTCTTTGTAATTGCAAATGTCCACAAGTATTGTATTTGATTGTTTTTCTTAATATCATGCCTACTGTATATGACAAATGATATTTCTGCTTCTATGTTGTAATATTATATAATGTTATTTGTTTAGGCAACCCTAAATAGCCAGGTATTCCCTGAATAGCAGAACATGCTAAATGGCTGTTAGTTGTTAGAGAACAGATTAAATAAATATACATACATAGTTACATACCTAGTTACATAGCCGAAAAGAGACTTGCATCCATTAAGTTCAGCCTTCCTCACATTTGTCTTTTGCTGTTGATCCAAAAGAAGGCAAAAAACCCAGTTTGAAGCACTTCCAATTTTGCAACAAGCTAGGAAAAAAATTCCTTCTTGACCCCAGAATGGCAGTCAGATTTATCCTTGGATCAAGCAGTTATTACCCTACATTGAAAGATTATATTCTTGAATATTCTGTTTTTGCAAGTAGCTGTTTGAACATCTGTATGGACTCTGATAAAACCACTTCTTCAGGCAGATAATTCCACATCCTGATTGTTCTTACAGTATATATTTAAAACAACACTATTTTTTAAACAAATCAAAATTCATAGTTAAAGTAATAAAACATACACCAGACACATTAGACAGGAATGAACATCTGGTTGTTTTGTAGGCTAAAATTCACTTTTAAATTAGAATTGGGTTTACGCTGTTGAAAATTGTAAATATTCTTATTTTTATTTCTGGTTCTCCTCTTTCCCTATCAGCATCATTACTCGTTTTCCTACAGTAATCAAGAACGTATGAATGGGATGTCATCATCATGTATAGCTGTGCTATTCAGCGACACTACCTCTTACAGGCAGCAGTAACTTAATTCATTAAAAAAGATAATAAAGTCGCATTCAAGATAATTGTAGTTGTAATCCAGCTTTCATTATCTTGAATTTATAGCTTCATCAATGTTGATAGCAGCGAGTTCTCATGCGTACTGTATAGAATTCAGTTGTAAAGTTGTATAATATGGCTGGCTATATATATATACACACAATAAAAACAACTGACGCTATTATTGGTTATAACACAATCTGTAATTTGTAGGAATTCAAAAAATAACATTACTTTAAAGGCCGTCACAACGGATACAGAACCAGGTCTTAATTATTTTAATATACATATATACAACACATCCTTCCTCACATTGGAGATACAGAATAAATGCTATTTTCAGCAGTTTAATTTTTATATCAAAATTATTTTAAGACTGCATGACTCAAACTGATTTTAATATGCAATTATGCAAATGTGTATTCATTATACAATTACAAACATACACAGCAGTGAAATGTAATTAATTACAATTTGAGCAGTATGTCATACTATTAACCACTAACTGTCCACAGATGTGCCTCTTCTCTTGATTCATTTACAATTTAATAATACATAGAGATAATAAAATCAGAACATAAACAGATGACTAAAACAGATGGCGTGAACCAAAATCAAACCGCAATGAAATACGGAGCTCTCACTATAGGGACAGGTTCCATGTTACCTAGGTAAGCGACGATCATTTTATTGCTATAGACACATTAATTAAATATATATATTAATTTGGATTACCTGACAGTTTCAGCTTTGTATATATGGGATGAGATGCTTAATGATATACTCATCTCATTAGCATTAATACACATTAAAGGTTTTATAGGTATTTTAGTGGTTAGTGCCTTTTTTTTATTTTAGTTTTATTGTTTTATTGTTTTCATATGTTTGATATAGGTCCCTAAGCCCCTAGTCACCCCCCCACCCAAATAAAAAAAGAATCCCCTACCTACCCTCCTCACCCTAAAAATAGTAAGGGGGGAATAAAATAACTAACTACCTGTAAAAAAAAAAAAAAACTTACCATTTGATGTCTTCTTTTTTCTAAAATCTTCATTTTTCAGCCCCAAAAAAGGCCAAATAAAAACCATAATACCCGGCGAACTTGTAAAAAATAAAATAAAAAAAACCAGAGCGCAAAAAAAAAATCTGATGAAAAAGAAAAAACCCTACGCTAAAATATTAATCCATCTTCACCTCACGAGGGCACGGCGCAGACAGAGCTCCACAGGGCAGGGAAAGGCTTATAGTAGACATGCCCCTACTCGCGGTATAGCGAGTAGGGGCATTCGGAAAATTTTAATCTCCCTTATGCTATTATGGGGGTCATATTGACCCCCATAGAGTGAGGGGGGACATGGGGGCTTAGGAAGTGGTGGGGAGCACAGCTCCCCTTTGCTTCTATCTTTACATATTACAAGGAGGGAGCTGCATGCTGGTAGCTCCCTCCTTGTAATAAACTGAACGAACGAACGAACAAATGAACACTGATATTCAGTGTTTGTTTGTTCGTCTGACATTTCTACTCATTCATTCGTCTTTCTGACGAATGAATTGATAATATTCCCGTTCGCATGCACAAGTGTTTAACTGGGCATATGCGGGAATCTCACAGGGCTATCTAGTGTGGGCAGATGACGTGTCACACAGGGACTTCAATTACCCACACAAAGATAGCTGTGCCCTGAACATAGGTCCGGGCACAAAATAAAGTAAAAAAATAGGTAATATGGGGAGCCAAGAGGCATTTGGAGGTGACTAGGGGGTCAGTTAGATGTAGTGGAGTCGGGAGGGCGGTTAAAAAAAATGGGATTTGGCCATGACAGTGCCGTTTTAACTCCACCTCTAGTGGCTGTCTACCAGACAGACTGGGTGGGGATAGGGAAGGCTTAGAAGGTCAATCCCATGTTTTCTTTTAATACAGCTCCCACCTATTGCCCATGGGTGGGGGCAGGAGGTGGACAGTAATGTGTCCACCCCCAATTATTGAATTTCAGAACCCATGCCCACAGGCATATAGTATTTAAGAGTTACAAAATTTGGACAAATTACCAATTGCTAAAAATTTGGACTAATTGCAATTTGTCTAAAACCGAATATACTAATCTCTAATGACTCCCCATCAAGCCAACTGGGCCCCACATGACCACTGTTCTGGTGGAGCAAATGTGCATAACAAGGAGGTCCAAAAAACAGGGCACAAGAGAATACTGAGAACGGGCAGCAGCTGAAATAGCCTGCCCTTCGGTGGGTCGCCGCTCAGATCTCAAGCCGGTTTTAGCTCATCTTGTGCCATTACAGAAAGAACATCTATGAAACATATCAGACTGGTCCCACCCATACGGGCAGCCCAGATCCGAAATGCCAGCAAGTTCTCTCTGCACGAGAGATACCGCAATCCCAAACGATCGTTTCAGCCTTGTTCGGCATCATTAGTGAGGCATAGCTGATATCTCTCTAGGCACCGTGAGCAAGGGGTCCACGTCTGGATTACCCTTTAAACTTGTGGAGAGCAAAAAACAGGGCGCAAGAGAATACTGAGAATGGGCAGCAGCTGAAATAGCCTGTCCTTCGGTGGGTCCCCGCTCTGATCTCAAGCTGGTTTTAGCTCATCTTGTGCCATTACAGAGAGAACATCTCTGAAGCATATCAGATTGGCCCCACCCATACGGGCAGTCCAGATCGGAAATGCCAGCAAGTTCTCTCTGCACGAGAGATACAGCTTTTCATTTCTGAAACAGCACCTAAAGAAACCAACTGAAAGAAAATTGGAACTGGAGCACAATACTTGTAAAAGTACCAATCACATTAAAATACCAGAAGTAGGTACACAATATAGTTCTCGGCACATGTAATGCATATTCTACCCCTAATTTAAAAGTGCACCAATTTTTGGTGGGTTACAGTCATAATTATATACAAGAGATGAAAGAGGAATACACAATCCTAATTATTCCCCACTGAAACTCAGCCCTTATTGCTTATTTTTGTCTACAACATTAATTTTAATTTCTCACAAATACCACAGATTAGCAAATGACTTGCCAATAGCTGACCCAATACTCTAAAATGTACTTAGCAACTGTTAATTGAAGGAAGCCTTTTATAATGCAATGTTTTAACAATAATATTCAATAATAATCATTGTCATTGGAGATAATTGTGTCACTGAAGACAGTGTCGTCTATAATAAAAATAGGGCAAAGCATTTTCTTGGGCCCTCTGGATCTTGCGCCCTCTCCTTCCCCCACACACACACAATCACGTCTTTCACCCCAACACACTGGAACCATTCAAGACATACTTAGACAGACATATACACTGACAGACATACTGACACATATACAAACAGTCAGACATTCTAACGCACATATATTCACTGACAGACATACTGACACACACACACACACACACAGAGACATGCTAACCCACATATATTCACTGACAGACATACTAAGACATTCACAGATACATACTGACACACACAGACATACACTGACACACAAATATATACTGACTGATATATTGCCACACATTCAAACCTAAAAAAATATTTTTTTTCAATGCATCAAAACATGCAAACTAAAACTTTGTCATACTATCCATACCACAAAACATATTTCTTTAAAAAAACTCTAAATAAAATATAATGCGCATGTAGTAACTTTTAGAATATTAAAAGAATAGTGGGACACAAAGGGAAATGCATATATCCTACAGCTATAAATGTTTTTTCAAGTACTAGTAAGAGATTTGACAAACAAGCATTTGATATAATTTAACAGTGTTGTCTGTTTTCTCTAAGTTATAAACATTCTTACTTATGTTATTTTGATTAAATTATTTTAAACATACTATTTGTTTTAGGGCTTTTACTAGTGTTATGATGTATAGGTTGCTTTTGAATGTTTTCTTTATTTATATGTTTTTTCCTGCATGTATTTAAGTAGGTACCTTTTTTTCCTATCTAAGGAAGGGAATTAAAATAAGAAATATGACTGAAAACTAATGCTTGCATTCATAGTGTGTTTCTGTTAAATATTTACTGTGTGCCAACCAAAATATGTTATTTTTACCATTAAAAAAAAACGAAACATTTTTTCTTCTTTTTTTTTGTGAGACTATTATACATAAATCCTCCACATTTAAATTCCTACACATACTGCATCCTGTTAGCAAACTCTAATAAACCTTATAACAATATAATATATATATATATATATATATATATATATATATATATATATATATATTTATTTATTGTGATCCTTGTTTGCAGGTAGCACGGTCCTCTAGGGCAAAAACATGCACAGTCCTTGTAATTGCATATACTCCAGGCACTTTATTTGTAAGTTCACACAGGATACAGCAGTAAATGAAAACATAAATGTAACAGAAAACCCTATAAACAAAAACCTAGCTCGTCTGAGCACTAACTGATATTAGGTTCCCTATCTCTCAGGGTTAAACTAAACAAAACAATATTGCACCAACCTTATTAGAGAGCAACACTCTGCTATCTAACCTGTTGCTTTCCTTTCTGCACTCCCAGTGCTCCAAGCCAGCCTTGCCTTGACTGCTTTCCTTTCTGCACTCCCAGTGCTCCAAGCCAGCCTTGCCCTGACTGCTTTCCTTTCTGCACTCCAAGTGCCTAGTCTCCTTGACTATCTGGAGAGAACAGCCTCTCTCCTACCTGCTTCCTGGGAGGAAGCCAGCAATCCCTCTCTTTCACCTGCCTAGCAGGGAAGAGTTTATTCCCACTGCAACAGTTCATTAACTGCAGCTGAGCAGTGGGTTGGAGACGATCCCCCTGGCCTGGATCCATGTCTCCCCAGAAAACCACTAAACTGTGGAGTGGAGCATTGGCCCACCCTTCTCTCCAAATGCTCCACCCCAGGGGCCCATAACTAAACAAAGCTTTGGGTTGTGCAACACACAAGCTACACGTACTTCCCCTGGGGTTAAAAGGCCTATCTGCCTTCACTTTATCACAATATATATAATTCTTGTCTTTCCTCTTCCTAATACGGATGCTCCTCTCTCGCTCTCCCTTCAAGTCAGTGATATCCACATAAGCCCATCCTTGCAAGCGCGCTGTCTTGGCGTCATACTTGACTCTGGCCTCACCTTTGAGCCTCACATCCAGTTTGTTGCCAAATCCTGTAGATACCAACTTAAAAACATAGCCCAGATCCACCTCTTTCTTACACAAGATGCTACCAAGGAGCTTGTCTATGCTTTAGTAGTTTCCCGCATGGATTATTGTAACCCTCTCCTGATTGGTCTCCCCAAAAGCTGTATTGCCCCGCTACAGTATGTAATGAATGCCGCCGCCAGACTTATTTTCCTCTGTAGTGGGTCCTCTCACACCTCACACCTCTGCCAGTCCTTACATTGGCTCCCTGTATCCTATAGGAGTCAATTCAAAGTGCTAACCCACACATTTAAAGCACTGAACAATACTAGCTCCTCTTATATCTCTTCACAGATCTCCGCTCGTTCCCTACGCTCTGCCCGTGACCACCTCCTGATCTCTGCTCACACCCGTACATCTAACTCGCGCTTGCAGGACTTCTCGTGGGTTGCTCCTTTCCTATGGAATAGCCTGCCTACCCCCATCAGACTCTCCCCTAGTCTTCAATCCTTTAAGAAGTACCTTAAAACCCATCTCTTTAGGAAAGCTTATGGCCTCCCAGAGTAACCTCTACCTTACATACCTGTCTCTTGCTCTCTCCTATAGGGCGGCACTCTACTCTCTCCTCCAGCTCTGCTTTACTCCCACTTTATTTGATTGATATTTCCGGTCTTAATGTGTTTTATACCCCACCTACTATAGACTGTAAGCTCATTTGAGCAGGGCCCTCTTCCACCTGTTGTTCCTGTAAGTTTTCTTGTAAATGTCCTATTCATATTTACATCCCTCCTCTCATATTATTGTAAAGCGCGACGGAATCTGTTGGCGCTATATAAATGGCAATAATAATAATTATTATTATTCTAGAACAACAAATAATAAGGTGTGCTCTAACTGTAAATATTCCCACTTTTATGAAATTATATGAAGTGCACTATACCTTTAAGGTGCAAAAATGATAGTATATATAAAACAAGAAAACCAAACAAAAGTGCACTGTGTCTTTAGGACCTTAAAATATTCAAATATTCAACCTATTTAGCCAATATGATGTTTCATATATATAAGACGCAACTCTTAAGCTCTGAGGAAGCGGGTTGGTACCAATTAGAAATGGAAATGGTAGAAACGGAAAACCTATATCAATTAATTTGGCTAACTAAACAAGACGAAAGAATTAAGAAGGTCTGTTCTTCTAATAATTGCTTGAAATCAATTCTGATGGAGTGGGAAAAGTTGAGGATTAACAGCGGAATATGTAATAAAATACTGGGAAATTCTAACTTTAGTATTATACAATTAAGGATGAAAGATTTAAATACAAGTGAATGGACAGGGAAAGGCATTAATTCTATAAACCAAATACTATCGGGAGATAAAATTAAATCATTTGAAAATCTGATACAAGAATTTTCGCTACCTAGGAAGGAGTGGTATAATTATTTAAGAATTAGAGGTTTTATTAAACAGTTTTTGTTACATCGACCCACAGAGGGTATAGAAAACCTGATAGCTTTATTAAAAAATTAGAATGTACCGCAAATAGTTTCAAAGGCAAGGAGTGCTCTTCTTCAAATTGAAGCACCAAATAGGAATGTAAACATTCAGAAATGGAGTAAAGAACTAAATGTACAGATTCTCAAGACTGAATGGGATCAAGTATTATTCCAAACAAGTAAAATAATTCATTGTCTGAGCCTTCTTGAGGTATTATTTAAATTAATGAACCGCTGGTATCTAGTTCCCACCAGATTGCCCAAAATGTATACCTCTAATTCTCCATTGTGCTGGAGATGTAACGAAAAAGAAGGGACTTTTGGACATATATGGTGGGAATGCAGTAAGGTGAAAAATCTGTGGTATATGGCCTTCGAATCATTGGAGTACATTACAGAGACAAACATCCCTAGAGGCCATTATAATTGTCTATTCCACTTAAACTTACAATCACTCCTTTTTAAAGATAAATTGATATATGTCCACTTTGTAGCAGCAATAAAAATAATAATTGCAAGGAACTGGAAGAGTAATGTGAATTTCACACAGGCCCAATTATACTCACAAGTTCAATACCAACTAACTATGGAGGCCTTGGGATACCAGTCAGTAAAAATTAGAGATGTCAGTAATTTTTGGAAGGAAAAAATGGAGAGTATAGTCATACAAAGTCCTGGACAAAATAATTAGAATATTTTCTTTAATTTTCTTTTTGCTTTTTTCTTTCTTTTTTTTTTTTTTTTTAATATAAGGTAATGGAATAGAGGTTCCACTGATACTCCCCAAGTAGAGTATGCAATGCATAGTAGTGTTTGTTTTTGTATGTTTGTTATGTCTATCACACTAATGAAGGCACATGAAGTCAACTAATTAAGATATGATGATATAATAGCAAGAGAATTAGGATGACTTATACGGATAAATATAATGCACTTTAATCTTAGAGGAAATGCTGGATTAAAATTTTGGCATGCTTGGTGATCCTGTCAGTATGGTATCTGGATTAGTTTTATGTAATAATATTTTCGAGCACAAGATAAGTGGAATAGCACTAAATAGGAATATGGTAATGTGTAAGTTTTATGTTTCATTCAATTTGAGGAAAATGTATACATTTTTTATATTCATTATTGTTGATGGCAATGTTTTGTATGTCTTCAAAAGAAAAACAAAATAAATTATAAAAACAATTTTTCAAATATTCATTATATACAGGGAGTGCAGAATTATTAGGCAAGTTGTATTTTTGAGGATTAATTTTATTATTGAACAACAACCATGTTCTCAATGAACCCAAAAAACTCATTAATATCAAAGCTGAATATTTTTGGAAGTAGTTTTTAGTTTGTTTTTAGTTTTAGCTATGTTAGGGGGATATCTGTGTGTGCAGGTGACTATTACTGTGCATAATTATTAGGCAACTTAACAAAAAACAAATATATACCCATTTCAATTATTTATTATTACCAGTGAAACCAATATAACATCTCAACATTCACAAATATACATTTCTGACATTCAAAAACAAAACAAATCAGTGACCAATATAGCCACCTTTCTTTGCAAGGACACTCAAAAGCCTGCCATCCATGGATTCTGTCAGTGTTTTGATCTGTTCACCATCAACATTGCGTGCAGCAGCAACCACAGCCTCCCAGACACTGTTCAGAGAGGTGTACTGTTTTCCCTCCTTGTAAATCTCACATTTGATGATGGACTACAGGTTCTCAATGGGGTTCAGATCAGGTGAACAAGGAGGCCATGTCATTAGATTTTCTTCTTTTATACCCTTTCTTGCCAGCCACGCTGTGGAGTACTTGGACGCGTGTGATGGAGCATTGTCCTGCATGAAAATCATGTTTTTCTTGAAGGATGCAGACTTCTTCCTGTACCACTGCTTGAAGAAGGTGTCTTCCAGGAACTGGCAGTAGGACTGGGAGTTGAGCTTGACTCCATCCTCAACCCGAAAAGGCCCCACAAGCTCATCTTTGATGATACCAGCCCAAACCAGTACTCCACCTCCACCTTGCTGGCGTCTGAGTCGGACTGGAGCTCTCTGCCCTTTACCAATCCAGCCACGGGCCCATCCATCTGGCCATCAAGACTCACTCTCATTTCATCAGTCCATAAAACCTTAGAAAAATCAGTCTTGAGATATTTCTTGGCCCAGTCTTGACGTTTCAGCTTGTGTGTCTTGTTCAGTGGTGGTCGTCTTTCAGCCTTTCTTACCTTGGCCATGTCTCTGAGTATTGCACACCTTGTGCTTTTGGGCACTCCAGTGATGTTGCAGCTCTGAAATATGGCCAAACTGGTGGCAAGTGGCATCGTGGCAGCTGCACGCTTGACTTTTCTCAGTTCATGGGCAGTTATTTTGCGCCTTGGTTTTTCCACACGCTTCTTGCGACTCTGTTGACTATTTTGAATGAAACGCTTGATTGTTCGATGATCACGCTTCAGAAGCTTTGCAATTTTAAGAGTGCTGCATCCCTCTGCAAGATATCTCACTATTTTGACTTTTCTGAGCCTGTCAAGTCCTTCTTTTGACCCATTTTGCCAAAGGAAAGGAAGTTGCCTAATAATTATGAACACCTGATATAGGGTGTTGATGTCATTAGACCACACCCCTTCTCATTACAGAGATGCACATCACCTAATATGCTTAATTGGTAGTAGGCTTTCGAGCCTATACAGCTTGGAGTAAGACAACATGCATAAAGAGGATGATGTGGTCAAAATACTCATTTGCCTAATAATTCTGCACTCCCTGTATTTAAGACTTTTAGAAAATTCATTGCACTGTGACTTTAAAACTTTAAACGCATTCAGTGAACCAAAGTGCATACAATTACCAAAAAAGTGCATACAAAATAAATACCAATAATAAGAAAGGTGTAGAAAAAGTGCAATATGAGTATAAAGTGATTCATACTTTACTTACATATATCAGTATACACCAGTCTCCAAATTTTCATATATGTAAAAAACAGAAAGAAAAAAAACATATAGTGTAATAATGTTTGTAATATATAAGTACTGATAATAGTGCAATATCACTCACAAGGGTGGAGCAAATTAGTCTGCTCCAACTATAGATGCTCCTCTCCATCACTGCAATATGCCAAAAGCAATGTGCAAGGATTTTTGCCACCCTAGCCAAACAAAAATTTGCCGCCCCCCATATGCTCTGCCCGCCATGTGACATCACAATACCCCAGCCATATGATCTGCCATATGAGCCAACTCCAGTGCTGTGTGTATTTACTTTAAAAAGCCTTCAAGCACAGGCTATAGACACCAGAACCACTACATTAAGCTGTAGTGGTTCTGGTGACTATAGTGTCCCTTTAATGTGAGGTAAATTAGAGATTAGTACCACTAATTATATACTGGATTGCCTACTTACCACCACATGAGGACAAGATGATGATGATGATGGGCTCAGGCTGCAGTCTGGCTCCACTGGTCTGGTGTTAAAACAGGCTCTCTGGAGGCAGTGCTCACAAAAATCAACGAACAGGAAGCAGCTCTATTTTTTAGGGCCCCTTACACAAATCATGGTCTGGGCCCCCAGAGCCTGACCGTGAGTATGCCTACAAGGCTTACCCATGAGTTAGCTCACAGAGAGTGGAGTGTATGTGTGTAGGGGATGTGTTATGTGTTATTGTAGAGGATGTAATGTGTGTGTGTGTGTGTGTGTGTAATGGATGCTTTGTGTGTTTCTGTGTGTATAAGGGAAGCATGGTTTGTTTCTGTGTGAGTGTAGGATGCATTGTATGCTTCGGTGTGTCTGTATGTGAGTAGGGATGCATTGTATGTTTCTGTGCATGTGTGTGTAGGCATGCATTGTGTGTTTCTGTGTATGTATAAGGATGCATTGTGTATTTGTGTAGTGTGAAAGAGGGTTTGTAGGGTAGGATAGGGGCTGAGATAGGAGCAGCTCTAGTTTTGTATTATATTCATTTTCTTAATGTAAGAAATTATGACCCTCTTACAAGGATATTCTTTTAGGGAATGTGTGACAAATAAGACATAAACACAAGTGTATAATAAAATGTATTGTAAATATTCATTTAAGGATACTGTTAGATTTTAAAAGGATATACACAATATACATTATACATTATATCCGGTACATAATCAAAAGCTACATAATAAAAGGCAATACTTAAACATTTAAATGCAGGTCTTCCCCTTGCGCCTTCATCTTGGGTAATCTGGGACAGCCTCTCTCAGTTCACCATGGCCCTGCTTGCTGCGTTGTCCTCTCCAAAGAGAGAGAGAAAGAGAGAGCCTTCCTTGGTTGTTGTCCTTTTAAAGACTGATTCTTGGAGTAATAAACTACAAGTCCCAGAATCCCTTTTCCCTCCCAAAAGTGGTTTATCCCGCCCTCTTTCTCCAGAGAGTTCTGTCTTTACACAAGTCTTTCCCTTTGATCTTTTCCCTCCAGCTATACTGTAACGTTCTGAAAGAAGTGACCAGTTAGGGTTGGTTTCTGGGTGGGTTAGACTGCTTGGGAAAACACACACTTCCATGGTTTCACCTAGATGTCTATTACTCTGATCTCCTGATAACATGCAAGGAATACTGGATGGATGTAAGCTTTTGCTTTAGCAACTGAAAGCTTTGATCCTTATCACACTGTTATCAAGTAAATGACCCCAACTTGTGAAACCAGTCACATACACAGAAAGTTATATACAATATTGCAGTTTGGAATATCAATTTCTTACATTAATATCATTTTATTTGTATATTTTTTCTTTGTTTTGTGTCTTACACCCCACTTTAGTGTATCTCTTACAAGCCCCTTGTGTGTCTCTTATCCCCCCATCTTTGTTTGTTTCCTACATCCTCCAAACGCCTTTGTGTGTCTTACTCCCCCAAGCCCCTTTGTGTCTTACTCTTCCCAGCTCCTTGGTGTGTCTCTTTTCTCCCAGGCCCCTCTGTGTGTCTCCCTCACAAGCGACTCTGTGTGGCTCTCTCCTGAGCCTCCCTGTGTGTCTCTGTCTCCCCTACTAGCCCTTCTGTGCTTTTCTTTCACCCCTTCCTCAGCCTCTCTGTATGTCTTACACTCCCCACATCCCTTAATAATCTCTACTACTTCCCCCGTCCCTTAGTGGTCTCATCTCCACTTCTCCCCCTATCCCTTAGAGGTCTCCCCTTCTGTCCCTTACAGGTCTCCCCTCCTGTCCCTTAGTGTTCTCTCCTCCTGTCCCTTAGTGCTCTCCCCTCCTGTCCATTAGTGCTCTCCAATCCCTTAGTGATCTCCCCTCCCCACCTGTCCCTTAGTGACCTGCCCCCCTGTCCCTTAGTGCTCTACACTGCCCTCCTGTTACTTAGTGATCTTCTTTCCCCTCCTGTTCCTCATTGCTCTCCCCTGCACCCCCTATTCCCATACAGTCCCCTCTGTCCCTTCTCCCCTGTCCCGAATAGTCTCCTTCCTCCCCCACTTTTCCCTTATTGGTTCCCCCATCTTCCCCTTAGTGGTCTCCCCCCCATGTTTCCCTCGTGCCGTCTCCCCTCGCTTCCCTGGTGTGCCTCCTACCTCTTTGTAGTATGGCCGGGCGGCGCGGACGACGGTACAGGAGTTCTGTTTCCTGTTTCCGGCCGGACTGACAGAAAGTGCTCACTGAGAGAGCACTTCCTTTTAATCCACCCAGGTAGAGGAAACAGAACTCACAGAACTCGCGCTACACACCGCCCGTCCATGCAACACTGAGTGACCCGGTAGGAGGGAGTGCTGTGTGCTTCCCTCCTACCGGGTCACTCAAATCTGGCGCCTCCCAAGCTGGTGAGCACTGGCGACTGCCTAAGTCGCTTATAGGACGAGCTGGCCCTGTGTATACCCACGCAGGGACAGAAGTTCCATCAGCAAGTGTCAAATATTCTCCAAAAACTTTTGATAACTTTTATTAAAGTCACTTCACATAAAATATGCTCCAATAGGGGCAATATGGAGCAAAGTAAACACAGTCAATAAAATCCCTCTGGAATAGATAATGCAGAATACCGTCTTTGCAACAGCCCAAGTGCCGGCTCTCTTAGGGCTTAGAATATGCAGGATCAGCTTTCATACTCTTCTCATTTCTCTACGATCCAGTCGGCTTCTTCAGATCTGCCCTCTCACTGCTACCAATGATATTTAAGTCCATTCCATGGGCGGGACTCTCCCGAAAAGTCAGAAAATGCCAACTTGTAATTGGCTATCACCAAATTCATTTATTTACATGCAATTAAAGCCCATAGAACAAGCAAATAGAGATATCTGAATGTCCATACTGAAAGGAGAACTCATTACATTTAAAAGAAGAACATACTGCACAATCTAATAAGACAAACATACTAAAAAGCATTTTTAAACAGACACATATACTTAAAATACTTAAAAACATTATTATTATTATTATTATTATTATAGCATAATACTGTATAGACTTTTGCATGGACAAAAAAAATGTGGTTGTCCAAATTGCTTCATCGGACAATAAAAACTAATTTATGATGAACCATATTTCACTCAAATTCAATTTCTCCAAATGTAATTTACATATTTTCGTTTTAAAGAAAATTCAGACTAACCAATTCCATTTGTAGCCACTTAAGGACTGCATGACGGTCTATGATGTCTCAATTATAGAAACATAGAAACATAGAATGTGACGGCAGATAAGAACCATTCAGCCCATCTAGTCTGCCCAATATTTTGAAATACCTTTAATTAGTCCCTGGCCTTATCTTAAGTCTAGGATAGCCTTATGCCTATCCCACGCATGCTTAAACTCTCTCACTGTGGGTTGGTGTGGATCTTGGCATGAGTTTTTTTCACCCACAATGCTTTTTTGTTTCTTTGTTTACGGATTATGTGGTTGTTCAACTTTTGTAAAAGAAGTTTCTATGTTTTATAATAAAATGATTTGCCTTTTTCTCAGTAGCAGTACACATGTATCAGATACTTCTCTCTAACTGAATATATTATGATACAAAGCAGTCTATGCATTCGTGTTGTAGACCTGATCTTTCACTGAAAAGCACTTTTAATCCTATTCCTAGAGAATAAAAAGACTGAAGATCCGATCCATTATGTTTCATAATTATTTCTGCAAGATAAAATGTTAAGCAAATGAAAGCATTTACCCGTAATTGCTTAACCTCACAAAATTATCTCAAAGGGCATTCATTCAAACAGCTCTACAATAAAGCCATTAGAAATGTAACACAAAATACATAATTGACCTATAATTCATTACGAAACATAATTACAATAATGTTATTCACTGTAGTTATGGAACAAAAGGATAGGGAATTGCGAATTATTAGCACAATTAAATTAATAAACCAAACAACATTGCTGTCTTATCACTACTCTTTGGATTTAATAATAGCAAAAATAATGTTCAATGAAATAACAAAGACTTGACATAACATACTAACAAGATTTGTGGGCTGGAACGTACTTGTCATAGATTTGCTTTTTCAATTGGTTCAGACTTCAATAATGCATTCAATAGAGCATTTAGCAAGTTCACTATTTTATAAACTTGAGCCTTGATGTGAATGCATATGCAAATCATTTTGTTACGGGTAAAGACAAACAATGATAAAAATCTTTAGGATCTTGCTCTTTTCTAAAACTAATTTTGTTAATTTTAGAGGACAATAAATTCCCCATAGATTTACACCAAATGTTTGATATCTCTGTACGTATTCCATTCTAATAAAAAAGACCTGCGACGTAATGTCCTTTTGACAGTATCAAAGAAAATAGTCTTTCACTATTTGCATTATTGTGGGAATGTTGGATACAAATTCAGGAATGTTCAAAGCACAATAACCACTATAGCTCAATGTAGTGGTTATGGTGCAAGGAGTGCACTTGTATATTGTGACTGATTTAGGCAGTATGCTTTTGATTTTGGTGTCTATGGTCTCCTGACTTGCCAACTCTTTTAGTGAGTGATATTTTATTATAATTAGGGTTTATTCTTAATATTACTATGTCAGCTGTTTAAGAGATAACATCCTACTTTGGTATCCTTTAATATGGCAATCCCACATAATGAGAGCAAATTAGGGAGTTATCAATAAAACAACTGAAAGATCAGAATTAAAATAAAAAAAATATTTTACAAATTGTTGATCTTTTAGCTGTGTTTAGTAGATAGCGCCATAATGTGGTACTTTTACATGGAATTACCATATTCAAGGATACTAAATTAAGGAGCTATCTGTTAAAAAAAAGGACCCTAATTTGGAACCACCTCTAGTAGCCATCTGAGAAATGGCCAGTGGAGTTATCACTAGGCTGTAATGTAAACACTGTATTTTCTCTGAAATGACATTGCTTACAACAAAAAGCCTGAATGGAATGATTCTACTCACAAGAAAAAAATATAATCCATCATCGCAAAATAAGCTACTTATTAACCCCCAAAAAAATTCAGATTCTTCTTTATTCTGTCCTCCTTTATTCCGAATCACAAAACAAATGAAAAGGCTCGTTCATTGCTTGTTTCATGGGTCTTGAGAGTCGTCCCAAATGGTGTTTTGGAGTTGCAAGTTTGGATGAATCGCTAATCACCCCCAAATTTGGTGGAATCATAATTCAAACGAAACCAATTGCACACATTTTATATACTCTAATACGTGATGCCTAATTCTTAAACATTAATATTAAACATTAGTATGAAATATATTTATGGACTAATTTGGTTGGCTTAAACACAGCTCAAAACAATGCTTTACAGTTTTTATATTTAATGTTATGCGGCTAAATTGTTTTGTGAAGCAGCTGTCAAATAATATTATTTTTCATATGCTTTGGGAACACAGATATGCAAAAGTTTTCTAGATGTTCAAAAATCTATGATTCAATTCAAATGAAAAGGCACTTTTGGGAAATGATAAAAAGTCTATTGTTTCTTCGGTCCCTTTTTTGTTTACTTTAAAAGCCAACAAGCCTTGCATGGTTATGTAAGCAAAATGTCTGTGCAAATAAATGATAACCTTCATACTAAAATGGCAGAAGAATTGTTTATCAGGCATAAACATTTATATAATAATAGATGCTTATGATAGAGCTTTTCCTCTCTCTTTTCTTATTTAATGTACAAACTCACCTTACAGTAAATAATTTTTTGTCATAAAAATATGTGAAGCTTTTAAATTACAGTAATGGGAGGATTTAAGAGATTTTTTTTTTAATATAACCAGCTTCACTAATTTACCTATTTCGCATAGTAACCTTAGCATGGTCTACCGAAATGTTTGAAATCTTTCTTTTTATGTTCCTTATCTCAGGAATTACAATATCCCAATCGGAACCGCAATCAATCCACATAAGCCACGGGTGCTAAACTAGACCATAGGTCAGCACAAGTCCATTAGGGATAAATACCAGTAACAGAGAAGATGTCCAGGCACTCCAATAGCTTCAGGCACGTTTATTAGAACATGAGGAACACTCATTTATCCCAGTAATGTCAGTTTATGTCCTGGTACTTTGATATTCATATGTTATTTGATGTGTTTTGGTGTTATCCCTGTATCTAGACAATAAAATATATAGGCCTCAAGTTAAAGGGACACTATAGTCACCATAACCACTACAGCTTAATGTTGTGTTTCTGGTGTCTATAGACTGTCCCTGCAGGCATTTTAATGTAAACACTGCATGTTTACTTTGCTGGCTAGTAACACCTCTAGTGGCAGTTACTCAGACGGCCACTAAAGGTTCTTTCTAGTCCAGTGCTGAACAGTGAGCAGACGCTGAACATTCCCCATGGAGATGCATTGATTCAATGCATCTCTATGAGGAGATTGCTGATTGGTTCAGTGCAGAGTTTTGCAGCTCATGTGCAATAGCCAACCAATGCTTACCTATGGGAAAGCATTGGGCTGGCTGAGATCATCAAATTTGATGATCTCAGCCATGGAGGTGGAGTCAGTTGTGGTGAGACTGACGCGGCGTGGGGAAAAAAAGGTAAGTAAAATCACCTTTTCAAAACAATGCAATTGAAGCCGAGGAACTAAATGGTTAGTTTAACACTATAATTTCCAAAATTATTTAGCTACAAAAATCCTATTTAATGGTGTTATCTGTTGATAAATCACTTAGAAAGTTTTTTTCTAACAGATTTAAATAATTTGAAAAGTATATTAATCAACGCCATAGTTCTGCATTCATATGCAGTATGCCACTCAATTTTTAGGATTACCTGTGTTTTGCTTTTGATGTACAGTTGTATCATATTCAAGCAAACTTAACTAAAAGTTATCATTTCTGTTGTCTTAAGCAAGTGACAAGATTTAGTGATGATAAGAAAGAAAAATTACTCACTTAACGCCCACTAAGCCACAATTAGCAGCATATGCTATCCCCATTTTGATCTGGTCATTATTCAGGTCAGGTTCAAGACTTTCAACATATGCGCAAAAAGACTGTTAAGTCTCATCCAATGTTGCAACTTATCTGTCCTCTATGACATTTAAGCTTTCTTTCTTCAAATTAGTTTGCAACAACTGTCACATCAGACTGAGTAGGCAATTAATGTGTTAATTACCTAATAAGTTTGCTGCAGAAGTTGAAGGACAGGAAAATGAAGGAGTATTCATGACTGCTATAAAATATTCCTTTGGTGTTTAGAAATTAGCAGGGGTATATTGCTTTGTATTTTTAAGTTGGGATAAAATGGAATTGGGTAATAGCATGAGACATGACTGAGGGAGACAAGATTTTGTCACTGAAACATTAAATAATTAAAAATGAACATGGATATTTAAATGAACACTCATAGCACCATAACCACTATATGATGTTGTGGTGCTATGGTGCCAGGTGTGCCCTACCTCCATGTGATTGTAAGTTTGCCCTACCTTGCTAACAGATAAGCTACCGGAGGCTGATAAGCAGAAGTTTCCAGCACTTCTGTAGGTGTAGTAGAGGTGGACAGCTTATAAACTTTAAAATAGTTCTAAAGAGGATTGACTACTTACATTTGGAGGAACCAGGGTTAACAT
Source organism: Pelobates cultripes (assembly GCA_933207985.1). Classification (NCBI taxonomy): domain Eukaryota; kingdom Metazoa; phylum Chordata; class Amphibia; order Anura; family Pelobatidae; genus Pelobates; species Pelobates cultripes. The sequence goes on from OW240915.1 coordinate 41,481,813, forward strand.
GGTTGCATAACCACACCAATTATGGTGCTTGGAGTGGTCATTAAAAAAAAATATGGAACAATTGAAGGGATGATTAATATATAGGAGATTATATAATAAACAAAGTATACTGGTTCATAAGTATCATGGTAGTATACCCCAACATACAAGACTTAGTCCAACGAGAGACAAGATAGCAAGATACGTCTGTGGCGGAACCAACCTCGCCTGGTTGTTCGCCTGCTCCCTTTAGACTATGGCCCCATGTTTAACACTGTTCTTTTTCCCTGCATCTGGTCCCCTAGGGGAGTGTTCACCAGGTGGGAGACCTGCATAAAAGCCAGGCAGGTAGCCCCAGTAAATCAGTTCTGCTTGACCCTCAAACGAAGTGTCATCTCGAAATTGGGGGAATTAGATTGTATGCTGCTTCAGACCAATTGCCAGGAGTGTAAGCTGTTCGCATGATTTTCCCTGTTCGGCTGTTTCCAGCATTCGTGTGTTTCCCGTTCGGGAGTTGGTGAATTTGTGTGTTTCCTGTTCGGGAGTTTGAGTATTCATGTAGTTTGCAATTCGGGAGATTGGTGCTTGCAGTAGCTGCCTGTGCATCTGAATGGGGAATATCGCCTAAGTGGTTTTTAACCTCTTGTGTGCAAAACGGTCCGTTACAATTGGTGGCAAATGGAGGGATCATTCCCACAGCCCAGGAGGACAGCTACAGGGCAACACCATTCCTTGGAGTTACAAACTTAGGGCAACTCGAGCACTCATGCAGCGCCCCTGGGGGCAGAGGTATCCAGCGACTTGGAGCAGACAGGTATTGAAGGCTCTGGCTCTGAACATGATTGGCTGGCCGAGGTGAGGCAGCGAGTGGCCCAGTATGGGGATGATGTACCCATGGAGATACGCTGGACAATCAGGAACCAGGTCACGGCCGAGTGAAACACAAGGCTGGACCGAGAATTCCGGCTGGCCAAAGAGAGAGAGTATACTCAGCGGAAGGAGTGTTACAGCAGCCGAGTAGAGGCTACATCCGAGGAGGTTAGCCGTCTCTCCCTGAGGCAGCCGGAGGAACCCAAAGTAGGTGTCCTCATAGACTGGTCCTGTGAGGAACCACAACAGGCAGGTGGAGATGGGACCGAGGTCTCTCCACCAGGCCCACCGGGATGCTGGGCAGCCGGCCCAGATCCCCAGCAGCAGCCGGAGTTGCCAGGTGTGGAAGCAGGTGGTCCTTACTCGCAAATGTTAAGGGACCTCACAGACTGGTCATGGGAAGACCCACAGATGGCAGGTGCAGATGGGACAGTGGTCTCTCTACCGGCCCTACAGGGATGCTGGGCGGTTGGCCCAGATCCCCAGCGGCAGTATGTATCACAGGGAGCTGAAGGTGCCGCCCTTCCTCCCCAGCGGCAGTATGTATCACAGGGAGCCGAATGTGCCGTCCTTCCTCCCCAGCGGCAGTGTGAGTCCTAGGGAGCCGAAGGTGCCATCCTTCCTCCCCAGCGCCAGTGTGTCCTGCAGGGAGCGGAGACAGTCGGTCTCGCTCCCCAGCAGCAGGACAATATATTAAAAGGGGAGACAGTTGGTCCCCCTCTCCAACAGTAGAGAGTGTTCCAGGGAGAGGAACCGGTTATCACCTCTCCCCAGCGACAGGACAAATTATTAAAAGGGGAGACAGTCGGTCTCCCCCTCCAACAGCAGAGAGAGTGCCCGGGAGAAGAGCCTGTTACCACCTCTCCCCAGAAGCAGTGTTTTATATTAAAAGGGGAGAGCCTCATCCTCCCTCCCCAGCAGAAGGGTGTCCTACGAGGGGCAGAGACAGTCGGTCTTGCTCCCCAACCACAGGACAATCTATTGGGAGTGGAGACCATCGGTTCCCCTTTCCAGCAGCAGTATATGGTTCCTGTTACTCCTTCTCCCCAGCTGCAACTTATTCCCCAAAGGGGAGACCCTATTCTCCCAGATGACACAGACGGGGCCGTGACCTTGGTACCTGAACCCCAGGGATGCGGGGCAGCTTGTACAGACCATCAGTAGCAGGACCGTTTATTGGAAGGGGAGACAGTCGGTCTCCCCCTCTCACAGCAGCACCAGATCCAGAGTGAGAAGCCTGCTACCCCTTCCCCTCAACTGGGCTCCAACCAGGCTAATCCCCTAATAGAGCTGGCAACAGGGCAGAGTACCGCTGGTCTCTGCCCCCTCAGCAACCCACCAATCTAGAGTGCTAACACCCCCCACAGCCGTGGCGGAGCCCCTGGACATGGGTAAGCTACCCACTACCCCAGGTGCAGTAACCAATTCTTGTGGGTAGGTCACTCTGTTGATTATGTGTTGTGGGTGGGTTGCTGGACTAACCAGGGCACTAACCGACAGGAGGTCAGATACCCTGTTAGTCTGATTGGTAAAGGGGAGAAATGTGGTGGAACCAACCTCGCCACTGGCCACTGGAGGAGCCTAGTTGCTCGAAACCGGCGAACAAGACAAAGCAGGGATAAAGAGAAAAACTGAGTCAGGTACAGTGAGAGGATAAGTACATTTGCTTAACTAATATTTTTTTTGTTGTGCTTTGCATGACAAATCAAGATTGCTTGATTGCTTAGACATTTCTCAAGAGGTTTATATGACAATAATTACTAACATGAAATGTTGAGAACATTGCACTCTTTTTAGTTAATAGAAAAAATATCAGCAACTCAGTTCTCTGTAAAGAAAGGGAGAGAAAGTGAACCATACTAAGGCATAGAACTAAATGAGAGCATGTAAACAATAGATGAGACAAGGCCTTTTTCCAACCCTGGGCCTTTTTGAAGGCCAGCTTATTCAAGCCCCAGACTCAGATTTAGAGAGTACTTCCCATGTAGGGGACGACAGAAGGCCCAGGTGTTCTGCAGTCACCAGTGGTGGACGGTCTTTCTGAATTGTGGGTGTTTTTTTGTGGGTAGATGAGCATCAGGAGTAACTGGTGCTGGAGGAGAAGAGGCCCACTCAGCACCCCACTCCTCTCCCTCCTCACCTCCTTCTGCAACAGATGCTTAATGGAAGTCACGCACATCTCCAGTCCTGCTCAGAAGCACTGGAAAATCTCATCCAATCTCCTGAGAGATTGTTCCACTGGGCCAGGATAATCTCCAGAGATCTGTATGGAAGTATTCTTTGAAGGGAGATGAGCATTTGCCATCTTGCTGAGGTCTACGCCTCCCAAGCGTGTGTGTGACAGACCCATCTGTCTGGATTATAACTGCGTTGTTCGTCTGTTTTGCCGTTTTCATGAATTTCCCCGTTCGTATGCTTTGTTCAAGAGAATGTCGGTTTTGTCGAACGGAACTACCGAACGGACGGCCACCCAGAAGAGAAGTGTGCTGCTGGTTAACCTATTGATCCCAATTAGAACGTTGCGGTTAACCACAGACACTTCTCAATTAAAAACCGAATGCCGGGTGGTCGTCGTTCGTATGTCGACCACGAGGCGGCGGCCATTTTGTCCATGCGAACGACCAGCGGTGTTCGACGATTATTTCATGGATCGGAAAACGGACACTTTTTCAGCCGAACACCGCTGAAGCCGTCGACCTCCCCTTCTCAATCGACAAAAGCATACGAATGCCAGCCGTTCGGGAGATTCAACCACACGAATGGACTTAACCCAGATAGCCGTCCCATGGAGTCAATCGCATACCGAAGAACTGAAAGAGACTTTGACTCCATGGCGATTGAACTGTGCGAATGGGATCTGAGCGCTATTCTCCAATAATGTGCCCTCAGATCCAGGCTATCTGGGGATATGCAAGACTGATGTAAAATGTTCAGCAGTTATTAAGTTATGGATTTTTGTGTGTTTTTGTAACTTGTATCTAAAATGGCGATTGCCTCTGCTCGGGGAGATAATTGAATTACTTCCCAATTATCCCCCGAGCAGAGGGGAGGGAACTGTACTGCATGCTGGGAATATTGTGGGGATGTATGTCCAGAATGTCCCCATGTCCCTCTGTGATTTCAGTCTCCCATTTGGTCCCCTAGGGGAGTGTCCACCAAGTGGGAGACCTGCATAAATACCGGGCAGGTAGCCCACAGTAAACCAGTTCGTGTTTTACCCTCAAAGCGGAGCTTGGTCTCGTTATTGGGGGGATTTGGATACCAGCGGCGAGAGACTGCTTACTTGGATTATTTGCCGCTTGGGAGATATTGTCGTTCGGTTATTAATTGCCGTTCGTGGATTTGCGGCTCGTGAAGGGAATTAGCCGTACAGGTACCGTTCGGGAGTTTGGAGTGTTCCCTGGCTGGCGGTTCGCCTGGTTTTATTATACCCGCTACCCGACCACATTATTGCGAACGGGGAATACTCGCTAAACGGCGGTTTGTACATTTCAGTTCCTGGAGGTACCGTAACAACTGGTGGCAAGCGACGGGATGATCCTCAACGCCCAAAGAGACCATTACAACCAGGACTAAATGGAATTACAATACCAAAACCTGAGGAGGGCTACCCTAAAGGATTTATTGGAGCAAAGAGGGGGACAAGCCAGTAACCCCAGGAAGAGGGATATTATTGCGTTATTGCTGGAAATGGATGGAGTACCAGCGGCAGAGGGAACCAATGGACCCAGCACAGCTGACAGAACCCCCGAGGAGGCAAGCTTTGACCGGGCGGTAAGAATCAGGCTGGCACATTATGGTCCCAACCCGACTACAGAGACCATTGACCGGGTCATGGCAGCTGTGGAGGCCAACCTGCTTCGCCAAAGCGGTGCTGCAGCAGCCCCAGTCACAGCAAACCCGGGGGATAGGAAAAAGGTACCATTCACTGCGTTTAAAGCCTTCAGTGAAACAGAAGGAGAGATCGATGGGTACCTTGCTGATTTTGAGCGCCAATGTGCCCTGCACAAGGTACCCCTGGAAGACTGGGTCACTATATTGTCCGGCAAGTTATCCGGCCGGGCCAGCGAGGCATTTCGGGCCATTCCTGATGAGGAGATTGGGGATTATGTGGCCGTCAGGGAAGCTTTACTCTCCCGGTATGCCGTTACACCTGAGGCATACCGGAGGAGGTTCCGAGACACCGTCAAGACCTCTGGGGACTCATACGTGGAATGGGCATGTAAGGTGCATCGCACAGCCGCCTACTGGATGGCGGGGTGCCAGGCTGTGTCCGGAGAAGAGGTGCTGCAGATGTTTCTTTTGGAACATTGTTTTGATAAATTGCCAGCAGGGGTCAGAGAGTGGGTAAGGGACCGTAAACCCTCCACTCTGCACGAAGCAGCTCGCCTGGCAGATGAGTATACTGACGCCCGCAAACTGGACAGTCTCATCAGCAAGGCTCCCGCCAGAGTGGAATACAGGCCAACAGCACCAATAGCAGCCAACCTATACCAGCCTCCCATGAATCGCCCATCGGCACCGCCTCCATCTGCCCCGTACCAACAGCCACCTCGGTTCAACTCACGGGAGTATGCCCAACCCATTCGGTGCTACCTGTGCAAGCAACTAGGGCACAAGCGACCCGAGTGCCCGATGAACAGCGCCAACCAGAACCAGTCCTGGAGGAGACCAGCCGGCGGCAATCCACGACCCCCCATCCCAGCCGCTCACTGTGTAGAGGAAGAGGAGTGCTGGGGCATCCTGCATGAGGCAGACCCCGTTCAGGCTGCCCACCGGGATAACAGGCAGCACCACCGACAATGTGTAAAAGTCAATGGGAGGGAGGTCAGTGGTCTACGGGATACCGGGGCAACCATGACTTTGCTCCAGAAACACCTGGTATCCGAAGCCCAACATACAGGGGACACGGTCGCCGTACGAGTAGCTGGAGGTGCCGTGTTCCGTCTGCCCGTTGCCCGGGTACATTTGGATTGGGGAGTGGGCGCTAGACATGTGAATGTGGGGGTCATGAAGGACTTACCAGCGGATGTCCTCCTTGGCAATGACTTGGCGCCCCTTGTTTCCGCCTACGCTCCCATGGGTCCTGCTGAAGTGGACGCTGTCACGACCCGTGCCCAGACCCGTGCCGCCGAGACCGGCCCACCTGCTGTTGAGACCCAGGTAAGACTCTCTACCCCGACTTGTACCTTAGACCAGGCCCCTTTAGGCTGGGATACCCCAGAGATATACGGGAAGGAAACCAGGGAAGACCCGACGCTAGCAAAGTACAGGGCCAGGGCCGATTCTGGGGGAGAAGGAGTAGATGGGGAGCACTACGAGTGGGTGGGGGATAGACTCTACAGGATCCCGAAACCGCCCCAGAAGCCGAATACCCCTCCGCAGAATCGACAGCTAGTGGTGCCCGCAAAATACCGGCAGGAGATTCTGCGGATTGGGCATGATGTGCCATTAGCCGGCCATCTAGGTTCCCGCCGCACAGCTCATAGGATCACGCAAAATTTCTTCTGGCCCAATTTTAACCGAGATGTGCGGGTCTATTGTAGCACGTGTGACACCTGTCAACGGGTAGGTAAGCGGGGGGATCACCCAAAAGCTAGGCTTCAGTCGATGCCTATCATTGGAGAACCCTTTTCCCGCATAGCCGTTGACATTGTGGGTCCACTGGCCAGGGCTAGTCCATCAGGTAAGAAGTATATTCTCACCGTGGTGGACTATGCCACACGCTACCCAGAGGCAGTAGCACTGTCCAATATAGAGGCAGAGACGGTTGCTGATGCCCTGGTTAAAATCTTCACTAGGGTCGGGTTCCCTCAGGAGATTCTCTCCGATCAGGGAACCCAGTTCACCGCTGTGCTTACCCAGCAGCTGTGGAAGGTGTGCGGCATTAAACCGCTGCTTAGCTCACCTTATCACCCACAGACTAACGGTCTCTGTGAACGATTTAATGGTACCCTCAAACAGATGTTGAGGACCTTTACTGACACTTGCAGAGACTGGGAGCGATTCCTGCCTCATCTGCTATTTGCATACAGAGAGGTGCCTCAGGAATCTACTGGGTTCTCCCCCTTTGAGTTACTCTATGGGAGAAGGGTCCGCGGACCCCTAGATCTCATTAGAGGACACTGGGAGGGGGAGACAGAGCAAGAAGGGACCCCCATAGTACCATATGTCCTGGAACTCCGGGACCGCATGGAGAAACTGTCCCTGATGGTAAGGGAGAATCTCCAGGCGGCCCAGGGGAGACAGAAACGGTGGTACGATCGGGGGGCCCGACAGCGGATCTTCCAGGTTGGGCAGAAGGTTCTGGTACTCAAGCCTGTGAAGACGAACAAGATGCAAGCATCTTGGCAGGGCCCGTATAAAGTGTTAGCTCAGGTATGCGATACTACCTACCTTATAGCCAGCTGTTCAGATGAAAGGATTCAACGATCCTTCCATGTGAACATGCTGAAGGAGTATCAAGAACGACCAGAGGATGTTGCGGCAGTATGTGCCCCAGCTACTGACGACCCCGAGAACTTACCGCTACCTGACTTGCTAGAGAGGGACCCCCAGACAGACCTTACTAGTCTTGTACAGCTAGGGGACCGACTAAACCCGGCAGAGAAGGTACAGGCAAGACAATTACTGTGGGAGAAGCAGGCCACGCTCTCCCAAGAACCCGGGTACACTACCCTAGCTGTACACAAGGTCGAGACACCCGGACAGAACCCCCTACGGCAACCCCCATACCGTATCCCTGAAGCAGTCCGAGAAGGAATGCGGAAGGAGATACAGGAAATGACCAGGCTGGGGGTTATCGAACATTCGGACAGTCCTTGGGCCTCGCCTGTAGTCCTGGTGCCTAAGAAAGATGGGACCACCCGGTTCTGTGTGGACTACAGGCGGCTCAACGAGCGGACCACCACTGACGCCTACCCAATGCCCCGGGTAGACGAGTTATTAGACCGTATTGCCAGGGGGCGCTATCTGACCACCATAGACCTGTGCAAAGGCTATTGGCAGATCCCCTTGGCCGAGGATGCTATCCCCAAGTCGGCATTCGTCACCCCATTTGGCCTATACCAGTTTAAGGTTATGCCATTTGGGATGAAGAATGCTCCGGCTACTTTCCAGCATATGGTGGATAGGCTCCTCGATGGCTTCCAGGACTTTGCATGTGCATACCTGGATGACATTGCGGTCTACAGTGAGTCCTGGGAAGACCATTTAGTACACGTGGGGGTGGTGCTGGATAAGATTCGGGCCGCAGGCCTGACCTTGAAGCCAGACAAGTGCCATCTAGGCATGGCAGAAGTACAGTACTTGGGTCACAGAGTAGGCTGTGGGAGCCAGAGACCGGAGCCAGCCAAGGTATAGGCTGTAGCTAACTGGCCCACACCTATCACCAAGACCCAAGTGCTAGCTTTCCTGGGGACGGCAGGGTACTACCGACGTTTTGTCCCCGACTACAGTACGGTTGCCAAGCCCTTGACTGACCTGACTAAGAAGAATTTGCCTAAGCAGGTCCTGTGGTCTCCAGCTTGTGAAGCCGCGTTTCAGGCACTGAAGCAAGCTCTTGTTAATGCCCCTGTCCTGGCTGCCCCAGTCCCTAACAAACGTTTTCTTGTAAATACAGATGCTTCCATGTATGGACTGGGGGCTGTGCTAAGCCAGGTCGGGGAAGATGGAGGAGAGCACCCTGTCGCATACTTGAGCAGAAAGTTACTACCCCGCGAAGTAAGTTATGCGGCAGTGGAGAAAGAGTGTTTAGCCCTGGTCTGGGCACTGAAGAAACTGAGCCCTTATCTGTATGGACAAGAATTTTCCCTTATTACGGACCATAACCCCCTCGTCTGGCTTAACCGGGTCTCAGGAGACAATGGCAGACTGCTGAGGTGGAGTTTGGCACTACAGCCATATAACTTCACCATTAGCTACCGACCCGGTAAGCAGAATGGGAATGCAGATGGGTTATCTCGGCAAACAGACGTCCCTACTCCTCCTCAGTCCGGACATCCCCAAGTTGACCCGCCAAAGGGTCAAGCCGGGTCTGCCGGAGTGTTCCACAAGGGGGGAGCCGTGTGACAGACCCATCTGTCTGGATTACAAATGCTTTGTTCGCCTGTTTTGCCGGTTACATGAATTTCCCCATTCGTATGCTTTATTCAAGGGAATGTCGGGTTTTGTCGAACGGAACTACCGAACGAACGGCCACCCAGAAGAGAAGTGTGCTGCTGGTTAACCTATTGATCCCAATTAGAACGTTGCGGTTAACCACAGACACTTCTCAATTAAAACCGAATGCCGGGTG
>OW240915.1:41491057-41501543 GCA_933207985.1 Pelobates cultripes
AAACATACTCGTTTTCTTGGCACTATAGTGCCCTGAGGGTGCCCCCACCCTCAGGGACCCCCTCCTGCCGTGCTGGATGGCGAGGAAAGGGGTTAAACTCACCTTTATTCCAGCGCCGGGCGGGGAGCTCTCCTCCTCCTCTCCTCCTCTTCGGCTGAATGCGCATGCGCGGCAGGAGCTGCGCGCACATTCAGCCAGTCTCATGGTAAAGCATTTACAATGCTTTCCTATGGACACTTGCGTGTTCTCACTGTGATTTTCACAGTGAGAAGCATGCAAGCGCCTCTAGCGGCTGTCAATGAGACAGCCAATAGAGGATTTGGAGGCTGGATTAACCCATTTATAAACATAGCAGTTTCTCTGCTATGTTTATAAAAAAAAGGGGTTAATCCTAGAGGGACCTGGCACCCAGACCACTTCATTAAGCTGAAGTGGTCTGGGTGCCTAGAGCGGTCCTTTAAGCTTGAACAGCAGGTAAATCAAAATATATTGACAGTAGATAACAATACAAAGTAAATAACGATAAGTTACATAAGTTATTGGTACAAAAAGCAATTGGTGAAGTACATTGATGTTTACATGGTATAGCATTCACTAGATATGATCTGTACTGTGGACATAACAGTTGAAAAAAGAAAAAAAACTCTTCAAGTGTCACAGCAATCATATTCCAATAGAGGAAACATATGCAGTTACATCATTTTAAACATAATAAATTCAGTTGTCATTCACCATCAAATGCAGTAATGTACAGCCATAAGATAACCAACTACCCAAGAAGTTTTTTGGCTCCTTCATAGGGATATCCCCTTCAGGAGTATAAAAATGGAACAGAAGGAAGAGGAAGAAAGAAGGAAAGGAAATAATAGAGAAGAGGTAGAAGAAGGAAAAAGAAGGTTGCCGTGGAAAAGGTATGGAGTGGCACCCAGATGTCCCGCATACCTACAAACAACCCCTGTGACTCTGTCTGTCCATCCTCTCCAAGAGTAAGTCTTTGGTGGTGAAAACTACATCTGTCTGTTTGTTAGTTACTAATCTCCAGAGAAAGCCTCCCATGGTCCACACACTTTTGTAAAGGTCTTCATGATCCTCTTACCTGGGCAGTCAACTTGTCCATTAGATAATTGTCTTTGAGTTTTAATAGCACCATTTCCATGTGTGGCACATCTGAGCGAGTGCCTGTCTGGCTATGAGAAGAATTTTGTGGAGTAGTTTTTGTTTCGTACTCATACACCGAGCGGTTTGGAATACCCGCAGATCAGAAATCACCTATTATTTAAAACAAAAATTACCCATCTTACCTCAAAATGTTTGTACCCTAGGGCATTCAAACCACATATGTGCCAGCTATATGTGGTAGGTATCCCCCAGGAGTGGCATGTCTGCCACCGAGAGAGCAACTGGAACTGGATTTTTCGATAAAAGGTTTGAGTAATATTACAAATAACAGGGGTGATAAGGGCAGCCCTGTCGAGTCTCTTTGTTGAAGCGTAATAGTCTAGTGTCGGCTCCTGTGATTTTTTAACTGAGCTGATGCACTGGTGTACTTTGCATGTACTGCTGTGATAAAAGGGTTTATGAAACCTAGATAATTCAGGAGTTAAAAAATGTATAGCCACTTCACCATATCAGTTTCCAGAGAAGCTCAGTATTCCTTCTAGTATTTTCAAAAAGCTGACTTCCATGGCTGATCAGCGATATGGGTCTATATGTTTCAGGCAATGTGTGGTCCTTACCTGGTTTAGGCAACAAAATTATATTTCAGATATGCCATCCCCCGGTCATAAGATCATTAAAGAGGAATTCCTGTTGTAGCATTAATTCCTCTTGAAAAGTCTTGTAATAGATTATATTTCTAGCGACCTTATGGCTTGATATCAGGGCACCCGAGCTGTCTTCTGTGGATGATTTTAACAGATTTAACTTCTTAAGATAGCTGTGGATTTGGTCTATAGCCGTGGCAGACCCAACGTCCTTTTCAGCGAGTGATTATATAGTGCCTCATAAAATTCTGTAAAGATTTTCGCTATGTGTGCAGGGAATATCTTTAATGAGCCAGCGCTCGCTCTAACTGTTGCTATGTGGGGATGTCTCTGTCAAGGATGCAGGGTTCGTCTGAGCATGGTATCCATCTTGTTGGATTTTTCATAAAATGTCCATTTAGACCCTTTTAAGAAGCATGCTGTATCTTAAAGAAGTGTATCTTTGATTGAGTGTCGTAGAGCTTGCAGTTTAGATAACTTGTTTGGAGTAGGGTTGGTTTTGTTCTATTGTTCAGTCCTACGAAGTGATTCTAGAAGCTGGTTAGGCATTTTCCCTTCATTCAAATGGAACCAAACAGTGGCTCCCTGGCATCCGTTCACATGAACCAAACCCACGAATTGTCCTCAGCAGTACTTAGTCGCGACTGCTAAGGAACTAATTTCAGCATGAAGACTTTGTGTGTCCCTGGTCACCTCAGCAGTACTTAGCCATGAATGTTATGGAACTGATTTCATCATGAGGTGACCGTGTGGTTCCTGGACAGCTTGGTCTGGGGTTTTGTGTTTTGGGGTACTTTTGTGGTTTTATGTTTTGTGTTGGACTCTCTGTTCCTGGGAGATAATTAGCTCACCAGTCTTTAACTCAATTATCTCCCAGGCCCAGAGATTCCTTGGTGGGACTTGTGTTGAATACAATGGAGACCCCATGCTGGGGTCTGTTTATAAAAAGCAGAGTTTGGCTCATTAAACTCAACTGTACTCCCAGAACTATGTGTTGTCTAGTTACTGGGAGTGGAAAGGGCTAATCACTGCTCAGTACCTTGTTCCAGCTCGTGGAGGATTCAGCAGGGAAAGTCCTTGTAAGGACTATAGCTCCCAGGATTGTGTGTCATCCAGTCCCTGGGAGGAAATAGAGCTAGTCCCTTATTTTGTTCCAGGATGGAGAGGCTCCAGAGGACCCCAGTCAAGTCATGGTGACTGGGGCAGAAGTGCTGAAGTTTTCCCCAGTCCTTGGTGGAGGTACCCAGCCGGGGTACAGGGAGCTTCACTGCAAGTCCGTGGCAAATGTTCGTGGGAAGAAGAGTTTGTCACAGGGATGTCGTGCTAATGTTGCCAAGGTATATTGTGGTCAGATGATGTGATGGAACCCACTTCTGTTTTCATGCCTTATTGTATCCAGAGGCTGTATCCAGAGAGAAAATAATAAATTCTCGAGTAGGTATTGTGCGGAGCCGAATAGTACATAAAGCCAACTGTATCTCGGTGTTGAGCCCTCCATGTCGATGAGCCACTTTCACCTGATAAAGTTAGGAGTTAGTTCATCCTGTCCACCCAGACCATGAGAATGCAGAATCACTTGTTGCAAACTTCTGTTGAAGGCAGGACACAGCACTGCATTGAGCTCTCCCCCTCCCCAGTAATACAATTCCGTGTTGTAAAGTGCTGAGTGCAGAGCTCAGCGAATCCCAAAATGTTGGCGCCGGTGCAATTGAAACGTAAATATTAATAAAGTGGATAATTTGGGAGACTAACCAATCTGTAATTTTAATGTATCATCCCTACAGATCTGGCCTATTCTGGATAACCAATCGTGGGCATCATTTATCGATAAGTAATGCCACTCTGTTATGTTTACAGTGTGCTCTAGCCTCATAGGTAGTGCTGTATATGTGGTCTTTGAGTGCTATGCATGCTGTCACTGGAATGTGAGTCTCTTGGATGAAGGCAATATCTGGGTTAAAACATTTAATCTCCCTTAAGATTAAGTGGGGTTTGGGTCGCTGCTCCACCACTCCCAAGGGACAGCAATCCATTCAGAAGCAATGAAACATGGACCATATGACTGATTCTACTTCAATTCTACTTCAATTCTTGAGTAGGTATTGTGTGGAGCCAAATAGTACTTAAAGTCAACTGTATCGGGGTGTTGAGCTCTCCATGTCGATGAGCCCCATTCACCTGATAAAGTTATGAATTAGTTCATCCTGTCCAAGTCCAAGTCCTCACTACCGTTTCACAAAAGGTCATTGCTTCTCTTTAAACTCATGCATTATAATGTTTCTAAAAGAACATGAATTTTATGATCTTTGTATAGCATTCAACTATTTTACATACATAAAAGCTTGAAATTGTAGCATTTTGTTAGATGTGTTACCCAATATAGTAGAACAGAACATAGATACCATGTTGATCCATTATAAAATTATGCATCTCTGTGAAATGAAATGCTGTGTTAATTTCCAAAATCCAAGATTACCATTAGGCTTCATGGGAACTTCCATCGGAGTTCCATGGGAGGTACATAGATTTTCCTGCATGTCACAAGTTATTGCGTTGTAGGCACCATTGGCCATTTGCAGACCCAATAATATGTGTCAATTACGTGTTGGCAAATATACTGTCGATCAACCTACAACCTGCATATACTGTTGATCGATTTAGAGATTAGGCAAAGCTGCAAGTATTAGATGAGTGATATCTACAAATCCATTACAACATACTAGTAATTATGGGCAGAATTATCCAGGTTTCCATCTGTTTCATCAATACTTCCTATAACAATTGTTTTACGATGAGAAAGTTAAATTTTATTAAGGAAACAGTAAAATTACAATTATAAGTGTGTCTCCCAAGAAATCATAAGAAATCATATTTAGCTATTTAGACTGAGATATACATTTAGACGATATAAGGACTCTTAGAGACATGACCTGCATTGAAAGCTTTATCTGCAATTTTTAAAGTTCACCTAACATTTAAGTTACTTTACTAAATTCTTAATTATTTAATAAATATTTAGAAGGAGTGAATTCATCTATGGATCACAGTAACAGAAGACGGTAAAAGTAGCATCAGCATCTAGGTAGCAATTTAACATTCCATATAGGATTGGGTTCTCAGTAGGATTTTACAGATGGGCATAGTTTGGCTACCAAGGAATATGGCTGTTTACCCCCTTGACCTGCACCTGGCCAGGCTCTATATTTTTGCTAATATAGCCGGTAAACCAATGATAGGTCAGCCAAAATGCCCCAATAGTTCTGCTCATCGTCTCAACTCACCATCGACTCGCAGTGCTAAACCATAGGACAAGTTCCTCTCCACGCTGTTGGACTTGATGGCACTCTGGTGCTTGTTGGCACCTAAATCACCAACCTCATCTGTTAGCTTGCATGATGCACCAGCAGGGGCGTCACTAGGGGGCACATGCAGTGCCCCTTTCCCCCCCTTGTGCCTGCACCCTATTGAAAATGAAGTCGGGAGCACAAGCTGCAGCAGCACTGTCACTGTGTCTGTGGAACTGTGTTCCACCCTTTTCCCACGTGCGGCCAGAGGGGGCACTGTGCTGGGAAAACTTCCTCCTGGGTCATAGAGAGCAGCACAGTGGAGAGACAGGGAGAAGAAGCTCAGCTCTGCACAGAGGCATCCAGGCAGCTGCAGGTAAATGTGAGTCAGTGTGTGTGGGTGTTGGTTTGTGTGTATTGGTCAGTCTGTGTGGGGTGGGTCAGTCTGTGTGTGGGGGGTCAGTCTGTCTGTGTATGGGTCAGTCTGTGTGGGGTGGGTCAGTCTGTATGGGTATGGATCAGTCTGTGTGTGGGGATGTCAGTCTGTGTGTATGTATGGGTCAGTCTCTGTGTGGTGGGGTCAGTCTGTGTGTATGGGTCAGTCTGTGTGGGGTGCGTCAGTATGTGTGTGTATGGGTCTGTCTGTGTGTGGAGTGGTCAGTCTGTGTGTGTGTGGGTCAGTCTGTGTGTGGGGGCATCAGTCTGTGTGTATGTATGGGGCAGTCTGTGTGTGTGTATGGGTCAGTCTGTGTGTGGGGGGCAGTCTGTGTGTGTATGGGTAAGTATGTGTGTGGGGGCAGACTGTGAGTGTGTATGGGTCAGTGTGTGTTTGTGTGTGTGTGTATGGGTCAGTCTGTGTAAGTACTTGAGCTTCAAGAGAGATTCCTTTCATCTCGTGACCTCCCCTGTACCCGATGGATAGGCAGCCTTCTCAACCACCAAGGATCTGATTGTGCCACCCTCTCCCTGCAAGGTAAGATCAGGGAAAGCGGAATATTCTTTTTTTTAAAACAAAATTAAAGTACAAATTGTAAAGCTCCTCCCTATCCTACTCTATACACCCCCCTGAACACAGTACACCCCTCACTAACACAGAGTACACCTTTGCATACACACACAGTGCACCCCTCACACACATGATCTCTTAACCCACATACACACTTCTTCCCCACATACCTTCATCCCCCCACACACACAAACACACACATACATACATACATGCTTCACCCCATTACACACCGAATCTCATATATATATATACACACATACAAAAATACACACTTCAGCTCCTTGATAAGCACACAATGCAACCTCAATACATAAAAAGGTGTCTTGTCTGTAATAAGGAAGGTGGTGCAATGGAACCACAGGGAGTGCTGGTGTTATGGTTACACTGGGGCCCATCGACTGGCCCATGCAGTTAGGGCCACGTGATGGGCATGTGTCTTCAGGGGCCCAAAACAGTTTTTGCACCAGGACGCAATCTAAATTTGTTCCATCACTGTGCAGTAGCTTCCCGTATGCAAGCTCTGTCCCCAATCTCTGACTGAGACACACACATTCTGACAGACATATAGTGACAGGACGCAAGGAAGCAGAGAGGAACTGTAGGAAGGTTATTGCTCCCTCGCGCACCGCCTCCTTTATTCATGCCGCGGCCGGCTTTAATGTTTCCTGCACGGCTTTGCAAAAAGCTGGCAAGTGCCAGGACGAAATGTCTAGTCACCATGGCGACCTGGCACCTGGAATTTGTCGAGCTTCGTGTATGTATGTGTGTATATATACGTTTAATAACTAGCCCCCTACTTTTGTCCCTGACCCCTTATGTGCCCCCCGAATTTGCTTCCCTGCACTTAGAACTTAACACATTGGAGGGCCGCATCTCAGTCCTGGATGCATCTGCCAGATACTTCACCCAGCAGCACCAGGCTTCGGAGGCAGGGCCCTCTTCACCAAATTCTCAGGAATGAGGAGCCCACACTGATAGAAATTGACTAAGCAAATAGGGCCTTGTGCCCCTCCTACCCAGACGGTTCTCCAAGTTACATCATTTGCCAGATAAATTCCTACTCGATGAAGGAGCATATTGTGGCGAAACCGGCCTCGCCACGTGTCCTTGGAGGGGGCTGCTTGCCCGCCTCTTGCCTTTGGACTATGGACCAGACTTTATGTGAATGTGTTATACCCCAGATAGGAATCCCATGGAGCCCATTCGTATGAAACTGACTGTAAAGACTTTGGCTCCATGGCGATTAAACTGTATTTGCGTGGTCCGAGCGCCATTCACTTAATAATGTGCGCTCAGACCTGAGCTATCTGGGGATATGTGAAATGTCTGTGTGTTATGTGTAAAATGTGACTTTATGTATTTTAAAGTGTTTTGTGTCTTTTTGCAACCATGTGCTTAATGGAGTCTTGTGTCTGTCCTGGGAGATAATTGAATTACTTATCTCCAGGATAGAAGACTCTGAAACTGGTTTGGGCCAGAAAGCCATGCTTCATTTAGTCACAAAGGACTTTTTACTAACTTTTGAACCCCTTGTCTGATTTGTGCCATTTTTGAATATGTTGTTCCCCTGAATGGATTGATTGTGAATATGTAATTTTATGTGAATGTGATGTATGGTTTTAGAGTTATGAAAGTTGGGTAGAAAGTATGTTTTAACTGTATGTATAATTGAGTTTCCTCTCAGGATAAGGGGAGGGAATATGTGGGATGTAACTGTGATGTGATTGGTTGTTTTGTAACGCCCTGTGGGCTGTACTATGTTTGTGGATTGGGAATAAAAGAGACTGTATGTGACAGTACAGAGAGTTCCTGTTTTAACCCTCAAAGTGAAGTGTCGTCTCATTATTGGGGAAGGATTTATTGTATGCTGTTCCAGTTTGACTGCTAGGAGAGTAAACCTATTCGTATGGTTCCTATTCAACTGTCTACAGCATCTTATGCTTGAGAGAAGGTATACGCTTCTCTAGTTCGGTGATTGTGGTGTCTGCTGCAGTGCTTGGAGTCCTCAGGAAGCGCTAGGAGCATCTTTCAATGGAGGTACCCAGTCGGGGTGCCAGGTGATCCGTTACATTGGTGGCAAGCGGTGGGATGGCGTCCTAGTGCGAGGTAAAGCAGCTCAGAGACACAGTCGTTTGGATTTACAAATTGAAGGCGACGCTAGTGTTTATACAGCGTCCCTGTCTACATAAAGATTTGGGAAAATGGGGTTCGTTCATCCTTGGGCACCTCGCACACCTGAGGAAGAGGGTGAATTGGAATGGAGAGATATTGCCCGGCAAGAACTATGGTACAATGCCCTGGAGGAAGTCCAGTATCAACGGCAGCAGCGCCTTCCTGGTGTTGCATACCGGTTGGAGGAACAAATGGCCTGGCGGATGCCGCTTCTGGGAGACCAACCCGGAGGGCAGCAGGTCAGACAACTTGAGTACCTCGTGGAAAGGGAACTGAGCCTTGACGCCTCATACCGGGCACTGTGGTGGTGCACTGTCCAGCCAGAGACATGGAGGGCAGAGGGCATCCAGCCGGAGGGGGAGAACTACACTAGCCCTGGCCTGTTGTGGAAGGCCTTAGCAGAAGATGTCGACTTTGGCAGTCCAACAGAGTCACGGTACTGGGCTATTTTTTATTACCGGGGTGAGATGGTACAGGGCCCGAGATCTATGGGACTGGGACAAGACCTCCACCGTTTGGCTGCCATGGAATGACAGCTAGAGATGGACTATGTGGAACTACTAAACTCATGTCAGCCACAGGGCATAGACACAGAACAGGAAAACTGGCTGGGAGACCCAGACCTGCCAACCTACAGCTGGGAAAACGCAGCCGAGGTACCCCCTGCTTCACTACCAGCGGCAGAAGAAGGGGACCTCATAGACTGGTCCTGGGAAGACCCACAGATGGCAGGTAGAGATGGGATGGCGGTCTCTCTACCGGCCCTACAGGGATGCTGGGCGGTCGGCCCAGATCTCCAGCGGCAGTGTGTACCCCAGGGAGCAGAAGGTGCAGTCCTTCCTCCCCAGCTGCAGTGTGTAACCCAGGGAGCAGAAGGTGCAGTCCTTCCTCCCCAGCGGCAGTGTGTCCTGCAGGAAGCAGAGACAGTCGGTCTCGCTCCCCAGCAGCAGGGCAATATATTAAAAGGGGAGACAGTTGGTCCCCCTCTCCAACAGCAAAGAGAGTGTCAGGGAGAGGAGCAGGTTACCCCCTCTCCCCAGCGGCAGTCTACAATTCAGAGAGAGGAGCTTGTTACACCCTCTCTCCAGCGGCAGCCTAACCCACCAAGGGGAGATGTTAAGCCCCACAACTATGCAGATGGGACTGTAGTCTCTGCACTTGCAGCACCATGGGTAGGGACGGTCGGTCCTGTCCCCCAGCCACAGAGCAGTGTATCCAGAGGGGAGACAGTTGGTCTCCCCCTCCCACAACCAGGCTCCAACCAGGCTACTTCAGTGGTAGCGTTGGCACCCGGGCAGAGTACCGCTGGTCTCTGCCCACTCAGCAACCCACCAAGGCAGTCTACCAGACCCCCGCACAGCCGTGGTGAGGCACCTGGACATGGACAAGTTGCTATTTTATCCAGGTGTAGTAACCAGTTATTGTGGGTGGGCTGTATTGCTGTTTGTGCTTCGTGGGTGGGTTGCTGGACTAACCAGGGCACTGACCGGCAGGAGGTCAGATACCCTGTTAGTTTGGATGGCAAAGGGGAGAAATGTGGCGAAACCGGCCTCGCCACGTGTCCTTGGAGGGGGCTGCTTGCCCGCCTCTTGCCTTTGAACTATGGACCAGACTTTATGTGAATGTGTTATACCCCAGATAGGAATCCCATGGAGCCCATTCGTATGAAACTGACTGTAAAGACTTTGGCTCCATGGCGATTAAACTGTATTTGTGTGGTCCGAGCGCCATTCACTTAATAATGCGCGCTCAGACCTGAGCTATCTGGGGATATGTGAAATGTCTGTGTGTTATGTGTAAAATGTGACTTTATGTATTTTAAAGTGTTTTGTGTCTTTTGCAACCATGTGCTTAATGGAGTCTTGTGTCTGTCCTGGGAGATAATTGAATTACTTATCTGGTGGGATAAAAGACTTGGAACTATTTGCTTAAAAGCCATGCTTCATTTAGTCACAAAGGACTTTTTACTAACTTTTGAACCCCTGGTCTGATTCATGCCATTTTTTAATATGTTGTTCCTCTGAATGGATTGATTGTGAATATGTAATTTATGTGAATGTGATGTATGGTTTTAGAGTTATGAAAGTTGGGTAGAAAGTATGTTTTAACTGTATGTGTAATTGAGTTTCCTCTCAGGATAAGGGAAGGGAATATGTGGGATGTAACTGATACGTGATTGGTTGTTTTATACCTCCCTGTGGGCTGTACTATGCTTGTGGATTGGGAATAAAAGAGACTGGCTGTGACAGTACAGAGAG
>OW240915.1:41501958-41523405 GCA_933207985.1 Pelobates cultripes
ACACTGCAAAATTAAAGGAACACTATAGGATCAGGAACATAAACATGTATTCCTGACCCTACAGTGTTAAAATCACCATCTTCTCCCCACCCCCACCCCTGATCCCCTTGCCTGCCTAAATATAGTAAAATCTTAATGTAAAGTCTGCACCTGACCTGCCTGCTGATATCACCAGAGTGGTGGTCTGAGACAATCACAATGCTTCCTCATAGGATTGACTGTCAAGGAGGCAGATCAAAGGCAGAGCCAACACAATTCAATCACAACCCTGGCCAATCAGCACCTCCTCATAGAGATGAATTGAATCAATGCATCTCTATGAGGAAAGTTCATTGTCTGCATGCAGAGGCTGGAGACACTGAATGGCAGTACTGCATATTGTGCAACAGTTCCCAAGGAACCACCTCTAGTAGCCATCTGAGAAATGGCCAGTGGAGTTATCACTAGGCTGTAATGTAAACAATGTATTTTCTCTGAAATGACATTGCTTACAACAAAAAGCCTGAATGGAATGATTCTACTCACAAGAAAAAAATATAATCCATCATAGCAAAATAAGCTACTTATTAACCCCCCAAAAAATTCAGATTCTTCTTTATTCTGTCCTCCTTTATTCCGAATCACAAAACAAATGAAAAGGCTCGTTCATTGCTTGTTTCATGGGTCTTGAGAGTCGTCCCAAATGGTGTTTCGGAGTTGCAAGTTTGGATGAATCACCCCCAAATTTGGTGGAATCCTAATTCAAATGAAACCAATTGCACACATTTTATATACTCTAATACGTGATGCCTAATTCTTAAACATTAATATTAAAAATTAGTATGAAATATATTTATGGACTAATTTGGTTGGCTTAAACACAGCTCAAAACAATGCTTTACAGTTTTTATATTTAATGTTATGCGGGTAAATTGTTTTGTGAAGCAGCTGTCAAATAATATTATTTTTCATATGCTTTGGGAACACAGATATGCAAAAGTTTTCTAGATGTTCAAAAATCTATGATTCAATTCAAATGAAAAGGCACTTTTGGGAAATGATAAAAAGTCTATTGTTTCTTCGGTCCCTTTTTTGTTTACTTTAAAAGCCAACAAGCCTTGCATGGTTATGTAAGCAAAATGTCTGTGCAAATAAATGATAACCTTCATACTAAAATGGCAGAAGCATTGTTTATCAGTCATAAACATTTATATAATAATAGATGCTTATGATAGAGCTTTTCCTCTCTCTTTTCTTATTTAATGTATAAACTCACCTTACAGTAAATAATTTTTTGTCATAAAAATATGTGAAGCTTTTAAATTACAATAATGGGAGGATTTAAGTGATTTTTTTTTTTTAAGAATATAACCAACTTCACTAATTTACCTATTTCGCATAGTAACCTTAGCATGGTCTACCGAAATGTGTGAGATCTTTCTTGTTATGTTCCTTATCTGAGGAATTACAATATCCCAATCGGAACCGCACTCAATCCACATAAGCCACGGGTGCTAAACTAGACCATGGGTCAGCACAAGTCCATTAGGGATAAATACCAGTAACAGAGAAGATGTCCAGGCACTCCAATAGCTTCAGGCACGTTTATTAGAACATGAGGAACATTCATTTATCCCAGGAATGTCAGTTTATGTCCTGGTACTTTGATATTCATATGTTATTTGATGTGTTTTGGTGTTATCCCTGTATCTAGACAATAAGTTATATAAGCCTCAAGTTAAAGGGACACTATAGTCACCATAACCACTACAGCTTAATGTTGTGTTTCTGGTGTCTATAGACTGTCCCTGCAGGCATTTTAATGTAAACACTGCATGTTTACATTGCTGGCCAGTAACACCTCTAGTGGCAGTTACTCAGACGGCCACTAAAGGTTCTTTCTAGTCCAGTGCTGAACAGTGAGCAGACGCTGAACATTCCCCATGGAGATGCATTGATTCAAATGAGGAGATTGCTGATTGGTTCAGTGCAGAGTATTGCAGCTCATGTGCAATAGCCGACCAATGCTTACCTATGGGAAAGCATTAGGCTGGCTGAGATCATCAAATTTGATCATCTCAGCCATGGAGGTGGAGTCAGTTGTGGTGAGACTGATGTGGCGAGGGGAAAAAAAAGGTAAGTAAAATCAACTTTTCAAAACAATGCAATTGAAGCCGAGGAACTAAATGGTTAGTTTAACACTATAATTTCCAAAATTATTTAGCAACAAAAATCCTATTTAATGGTGTTTTCTGTTGATAAATCACTTAGAAAGTTTTTTTCTAACAGATTTAAATAATTTGAAAAGTATATTAATCAACGCCATAGGTCTGCATTCATATGCAGTATGCCACTCAATTTTTAGGATTACCTGTGTTGGGGGCACAGGTTAGAATTTAGCATCATAGTTTGTTTTGATTGCTTTTGATGTACAGTTGTATCATATTCAAGCAAACTTAACTAAAAGTTATCATTTCTGTTGTCTTATGCAAGTGACGAGATTTAGTGATGATAAGAAAGAAAAATTATTCACTTAACGCCCACTAAGCCACAATTAGCAGCATATGCTATCCCCATTTTGATCTGGTCATACCTATCATTATTCAGGTCAGGTTCAAGACGTTCAACATATTCGCAAAAAGACTGTTAAGTCTCATCCAATGTTGCAACTTATCTGTCCTCTATGACATTTAAGCTTTCTTTCTTCAAATTAGTTTGCAACAACTGTCACATCAGACTGAGTAGGCAATTAATGTGTTAATTACCTAATAAGTTTGCTGCAGAAGTTGAAGGACAGGAAAATGAAGGAGTATTCATGACTGCTATAGAGGCTGCTATGTAGAAGAATTCCAAAAATATTCCTTTGGTTATTAGAAATTAGCAGGGGTATATTGCTTTGTATTTTTAAGTTGGGATAAAATGGAATTGGGTAATAGCATGAGACATGACTGAGGGAGACAAGATTTTGTCACTGAAACATTAAATAATTAAAAATGAACATGGATATTTAAATGAACACTCATAGCACCATAACCACTATATGATGTTGTGGTGCTATGGTGCCAGGTGTGCCCTACCCCCATGTGATTGTAAGTTTGCCCTACCTTGCTAACAGATGAGCTACCGGAGGCTGATAAGCAGAAGTTTCCAGCTCTTCTGTAGGCGTAGTAGAGGTGGACAGCTTATAAACTTTAAAATAGTTCTAAAGAGGATTGACTACTTACATTTGGAGGAACCAGGGTTAACATGGTTGCATAACCACACCAATTATGGTGCTTGGAGTGGTCATTAAAAAAAATGATGATTAATATATAGGAGATTATATAATAAACAAAGTATACTGGTTCATAAGTATCACGGTAGTATACCCCAACATGCAAGACTTAGTCCAACGAGAGACAAGATAGCAAGATACGTCTGTGGCGGAACCAACCTCGCCACTGGAGGAGCCTGGTTGTTCGCCTGCTCCCTTTAGACTATGGCCCCATGTTTAACACTGTTCTTTTTCCCTGCATCTGGTCCCATAGGGGAGTGTCCACCAGGTGGGAGACCTGCATAAAAGCCAGGCAGGTAGCCCCAGTAAATCAGTTCTGCTTGACCCTCAAACGAAGTGTCGTCTCGAAATTGGGGGAATTAGATTGTATGCTGCTTCAGACCAATTGCCAGGAGTGTAAGCTGTTCACATGATTTTCCCTGTTCGGCTGTTTCCAGCATTCGTGTGTTTCCCGTTCGGGAGTTGGTGAATTTGTGTGTTTCCTGTTCGGGAGTTTGAGTATTCATGTAGTTTGCAATTCGGGAGATTGGTGCTTGCAGTAGCTGCCTGTGCATCTGAAAGGGGAATATCGCCTAAGCAGTTTTTAACCTCTTGTGTGCAAAACGGTCCGTTACAATTGGTGGCAAATGGAGGGATCATTCCCACAGCCCAGGAAGATAGCTACAGGGCAACACCATTCCTTGGATTTACAAATTGAGGGCAACGCTAGCACTCATGCAGCGTCCCTGGGGGCAGAGGTATCCGGCGACGTGGAGCAGACAGGTATTGAAGGCTCTGGCTCTGAACATGATTGGCTGGCCGAGGTGAGGCAGCGAGTGGCCCAGTATGGGGATGATGTACCCATGGAGATACGCTGGACAATCAGGAACCAGGTCACTGCCGAGTGAAACACAAGGCTGGACCAAGAATTCCGGCTGGCCAAAGAGAGAGAGTATGCTCAGCGGAAGGAGTGTTACAGCAGCCTTGTAGAGGCTACATCTGAGGAGGTTAGCCGTCTCTCCCTGAGGCGGCCGGAGGAACCCAAAGTAGGTTTCCTCATAGACTGGTCCTGTGAGGAACCACAACAGGCAGGTGGAGATTGGACCGAAGTCTCTCCACCAGGCCCACCGGGATGCTGGGCAGCCGGCCCAGATCCCCAGCAGCAGCCGGAGTTGCCAGGTGCGGAAGCAGGTGGTCCTTACTCGCAAATGTTAAGGGACCTCACAGACTGGTCCTGGGAAGACCCACAGATGGCAGGTGGAGATGGGACAGTGGTCTCTCTAACGGCCCTACAGGGATGCTGGGCGGTTGGCCCAGATCCCCAGCGGCAGTATGTATCACAGGGAGCTGAAGGTGCCGCCCTTCCTCCCCAGCGGCAGTATGTATCACAGGGAGCCGAATGTGCCGTCCTTCCTCCCCAGCGGTAGTGTGAGTCCCAGGGAGCCGAAGGTGCCATCCTTCCTCCCCAGCGCCAGTGTGTCCTGCAGGGAGCGGAGACAGTCGGTCTCGCTCCCCAGCAGCAGGACAATATATTAAAAGGGGAGACAGTTGGTCCCCCTCTCCAACAGTAGAGAGTGTTCCAGGGAGAGGAACCGGTTATCACCTCTCCCCAGCGACAGGACAAATTATTAAAAGGGGAGACAGTCGGTCTCCCCCTCCAACAGCAGAGAGAGTGCCCGGGAGAAGAGCCTGTTACCACCTCTCCCCAGAAGCAGTGTTTTATATTAAAAGGGGAGAGCCTTATCCTCCCTCCCCAGCAGAAGGGTGTCCTACGAGGGGCAGAGACAGTCGGTCTTGCTCTCCAACCACAGGACAATCTATTGGGAGTGGAGACCATCGGTTCCCCTTTCCAGCAACAGTATATGGTTCCTGTTACTCCCTCTCCCCAGCTGCAACTTATTCCCCAAAGGGGAGACCCTATTCTCCCAGATGACACAGACGGGGCCGTGACCTTGGTACCTAACACCCCCCACAGCCGTGGCGGAGCCCCTGGACATGGATAAGCTACCCACTACCCCAGGTGCACTAACCAATTCTTGTGGGTGGGTCACTCTGTTGATTATGTGTTGTGGGTGGGTTGCTGGACTAACCAGGGCACTAACCGACAGGAGGTCAGATACCCTGTTAGTCTGATTGGTAAAGGGGAGAAATGTGGTGGAACCAACCTCGCCACTGGCCACTGGAGGAGCCTGGTTGCTCGAAACCGGCGAACAAAACAAAGCAGGGATAAAGAGAAAAACGGAGTCAGGTACAGTGAGAGGGTAAGTACCGCTACAATAAGTGATTGAAGAAAGTTAATTTGCTTAACTAATATTTTTTTTTGGGTGATTTGCATGACAAATCAAGATTGCTTGATTGCTTAGACATTTCTCAAGAGGTTTATATGACAATAATTACTAACATGAAATGTTGAGAATATTGCACTCTTTTTAGTTAATAGAAAAAATATCAGCAACTCAGTTCTCTGTAAAGAAAGGGAGAGAAAGTGAACCATGCTGAGGAATAGAACTAAATGAGAGCATGTAAACAATAGATGAGACAAGGCCTTTTTCCAACCCTGGGTCTTTTTGAATACTAGCTTATTCAAGCCCCAGACTCAGATTTAGAGAGTACTTCCCATGTAGGGAACGACAGAAGGCCCAGGTGTTCTGCAGTCACCAGTGGTGGACGGTCTTTCTGAATTGTGGGTGTTTTTTTGTGGGTAGACGAGCATCAGGAGTAACTGGTGCTGGAGGAGAAGAGGCCCACTCAGCACCCTACTCCTCTCCCTCCTCACCTCCTTCTGCGACAGATGCTTAATGGAAGTCACGCACCTCTCCAGTCCTGCTCAGAAGCACTGGAAAATCTCATCTAATCTCCTGAGAGATTGTTCCACCGGGCCAGGATAATCTCCAGAGATCTGTATGGGAGTATTCTTTGAAGGGAAATGAGCATCTGCCATCTTGCTGAGGTCTACGCCTCCCAAGCGTGTGCCACTGCGCTTTTGAGGAGCCAGCATGGGTAAGTACATTGATCCAGTGGGGACCAAGATAACCTCCACCGTTCCTGAGGGGGGGTAAAAGAGCAACAAAGAGTGTTCAGTAAGGTTGTGGATCCTGAACCGGGAAATCGGCTGCATCTCCCAGCCAACGGGCTTCCAGTTGCGTTAGGCCCCCAGGACCAATCCAGTCGTGGGGTTCAATCCGCACACGAAGGGTTGAAGGCTAAGTATGAGTCAGTCTACAGCTGTTTGTAGACGATTTCTGAGTATTTGTTGGGGTATTTAACACCAAATTAGCTCTGTAAGTCTGGAGCTAAACAGAAGTGTGTCCAACCAACTTAAGAAACAAGACCCGTCCCCCGGCCTAACCAATATTTTAACATGGAATATATTTGAAAACAAGAACCTTTGGGAGGGAAATTAAAGGGGAAAAAGATAAAAACACTTCCTTCAATGTACGGAAGTAAAATCCACTGTTGTACATAAGCAAAAAGATTGTTGTTTATAACTCCATTCCAAAATGAAATAACAAGGTGAAATATGCTTGCACAAATTGTATTTGTACCACAGTCAACATCAATTGATACTTGTAAACCACTATATAACATAAAATAAAATGTTAATACATATATTAAATTAAATAAACCTCATTGCACATGTTAAATTTTACATGTAAAATTCTGATATTCATTTAAAGTATTTAATATTATTATGGGAATCTAATCGGCAAAAAAAAAATTGAGGCTATTTTAGCGTTTTATTATAACACTTTTTTTTTATCTTTCCTGTTTAATGAATCTGGACAAGGCAACACTAAAGCATTAAAAAAAAAAACTCCTACTAAAAGATTTATCTAAAGTTTATTCGGAGGCTGTCAACAGAATGAAGTGTAAAGTTTCAGTATCCAATTTAGATAATTTCAGAGACGTGCACTGAAATGCAAACATATTAAAATGTTGACTTTGAAGTGCAACATTAATATTCAGCAGTATGATTTGGAAATTCTTATATGCACAATGC
Source organism: Pelobates cultripes (assembly GCA_933207985.1). Lineage (NCBI taxonomy): Eukaryota > Metazoa > Chordata > Amphibia > Anura > Pelobatidae > Pelobates > Pelobates cultripes. Next base: position 41,509,191 of record OW240915.1, read on the forward strand.
TCCCTTTATTTCTTTCAGTTAGAAGAGCTAGAAATTAAGAATGCATTACATTATTTTCAAGAATATTAGAGTTATTTGCCTATTTCCCCTTTTATTGCAAATGGATGTCTGGCGAATTCTAATAGCTACATTACCTCTGATACAACTTTTCCAATTTGAATAATCAAAGTCACTTGCATCAAGCACAGTGATTATTAATTGTGAAGAACTTTACGCCTCATGTTCTTCTCTTACCTTAAGAATGAATGTTTCTAGCTACAAAGCATTGGACATGTTCCATAAATGTATTTAAAGGATAACTTTAAAGGGACACTATAGGCCCCTGACAATTTCATCTCAATGAAGTGGTTTGGGTGCTATTTCCTCTCCCCACCCTCCCCTCCCTGTTTTAATCCTGGAAGTGAAAACATTGTTGTTCTGCAGTAACAAAAATGTTTGCATTGCATCGTTTAAATACTTCTAGTAACTTTAACCCTGACAACTTTTAATAAAATGGTCTTATGGAGACAATCTGGAGAAGCACGGCATTTTGCCACACACACGCACTAGCCTGCTTGACGATCACAGCCAAGATAGTGGGGCCAGCCGCAGAGAGAGCACTGTGGCGTGGAATAGCAGATAAATAAAACTTCTATTTAAACCTTGTGGTGGGAGATGCATTCACCTAAATGGTAACTAGGACACTATAACATTAGGAATACACATTCTGTTTTTCGACAAAGGTCACAAAAGTTCAACGTTGACCCAAACGTCAAAAACAACAATATGGGGACCTTTTAGTTATGAGGAATGGTAAAAACAAGTCACTATGTGTCAATCACATATATAAAGGAAAAATAATATTTGGTCCCCAGAGAGATAACCTTAGAGAAGCTGTCTAAGCACCAACATCACAAACAGTGAGGCGTTTTTCCAGCATGTGCATTAGCCTCCCAATGTTTCCCTAAGGGGAATCTTTGGATTGGCTAAGATCATCAAGGCTGATGATTTCAGCCAGAGAATCGAAGTGGCGGAACAGAGACCAGCAAAACAAGAGCTTTCACCTTTCAAACCCTCACAGGCGCAGGTAGTAAACTTAATAGGTAGTATATTAATATAGTGTTAGAAATGTATGTTTGAATTAACAACATTATGGTGTCCCTTTAAAAGGGCATAATTTCTAACATGGTGTCCCTTTAAAAGGGTAGAATACATGACATCACATGCTTCTTGGTAAGTATATTATGTCAAACATGTTGTTGTTCATTCTTTTGGTTCACTGCTCTCGACATGACAGAGCTAATGTATTGTGGGTATTTTTGCCTAATTTCTTATGTTAATAAAAACCCAGTTACCAAATGCACGCTATATATACTATTTGTTCTTGCATTATTGTCCAGACGGATTTATCTGTTAGTATGTATCTTTATTACGTTTCAGTATTAAACTCTCCAAAATAAATATTGTCAAAAAAAGAATAAATGACACCATCATACTTCCCGAACAGATTCTAACACATTATGGTTAATTTACTTAGGTTAACCATAGACTGATCAATCACAAAATTAAAACCACCTGCCTAATATTGTGTAGGTCCAACTTGCTCTTCCCCTTCAGCTCTGATGCATAGCAGCATGGGCTCTACAAGATCCCTGAATGTGTCCTGGGGTATCTGACTTCAAAACATTAAGTCGTGCTAGTTATAAGGTGGAGCCTCCATGGATCAGATTTGTTGTTCCAGCGGATCCCACAGATGCTCAATTGGATTGAGATCTGAGAAATTTGGAGGCCAAGGCACATCTTGAACTCTTTGCTCCTTTTGTGAACAATTTTTTAAAGGTGTGGCAGAGATTGCATTCTCTTGCTGAAAGAGGCCACTGCTATCAAGGAAAACTAAAGTCATAAAGGGATGTATGTGGTCTGCAACAATCTCTAGATTGTCAGCAAATATCTTTGTTTGATTTTAAAAAGAACAACTCTTTAAGCCACAATATTAAAACCACAGACAAGAGAAGTGGTGAAATATATTAAAACAATATCCACATGAATGTTTCCCAGCAGTACATTGCCCAGAGTGTAACACTGCCTCCGCCAGCCTGCCCTCTTCATATAGTGCACCTAGCTATCTACCTGAGAAAATGTGATTCAACAGACCAGGTAACCTTCTTCTATTGCTCCATGGTCCAGTTCTGACACTCACGTCACCATAGAAGGTGTTTTCTGTGGTGGACAGGGGTCATCATGAGCACTCTGACTGTTTGCGGGCTACTCAGCCCATATGCAGCAAACTGTGATGCACTGTGTGTTCTAGCACCTCTCTATCAAGGCCAGCATTTTGTTTTTCAACGATTTGATCTACAGTAGCTCTTCTGTATGATCAGACCAGGCAAGCAAGTCTTTATTCCTCACATGCATCAATGAGTCTTAGGCTTTATTGTACCACTTTTGGTAGGTACTCACCACTGCATGCCAGGAACACATTTGTTCTTAGCTTTTCAAAATCAAACGAAGAGATCATTTTCTGACATTATCTGTGAATTTGAAATGTTATAACCTTATTCTTTACAATAAAACAATATTTTGCTTAGGAAAAAAAAAATGCAACTAAATAACAATGCAAAATAAATGTCATTCTACTAAAGAAAAACAGTGTTTGTCCAGCACCGAGCAACCTTTAAATCATTCTTTCTGTGTAAGAGGTATGTGGCACCCAAAAGGTTAAACACTTCAAAATATTTTATTTTTCCATCTTTTAGCTACAATCAAATTCTGTTGAATATGCAGTAACATTTCTTGAAAATAATACAATAATGAATGGAGGAGCTCAGAATGTTTCCCCATGTCTTATTTAAAAGTCTACCTCTGCAAAACACACACTTGGGTCCCCTAAGACTCCAGGCAGTAAGTCACATTGGTTTGGTTTCTCGAACATATTTACAGTAGAGTGCTGCATACACAGCTGTTACTCACATAAATCTATGTCAAAATGTTTCTCTCTGGAGCAAAGCCCTATATAACATTCTTAGCACTTGCAGTCATGCTCAACAAATATTACATTATCCCAATTGCCTAAAAAAATTTTTTTTCAAAAATCAGAAAATCACAGAAGCTTTCTGCATTCAGAATGTCTAGCTGCATTCACACATAGAGAGATACAGAAAATGTAAAGTGATTTTTTCTCCTGTTCGGGACATCTCTTAATTCTGATCATATTCATCATTTGCAAAATAATTGTTTTAAAGTTAAGCCCATACATTCTGGGACATGCAATTTATTTACATAAACAACAGTTAGTAGGTTGCTAATTTAAAGGGACATTGAGCACCAAAACAACTTTAGGTTACTGAAGTAGTTTTGGTGTATAGATCATGCGTCTGCAGTCTCACTGCTCAATTCTCTGAATTTTAGGTGTTAAATTACCTTGTTTTTGCACACATAGTCATACCTCCCGTGGCTGAGGCTGACAGAGCCTCCATACATAAATTTCTTTAATGTGTCTATGATTTAGCTTCCCTGGCACAATGTGTTAAACATAGAATTTACTACTCTGTTAACAGCCTGCAACAGTATCATTCAATTAACAGATTAGATTTAAGCACTTCTAAATTAAACACACTGTGGTAAAATCTACTTGAACAATTTTTTCAGGCAGTGTCAGACGCAGCCAGGTGAGGTGTGCCCCCAAACCATTTATTCTATGACATTACTAGTGCTTGCACATCCAGACTGCTGCAATAGCAATTACACTGCCCAGTATTTAACATAGGAAATGTTAAATGAACATAAAAATCATACATGAATTTGTGACAGACAGCAGGAGGATGAGTGACAGCTGCTATATTATTTAGATCCCTCTGTTGAGATGATGTCCGGTTTATAGAATTATTATTTTAAATTAGCATCAAATTAAAAATGAATAAAGTTGTGACATAAAAAAGGTAACAAAAACCTCTCTTTGTACATAGCATAGAATATATTCTGCGTCATTACATATAGAATATATGTTCTAATATGTAATAATAATAACAAAGTATTTTACCAGGAAATGTACATTCAGATTATTCTGGTTTTCAAGTACTTCCAGGGGCTGTTACTATTACCCTTCATTCTACCTCGGAAGCATAAACGGCTGAGTCAACCCTGCAACCCAAAGGTTGAACAGATTCTACTGATGATGCATCAGCCAACTGGAACAATTCCATATTATTAGGCAAATAAAATGTGTATGCCACTTTCAGACAGAAGCTTTGAATTATCACATCTCAGAGAGCTTGGTGCCAAGCAATCTAATAAACACAAATAACACTGTTACTTATTTAGACTTGACTGCATTTCTACATGTGTTTGTAAAAGCTGCCTGCTATTTTAGATATAGCTATTTAACTATCACAACATACTTTAGTAAATACACTTTTATAATAAAGAGATATATATATAGTCTTTATTTATTTTTTATTTGACTGGTCAACAGTTCGATGCTAAAGCTTTAAATGACTTATTCATCCCGTTAATGTGAATAAAAGCTCTATAATGCTACATAGCTGCACTTCTATTAAAAACTTTTCTTTTTAATGACTCATACTAGAGCAGATACTGTTCAATAATATCATTACTGCTAAAAGTCAAAGACAGGATCTTTTGTAAAGGATAAAAGGCCAAAAAGTGTCATAGTAAAGAATGTCGCACAGCAACAAAGGCTTTAAGAATAGCTGGCAAATCCAAACATGCTGTGGTCATGCAATTAAGGTGGAAACAACATCCCATGATTGGAGTGAGATGCAATGTTCTGACATTTTTCTGAAATTATTATTATTATGAGAAAGCACAGCATAAAAAAAAAAAAAAAAATAGGCACAGCTTAACCTACGCGTTCTATAAAGGTACTGGGTGCTAGTAATTGGATATTTTTATATACCAATATATTCTTGGTAAAATGTTCTCATTGCTTGACAGAAAAATTGTAATTCAATGCAAAATCTCAAGTCTGCAGAGAAGGTATTTTTGTTCCATCAAACTAATTCTTTGTGACAGCAATCAGCAAGAACATTCTGATTTAAAGCATGAACTCCCATGGGGCTCACTCAATCCTCCTACACTTGATATAGAAATTGAGTCAGTGCTTTATACACAGAAGCCGAGCATACAAGATGTGCCTAAGTCATGTAGGTCTACATTCCAAGCTTTCATATGGATTATAACAGTGCAGATATGAGGAAATCCCTTCACTATGGAGACATTAGATGATTTAATGTTGTAAAAAAAAAAAAAAAAAGTACTAAAAAGATTTAGAAGTGCTAAAATATGTATTTCACATTTTCAATAACGTTTAACCATTTCATGAAATATGATGTGTCAGTAGAAAGATGATCAGAATACTTGCCTGATTGTGTCATGAATGGTTTAATTATACAAGCAATATGTGTCTAAACGAACAATCTAAACACAACAGCCCTCCCAGAGTAAGCAGTCAAACTGTTTGAGAATGCTTTGCTGAGTCCCTTCGGCACCAGTACTGTAACAGACTTCTTCTGCAGAAAAGGGATGTCTCCATTGAGCTAAGCATTGCCTGATACAGTTTGACAAATAACGGGGCTTTCTTCAGATCCTAGAGAGTGTCATCTATTCCAACACGTTGCAAAATTAACATATTATGGTTAGTTTTGTCCAACTTGGACAGAGGTCTAATTGATGAAGAGAAGGTCCAATTTTTTTCATAGTTTTGCTTAAAATTGCAAGAAGGTTAAAACTATTATATATTTGTACTTTTGTAGCCATTTTATCACCTACCCATGTCACATTCACTGATAATATTTATTTTCTAATGATATGCACTCATAAAGTGTCCTTTATCTTGCAATATTTCAAACAGGGACTAAAATGTTAGTATAAAAGCAAAAATGCATTTTTACATGCAGTATATGTGACAAAAATCGGTGTATAAAAAATGGTCAAATACCTTGCTCAAAAGGTATTTTTAAGGGCCCTGAAGGCATTACTAGTGGTAGCTTACTGAAAACGACAAGAGATTGTACAGTGCCCACAGCTTCAACCACTTGTCTAAAATATGCACAGCTTTGTAAAACTAAAACCGACCGCTAACCTTCCGCTGACGGATGCTCCTAGTGCTTTCCGAGGACTCCAAGCACTCTGCCCGACACCATAACCACTGCAGACCCCACGAACTGCCGCAGCTTGGTTGGGGTCTCGCCGTCTCCACCCACTCTGAACCCAAGACCAGGGTCCCGCTTCCAGTAGGTCGACCTCTCCGAATTCCTAAACCACAATGCATAAACCACAATGCAGTTCTTAAAGGGCCAGCAGCAGCACAATATAAATCTATTAGCCCAAATAATGTTTGTAAAGTGCCATACACCCCAGGGCCATAGTCATGAGGCAGGAGGCTGGCACTCAGGCTCCTCCAACAGCCAGGGGCAAAGGGAAACTTGTCACCTAAAAATCTAGTGACAAAAGGCATTTTACCACAGTCCACATATAGTAAATACAGTTAAATCATAGATTTAAATCTGCTAAAGCAATCTTTATTACTCTCTGGACTGCTAATGTAATGCTAACGGTGAAATGACAGCGTACTTTCATTTGTTGTCCATCCCTAACTGTAGGGATAATTTGACCCATTGAACATTCCTATACTGTTTAGAAACAGGTAGTGAGCTTACACTTTCAGAAAACTATTAGTGACTAGCAGGGCCGGTGCAAGGATTTGTGACGCCCTAGGCAAACAAAAATTTGCCGCCCCCCCCATATGTTCTGCCCACCATATGAAATCACAATGCCCCACCCATTTGATCTGCCATATGTGCCAACGCCAGTTCTGCACACAATGTCTTTTGTCTGAAAAGGCAGTGTGTTTACATTAAATGTAAAAAAAAATAAGCTGTAGTGGTTCTGGTGACTATAGTGTCCATTTGATGTGAGGTAAATTAGAGATTAGTGCCACTAATAATATACTAGATTGCCTACTTACCACCAGATGAGGACAAGAGGATGATGATGGGCTCAGGCTGCAGTCTGGCTCCACTGATCTGGTGTAGAAGAGGCTCTCTGGAGATTGTTTGTAACAGTGCTCACAAAAATCAATGAACAGGAAGCAGTTCCATTTTTTGGGGCCCCATACACAGCTCAAAGTCTGGGCCCCCAGGGCCTGATCGTGAGTATGTCTAGAAGGCCCCGCCCATAAGTTCACCTACATGGCCCACCCATAAGTTTGCTCACAAGGAGTGGAGTGTATGTGTGTAGGAGATGTGTTATTGTAAAGGATGTAATGTGTGTGTTCTTATAGAATGTAGTGTACTGAGTGAGCACTTCCTGTCAGTCCGGCTGGCTGCCAGGTACAGGAAATAGAAGCTCCTGTACCGCGGTCCGCGCAGCCCGACAACGCTATATTGAGTGAATGGAAGGAGGGAGCACTATGCACTTCCCTCCTGCCACGTCACCCAATCCTGGTGCCCCCCAAGCCGGTGCACCCTAGGCGACTGCCTAAGTCGCCTATAGGACGCGCCGGCCCAGATTAAATACATATAAAATGTAATTCCCTGTTCTTTACTACTTCTATAATAACATATTGGTGTTTAATTATACGTCAAATAAATATAGCCCATACTTTCCTTTCCATGTTCCTCTACAGAACATTCTCCCCTACCAAGGGCTAGAAATACATTTTTAATGCTGATATTGTTCTACCACAACTTACCAAATGTGTATTTTGTCAAGAATCATCTAGTTTGTACAGGCTCATCACTGACAAACGGAATGACAAGATCATTTTTGGTGGATGTTATATTGGGAACTTTAGCAATACTACAGTATTGGCCAATCTGTAGAGATGTTGGTGTGGGTCCATCATACAAGACCAAATAGTCATTAGCGCAGGAACGTTGAATCTCCAAATAAAAATCTATCATATTTAAAGACACCTAGAGAATGAGATTAGAAATCCAGTTACATTTCAGGAATATTAGGTGGAACTTCAATATACACTTACTTACATATTATTTAAAACATTTAAAAGAAAGCTTGATGACTTAGAGCAGTTGTTCTCAACACCAAACCTCAAGAGTAAATAGCAGGAGTTAAGTGATTTTTTTGTAATTAACCTCAAATTAAGAATTTTGAAATGATTAAATATTGGACATTTGAATGACTGACTGTTCCTTCATATCCTGGTAACATGTGCTTGATTTTATCCAATAAATTAATGGTGCTTTTTGTCTGTAATTTCCATTTTCGAGGAAGGTAGGTACAGAGTATGGTCATTGTACAAACAGCATGTGTTTAAAATAATATTCCAATTTTCATGATTCATCTTACCATCAAGAAATCACACCGAAAAATTACATACTGAGAATTAATCTTCTTATTTACCTTAAATCCCACTGGAGCAATGATCACCCAGGTACATTGTCCTAAAGCAGGGGAACTGTATGGGTAATTTGGAGATGAGAAGACACCAGAGTAGCTGGTAAGCGTGTATCCACATTTTACTAGGGAGGAAGTAAAGATACTTTTGGTTTTGGTGCATACATACACATAACTCGCAATTAGATATTATTTCACAATATTATATGTGCGTGTATATACATATATACATATATCTTAGGTAATGATAAATTTGTGCAACAAATACAGTGTAAAGTGATGATTTGTGAGCTTACAATCTGAAGGATAGAATAGAGTCAAAAGGTAAAAGAGCAGAGTTTAAAGTTAGTAGTCTGAGGATTTCAAGGGCAAACTAGAACCATTTTATGGTTAAGGAGATAGTGAGATTAATTAGAGACAGTCATGGTGTCTTTTAAACCTATCAGTCGTGTAAGATTTGTGCCCCAATTATTTTTACTTGCTTTTCGTAATAGAACACAATAGCGTTAGGAATACATTAATTCATAGATAATACATAATATACATTTTATGGGTTATTTACTAAGCTGGGAGTTATGGTCAAATGACGAGTAAATTGTAAATATTTTACTCAAAAAAGCTAAATTGAAAACAAAATAGCCATTTCAACAATTTTCTTTAGATTGGTGTTTTGGTCTACGTTTGCAGTGGCCTTGACAATTCTCCTGAATTTTTATTTTAGTGAATAACTTGTTTAGTGAATAAGATCTGTTTAAAACACAAATAAACTGTAATGTATTATTACCAGTGCTATATGAGCCCTTTAAACCTGTATCTGTTAAGCTGGAATCGCTGGCATATTCAAGAAGCATCAGGTTTCTCGAAGCCACCAAAGAGGGGACCTGTGACTACTGGCTTCTGGAAGGAAAATGTGCTCCACTACAGGCTGGCAATCATAGCTAGACTATAATAGTGTAAGTGAGGCTTCATGGGCTAGATTTTATTCTGCAAGATTATGAAAATAAAAATGTTTATACTCAATTTATGTATTGAAGTGGTTACATGACTGTTTCACTATGAATTTCTGCCAGATTTAGCGGTAGCACTTTTTTCTTCCTTTTTTTTCCTCAGTATATCATCAATAAAACCTGATCCTACTTGCCAATTTTCCCCAAATATCATTCCGAACTAGTTTAACAATTACAAATCTGGTTCAAGCCCTAAGCAATATTCTAACCGTAATAATAAACCTAACTGTATTTAACCTTTATCTTATACATAAACCTGAATCCAACTCTAACTCTGATTCTTACACTAACTTTAATTATAAATATAAACACAACATGAATTCAGGCAATCTACTAAGCTTCAGTCCATTCTCAGAGCTTATAACTGATACTGTATATTACCTAAATTGGTTTGCAATGCTGTTTGAGTCTGAAAGGTCATCTAGGTGTGGACCCTTTTCCAACTGTACATCCAGGGACATGAAACTATCGGATGAGGACTATAAAAATCTAAATTAATTGTTTGATATTGCTTTATCTCTTATATGAGACAATTGCCTAATATTCTAAATATTGATCATAGAAAATGTGTCATGTATAATGAGATCAGCATTTTTGAGACTCACTAGTGAACAATTCGCGTAGGATATGCTTTTAAGCCTTTTGCAATCCCAGTGAATTTTTTTCCCCACACACATTATTAAAATTGTCATAAAGCATTCTGCCTCAATAAATCAGTTATTCTAGAAGAAAATTACAAGTTGGAGCATGGGTTAAATTCTACAGAACAACCTTTTTTTCAGCACCAGGCTTTAAGGGGGGGGGGGAGAGAGGGGGGAATATGCCACCCATACCACTTCATCAAGGTGAAGTTGACCGGGTGCTTATAGTATCCCTTTACGCATTATCAACTTTAATTCCATGTAAAATGGGATGATTATTTAAGAACTGTATATTGCTAGAAGAAGGTTACACTGATATATTAATTTAAGACTAAAATATTTCACTGTACTAACATTTTAAGTTATTATGCATTCTATAATAAGCCAGTAGAAGAGATATAGTGAAACTCTAGACATTTCTCTCTGCATGAGATAAACAGCTTTCAAAGTCTCACATAATGAGTAATTTGACTTAATTAATATTGTAAATACAAATTATAAACTGTATGACCTAGAAAATACTTCTACAACATGAGGCATCTGCTCCACAGTATCTGCTTAATAAATGTAATGACTTAACAGTGAATGCTTAAGAGAAATGTGTTTTATGTTAATTTTACTTAAATGTACTTCCGTCAAGTCCAGTGTTATGTTGTTTTAAAAGACTTAATCACTAAAGTGGGAATTGCTGTGAACTCAAAATAAATTTCAAATGTAAGGCCAAAATAGTCAAATTGGAGAACAAAATCAAATTAGTTATGTTTTAGTTCACCTATTGCTTGCTTGGATGTATGCCCATACACACATACACTTCCACATACATACATACATACATACATACATACATACACAGTCAGATTAACACACAGATACACACTTATAAACACACTAACACATACACACACTAAAACTGACACATGCACACACCTTGACATACAGATACACACTGGCATATAAAACCACATGCACAAAAACACCCTGACACACAAATACATGCATCCTGACACAAACATGTGTACACACCATGACACACAGATACACACTGACATGTATACACACAAATATACACAGATGCACACCCTGACACATAGAGGCACACACACACACACACTGACATATATATGCACACACGAATGCACACACTGCCATACAGATACACACACTGACATACAAACACACAGATGCACACCTTGATACTGTCACATCATGCCATGTTCTGCGGAGATGTCTGGCTTTGGTTTCTGGTATCCAGTACTCTTTTTACAATTCTTGTTTAGTTTTTCTTGTTTTTTTGGTTTTCTATTCTATGTCTGGTTTTCTTTATGCTGAGTTTTTCTGGGTTCATTCCTGTAATCCATCCCTGGAATTCCCAGTGTCCAGGTTTCCTTTAAATGTTTGTTTTATGTTGTCACACCCGTTTGTTTTCCGTTTTCCTTTTGTTTCAGTCTGGACTTGCAGCAGTGTTTCAAGTCTCTGCCCTTTCTTGCAGGTAAGTGCTATTGTGGTTTAGTATGGTTCTTTTAGCGAACATTAGGCAGTGTAGGACCTGCCGAATATGGGGTACATTGGCGTTGTGGCAGTCTTATGCAATGTATGATCATATAATGTAACTAAATCCCCATACTTTTCATATATAGTGCTTAGTTATGTCTTCTCTTGTTTTGCCTATTATATCTTGTCTTGTTTTATTTTGTTACCCCAGTCCATGTACAGTCCTGTCCTGCCCCTTTTTAGTTAATGTTCCCTTATGTATTGTGTACATGTTCTGGGTTTAGCTTCCTATCCTTCTCTGGTCCTGGGTTCTACTAGTTCTGTCTTGTTTTCATGTTTGGTGCCTGTTCTAGTCTTGCCTTGTTTCTAGTACTGAATACATTCTTGCTGCAGAGCCTTCCTATTCAGCTCTGGGAGGTCTGCTTAATTCCAAGCTTCAAGTTCCTGGGATCCGCTGTAGCTGCATCAGGGACCTTGTATGTGGCCGCACAAACGCTGGTGCTCAACACCAGAGGGCGTGTGGTTACCCTGCACCAGGCCCTGAAAATCCACTTCCACGCTGGAGACTCCCAACTTTTCATCAGGCACTCAGAGGTCCCGGTTTCCGTACCACCACCCGTGACAGATACACAGATCCACACACATATACAGACAAACATTCAGATACACACACACACAATCAAACATGCATAAACACAATACATGTTATAATTTTTATATTTGCAGTCACCCTCCTGTTGACATACATTTTGTGCCTAAGAGGGTGGCTTGCTAGGAGTCCTGACAGGCTTCTACTTCCTCCCAGCCATCTGATACCTCAAGAGCTCAGTCACACTCTTAAAGAGCCACCGCGCCTGACCGGCCTCTATTTAGCAATAAAGAAATAATACCCATCGAGGGTCCTAAATGCATGGGTGTCAGGGTCTTACCTGAGTTGGGAGTTTGTAGCGCAGATATGATGCTCACCCTTGCAAATAGCCACAGGCCAAGGTGGTCAGGTAAGAATTCACCTGGCAAGTGGATCTGTGCACGTGGGCTGTGCAGGATGAAGTTCCAAAACGCAGCACAGGCAAGGATTCAAACAGCAGGATAGTCAAGGGATAGCCGAGTTCAAAGGATGCCAGAGGACAGGAACAACGAGGAATAGCCGGAGTCAAGGGATGCCAGAGGTCAGAGTAAACAATGCCAGGAGCCGGGGTCAATATGAAGCAGAGAATCAATAGACAGGAACACTGGTACGGAACACACACAACAGGATCAAAGACTTGATCCAGATCACAGGGCGAGGCTGAGTTTATATACCCTGCTGATATCTGATCAGGATCAGGTGAAGCACGGCTATCGACAAGGACAATCCCCCAGACAAGCCAAGATCAATAGAACTGAAATAGCTGGGAAAAAAACATAGTTACTGTGGCTCAGAGGTAGGCAGCAGGACCAGAACCACCAAGTACCCCGGTTCGAATCCTAACAATGGGACACTCCCAAGCAGCATTGTCTGCACTGGCAGTAGTTATGCCACTGCTCCATGGGCTTTTACCTACAAACACTTCTATATAGCATGGAAGGATTTGGTAAAGGTGAAATGTAAAGCTCTTTCTAGAGAATCAATGGACAAGATGAAATCCTGCAAAAATATGGCTTTCTGACTGGTAAAAGACCAGTGATATTGCAAAAATAATTGGAACGTTAGTTGCTAAATTCTGTGCACTGCACAACTAACATAACAGCCCATATATAGTCAGATTGTGGAGGGATAGAGCTAAATACTAAAACTATGAATAAGTTCACAGACCGAAACTGCTTCACTCTTAACAACAGTATGAAATATTTCTTCAAAACTGAAGTCAGCCACAAAGAGAAGTAAACTTTATCACACAATTACTTGCAGATCATTTGCATGAAACAAGATATATACAATACTTATTTATTCCAGCATCAAAGGTATCTAAGTACCAAAAACACTATTCTAAACAGGGATTCGGGATATTCTCGCAGTTTAGGGAATAAGATCCATGAACTTGTGGCAATAATGGCAACTGATAGTGTAGATTTAGTCGCTGTTACTGAGACATGGTACAATGAGAAAAATGACTGGGACATAGCAATACCAGGGTACTCTTTATATAGGAAAGATAGGGAAGGCAAGAAAGGGGGAGTGGTGGCCTTGTATGTGAAGGATAGCATAAAATCTAGCCTAATAAAAGTTAGTGAGGCAAACATAGAGTCCGTTTGGGCTACGTTAGAATTTGGTAATCACACAGTAACTCGTGTAGGTGTGATTTATAGGCCCCCTGGACAAATTGAAGAGTTAGATAATCTACCAGTTGAGGAAATAGCTAAAATGACAATGAAGGGGGAAGTTATCATCATGGGTGACTTTAATCTTCCTGATGTAAATTGGAAAACAAAATTAGCTACTTGTGCCAGGAGCACACATATTCTAAACTCCCTACTGGGATTGTCTCTAAAACAAGTTGTTGAGGAGCCAACTCGTAAAGAGGCCATACTAGATTTAGTGTTAACAAAAGGAGATTTGGTATCAGATATTACTGTAGGTGAAAGTTTAGGATCCAGTGATCATCAGTCAGTGTGGTTTAATATAAGAACAGTGACTGAGTCACACCAAACAAAAACAAAAGTTTTAGACTTTAGAAAAACAGACTTTTCTAAAATTAGAATATGGGTAGAGGAGTCATTATCAGACTGGAGCAATTTAAA
>OW240915.1:41523505-41708405 GCA_933207985.1 Pelobates cultripes
TAATCTTCCTGATGTAAATTGGAAAACAAAATTAGCTACTTGTGCCAGGAGCACACATATTCTAAACTCCCTACTGGGATTGTCTCTAAAACAAGCTGTTGAGGAGCCAACTCGTAAAGAGGCCATACTAGATTTAGTGTTAACAAATGGAGATTTGGTATCAGATGTTACTGTAGGTGAAAGTTTGGGATCCAGTGATCATCAGTCAGTGTGGTTTAATATAAGAACAGTGACTGAGTCACACCACACAAAAACAAAAGTTTTAGACTTTAGAAAAACAGACTTTTCTAAAATTAGAATATGGGTGGAGGAGTCATTATCAGACTGGAGCAATTTAAAATGGAGTCCAAGAGAAATGGGTTTATTTAAAAGTTGCACTATTGAAGGCAACAGAAAATTGCATTAGGCTTGTCAGTAAAAGCAAAAAATTCAAGAAACCACTGTGGTACTCCGCAGATGTGGCCAAAATAGTTAAAAAAAAAAAAAGTTAGCATTTAGGAATTATAAAAAAAACCCAGAGTGAGGGAGACAAAATGATCTATAAGATTAGGCAGAAAGAGGCTAAGCAAGTTATAAGAGCTTCCAAATCACACACAGAAGAGAAAATAGCACAGTCAGTAAAAAAGGGGGACAAAACATTTTTAGATACATAAATGAGAAAAGAAAAGTAAAACAAGGATTAGTTAGATTAAAAACAAAAGAAGGAAGGTATGTAGAAGAGGATAAAGGCCAGGCTGACTGCCTCAATGAATATTTTTGTTCTGTATTTACAGAAGAAAATTAAGGAAAGGGACCTCAGTTGAGAAAAAGGATAAATGAGTCATTTATTACACGTGAGTTTACAGAGGAAGAGGTTCTATTTCAACTGTCAAAGTAAAGACAAATAAGTCAATGGGACCTGATGGAATACACCCAAAGCTATTATAAGAGCTTAGTGGTGTACTAGCAAAACCATTAACAGATTTATTTAACCAATCATTGTTAACAGGAGTAGTCCCAGAAGATTGGAAGTTGTGCCCATTTACAAAAAAGGTAATAGGGAGGAGTCGGGCAACTATAGGCCAGTAAGCCTTACTTCAGTAGTGGGGAAAGTGATGGAAACCATGTTAAAGGATAGGATTGTTGAACATCTAAAAACACACGGATTTCAAGATCAGAGACAACATGGGTTTACTTCAGGGAGATCATGCCAAACTAATCTTATTGATTTTTTTGATTGGGTAACTAAAATTATAGATCAGGGTGGTGCAGTAGACATTGCTTACCTAGATTTCAGTAAGGCTTTTGACACTGTTGCACATAGAAGGCTTATCAATAAACTGCAATCTTAAGTTTGGATTCCAATATTGTTGAATGGGTAAGGCAGTGGCTGAGTGACAGGCAACAGAGGGTTGTAGTTAATGGAATATATTCTAAGCTTGGACTTGTCACCAGTGGGGTACCTCAGGGATCTGTACTTGGACCCATTCTCTTTAATATTTTTATTAGTGATATTGCAGAAGGTCTTGATGGTAAGGCATGTCTTTTTGCCGATGATACTAAGATATGTAACAGGGTTGATGTTCCAGGAGGGATAAGCCAAATGACAAATGATTTAGGTAAACTAGAAAAATGGTCAGAATTGTGGCAACTGACATTTAATGTGGATAAGTGCAAGATAATGCATCTTGGACGTAAAAACCCAAGGGCAGAGTACAGAATACTTGATAGAGTTCTAACCTCAACATATGAGGAAAGGGATTTAGGGGTGATTATTTCTGATGACTTAAAGGTAGGCAGACAATGTAATAGTGCAGCAGGAAATGCCAGCAGAATGCTTGGTTGTATAGGGAGAGGTATTAGCAGTAGAAAGAGGGAAGTGCTCATGCCATTGTACAGAACACTGGTGAGACCTCACTTGGAGTATTGTACACAGTCCTGGAGACCGTATCTTCAGAAGGATATTGATACCTTAGAGAGGGTTTAGAGAAGGGCTACTAAACTGGTTCATGGATTGCGGGATAAAACTTACCAGGAAAGGTTAAAGGATCTTAACATGTATAGCTTGGAGGAAAGACGAGACAGGGGGGATATGATAGAAACATTTAAATATATAAAGGGAATCAACACAGTAAAGGAGGAGACTATATTTAAAAGAAGAAAACTACCACAACAAGAGGACATAGTCTTAAATTAGAGGGACAAAGGTTTAAAAATAATATCAGAAAGTATTACTTTACTGAGAGGGTAGTGGATGCATGGAATAGCCTTCCAGCTGAAGTGGTAGAGGTTAACACAGTAAAGGAGTTTAAGCATGCGTGGGATAGGCATAAGGCTATCCTAACTATAAGATAAGGCTAGGGACTAATGAAAGTATTTAGAAAATTGGGCAGACTAGATGGGCCGAATGGTTCTTATCTGCCGTCACATTCTATGTTTCTATGTTTCTATTCTGACACTACTAAAAGCTATGTTTCTTTTGTTTTGTCCCATCGTCGTTATGTTTTTAATATGAATTAAATTGTGTTGGTCTATTTATTATACACTCAGCCTTGACAGAAAGTTAAGTAGCAGAAAATTTTATATATCTTACAGATTGTACAGAATGAACAACATATGAAGAAAATTAGTCTGTCAGAGCTATTTACTAAAGTTAGAATTTAAAGTCAAGTCAACATGTTTTTTAAATGTTAAAGGGACACTATAGTCACCTGAACAACTTTAGCTTAATGAAGCCGTTTTGGTGTATAGAACATGCCCCTGCAGCCTCACTGCTCAATCTGCCATTTAGGAGTTAAATCCCTTTGTTTATGAACCCTAGTCACACCTCCCTACATGTGACTTGCACAGCCTTCCATAAACACTTCCTGTAAAGAGAGCCCTATTTAGGCTTTCTTTATTGCAAGTTCTGTTTAATTAAGATTTTCTTATCCCCTGCTATGTTAATAGCTTGCTAGACCCTGCAAGAGCCTCCTGTATGTGATTAAAGTTCAATTTAGAGATTGAGATACAATTATTTAAGGTAAATTACATCTGTTTGAAAGTGAAACCAGTTTTTTTTTCATGCAGGCTCTGTCAATCATAGCCAGGGGAGGTGTGGCTAGGGCTGCATAAACAGAAACAAAGTGATTTAACTCCTAAATGACAGTGAATTGAGCAGTGAAATTGCAGGGGAATTATCTATACACTAAAACTGCTTTATTTAGCTAAAGTAATTTAGGTGACTATAGTGTTCCTTTAAGGCCAGGGACGGGGTCGTGGCTAGCTGAGAACCTGACGAGACATGTTAGAGTGGAGCTTTGCTTAAGCATACCACTAAATTGATGAAATCGCCATGATATCGAGTTGATACAACCCATCAGATGAATAACACTCACTGCTGAATTCCCCTGTTAGAGAAATGGGGCGCAAAAACCGCAGGTTACCCCATCTTGAAGGCTCCAATCTGCCCGATATTAAATTGAATCTTACGTTACAAACCAGAGTTCATCTGACAGGTTCTGCGGGTTTTCTTTCTCGTTGTTCGTAAACTAGCTGAATGACATTACATGCTGACTTTTTCTCACCGGCAACGTTACCTAGCATACAGCATGAAAGAGGAATGTGGAATATAGGCCGTTGTGAGGATGAATGTTTCAACTCATGGGTGATATTAAAAGGGGGGAGGAGCTAAGAAGTTAAAATCGTCCATGATTGCATGAGATCTAAATGGCTACCCAGAGGTGCGATCCCGCTTCTATTATGACATGTAGCCAACTAGAGAAATATGGCTGAAGTTGAGTGATTCTCATATGAGCGGAGGAGGCGCACACACATATACTTGCCAGTGACGGTGGAGTATTAAATTACGAATCGTGAGCACACACGAGTTGAGACAGAGAGCCAGTGTTGGAATGATTTATGGTTAGCAAAGAGGGAATGGACGAGTGCACACATCAGACAAATAAGCGGTGGTGCCAGAGAGAGAGTGGCGAAAGAGTAAATATGCCGACGTTACCCCCGAATGGAAGGATGGTGCTGGGGACGGAGTGATGAGTGTTGTCATGCATGTGGGATGAAGTGACTTGAGGTGAGGAACAGAACCATAGTGTCCTTAGCGAAAACGATGTGCCGACTTTATAATATGCTATGCTTTATTTTTTTCTTATTGTATCGATTGAATATTTGAGTTTGTTCACCTTTTAAAATATGTGGAAAACATGCCATTGCTGATTTTTATTGATTCCACAATATAAATAAAGAATTTTGTTTTTTAAATGCAATGGCCAAAAGAGACGAACCATAAGCATAAATTACTTGAATTTTTCCAATTTGACTATTTTGGCGTTACATTTGAAATTCACTTTGATTTCTTACTTACAGGTTTATTTACTGAAAGACCAAAGTAACCAAACTAGAAACATAGCTGACTAAGAGAATGTTTCCATTTCAGCTATTTTTACCTTGAATTTTAAATTCAGTTTGAATTCTCATTTTAGTGAAAATCCCTATCAGTGCATAACCTTGTTAATGAATAATGTAAGTACCATATTTAAACACTAGGGGTCTCCATCACTGGTTAAATGTCTGAATATCTCCAGAGTCTATCCAGAGAAAGAACATTTTGTTGTTGCTAGAACTGAGCATAATTAAAGTTTTTAGCTCTGTGTATTTTTCTCGAAGACCAAAGGATTATAAAGAATACGTACAATGCTTATGTAGTCGAAAAATATTTTTGTAGCTAAATAAACCTCAGATATCTAAGATCACAAGACCTTGCTTGTTTGATCATCAGGAAAAGTATGTTTTATTTGTATAATGAACAGTAATTATTTCCTAAGATGTATTATAAGCATTGTTAGATATATAAATGTAGTTGGTTAGATCATGTCCTCATAATGAGTATATATTCTGTTTTATCGCCAGTACTGACTGTGTTCATGTTTAAATTTTGTCACCTCCCCCATTTCAGGATTGAAAGATTTAAAAAAATTTAAAAAAAACTATGTATACTTGAATTATAATGACATAAACTACATATTTTTAATTGATGCCGTTAATGAAAATCAAATAAAAAATATTTTTAAACAGAAGAAAACTTTTTTTAAAAGGTACATAGAAATAAAAAATATATATTTTGGGGGGGGCAGAGCTAGCTGCGGACCAGCAAAGACGCATGGTGAACAGCTCTGTATCAAAATAAAGCAAAAACCAGATTAAACAGCGAAAATTTTGCACATTGCTTCCCTAAACCTTACCAACAGACCGAGGAGAGGATAATGGGCAAACAAAATAAGAAGCCGAGGCCGGACAGAACCCCCCTTAGCCACGACATCGGAGAACTCCTGCGGAACTCGCAAAAGGCCGCATGAGAGAAAATGGTGCTGGGGGGAGGAAGAATACTCTGACTCCTCAGGAGACTTCTACCCGGACCTGGGAGAAGGCGCTTCGGCAAACCAGCCTGCAGAGCTCAAGCCCAAAGCACCACCAGCAGAGGAACCGATTACAGCAACCCTGCTAACTAAAATGTTCACGGTGCTCAGAAAGGATCTAGCTACCGACCGCACACACTTCAAGGAGGCCTTGGAAGGGGCCACCACAAGGCTTACTCATTTGGAGACAAAAGCAGACAATCATGACACAAGACTACACAATCTGGAACAAAAAATGTTGGCCCTCCACACACAACAACTGGGCACGGCGGAGAAGGTGGAGGCCTTAAAAGACCAAAGACGGAGGACCAACTTAAAGGTCAGAGGGGTACCTGACGATACAGGGCTAGCCGACCTCCCACACTATGTGAGGCACCTAATAGCAACACTACTGCAACCCAAGATTGACGGACTGTTCCGCTTGCCCAAACCATCAAATGCACCCCCGACCGCCACGGCAGACATTATAGTAAAATTCCAAACCCAACAGGACAAATCTGCAGTCATGGCAGCGGCCCAATGGAAAACCCCTATATCATTTGAAGAATCTCAACTACTATTATTCTCCGATATAACGAGAGGAACACTAAACTGGCGGAAATCACTTCAACCCAGTTTACTACTCCTGAGGTCCAACAACATCCAGTACCGCTGGGGTACACCACTCCTCATAACCTTTACCTCCCAAGGAACTCTGTACCGTGCTAGGAGCCAACAAGAACTTGCCACTCACCTGGGCAAACTGGGCCTGACAGCACCGCACCCAGAACCCATGACCTCACTGTCCAGACTGGACCCTACCACCACAAGGGAATTTATACCCAGGTCGTTCCAGCATGCCAAACCAGCAGGCAACATCACCTGAACAGGCCACAAGGCGAGGACACCCCTCCTTCTACTGGGAAGCACCAGACTCCGCCACTAAAATCAGTGACTATACTCATCTAGTTAAAATTGTTACTACTGTAGCTAAAAACTGTTTCTTGCTTACACTATACTAGTGTAAACGGTTCACTGCTTACACCATGCCAGGGTAGATTGATCTCCGCTCATGCCATAGTAGTGAGAAATGCTCTCTGCTTACACCACACTAGTGTAAATTGTTTCCTGTTTGCACCATACTAGTGTAAAATGCTTCTGCCTGCACCATGCTAGAGTACAGCAAAAGAGACCAAGACCTTGGACACCCAAGCCCGTTAAAAGTTTTAGATACTCATCCCCACCTATTACGTGGCTGTCGAAAATAGAAGCCCATCCGGGCACTGGCCCTGACTACCTCCCACCCCCCTCCATGTACAATATAGCCTAGCAATCAGTATGATCCACAGCCGAGTACCCTTGGAGGGGAACCCATCCCAACCTGGAGAACTTCAGCACCTGAGAGTTAGGAATATTTAACAAACAACAGTATTACTCATGTGCCCAGGAGACCGGGGTCACGTTGTGCTGTAATAATGCCTTCACGGGCAACCAACTAACACTCTAGGTCACCAGTTGCCTGAATCCTCTAAACTTGTTGAACCCTTCATATGTTACCAATCCTGATTTGCAATGTTTCTTAAACCACACTAATGTTAATGTATGCATATGTCTGTTTGTACCAGCTGTCGTGGCAGTACGAACAGGGTTGTTCACAATATGCACAAATAAAATAAAGAATTAATATATATATATTTTTTAAATCCCCCAAAAATATAATGTATGGTGCCTCTAGGACAATGCAACTAGTATACACTATAGTGTTGCTAGGACTTTTAAACTTAACATGTGACCAGAAACCTTAACCAGAAACCCTCAAATATTTGCAGCATATCATAAACCAACTATGCAGACCTTTCTATTAGTCTAGCAGGCAATAAACAACTGAAAAGGCGTACGAAAAATATTTTTGTCATTAAAAGTATGTCAGTCCTTTTTTGTTGCCTGGAGAAGAACTGAGAGGTATAAATTATTTTGTATACATTGTGAACATGTTATTTAAATCTGTTTCCCAAAGTAACCTATATTTTTATTTATATAGATCATCAGGAAGTACCAGTGCTTTATAACAATTTAAAAATATAATGATAATTCCTTTGGAGGCCCACTCAGCGTGTGGACAATGCTGAAACGTTCTTCTATCAATGTTGGTGTTCTTGATTAGAAAGTACTAATTGCAGATATTTAGGGTGCTATTTTGGGTAAATGTACAATGTATTCTAAATGCTGAAATGTGGCCAATGATCCATATTCACATAGGTCCTCCATGAAGATGGGCAAACTTGACAAGTTAGCATATGGTCTGATGCCCAGATAAGTGATCATATTTTTTCACCAGTCAGACTTAAAGGGACACTGTAGGCACCCAGACCACTTCAGCTCATTGAAGTGGTCTGGGTGATGTGTCCCTTTTGCACTTAGTGCTGCAATGTAAACATTGCAGTTCCAGAGAACTGCAATGTTTACATTGCAGCACTAAGTCTGCCCTCAGTGGCAAGGCCTCCCATTTCTACAGTCTATCTAAGTTTTTTATACTAATCACCAAATTTTACAAAGTTAGAGGATCCAACAATAGGAACATAGGACACCTTTGTAACATATTTTAAAACTTTATGACCTAAATACTGCAATATTATTTCTTGCTATGGGCCCTTGAATATAGAGCTGCAAAAAAAGATTGTAGAAAATCAATTGCATCTAACACTTTCCTTGTATACAACCAATGAAATGCCTTCTCTAAATCAATTGAAGAAGAAGGATCTCCACACTATGATGTTTTGAAAAATACAATATATTTAAAGGGATTCTCCAAGCACCTTGGCCACTATAGTATTCTTAATCTTAAAGTAATGGTGCCTGGAATCTGTATGTGCAGCATTTTGTTATGAAAGCTGTACGTACAGAGTTTCACCCCTTTGCTGCTAAAGGTGTAACACCACCTTTGGCAGTATCATTGGGGCATTATTAGCCAGCCCAGAACAAGAGTTATTGGCTGGCTAATGTCAATTATGTGCCTATTTGTATGCACAGAGTTGCATTAATTGGCTGAGAGTGGCCAGTAGATGCTGTTAACCAAGAAATGGCCAGCAGGAATGAGTTTCTGCAACTCTAGCCAGTTGCGTGTCACTATATATAAAATGCCATCCAGCAGGTTAGAGGGCAAACCATTGACAGGGTAACAGGGTCATTGTACATTTAGCATCATACCCACTACAGCAAGCTGAAGTAGTTATGACATTTGGCGTAGCCCTCGAAGGCTCTTATTAGTGACCAATGCTTGTCTGTCTCTTATGAAACCCACCTGATCACAATGAACCAGTAAATGAATCTTTGAAACAATACAATTTATAAATGTCTTAGTCAACATTTTGTAGTTCATACTAAGCAATGCAATTGGCCTCAGATTTAAACAACAAATGACCTGTTTGCGATCTTAACTTCCAAAAGTTTTTGCGAGTTTTCTTCTTACAGGAGGAACGTGAACACGTACTAGATTGGGATAATTCTTTTGAAAAACTTTTGTAATATGAAATACTAAAGTTATGCAGGACTAGTGATTTTCTATTCTGTAATAATTTAACCATATCAAAGTGTTTATCTCCTGATGTTTATCTCTGATAGGTTCCTGCAATGTATTCATGTTTACATTTTATAGCTGCATTACAATGTGTGAATTTTTTTTTTTTAACAAATAATTTTGAATTTACAACCAAATTGAGTAATTCGGACCACAATAGCAGAATGAGAAAAGATTCTCTAGCTGCAGATTTTATTTTTCAATTTCTATATTTTCAGATAAATGTAGCATTTGATCATAAATCCACCATGACAACTGTTTCAATAACCCTTTAAAATGTGTTCTTCTCTTTGCATACAATAAAACACTTTTCACTTTTCAAACTCTTCAGTCCTGCTTACTAATGCATTTATCTGTTCTGTTGAATAAATGTATTTTATGTTTCAATGACAGTATATTAATTGTAAATAGAATGCATTAAATTATTTCAATATGTATGCACACACATTTGTAACTGGCCTAATATATGCTTAAAATTTCTGTCTGCAGACAGATAGCTATCTGCATTAATTAAATGTTGCATTCGTTATCACTTTATGATAAACCTGATCAAATTAGTTAATTTTTTACTTGTTCTAAAGTAATAAATTGTGATATTATAAACCATTGAAGGACTGATGTTTTATATTAATGGCAAATTGTGTTATCCCTACTTCCTAATTTATCACGAAATGCCACATACAAAAACAATACACACACAAAAACACTGTCACACACAGATGTATGCATTGACAAATGCACACAAATCACGTGTGGTGTTCCCCAAGGCTCCATACTCGGCCATACTCGGCCCCCTGCTAATCACATTATTTATAAATGATCTGCCTAGCGTCTGCTCAACTGTACTGTATAATCTACTCTAGTAAACCCAAGCTACCGCAGCTTGAGGCTGTGCTCCAAAACTAATTCACAGAGGTAGAAAAGTGGATAGAGGATAATAAACTCTTCCTAAACACTGACAAAACTGTTACAATGATCTTTGGAACTGTACCTAAATTACGTAAACTACAAAATCAACAATTGTGTATCAGAACAAATTCAAATAGCACACTGACAGAAACATAGAAACATAGAATGTGACGGCAGATAAGAACCATTCGGCCCATCTAGTCTGCCCAATTTTCTAAATACTTTCATTAGTCCCTAGCCTTATCTTATAGTTAGGATAGCCTTATGCCTATCCCACGCATGCTTAAACTCCGTTACTGTGTTAACCTCTACCACTTCAACTGGAAGGCTATTCCATGCATTTACTACCCTCTCAGTAAAGTAATACTTCCTGATATTATTTTTAAACCTTTGTACCTGTAATTTAAGACTATGTCCTCTTGTTGTGGTAGTTTTTCTTCTTTTAGATATAGTCTCCTCCTTTATTGTGTTGATTCCCTTTATATATTTAAATGTTTCTATCATATCCCCCCGTCTCGTCTTTCCTCCAAGCTATACATGTTAAGATCCTTTAACCTTTCCTGGTAAGTTTTATCCCGCAATCCACGAACCAGTTTAGTAGCCCTTCTCTGAACCCTCTCTAAGGTATCAATATCATTCTGATAAGTACTGTGTACAATACTCCAAGTGAGGTCTCACCAGTGTTCTGTACAATGGCATGAGCACTTCCCTCTTTCTACTGCTAATACCTCTCCCTATACAACCAAGCATTCTGCTAGCATTTCCTGCTGCTCTATTACATTGTCTGCCTACCTTTAAGTCATCAGAAATAATCACCCCTAAATCCCTTTCCTCATATGTTGAGGTTAGGACTCTATCAAATATTCTGTACTCTGCCCTTGGGTTTTTACATCCAAGATGCATTATCTTGCACTTATCCACATTAAATGTCAGTTGCCACAATTCTGACCATTTTTCTAGTTTACCTAAATCATTTGCCATTTGGCTTATCCCTCCTGGAACATCAACCCTGTTATATATCTTAGTATCATCAGCAAAAAGACATACCTTACCATCAAGACCTTCTGCAATATCACTAATAAAAATATTAAAGAGAATGGGTCCAAGTACAGATCCCTGAGGTACCCCACTGGTGACAAGTCCAAGCTTCGAATATATTCCATTAACTACAACCCTCTGTTGCCTGTCACTCAGCCACTGCCTTACCCATTCGACAATATTGGAATCCAAACTTAAATATTGTAGTCTGCTCATTTAAATATCTAGGTATGTTGCTAGACCCCAATCTATCATTTGGCCTTCACATTGAAAAAAATCTCTTCAAAACTTTACCCAAAACTAGGTGCCCTGTACAGAAACAAATCCTGCCTAAGCCCTTCAGTAAGGAAACAGATCGTGCAACAAATGCTGATACTGGTCATTGATTATGGGGATGTAGTGTATGCACCCACACCGCAAACCCACCTTAATAAATGTAATACATTATATAATTCATTCTGCTGCTTTGTACTAGAATGTAATTACTTTACCCACCACTGTGACATGTTAAAAGAGCTAAACTGGCTGTCGCTGGAATCCTGACGCACTCTTCATCTTTCCAGCCTTGTGCATAAGAGTATTTCTGGGAATATTCCACCCTACCTGAGTAGAATGCTCTCCCCAGCTGTTCCCACCTCCTATAACCTCCGATCCAGTACCAGCACGATATTTAGCATACCGCAATACAAAATAAAGTGGGTCGACCCTCCTTTTCCTACAGAGCACCTCAATTATGGAATAACCTCAGGGACACTGTCAAATGTTCATTCAATCTAAAATCTTTTAAGAGATCTATGGCCATATACCTCAATACAGAATGCACCTGTCATGGTTGAATATATTTATTACTTGTTATGTATTAAATTTATATATGTGTGTATGTCTATATATATATATATATATATATATATATATAGTTTGTATAATGTATTTTTGTAATATTGTATCCTATTGTAACAATGCAATGTTTTGTGGACCGAGAAATCTCAATGTACTTGAAAATGAGAAATCTCAATGTATCCATCCTGGTAAAATATTTTATAAATAAATGGATGTTATACATTGCCATTCTTACATTTTATTAAGTCACTCTAGTATGTTTGAAGATGTGAAAACACAACAATGCTAAATTCAAGAGATATCAAGCTTCAAAAGCAGCAATTATGGATAATAGAATTATTGAAACCAATGAATTATTTCCCAAGCCTAGTATCAAGAGACAGATGAGTGTATATGTCACAGATTACTGTTTTAAACCATTTTTTTTTCATTGAATAGGAAAATATCTCATGCCAAAGTTATTAAAATGTGCACCTGTTGGTTTGGTATGTTTCAATTGAAAGAGTTTAGAAAGGATAAAAAGGCTAAGCATTGCAATGAAATATATACATAACTGCCAACGTCTGGCTGGGTCTATAAAGCTTTTGACTATTA
Source organism: Pelobates cultripes (assembly GCA_933207985.1). Classification (NCBI taxonomy): domain Eukaryota; kingdom Metazoa; phylum Chordata; class Amphibia; order Anura; family Pelobatidae; genus Pelobates; species Pelobates cultripes. The sequence continues at coordinate 41,535,833 of OW240915.1, forward strand.
ACAATATGGCTTTCTTTGAGGCTTACAGTTTTCAGATTCTCATACTATGTCACTAGATGGCTATAATTAAAATGTCTCATTATTTGCTCTATTTGTCTCTATATATGTAAGCAATCACCTCTCTTGTCATTTTAAATAGTCTTTTTGAATGCCAGGTACCAATGACTAACAAAAATATTAGCTATTGGAGACCATTCCATCCATTTGTTCACATCGGTATGATTACTAAACTTAGTGCCAGGAACACAAAGCTTTCCTATCTGTCATAATAACCCCTTCTGTCACTTACCTGAGCCCATTGTCAATGTCCCTCGTCGCTAGCTCAGCTTTGCCAATGCTCCTCCCCCGCCAACATCAGCCTGTGGGGGAGACCTAATGCATATGCACGGCAATGTACTCGCTCGCATTAGTATTTCCCCCATAGGAATGCATTGTTCAGTGCTTTCCTATGGGGATTCCTCTGATGCTGGAAGTCCTCATGCATAGCGTGAGGATGTCCAGTGTCGTTTAGGCGACCAAAAGTCACCAATCCACCCAGAAGTCCCTCTAGTGGCTGTCTGGTAGACAGTATTCTCTTGCGCCCTGTTTTTTGCCCTCCATAAGTTTAAAGGGTAATCCAGACGTGGACCCTTTGCTCACGGTGCCTAGAGAGATATCAGCTCTGCCTCACTGATGATGCCTAACAAGGCTGAAACGATTGTCTGGGTTTGCTGTATCTCTTGTGCAAAGGGAACTTGCTGGCATTTCAGATCTGGACTGCCCGTATGGGTGGGACCAGTCTGATATGCTTCTGAGATGTTCTCTCTGTAATGGCACAAGATGAGCTAAAACCAGCTTGAGAACTGAGCAGGGACGCACCGAAGGGCAGGCTATTTCAGCTGCTACCTGTTCTCAGTATTCTCTTGCGCCCTGTTTTTTGCTCTCCATAAGTTTAAAGGGTAATCCAGACGTGGACCCCTTGCTCACGGTGCCTAGAGAGATATAAGCTATGCCTCATTGATGATACCTAACAAGGCTGAAACGATCGTCTGGGTTTGCTGTATCTCTCGTGCAGAGGGAACTTGTTGGCATTTTAGATCTGGACTGCCTGTATGGGTGGAACCAGTCTGATATGTTTCAGAGATGTTCTCTCTGTAATGGCACAAGATGAGCTAAAACCAGCTTGAGAACTGAGCGGGGACCCACCGAATTGCAGGCTATTTCAGCTGCTGCCTGTTGTCAGTATTCTCTTGCACCCTGTTTTTTGCTCTCCATAAGTTTAAATGGTAATCCAGACGTGGACCCCTTACTCACAGTGCCTAGAGAGATATCAGCTATGCCTTACTGATGATGCCTAACAATGCTGAAACGATCATCTGGGGTTGCTGTATCTCTTGTGCAAAGGGAACTTGCTGGCATTTCAGATCTGGACTGCCTGTATGGGTGGGACCAGTCTGATATGCTTCAGAGATGTTCCTCTGTAATGGCACAAGATGAGCTAAAACCAGCTTGAGAACTGAGTGGGAACACACCAAAGGGCAGGCTATTTCAGCTGCTGCCTGTTCTCCGTATTCTCTTGCGCCCTGTTTTTTGCTGTCTGGTAGACAGTCACTAGAAGAGGAGTTAACCCTAGCAGGTAATTATTGCAGTTTATAAAAACGGCAATAATTACATTCTCAGGGTTAAGGGTGATGGAAGTTTGCACCCAGACCACTTCAATGAACTGAAGTGGTCTGGATGCCTACAGTGTCTCTTTAAGAGACTCTGCAGACTTTGTTTCATAGAAAGCTTTTTCTGACAACACACAATAAAATACAAAGTATAATTTTTGGAAAGCTAAGTCTAATAAAACAAATAGCTTTACAGATCGTAAGTTCCTCTGCACATCATCTTGGTGACAAAGTCAAACCTTCTTGCAAACTTCTGAAAGTACACTACTGTGTACTATTTCCGATGATTGATCAGACTATTTGCTAAAAATAAATCTCAGCTTTCAGGGTATCCATGTTAGCATAAACACTTCCATTAGAACTATAACAAGAGAAAATTTCATCATTTCTTCCTAACAGACCTATCTGCTCTACTAATTTCTATGAATATAAATATAAAGGATTTTTTCAAATCTGAATTTCTCATTGGTGGACCATTACTATTAGAACTACTTAAGTTTAAGTGCAGCTGCATCAAGTCCTGGACTCCATCAGCCAGTGTCCAAGGGTTAAGAGATATATTTTTCTATTTCTGCCAATTTTCTTATCTGCTTAAATTGGTTTGCATACTAAACAGAGCGGGTATGGTAAGAAATTAATATTGCTAATTTTGTAAATTTTAAGTCAAATTAGATGAGTTGGAATTGTATTCCAGATGGCCAAGGTAATGTAAAATTTGCAATTCTTAGTTCTGTTCCAAACAACTCCTGGGTTTAGTAAGTAACCGTGAAAATGCCATCAATGCACATCATAAAGTTTTGATGATACTATTCTGTTGATACTTTGAAAACAGATAGTACAAACATGCCTCTTGCTCAACATATAACAAATATAATAATATGAATTGGAAACAAAATACTGCTTTAATTTAAATTATTCTATTACCTGGCTTTATTTGTTCTCCTGAAATCATTTTCATATGCATCTATTATCAATTATAGGCTTGATTCTATTACAAGAGATGAATGTAACTTGGTTATTGAATAACACTTCTCCCATTTACATCTATAGAGAATTTACTGTCCAATTAACAGAAGCATAGGCACACACATTTAACAAAACAGCAACAGGCCCATTCAGGCACAAAGCGCATACATACATTCAGACATATGCATATAAAAACAGAGACACACTGACAAACATAGTGGCAAACTCATACACAGATAAAAAATTTACACACAGACAGACATGCTCATTATGTTCATGTATGCAAATACAGATAATTATACAAACAGAGACAGACACACTCATGACACAGACACTTGTGCAGAGACAGAAAGTGAATACCCTTTATGCAGAGAGTTGGCCTTTGATGCTGTGAGAGCATCCTGCGGTCAGTGGAATAGGTCTGAGGCTGGAAGTAATCCCAAGATGATGAAGAGAGAGCTTGGGATACCACTGGCTATGAAGGCTTCAAATGAGTCCTGAAAGGTTAAAAAAAAATTGGATGGTGACAAAAAATGTGTTCTTGCGGGAGGCATGATGAGACATGAGCCTAAGAGCAGAAGGGTTCCCTAGAATAAATGGGTGTCACGGTATATACCACCACACACAGTGTAGGAATCCACCCTATATGAAACAGAGAAGAGTGCAGGAAAGTATTACTGGTCCTTTAGGGTGGAGAGGCTCAATGTATACTTAAGAATATGAATGTAAGATCAATTGGTTAAGTGGCAGCCAGAAATCAGACAAAACAGGAAATAAAGCCAGGATACCTGAGGTTGAGGATACCAGAGGTTGAAATAGTAAAATGCCAAATAATCAATCACACGTGGAATGCACTATTGAAACCAATGAAAATCCACAGCAAGGAAGGAAGAAACTGAAATAAATGAGTTTTTATAGCAATTGATGCTCTGCCTTCATATTAAGGGTGGTCACATTGCATGACCGAAATGTCACAAGTGGACTCTCTTCTTTTTTCTACTCAGGGATTAGCCTGGACTCCATCTGTAATTGCTGTTTGAGGAACATTGATAGTTCACAAGTTCTGTAAGTGGAGGTATCAAAGGGGGTTCCTGTCCTACCATACCTCCTACTCTTCTGACATTTTACCAAGAGCCTTGCCATGGTAGTCATAAAGAAAGTCACCATTACTATTAAATAAAATGAAACCTGGTAGTAGAACAAGTGCCTCCTGCTCCCTTTATGCATGTGCAGGTAGCCAAGTGGTATTAGGGGAATCCTTCGGTTAGAAAGTGGTCCTAACTATATGAGTATACAACAATGGGATGATGCTTACTTACAGTCTTGTTCTTTTTCGAGAAACATACTGAACAATTTCAGCTTTCTATTCAGAAACTGTCACCCATTTTCATGCAAAAAAGAGAAATATTATATTTAGTGACAAAACAGGAAAATCCTCACCTACGATAGCTATGTTTTTTATGAGATTTTATATATTGCAATGCAGTAAGATCAATTAAAAAAAATCTATTTAAATAAACATTTAATATAAACAAATAGTATAAAAGATAGTATAAGCAATGTGTTCACTTTGTTAGAAGATTGTTTGAAAATGTTACTATACTGTAGTGCATAAAGATTTTTGTTTTGAGTTATTTGCCCTTGAGAAAGTCAGGAATTCTAGAATTATGCAATATGTCAGGAATACATGAATTTCCTCAGTCAGACTATGAAAAGGCTCCTGTTGTAAGTGCTGTAAAGCATGTGGTCATTTGTTGACTGAAGATTAAAAGTTGGCAGTAATGTAAGAACTGTGGACAAAAACCATAATCCGTAATGTTCCCTCTAAATTTCTTGGTTAATCAAAACAGAAGATCTACCCATTATTAAACTGAACTTCCTTTCAGTAATGTATCATATAAAACCAGCACCCCTGTCTGTTCTCTTGTATTAAAGGATCCATTAATATAAATGGAATATCAAAGACTGTGGACTCATTTAAAAAAAATAAAATAAAAAAAATTACAGTGAGTGTGGCGGAAGCCGCCTCGCCACTGGACATTGGAGAGGCCTGGCTGCCCGCCTCCTACCTGCTGACTATGGCCCCTGGTAAATTTGTACTTTTGAATGCAATATTTGGGCATGTGGTATTTTATATTGCTGCTACTGGCCCTTTAAGGGCCATCCGTGGGCATATTGTGACTTTTAGGAACAATGCCTTTAAGACCGTGTAGCAGATTGCATTCAGGCTGTCTTTAATATTATGTATGTTCCTGTGTGCCCGGCTAAATTGTTATGTGTATGAAGCATTCGTCGGATTGTTTATTATATTGAATGAAACTACCAAACAACCAGACCACCCAGGAATATGTGTGCCTCCAATTACTCATTTGCAACAATGTTGCAAACAGGTAATTGGCAATCTGTGTAATGTGTTCTTTGTCCTCTGGGTGGCCGCCATTCGGGAAACGAACACGTGGCGGCAGCCATCTTAAACTCCCAAACAGCAGTGTTTTGCTGTCGAGTGTCTGGAACTAAAATCGGACACTCGACTAGGCAAACATCGCTGAGACCTCCAGACTTCAAGCAATTCGTGCAGAAACTACCGAACGGCCTGCCGTTCAGTAGAGAGGATCCCATGAACAAGGGGATTTATACGAATACTCCCCAAGCTCCATAACCCAGTTAATTTGTGTGTTTCATTCCCTTTTCTGTGACCGACCGCAGGGCCAAAATACATGGAACTATATTCGGATACTTTAACCATGCGGTCGGTCAAATCTTTACCTGCCCATAACTCCCGAACCCCTGGTCTGATCTGGGTGATTTTTGGATATGTTCCTCACCCAGATCAGATATTTAAAGGTGTACCCCCCATATTTGGGGTACATCCAAGAATTGGGGAAAAGTGTGTACTGTATAATTATGTTAAGTGTTAATCTAAGGGGAGGAGATGTGTGGGAGGTAACAGGTATGGGTTTGGCGGTTGTACTAATTATTGTAAATCCCTCCCTTGCATGGGAGAATGTCTTAAAAGGAGGTGGTGTGAATAAATCTGGAGTTCTGCTTGACCTCAAAACGAAGTGTCGTCTCGTTATTGGGGGAATTGGATTGTATGCTGATTGCCAGGAGTGTAAGCTGATTGTATGCTTTTCCTGTTCAGCTGCTTACAGCATTCATATGCTTGAGAGCATTCGTATGCTTCTCCGGTTCGGTGGTTGTGGGGTCTGCTGCAGTGCTTGGAGTCCTCAGGAAGCACTAGGAGCATCCTTCAACGGAGGTACCCAGTCGGGGTGCCAGGTGATCCGTTACAGTGAGGACATGCAAGGAGAGGATCTATTAAACAAAGTCTACAAAATCAAATAATTTTTGTTTTTAATACAGGAAACCAATGAGTATCTGTTGAGTCATTTGGGTTCTTGTATGCTATAAAAACAGATTGGGTTTTATATGTCATTCAAAAACAAAAATCATAGCTAATTAGAGAATTAGGATGTGCATATTCCAATGAACTTCTTTTGAACTGTCACCAATTCTTGAGCTGTATCGTCAAGTTCAACACACAAGTGGTGCCATTGGTGAAAGTCATGTAAATGATGCATAATTTCTATTTACATAAATTACTGTTGTACATCAGTATAAAGACGTAAGCTCCTCAAACCAAAAGATGCCGTCTTATCAGATTCTATAGATATATTTTTTTTAAAGGTCTGGATGCTTTTTTTCCCCAAAAACAGAATATTCTGGCATAAATCTGATATATAATCAAGATTTAGTAACCACTCCCTAGTCATCAATCATAGGTTTTCCCTGTCAATCATCTCTTTTTTTGACAGCATGAGTGGAATCCCAAATCAAAATTAACAAAACAATAAATAGTATAGAAAATAATATAAGCAACGTTGTGTTGAAAATGTTATTAAACTGTAGTACATAAAGTATTTGCTTTAGGATTTTTGCCCTTGAGAAAGTCAGGAATTCTAGAATTAGGCAATATGTCAGGAATACGTGAATTTCCTCAGTTAGAGTATGAAAAGGCTTCTGTTTTAAGTGGGAGTTGACTAAAAATTAAAGTTGGCAGTAAAGTTAGAACTGTGGACAAAAAAATAAAATCTGTAATGTTTCCTCTAAATGTCCTGGTTAATCAAAACAGAAGATGTAACCATTATTAAATTGAACAAGCAGTCTGTAATGTATCATATAAACCCAACACCCCTGCCTGTTCACTTTTATTAAAGGCTCCGTTAATTAAAATTGAATATCAGAATGCTGGACTCTTTTCAAAAAATGAAAAAATTACAGTAAGGACATGAAACCAGAGGATCTATTATAAAAGTCTACCAAATCAAATGATTTGTGTTGTTTAGAGACCAAGACATATTTGTTGAGTCATTGGGTTCTTGTATCCTGTAAAGTGATACTGTCACGCTGAATTTACCTTTTTTCCTATTGTCTCCTTTTCTCTTCCTCTCTCAGAATCTGTTCTTTTTTTAAATCCTTTCTTATCTAATTTTCTTTAAAAGACTACATTATAGTATATATTTTTCCTACGTGAGACTTACTTTGACCAAAGGAGGGGCTTAATTCCGCTCCATTTCCTGTGTTCAAAGAATATTTCCCACAATATTCACCCTTCCTCCATGTTCTCACGATGCTTAATTCACTATTACATCATGACAAGGGCAATGGTGAACAAAGAAGTGTTGTGTGTTAAAAACTCTTATTAATTAATCAAATATTCTTCAATTAGTAGCTGTTACCACACTGAATGTGCAAACCTATAAAAACATACAAAAAAAATGAAATTTCAATAAAAAACAGTGGAGCGCTATATATATTTAAAGTGCAACAAGTGTACAGATCTGTGTTTAGTGCAATACTTCAACAAGTTACTTTGATGAAAATTTGTGGTAAACCAGCAAGTATACCTTAAACAGAAAAATAGTAACAATAGTGTAAAACCTTATTATATATGTTAAGGTGCAAAATCTTATATGGAACACTCACATAGTCCAAAGCTAATAAACCTAGCTCTGGTGTATATAGCTTTTAGGTCAGTTTGGGCAATCCTGGAGGATAAAAGACTTCATAATATTGGTGTATATTTTTTTCCTATTACACTATCTTTGTTGTTTTTATAAATATAAAAAAATAATACTTTTTTAAAACCATTACTGGAGGTCCTGCACTTATAAAAGAAGGTAGAGTGGTTACAATACTGATCCTGCATCTAGGCTCCACATTTGTAAGTATAACTATTACTACTCATAGGTTTCTCTCTTAAAGCAATATTACACTATTTCCAAAATGTCCTATTTTCAAACTACATCACTGGATAAAGAGATCCATTAAAAGAACTAATACGGGAGAGGGGAGGAGTCGCCTAAAAAGCTATACACACCAGCGCTAGGTGGATTAACTCTGGACGGAGTGACGTGGGAGTTTCCATAGCAACCACAGCACATGCGCTGTGGATGCCATGGGAGGAGAGCAGAGGAACATTGAAACATAAAATGTGATGGCAGATAAAAACCATTCGGCCCATCAAGTCTGCACAATTTTCTAAATACTTTCATTAGTCCCTGGCCTTATCTTGTAGTTAGGATAGCCTTATGCCTATCCCACTCATGCTTAAATTCCTTCAGTGTGTTAACCTCTACCACTTCAGCTGGAAGGCTATTCCATTCATCCACTACCCTCTCAGTAAAGAGACCTCCTGTGGTAGGACTTTTCTGCTCTCCTTTGTCAGCTGGGAGAAAAAACTATTTTTACTTTTATTTTAAATGTCTTTGTCCTAATGCATATGTTACAGTTAAAGTGAGAAATCCGTTAATGTGCACATTACCTAGTTAATCTGCAGATTAACTGATTTGCTCAGTTAAAGTGAGGAATCGAGAGTTTTCCACACTTTACCTAGGTAATGTGCACATTAACTGCTTCCGTCTAGTTAAAGTGCAAAATGTTTGTTTCTTTTCCCTCGGGTAAAGATGAAATTATTTATTACAAAAACGTCCTCGCAGAAACCTGTTTCATCCTTTTTCAGTGCAAAAGTTTGTTTTCTTCCCTCGGTAAAGAGGAAATTATTTATTACAAAATGTCCTCGCAGCAGAACCTGTTTCACCCTTTCTGTGCAGTCTCTGCAGAGTTGTTCACTTCTCGTCTGAATACAGAAAGATTCTGTGTGAACCTGTCTCGATTTTTTGTGAGAAAGTTCCTTTTAAATGCCCTCCATTCGAATTCTCAAAGCGTAGACGCATGGCTTGTTGCTTCTCAGAGGGGGCTGGCTACTAACAACAATGCTGCTCCGTAAGTCTGAGAAATACTTCTCATTGAGGAGAATGAGACCAAGGAGAGGTCTGCTCATGGACCACTGATTCCGACAGTCCTTTAAATATGATGATGATGATGATATTGAGAACAGTGGAGAGCTTCTGCTGGATCATTTTAGGGTGGTTGCTGCATAATGTGCAGGAAGGCGCTCGTTCTCTGGTGGTGGTGGGGGGGGCTCCTTGTTTCTTACCATTTCGGGATAACTGTTTTGAAGAGGAGGTATGTGACTACGTGGTTTAGAAAGGTTTAGAAAAGCAAGCAAAGAAAATGTTAGCAGTTTCTAATGCAAAGCAGCCAAATGTTGACGAAGGTGTCACTGTGAGAATTAAAGTACCCGAAGTGGACAGAGCAAAAACTGATGCCCGGTCGATTTTTAGCTGTGGTTCTTAGTAAAACAGAGGATGGCTTTTATAAACTTGGTACTAAAACTGGTATTTTGAAAAACAATTGTATGCCAAATCGTAATTCAGTGTTTGCAAAGAGAGATTTTTAATGAAAGATGTCCCTGTTGTAGAAATATCTTTTCGTCAAACAGCAATCAAACAATCCCTTGGGAACTGGGCAGGGTTTTCCGAAAATGTGAGTGCAAATCGAAAATGTACCACAAATAGGTGTGCTTGTCGCAAAAACCGATTGCTATGTAATTCAAAGTGTCGCCAATCTTTAGATTGCACTAATTAGTAAGCATAGTTTTATAATATGTTTGTTTAGCAAATTCATTTCCTTAATCGTTTGATTCTTTCTATTGCAGTTTTGTAACAGAAACTTGCTTCTTTGTTGCTAAATAAATTACATTATGTTAACTTGATTTCTGCACTTTAACTGTAACAGATACATTTGCTAGCAAAACTGCTAGCACTATGAATGGATATAATCTTATGCTTAATCTAATGAATAAATTGTTTGGGGCGTGATAGAAACTCTTTAATGTTATTAATTTTCAAAGTCAAATAGTGTTGATACATTTTCTTGGTTCTGTATAATATTTAATTCATTAGGGACAATTTAAACTTAAACTTATCTTGCGTGGGCACAAACGAAATGTTTGCTACTTTCACAAAGTTGTTTTAAGCTATTTGAGGATTTCTAATGTTAAAGACAGCTGCTAAAAAAGTCTGGCAAACATAATTGTTTTTCATTTCATCCTAGACTTTGCAGATTTTCATATTTCCATGTGGGTTTTCCCCTTAAATGAAAAATTGAGCAATCTTGGAAATGCAGCCTCAGCCTTTGAACTGCTGTTTGGAATAGGATGTTCTGTTCTGTGTGCTCCTCTGTGTAGTCTGGTATCTTTTGTGAAAGACAAAAATGGTCAAGCAGAAACGGTAATTAGAAAATTCCAGAGATTTTTTTACATCAGAGTTTCCAAAACCTTCTCCAATTTCATCATTTGTTAGAAAGCACTCATATCATACTAACATTTGTTCTGGTTTTCACTCTATCGGGAATCAGTGTGTGATTACTTTAGGTAATTTATTTTCAAACTGTTTGCATGACTTTGGGGTTTATTTACTAAACAGTTACTGCGACTTTACAAACGTCATGCAAAATTACGCTCAAAAGAGCGGAATTTGAAAAAAACAAGCCATCACAGTTGAAGCAGGAGACTTCTTTTTAAGTTGCAAAAATATTTAGATTTTTATTGTGCTATAAAGACATATGCTCAATGTACAGTATATGTAATTATTCACATATAAAATTTCTGGTCAAACATTTTTAAGGTAGTCATTACACTTTAAAAAAAATACAATAAAACACTTATATATAATGGACCACTATAGGTCATTTACCCTGGGCTTAACACCCCCCTGTATTAAGCTATTTTAGTGTTTCTTTTTTGTAGATATTGATGTGTGTTTTATGTGTTATGCAGGTTTGGAGGAATCTTTGATTTATCTGCATCTTTACGAGAAAAAGGGTAATTGCTATCATCTTTTTACCCCTTTTTGTCTGTTCTTCTACTGGTGACTGTTATTTGGGCAAAGTGTGAATTATACAATTTTTTTAAGAATAGCCTCGTTTTCTGGGTATAGGTCACTCATATATACTTACAGGGTTATTTACTAAGGTGAGAATTTAAAATGAATTTTAAATTGAAGGAAAAATAACAGAACTGGAAATGTTTTTCAAGTCAGTGATGTATCAGTTTACTTATTCTGGCTTTAAATTTTAAATTTATTTTGAATTCAATGTTAATTATCTCTTTGGTGAATAACCCTGTTAGTCTGCTCTAACAGTATTTCTGACATTGCAACTTGGCTTTGCATTGGGCATATATTTATATTTTAAAATACAGAGTCATGTAATGCCCTGTCTTCTAGGGCTATCATTGACAGCATCATGGGGTAGAGTTGGACATCTTTAAACTGGTTGCTGTTTCTCAAATATGAGTACCTAAATAATGGGTCAGCAACCTATGGCATGCGTGTCACTCAAGGCTGCCAGGCTCACATGGGCTAGTTGGGGATATCACAGAATGTCTGCAGCCCAGAGTGCCCCAGCATCTGAACACAAGAAAACCAGTGGCCTGCACCTTGTCTTGGGTTACTGGACCACCTAAGATTAATGAGGATCCACGTTCTTTTCCCCAGATAAATGTAGACAAGAGGAAGATGGGGGGGTGGGGGGAAATGAAAAAGATATGTTTATATCAGTAACGAGCCCCCTCCACAACACCTCTTCAAACACTCCCACACACAATATTTACACAACACAACAGACAACTCACACATACAAAATCCCACAAAAACACACAAAAAATAGCACTTCCTGCATGGTATATATTTCTCATTACTGGGTCCTCTACCAGAGGACTCAAAGTCTGAGGGTTCTGCACAGTATCTTAGTTGTTCCTAGAACTATACTCTTCTGAACAGCAATCTCAGATGTCCCACCTTGAATCTGTTGAAGCAATTCCCCCAATTTAGGGATTACAGCCCCGAGTGCTCTTATCACAGTCACTTATCACAGACATTGTCACTGCCTTCACTTTCCACATCCTTTCTAGTTTTTCTTTTAGTCCTTCGTATTTGTCCATCTTCTCATGTTCCTTCTTCCTGACGTGAGAGTCACTTAGTATTGCCACATCCACCACAACTGCAGTCTTCTGTTTCTTGTCTACCACCACGATATCAGGTTGGTTGGCCAGTACTTGCTTGTGTATCTGAACTGAAAGTCCCACAGGATCTTAGCCTTATCATTCTCCAATCTGGACTTAGGTAAAGCCCGTATTCTGTACACATTCCTAGCAACTTGGTTCTGCCTCTCAGTGTATGCTGTTCCTGCTTGCATCTTGCACCTTGGGTCCTACCCGGTGTGGTAGACCCCGGCTTCTATTGATCTGGTTCTGCATGCCTAATCCTATGCTGCTGAGATTAGTGCCTCAATGCTGTCTTTTAGTCTTGCCTTTTCAAAGCACATGTAAAATTTTGTAATGTAAGCCACATCCACTATCTGCTGGTGGTATAACCCATGGAGAGTTTTGTCTTGTCATGGAGCGTCCTCCTTTTCTGCATCCTCTATCTGTCTCAGGCATTCCCTTAGCAGTTTATCTTTGGCATCTATCATTGTGACGTATATGTTAATTTCTAAATGGATTATTCAAAGTGGAAACATGCATCATTCATTAAGAAATCAACAACAAATGAAACATACAGGTTATGCAATAATTGGTAAAGTAACATCTGACCATAAATAGATCCAATGATAATTTGATTTCATTAATCAATTAGCTCAATATATTATTTTTCATAGTGAACAATGCTAATGAAATTTAGGCATTGGCCACTTAGGAATTATGGCAGACAATGTACAGAGATCATGCAATAAGCTAAAAGCAATAAACCAGATGCTGTTACAGATAAAGTAAACTATGCAGTTAGGCTGTTTCTTTAACTAACACCAATTAACCAATTCAATATTGGCTACAGTCTGTAGTTTTCTGGATGAACCTTGGAACCCTTTTTAAATTTAGACACCATATCTGCTTTTCTCCAGTGCTTTGGTACAATTCATGCAAGAAAAGAATCCTGAAAGACTAAAAACAGTGGTATAGGTATTTCTACACTAAACTCCCTAAGCAAACGTGGTGGATACCATCTGGCCCTGAGACTTTTTCTAATTGTCATCTTTAATTGAAGATAAACTCTATGGAACCATAAATCCACAAAAACAAGGCAGGCCCAAGGACCCAATCGGTTCACCTAACTTGTTATAAGAAATGTAGCTCCCTCTTAATACTTAATACTACACCTCACTACAGCTCTTAATAATGGGGATGCTTTTAACCCAGATTCTCTCTCTTTGCCCATATCATTACTCTTCCTAAGGATGGTAAGGATCCTGAATTATGTGCCAGTTATATGCCCATTTCTCTTTCAAATACATATTAAACTATTCTCAGTGGGCAGTCAATGCATTGTTAAACACAGAAATCTTAAATTTACAATGATGTTACTACCGCAAGGTATTCTGGATAAGCATATGCAAATGAGTTAAAAATGAATCACCTTTTTGCCTAATTATTGCATTTTAAACATGGATTTCTTGGAGCCTATGATTGCTGTACACAGCTTTGAAACACAACTCAGGAAGAGATGCAAAGCCAGTGAACTAATCATGGATAGCAGTTTCATTATTAATCCCACTCGTCAGCATGAGGTTGGTAAATGGCTTGCTGCTGAGGCTTGGTGTTTCTTGTGGAGGACAGCGTTTCACTGTGTTGACTCTCCAGATAAAGTTAGAAGACAGACAATAAGTTACTTGTTCCAGATGAGCGAACAGGAGAAATATTAGGGAGAAGATGTAAATCTGAGACTTGACTGTATATAGATGGTATTGCAATATAAAAGATCAACACTCAACAAGCATTGGGACAGGGAGGATGAGAACAGGAAAGGACATAGTCATGGCGGCCAAGGTTGTGAAGAGTTTGAAGAGTGAGTGAGTGGTTGACAATTCATAAAGCAGAAGAAAGTTAAAGGAGAATTAAAAGACAGTACTAAACATTAGATTTGGTAGAAAAAGCAAATCATTAGTCACTTTAGTAAGGGCTGATCAGTGGAAGGAAAAATTCAGAATAAAGATAGCTAATGAGAGAGTTAGTATTGAGAAAGTGAGTAAGCTGGATATATACAAGCTGCTCGAGATGCTTAGAAGTGAATGACCAGTAAAGCAAATAATAGTTCTCATTAATGAACCCTGAATAGTTGATAACATTGTCCCTTTAATATGTATGATGTAAAACTTGCTGCACATTTTGCAGTTACTACGTGCCGATGGTATTCAAAACAGAAACCTAAGATCTGCCAAGAGACCATGAGTTATTCCCCGAATGACCGTCCTATATTTTTCTCTAAAAGGGAGGGGTTTCTGACTTGCAAAATATCTCAGCTCCTACAAGAGCAATCCAAATTTCTTAACAGGGAGCAGAGAACAGTATTCACCTAACGCAGATTTTGAACTAAGAGAAACACAAATATAGGTGAGTCTTGTTTCATTATGTGTACAAATCGGCAATATTTTAAATACACATGTTATATTGGTGGATAATTTATTGGATGTATAGAGAGAAAACTGATCAAGCTTTAATATTCTGAGATAAAACAGGATTTGTGGTCAGTTGACAACCAACTGAATATTTACAGTAAAATAGCAGAAAAAGAGAAAACCTGACGATGAAATAAAATTTTTCCAACGTGACTATTTTGATATAAAATGTATTTGTTTGTTTTTTTGCCATCTTACCTATTATTTTTACTGTGTTAATGTTGTCAAAGTGTTAGTTGCAGTTGGGTAAAATGACAAACTTAGGAAATCTAAAACACTTTCACTTGCAAATGGACTGCTGAAAAAAAGTGCTTTCTTTCATTCGTAAACTGAAAATAGGAGCCCACACCTCACAACTCGGTAATACAGTGTTGCACAGTCAACACATCTTAGCCAAAATATTTCTCTAATCTCTAAAACAAACTATCTTCCCATTATCCACACTAGAGCAAAATTAAAGAATGCAAGCAATGTTCTTTAACGTTCTGATTATCAGATACTTGCTTTCTATTCTGGAATGCAAAGGATTTGTTACAGGATTAAGACCACTATAACAGGAAGAAGCAAATACAAGATATAAATATAATTTATATTAAATGTGATTCATTTTGGAATAGAACTCATCTCAACTAATAAACTTGGATCTTATTCTTTAAACCCTTGATGATATTCATTAAATTAGCAATTGAAGGTAATTGACAAGAGAATTGTAAATGTTAGGCCAAAAACCCTAAATACAGAATATTTCTTTAAATTGAGTATTTTTACGTATTTTGGGGGGGATAAATTTGCAATTCCTTGTCAGTTCTCCCCAATTCTGCAACAGTGAATAATCCCAAGTGAGTAGCAATGAGTTGTCCATGTCAACCAAGCTAAGAAATGCATACAATGTTTCAAAGTGGTTCTAATGATCAAGTAAAGTACACAACACTGAGCACATCAGAATAAAAGACAATGTATTATCTTTTTCTCTGTTCGGATATTTTATTTTCATATAAGTTAATTAAGAAGGCAGTAAAACAGAATTAAAAGGGACACTTTAGTCACCAAAACAACTTTAGCTTAATCAAGCAGTTTGGGTGTATAGATCATGCCCCTGCAGTCTCACTGCTCAATTCTCTACCATTTATGAGTTAAATCACTTTGTTTATTCAGCCTTATTCACACCTCCCTGCATGTGACTTACACAGCCTTCATAAACACTTCCTGTGAAGTATGCTCTAATGTTTATACTTCCTTTATTGCAAATCCTGTTTAATTTCTATTTTTTTATCTCCTGCTATGTTAGTAGCTTGCTAGACGCTGCAGGAGCCTCCTGTGTGTGATTAAGTTTCAATTTACAGAGCTGGAGATGAACACTTTTAAAATAAAATACATCTGATTGAAAGTTAAACCATTTTGTTTTCATGCAGGCTATATGAGTAACAAGAAGGGTAGGTGTGGCTTGGACTGCATAAACAGAAACAAAAGCGATTTAACACCAAAATGGCATAGCATTTAGCAGCAAAACTTCAGAGGCCTGATCTATACACAAAAACTGCTTCATTAAGTTAAAGTTGCTTTGGTAACTATAGTGTCCCTTTCATTTTAATTTGCTCAGTGAGGTGAATATATTCAGGTCAATTCATGTAATTTGTCAGGGCAGTGTATGAAGAAGCTTATAAGTCGTTCAGAATGTTCAGCTGTTATCAACGGACCTGATGTTCTGGCAATATCCGATGTTGAAGACCTGTCAGGCCAGGAAATATTGTTCCATATTGCAATGATTAGATTTGTACTCAGTGGAAAAATTTGGTTCGGCCTAAAAAAAAAAATTAGTTCTGGTAGTTCAATAATCATCCATGTGGCAGTTTGGCTCGCCCAAGTAACGACCATGCAAAAATATTTAGGAAAACGATTTAGACGAACCAATAAGCTGCACAAATTGACCAATTATTGTACTAAAAAATATAAGTATCGTGTATATCTTTTCCAGTACACTGATTGGTGAACTTTGTGCCATTTCCTTTACAAATCAGTGGTAAAAAGTAACCAACAGGAAAAAAGTGGAGGATCAGTAATGAATCTATATAGGTTTTTTTTTTGCTAATGAATCTATATAGGGTTTTTTTTTTTTTGCTACTCTACTTTTTTTCTATCTATTGGTCACTTCTCACTTGATGTGTGAATAAAATCTAAATTTTAATGGCTATACCCTAGCCCAGTGTTTCCCAACCCAGTCCTCAAGGCACACCTACCAGTCCAGGATTTAGGGATTACCCAGTTGTGTCTAAGGTGTTTTTTTTTCTTCTTTGTAAAAACACCTTAGACACAACTGGGTAATCCCTAAATCCTGGACTGGTAGGTGTGCCTTGAGGACTGGGTTGGGAAACACTGCCCTAGCCATCTATTATCTTCATTCCCATCAGCCTTGTTTGGATTAATACACCATTCTTTATTAAAACCAGAAACTGTATTGCATTAAATCCTAGTAGATTAGTTGTTTCTGAGATGACAGAACCATCAAATATGCCAACAATTAGCATTACCATGGTCAAAGTCCCTTACACCACATATTTACTTTATACATTGTGCAACAATAACTAAATATCTTAACTGTCTTTGCATGTTTTATATATTTCAGATATCCATATGACCTTCTGTTTAGGTATTTACATAAAAATTAGGTGCACTAAATAATGTGAAAATTATTCTAAATTATACATTAGCATATAAATTTAAAAATGTGTAAATAGTTATAAGCAATAATTAATCAATATTAATACATTTTTCTTTATTTATTTTTTTTATTTACAGAAAATGGACAATTCATCTAAAGACATTCCTCTCTATCCAACTGAGATAAGGAAATGTGAGTCTATTTGTATATTTGGCACTGGAGATTTCGGCCGATCGTTTGGATCCAAGATGCTGCAATGTGGTTATAATGTAGTTTATGGCAGTAGAAATCCACATGCATCCAACCTAACCCCCAAAGGAGCTAAAGTTCTAAGCCATGAAGAAGCCATAAAAGAATCTTCCATTATTATCTTGGCCATTCACAGGGAACACTATGACTTTCTGGAGCAATTGAACAGTCAACTGGAAGGAAAGGTGTTGGTTGATGTCAGCAACAATCTAAAAATGAATCAGTTTGAAAACTCCAATGCTGAATACCTAGCCAGTTTGGTGACTGGAGCAAAAGTAGTGAAGGCATTTAACACCATATCTGCATGGGCTCTGCAATCAGGTACATTAGATGCCAGTAGACAGGTATGATTCATTTTATCGTATACCTTGGGTTGGCTAAAACACAAAGGTTCTGCGAGACAAGAACCGATATATACACCACCCTAGTAGTGCTGCTCATTTTACTGCAATCCATCACAGTTAGTTGAAAAAATCGCAAGGAACACTCCAACCTTCTAAAGCACATCCCATGTGCAGCAATGTGTTGGTTATTTCTCCATATGTATGGATATTCAACTGCTCATCCATTTTGTGCTGTTGAATAAGAGGATCACTTATGTGATGTGTCAGCCCCACGATCCCTATTAATCAAGTGGGCTCCACAACCTATGCACGGCAGAGCACAGCAATGGTAGCTGAGTGCTTCACCTTCCTATCAATATAAAATACAATCCTTGCAACAGTATTCAGACCATTCACCAATTCTCAGTCTTATATTGCCGCTTTGTTCCATGTGATACTTTATCTGAAACATTTAAAAACAAAAATATTTTTTTCACTCCATACATGAACTTGTTTAATGAAGAAGAAAAAAATGTATTCATATAAACTTTAATATTACTCTCCGGAGCACACTCACATTGTGGTGTAATGATTGAAAGAGTTTCTACTTTTTTCTATATTTAAATATGAAAATACCTTCAGTAAAATTGCCTGTGTATCTATATGTAAGACACTTTAAAAAAAATAAAAAGTTTGAAATATGTATTTATGTTAAGCCATTGTCACTAAAAATAATTTTCTCCTTGTGCTACAGGTTTTTGTGTGCGGTAATGACGTGAAATCGAAAGACGTGGTTATGGATATTGCTCGTGCTATAGGTCTAACACCACTAGACCAGGGATCTCTGTTATCTGCCAACGAGATAGAAAATTACCCACTGCAGCTATTTCCAATGTGGAGGCTTCCCATGTACATCTGTACTGGATTTACTATATTGATTTTCCTTTACTGTGCACTAACTGAAGTTATCTATCCTTTTGCAACATCCAATGAAAATACACTCTACCTGGTTGCTATTAGCATTCCAAATAGAGTGTTCCCAATTGTTTCCCTTATCCTCCTTGCTTTAGTTTATCTTCCAGGAATTATTGCAGCATTCCTCCAGTTATACAGAGGTACCAAATACAGTCGCTTTCCAGACTGGCTTGACAAATGGATGCTATGTCGAAAACAGCTTGGGCTTGTAGCCCTGGCATACGCCTTTCTACATGCTATTTACACGTTCGTGATTCCCATTCGCTATTACGTACGCTGGTGGTCTGACCAGTACACCATCAAACAGGTAATTCTCATAGCGATGTGATGTATATTGTTGCTATAAGTGGAATAGTAACCTTGAAAATAATACTTTGGAAATCTCAACTGGAATATTTACATATATCATATATACGTGATCTTTCTGTTATTTTAATGAAGAGATCACAATGCACGTTGAGATTTGAGGCTGTGATACCATTCGCTTTTGGGATTGTCTCTCAGTACAGCTTCGGAACATGTACAGCTGCCTGAATTTAAAATGGGTTTGCTGGCACTTGTACATGTGAGATATAGGGTAGATACAGTGACTTACTTTCCCGAGCCCCCTGCTAGGTAAATCAGAAAGGACAGAGAAAGAGAGCATTAAACATGGGAGGTGGGCTGCGGGCAGGAGTCAGGACTCCAATCTAAATGGACATTCCAACATGTGTCTCTGTATACCTAAGGCTAATGAGTAAAATATGCCATCTAAGTGATCCTCTTGCTTTTCGGTTAATGCTGTTTTAAGGCCCCCCTAATGGCTCTATATAACTAGTGGAAGCCTTTTCAATGACCCCTAACTCTCACATCCCATGTGCAACAATGTGTATGTATGGATATTCAACTATCCAACCATTTTGTGCTGTTAAAATAAGAAGATCACTTATATGATGTGCGAGCCCTCAGGATTTATATTAACCAAGTGAGCTCTTCAACCCATGTGTGGCAGAGCTCAGCTATTGTATTGTATTGCATTGTTCTTCCCTTTCCTTGTGTCCATTTCCTGCTTTCTCCATAAAACACAATCCTTGCAACAGTATTCAGACCATATGCCCGTTCTCAGTCTATATATTGACGCTTTATTCCATGTGATACGTTATCTGAAACATTTAAAAAATATATATATTATTTCAAGGGTACATTGGTTTTATGTTGAAATATTTTTGATGAAAAAAGAAAAAAATTACATTTGCAAAAATATTCAACCCCTATTCTCTGGAAGTTCCATTTGTACTCGGCTGCAACAAAGCCCTAATGGCTATACAATAACCTCACAGCAAGCCTCTATCTTAAAATAACAAGCAGTTTTCTCTGGATAAAATTCCCACTCCGGATAAGGATCATTGGTCATGTTGTACGTAGATCTAAAGGAAAGCTGTATGTAAACATTCATTGGCACACACACATTTAGATGCACATTGCCACATACAGACACTGCCATACAAAGATACACACACATACACTGCCACACACATATGTACACAGACACATACACACAGCTACACTCTAACAGATGCACACACAGATTGGCTTACATGAACAGATACATTGACACACATACATGCATGCACAGATACACAATGACACACATGCATATATACGCTCATGCGCTCATGCACATGCACAAACAAAGACCTATATGCACATAACACACACATAGGTATACTCAACCTTTCCCCAAGTCCAGTTCCCCCTCCTGCTGTTTACTTCACATGTTTTCCCTCGGCCCTGGTGAGCTGCCATGCAGCCTTGCCATTCTTTATTATGGTTCAGAAACAACTGGTATTGCCAGCGCAGCTACAAGTAGCCACATGTCACCAGTGAGAGCCATTGGCGAACCCCCTGGGGACCTTGTGCAGTCACATTGGCTGCACTCCCAATAATTCTGACCATGATCCTGGGGACCACTTCTGTAACGCACAATTAATAAAACATGTTGTACAATTGATAAAAGCTACACAGAGATAAGTCTGAGAACCTACACGTAGATAGGTCTGGTCAACCCCGCTATCATTTGGAGTTACTTTGATTTGGATTCAGTTCTTGCATTGCACAACATTCTACCACTCTACAAGGCTCAGAGTAATGGTTTAAAAACAATTATTGCTGTCATTTTTTTGAATCTGTTTTACAAAAAATTCAAATTAGTCACCCAATACATATTGTAGCATGAAATAGCAATGAAACAAAATATACCTATACTTATTATAAGTTCTATTTTTTACTTGTTCTAGCTGAGGCATACATTGTTATTTTGTGTCATTATTTGTTGTTTGCAGGTAACGACCCCTATAGCATTTTCCAGCCACTATGCCTGGCTTTCAGATTCGTATGTTGCTTTGGGTATGCTTGGATTCTTCTTTTACATACTCCTCGGTATAACCTCACTTCCCTCTGTGAGCAATGCTGTCAACTGGAGAGAATTCCGCTTTGTACAGGTCAGTGTTCAACATCAGTATAAAGCAAATGTACATGAGGTTGAATGAAGACACAACCAATATAATAATTATATTGATATAATCAAACATTATCGTCAGCTGCTGAGCCACAATGTCTTCATCCTGGCCATAACCCTTTCAGTGGCAGAAGCTCTGTTTCGTATCATCTTGTGCATATATTGTGATATCTTCCTATCTAGCATGTGGCAATGCCACAGAAAAACAGGCAGAGCGTATAGAGCAGGGGTGCCCAAACGTAGATCCCCAGATTTTTACAACTTCAACTCCCATGATGCTTTGCATGTCTTTAGAATGTTTTAGAAAGACAAAGTATCATGGAAGCTGTGGTTTTAAACACCTGGGGATCTACCTTTTTGCACCCCTGATATAGATGTCAAATGCACTGCGCTAAGGTGAGGGTTGGGTGAGAGCTTAGTTTCATGACTATGGAATTTGCAGTAAGGGTTAGGAGGACTCAAGGGGCTTAGGGATAGTTGAACATAGGGTTAGGGCAACACAAATAGATGTGAAACACAGGAGTAACAATACACTTTTTCTAGAAGGTAGATACCGCATTACTGTATCCTCCAAACCTTAACTCTCTCTCTAATCACACTGTAATTATTCAGATTTAATCTGGTATACCCCCATCACTACAGTGCCAGGTTTAGCACATGCTGTAATGATGTCAGTCATTATTACTTACATTGTAATAAATGTAATGCAATAATGGTATAGGATCATTATAATTACAGCTGATAAAAAAAATTTAAAAAACATTTTCATGTTGGCATTTTTTAAAAACTGCATTGGATATAGTACAATTTAATTGGTGATATAGAGAGGGGGGAGTACATAATACTGAAATGTGTATTGTGAAGGTTGGTAGAACCTTGAGACTGAATAAGTTTCCCCTACGGCACACTTCAGGAGTTTCATATATTACAGGATCCTTTTTTTAAGTTAGGGTTAGGTTTTGACAAAGGTTGGTGCTAAGTGCACAAATGTACAGACACACACAGACATTTTACGTAATTCAAAGTGAAAATGCGCCTTTTTCTGTACTGCAAAAAAAACAAAAAAAACTGTAACACCATACGGACAAAACCCAAAACAAAAATTTTTTCAAACAAACCAATTTTTTCCACAGTTGACATGTCTAACACACATCGTAAAAGAGCACAAAAATACACACTGTCAAAGCTATTCACTAAAGTAAGAATTGCTAAGAATTCATTTCAAATTTAAAGGGACAGTATGGCGTTAGAATTACAAACATGTATTTCCTTCTTCCTTCCAGCCCTCGCCTTTCTGCCTTTTTGATCATAAAGATTGATGACCTCAGTTAATCCATGATTTCCTATTTGGAAGCATTAATAGTCTACAGCGCATGCATATCAAATTGCACCAATCAAATGCTCTTTATAAGCAAAGTTTGATTGAGAAAGGAGTTGGCTCTCACAGGGGAAGTGCCTCAAGCGGTTGTTGCAATGAAAACATTGCAGTTTTTACAAAACACCAATATTTTAAATTACAGGGTTAAAACGGAAGGAGCACTGTATCCAGACCACTTCAAGGAAATGAAGTGATATGGGTGCCTTTAGTATAATTTTAACTACAGTATACTCAAACTGAAGAAATTATTCATATGGAGAATTCTTCATTCAGTGAATAACCTTGTGTGTTGTTTGGTGGAAAAGGATGGCCTGGCTTCTCTGGGCTTTCTTTAGTTGCTGTATACAGTTGCTTTCTTTATTTCAGCCCCTCCATTCTACCAGATACCCCTAGAGAGAGATGCAGGCAGTAAAGAGCCTAACACAGTTACTCATTTCTTCATTGTATACATCAAACATTAACATGGTTTGAAAGACAGGGACTAATCTGATCAGTGTTGCTCAATCTGTGATGTTGAGCCATTGTGCACTAAATTTGCCATATTCAGGCAATCATTTTATATATACGCTTTTATAGTTTGAATGGACAGTCACGCTAATTAGTAAATGCCGATGTACTTTAAAATGCTACTAATTACAAATGTTCTCTATTTTTGTAATTACTGCTTTTTTATGTTTTTTAATAAACTATCCATGTAAATATGATTTTAGCCAACAATAAGGGTTGTTTTGAAAATGTCTTTAATTTAGTAAATGTACCTATGCTCAAAGAAAAATAACATATTTCAAAATTTGCCTTTTTTACAGTCAAAATTGGGATACTTGACATTGGTGTTATGTACGGCACATACACTCGTGTATGGTGGAGACCGATTTATCTATGGACCGTTTTACAAATGGTTTCTCCCCCCAGCTTTTGTTGTTTCTCTGATTATTCCATGCTCAGTGCTAGTGCTAAAGTTCATCACCATCATTCCATGCCTGGATAGTAGAATCACAAAAATACGACAAGGATGGGAAAGAAATGCCAAAAGCTAAGAAGGGTGAAACGCTCAATAATGAGCCTCAAATGATGAGGAAACAGTTTCATGCAACATTGTGTACTCACTCGAAAGATTGACTTTGTTCTATGAGACTAACAACCCCCTGAAAATGCCAATATGAATTCTGTTTAACAACTGAGTGCAATCTATTCCACGTATACCCAAGAAACAAATTAACTATAATGATTTCGCAAAGTTTGGTTGGAAACTGAACTGCATACTAAATAGAACTTTGGACCTCGGGACCTCATTTGCCACTGATTTTAATGGTTTAGCGCAGGGATGGCTAATTTTGAACCCCAATAGATCATTCTGAGCAGCATTTTACACAATACTTGGTAAACCTAAAGATTGACTCTGTGCAATTGGAAATGTAATCCAGAAACACCCGAGGAGCCATGGTTGTTGATCACAGGTAAAAAAGAAAGTAGAAGAGATATATCTGCTTCTTTCTCTGCTTCCTTGCTGGACCATTTGTGCAGGTGTGTGATGCTATGAATATCTTCGCCCACTTTTGTCAGACAAAGATGTTCTGCTTTTTTTCTGTAGAAATGAAATGCATTCCTCCTTACCCCTTGCCTTTTCCAGATGTATCAATAGAAAACCTACTAAAATAGACACCTTTCATTTCATTCATTGTACACTTATAGTTGTGTCTATGTAATAAAAGAAAAGGAAATCACAACAAAAAATAGCCAAAAACAGCTTATGTCACACATGTTTATCAATCATCATCCTATATTTGTACTCTCTAAATTCATAACCAGTTGTATATATTTTTTCCCATTAATGTTGTATTGATTTTCACCATAAAAATAACATTACATAACGTCTCGGTAATACAATCCATAGTAAACATTTGTACATGAGTCATCATTCACATGGACATACATTGGTCTCAGTACAATTCGAGATATCCTGCTTGCTTGCTTCCAATCATAATTAATCATCTAGTCATATGGTTAAAGGAAAAAGATAGAAACAATAATAAAAATTGTTAACATAAAAGTAAGACCCAACTATCAGTACAGGGCATCCTGCCTAAAGTTTGGAACAGCCGTTCATAGAGGTTTAATTTCATACGTCAAAATATTAGCTATCCCACCTCCAGAAAGAAACCGTAGGTTGTGCCACCTGTGTATATGTTGGCTAGATCTGTGTTATGTAATACCCTTGGTATCTGGCTGCCCATATGTTTCCATCCACTTACTCCACGCTTCGTCAAACACTTGTGTTTTATAAGGTCTATCTATAGACATTCGTTCATATAAATAATATTGCTGAACCTTGTCTCTCAGGTGAGAGGCGGAAGGGCAAACTGTGAATTTCCATCCAGTCGCTATCAAACTGCGTGCAGCAAGGAAGACCAAAGCTGCAGTTTGTGACAAAGATCGGGTGGTATTTCTTGGAAAGAGAAAAAAGAGGCAGGTGGACGGATTTATGGGAAATCCCTCCAAGCCCAATAGGGCTAATAAGTTACTAATAAGTTACTAACATCGTGCCAAAGATCTTTAATTCCGTTACATGACCACCAAACATGTAGCATTGTACTGTGTTCTATCCCACATCTCCAACACAAGGGGGATACAGTGGGGTATATTTTGTGAAGTTTGGTAGGTGTCAAGTACCACCAGTAGATCAACTTTTTATGGGCTACCATGTGGTTAAAGCAAGATGTTAGTGTAGATAAATTAGTCAGGATCTTAGTCCAGTTATATATTTTTAAATGTATATTATGTTGTAGTGATTATAGTATATAATATTTTCAAAGAGATAACAAGTGTAAAGTTTTCAGGAAATTCGTCCATCTGTTTTAACTTTATAAACTTTCAGTTATCAAAGTATGAAAGGCAAGAAAGCCTGTCAATTTACTCTTTTGTTACTCTGTGTTTTATTGATAAATTTAGACCTTGATTACCATATAAAAAATACACTTACAGATAACAGATGTTACCTCTGCAATATTAAAAAGTTATAAAAAAAACACTTTTTAGAATTATTAAGCTTCACCACCATTCATTCTATATATTTTAGTCAAACTGTTTGTTATCCAGATTGTTTTTTTATATAAAAATTTTTTATTGATCTTGCAAAACATTGCCTAATTGTATAATACACGGATACGTTGTGTAAGAATTTCTATTAGTACAGACAAGAAAACCACAATAGACAAGTGTGTACAGAGACTGGGTTAAAATTATCAGTTACTTATTTCAAGGGCAAATCTTAACCAGTTTGTAATTTTACTGGAATCTTCCACTAAGTTGGAAAATTAATGTGATATAGTTATGTCAGACAAAATTTTTTAATTTGGTGGTCAGATTACTTTATATAACTGTTTAAAGCAGGCGTGCACAACGTACGACCCGCCAAAGGATTTTGGGTGGACGCACACTAAGCGGCCCACCGGGTGGCCACAGCACTAAGGTGGTAAGTGACAGCCTGTTAGTCTGTGTATGTACGTGTATGCCGGTCGGTGTGTGTACCTGTATGCCTGTCAGTGTGTGTGTGTGTGTACCTGTATGTCAGTCAGTGTGTATGCATCTCTATGTCTGTGTGTGTCAGGATATCTGTATATCTGTCAGTGTGTGTCTGTGTATCTCTGTCTGTCTGTCAGTGTCTGTAGCTTTATGTCTGTCAGTGTGTGTATCTGTATGCCTGTCAGTGTGTGCGTCTGTATATCTATATGTCTGTGTGTGTGTGTGTGTGTGTGTGTGTTGTTATATGTAAGTGTACACCTTTATTTGAATAGTGAGGAGCTAAAAACCTGTCTGTGGCCAGAAAAAGTTTAACCTATATTAATTTTGGCCCATACCAACTGCCAAGTCGTGCAGGTCTGGTTTAAAGCATAGATATTCCTATTTAAAACATATCTCTGTATTCTTGAGGCAGTTTTTCTGTTACAACATGGTCATTCATATAATATAAATATTACATTCAAGTCAAATTTACCTCAGTACTCAGGACATGTTTTGTCATTATAGGAGAGAGTCATCAAAAGTTTCTGAAACTTGTTTTTTATTTTTGGTCTATAGTCTGATTTATTATATTGTTCTAAAACTGATCCAAAGATGATTGGCTTTTCTCTACCCAAATTCTGCAATTTTTTACAAAAAAAATAAATTTCACAAATGATCAAATATAGAGTAGTCAGCAATTTTGAGGTAGAAAAATAGCAGTGGGCAAAATGAGCAACAGATAAAAATAACAGATGTCATACATGATTCAAAAATTGTCCCCTTCCTAAGAAAATAAAGAACAAAACAGTCTGCAAAACTTTGATAAATCTCACCCATATCTAATCAAGTAGTCTTAATAGAGAAATTACACACTTATTGATAATAGAGTGTTTCTATGTATGTTACCTGAATAGACATTTATAAATATAGAAAACAGCAGTGTTAGTGTAACATATTAAAAATAACAATATTTGTTTCTCTATTTAAAATAGTATTAACATTTACAAATAAATGTCCTATATACAAATACAGAAACGTATTATTTGTTAATAAGACCTGTTACTAAAACAATATTGGATACAATAAATTATTTTAGATATTTGTGAAATTTGATTTAAAAAGTATCCTTCTAATTATATATAAGACTGAGCAATGTTGCTAAATATAGAATGAAGATAAAAACAGAAATAGTGACCAAGCACCCAAAATACATGCAAAACACCCAAAGATAAATAAAGGTGGTATAATAATCAAGAATCCCTCCACTTTGATAAAGCAAACACCAAAGTGAATTGAAATCAACCAATCAATTGCGCTAACCCTAATCCTACACCCAACCCTAACTCTACTCCTAACCCAACCCTAACCCTAACCCTGCTCTTTACCCAACCCTAACCCAAACCCTACCCCTATCCTTACTCCTAACCATACCCAAGCCCTACTCCTAGCCCAACCCTAACCCTACTCCTAACCCTACCCTAACCCTACTCCTAACCCAGCCCTACCCTTAACCCTGCTCATAACCCTACCCTAACCCTACTCCTACTCCTAACCCAACCCTAGCCCTACTCCTAACCTAACCCTAACCTAACCCTAACCCTACCCTAACCTAACCCTAACCCTACCCTAACCCTACCCCTAACACTACTCCTAACCCTACCCCTAACCCTATCCTTATCCCTATCCCTAATCCTACCCCAATCTACCCTTACCCATTTTGCCACTTTTCTGAAGTCCAAAGCACTTTGGCACTTCCTAAATTCTGCACTTCAGCAATTCAGTTTAGTTCGGAACTTCCGAAATTCGGCACTTCGGAAATTCAGCAATTCGGCACTTCAGCACTTCAGTTTCGTTCGGACTTCTGAAATTCGGCACTTCGGCACTTGGGAAATTTGGCACTTCGGCCATTCGGACATTTGGAAGCATCTGAATGTCCGAAATTCATCCGAATTGCACATGTCTAACTCACACTACAGGTGTGTATACGTCAAAATAGAGAAAACATTGGTATAGACAGGGGGACACAATCCAGTATACCCTGCTATTAAATGTAATGGGTGCAGAAAGTTGGAATAACCACTTCCCCTGGTGGTCAAATGTACAACTACAAATAGAAACTACTGCACACCAATATATAAATAAAAAGTAATCTTTATTTGATATCATATTAAAAAAAATAGTTCATGCATGTATATATTATCTCTAGACAAGTGTATCCTAAATGTAATACAAAGGTCACCAAAAAGTAGTTAATCAATTTAATTTACACAAAATCATAAATAAGTAAATAAAACAAAAGCAAAAATAATATAAAGAACAAACCCACCATTGAGTAGACAGTCTATACAAAGTGTTTTACCTCTAATGTTTGTAGTCTGAGAGAGAGGGAAATAGAACACATGATGTTTCGGTCTAAAAAGGCTTCAAAAGCCTTAAAGTACTGTGGTAGCAATAAGATTTAATCTGGACTATGCAATTAACTCCCTATTTAATGTAGGGTATATTCCAACACAAGCATAGTCTTGACAAAGTCCATTATGGATGAAACGTGTAGATGACTTGCTGTGAACCAGGCCTTTACACGCTAAAGACAGAACATTTCCTGGCACACCCGAGACAGATAGCCACTGAACCTGCACGTTTTCTGTCATTATCTATTATCTATTATTATCACAGCGAGAATCACTGGAAATAAGGTGTTACACAGGACTGTGGATATTACTTTACATACAGCGGATCTCCTACTAAAGGAGCATTGATACAGAACCTGCTTTTACTGGCCCAAGGTGGACTTGAATTATAATACAGATGACAACTGGAGTTACGGGGCGGTAAGAGACTGTGGTATTACTCTCAAGATGAAAATATAATTTTGCCTCTTTATAAATCAATGGTAAGACCTCACTTTAGAAGAAGGATATGGTGGCAATAGATAAAGTGTGGAAGGCTACAAAATTAATAGAAGGAAAGGGATATTTAAGTTATGAAGAAACATTCCCTGAACATAGATTTGAGGGATTCCCTGCTCTGCTGCGCTTGTCTATGTTCGGGGAAATTTCCCCGAACATAGACCTGCACTGGTGCGCATGCGCCTCACTAACTGACCAATTTGTTTAAGACCGGGTCTTGAGTGAGTCTAACTTTTTGCCAATGTAAATAGTAATCAAGTTGGAACGTTGAAAACAAACTCTACAATCTATTAAGTAGTAGCCCCACAAGTATCATATCCTGGGACTCTTACAGGTTGTTTACTGAAGAGAGAATTTAGAGTGAATTTAAAAATTTCATAGCTGACTGAGAGAATTTTCCCAGTTCAGGTATTTGGACCTTAACTTTTAACTTAATGTTAAATTCACCTTTAATTTCCGTTTTCGTGAATAACTCTGAAAGATCCAAATTTTGGCTTCCCACAGAGCCTATTATTAAAATGTATTTTGCAGCCTAAATATGTATGTTTTTTTTCACCTCTCTTCCACAGAAGAGAAACAGCAATGCATGCTGCAACAGGACTTAGAAGTTTAGATTTTCTGCAAACTACATTGGCAGAGAGCCTATTTGTATTACAGGGAGTCATCACCTCCTACAACTCCACAGAGACACTCCCTAAATTACTTTCTGCATGGTGCACCATATCTATTGCCAGACAGACTGAAGATGATGAGAAGATCTACCTCAATATCTCTCCCCATTTGTTGGTGATGCTGGCAGAATAAGGGCATAGCATTCTATGTTTTGTGAAGCTGTTGCAAGTTATTCTTATTTTGGCTACAGATCCAACGCCTCCTACAATCGGTGTGTAATGTGAATATTGCATTATATCCAATGTTTCCTAAATGTAGTCAGTAAGAGAGAGACAGAGAGAGAGAGAGAGAGAGAGAGAGAGAGAGAGAGAGAGAGAGAGAAACGGGATACACAACGGTAACTGTATATTATAGGAAAATAATGGCATCAAGAGGTTCCAAAAAACAGCTTAGTAAATAATGAAAAGTAGGTTGTGTGTTTTGTATCCACAATCCTTAGAAAGCATTATTAACATATTTTGTTGTTATGTATCTTTTACATTGCAGAATATTTTCCTCAATAAATAGTTTTTTGAATTTAGATCCACAACAGCTGGAATGCCAGAGACTGCTCCTTGTCATTTCAGTTACTGTTGAATGTATCACACGAACGCACTCCCACCCGCACCATGACAACCACAAAGAACACAGACACTTAAATGCAAACACATAAACATGCGTGCGGGTTCACAGACACATATATGCACATGCATGAAACACAAACAGATACATGACTGAATTAAGGATGGTGGAAAGTACTGTGAAGAGTAGTCCAAACCACAGCCTGTATTTATGAGTTAAAGAAACTTTTAAACGTTTTATTGAAACACTGAAGCAAGTTATAACAAATTTAATTTGTTTTATTGTGTCAGCTATACATTTAAAGTCTGTCAGACTTTATCTGAAGGGTTTTCTGTTTGTTTGATTTTGTTTTTTTTTCTTGGGAAATGTAAATGTGTACAGCTGTGGTTGCCATGGTAAAACAAACAAAGAAAAAATGTGTTCTTCTCTCCTCTCTCTGTGCTTTTTAATCTTTTATCTTTTAAACTAAACTCTGACAACCAGTTGCTATAATACTAATTTGATTGCTTTTGGTTCCGTTTTTTAACCTCACTAGCTATACATGCTATAATATTAATTATTCTTGTGTTATTTGCATTTATATTGTCCATTTGATATCATAGTAATAATCTAGAATATGATATGGAATACACACTACTCCATGTGTTATCACAAATATTTTTTAGTTTTTAAATTGTACTGGATCAAAATAAATGTGGAGTCTTAGGAAAAAGAAAGTACACCCTCTATTCTGTGGTTTTACATATCGGTGCACAATAATAATAATTATTATTATTATTATTATTTTATTATTTATATAGCGCCATCAAATTCCGTAGCGCTGTACAATGGGTGGACTAACATACATGTAATTGTAACCAGACAACTGGATATACAGGGACAGAGGGCCCTGCTCAATGAGCTTACATTATAGAGGGAGTGGGGTATAGTGACACAAAGGGTAAAAGTAGGGGTACAAAGTAGGTTGTTAGAAAAGTATTAATTGGGGGCTTAGTAGGTAATTTTTGACAGTTGCAGGAGAGGAGTCATGGAGGGTGGGGGATGAAAACCTGCTAACAGTTTAATTGATATGCTTTCTTGAAGAAGTGAGTTTTCAATGATTTTTTTGAATGAGTGGAGACTGGGTGAAATTCTTACGGAGAAGGGAAGGGAGTTCCACAGAAGTGGTGCAGCCCTTGAAAAGTCTTGGAGGCGAGCGTTAGAGGTGGGAGTACGGACAGAAGATATACATAGGTCTTTGGCATAGCGCAGGGGCCTCGACGGGACATACTTGTGTATTAGGGAGGATAGGTAGGTTGGAGCAGCATTATGTAGGGACTTGTAAGCAAGCACCAGAATGTTAAATTGTGCCCTATATCTAACTGGAAGCCAGTGCAGGGACTGACAGAGCGGGGAGGCGTGAGAGGTGTAGGCGGACAGGAAAATGAGCCTCGCCGCTGCATTCATTATAGATTGCAGCGGTGCAATCTGGGAACACGTAAGACCACTGAGAAGACTATTGCAGTAGTCCAGGCGAGAAAGAACAACGGCATGGACCAGCACCTTAGCCGAATCCGGGGTTAAATAGCTTTGGATGCGCGCAATGTTTTTGAGATGGAAGCGGCAGGATTTGGCAATTGATTGGACATGAGGGGTGAAGGAGAGGTTGGAGTCAAAAAGAACACCCAGGCAGCGAGCCTGCGAGGTAGAGGTGATGGTAGCGCAATAATAATCATCTGTTCCTTAGCAGGTCTTAACATTAGATAAATACAACTTCAGATGAACAACGCATGACATATTACACTGTGTCAAGATTTATTTAACACAAATGAAGCCAAAATGAAGATGTTATTTGAAATTTTTTTTTTTTTTGCTAAGGAACAGATGATTGTTATTATGTCCTAATATTTAAAACCATAGAATTCAAAGATTGTGCGCTTTCTTTTCCATTGACTGTTTATAAATATGTCCAGGATAAATGATGTCCAATATCTAAGATTCTGTTCAATTGTGCACAGAATAATTCCAGGCATACAGTACATGCAAAGATTTTACAAAGTGTTACCATGGTCTACAAATATTTAACCAAAATAACATTATTTATTGACTAGATAGAAAGTTGTATCTTCATTAAAAGGGTTCTCGATTCAATACAACCACAGTAACCAGCTATAGTGATTATAGTTAAGAATTAGATTGACCCTTACCTCAGTCACCTCGGCCATCACAGTTCGCCCCTCTTAACAAATATCACTAAAGCAGAAGTTCCCGTTCCCCATTAGCTTATCAATTATGTTCATCTTTAACCGGAATTTTGTGTTTGTTCTAGTGCTATAAACTTCTGACCCCTCCGAGTAAGGAGTGCCGTTATGACATCACCCTTTTTTATTTCTTTTCATTTCATATATTATCAGGCAAGAACGTGTTTGCCTTGCTGCCAAAGTTCTTTAATATTTGATATACTTTATGCATTTTGTTTGTCTATGTCAAATGTCGCAATGGCTTTCCTGTGTCTTTGTTCAGGGTAACATTGTAGATAAACAAAGCACTGGTAATGGGTCAGACTTTTATAATTACACTATAGTTACAACTGCAGCAAACAGAATTACATGTAATGGTAGAGTGAGAAAATCCCCTGAATATCTGATTAATAATCCATTTTGTTAACATCTGTTTGAGACTTGTTTGTAATTCAAATATCCATAATGTTTATAGGGTTATTCACAAAGTAAATTTCTAATTTTAGGCTATAATAGTCAAACTGGAAAATTCAGGTTAATTTCCACTATTTTAAAGTTGACTTTTCAATTCACTTTTAATTCTATTCATTTTAGAATTTAGTGAATATGTTTCTGTAGTAATCTGTATTATCAGATCTTGTAGTGACTGTCTCTACGTATGTATATCCGGAACACAGAAAAGGAACATGTTATTATGACAAATGTCTAGGAATGCTGACCTAGGGGATATGTGGCCACATGTGTTTTACACTAGATGTGCTCACCCCTCCCACCCTTCATCCGCTGCTTCCTCCTCCTCTCCTCGCCAGCTCAGATTGAGCGCATGCACTCCGAGTTGCCAAACAGCACAATCACAGGCTTCTCTATGAGAATTCTGTCACTGAGGCATGGAAGATTAGCTTTTTTGAAGGGACCAAGGATTAATGCATATAAAATTTAAAATAAAAACACTTAGGTTGAATATGAGTTGAAGTAACCCTCTAATTGTGACCTTTAAGCTGTTTAGTAGATAACTCCCTTACTTAACCTTGCATTGCCATAATTAAGGGTACCAAATTAGGGAGCTTTTGAGTGTACTAGATAGCTCTCTAATTTGGTATTCTTAAATTGGCAGTCCCACATAAGGTTAACACATTGAAGAGCTATCTACTATGCAGCTGAAAACAAAACACTGTAGGCACCCATACCACTTCAGCTAATTAAAGTTGTCTGGGTGCTGTGACCCTTTTGCACTTAGTGTTGCAGCTCTAAGACTGCCCTCTGTGGCTGTCTAACAGACAGCCACTAGAGGGCTTCTGGAATCCAAATAGACTTTTGGTCCGTCATCTGAAGCTGGTGGTCCTCATGGACCTCCAGCGTCAGATTTTCCCCATAGGAAAGCATTGAACAATGCTTTCCTATGGGGAGGTCTAATGCGTGCCCAGCCATTGCCGTGCATGAGAATATGGAGTGTGGGGGCGGAGCGTGACCCAGCACCAAGGGACATCGGCGCTGGATTCAGGTAAGTGACTGAATGGGTTTTAACCCCTTCAGCCCTGCAGGAGGGGGGGCGCGAGGGAGGGGGCTCTCCAGCAGCCTATAGTGCCAGGAAAACGGGTTTATTTTCCTGGCACTATAGGATCCCTTTAACAAAATGGCTGTACTTAATGTGAGCGTTAGAATTGGACCATGGAACAATAGAAGAAGGTTGCCTGGTCTGATGAATCACGTTTTCTTTTAGATCAGCAAGATGACCCGGTGTGTGTACATTGTTGCACTATGGGAAGAAGGCAGGCTGGCGGAGGCAGTGTTATCCTCTGGGCAATGTTCTGCTCC
Source organism: Pelobates cultripes (assembly GCA_933207985.1). Lineage (NCBI taxonomy): Eukaryota > Metazoa > Chordata > Amphibia > Anura > Pelobatidae > Pelobates > Pelobates cultripes. The sequence continues at coordinate 41,570,062 of OW240915.1, forward strand.
AAAACCTTCATTTGGATGTTACTTTAACACGTACCACCTCCAAATTCCCCTGATCACAATCCAAGTGACCATCTGTGTGATGTGCTGGAACATCAAATCCAATCCACGGAAGCCCTACCTCCAACTTGCAGGACTTAAAGGATCTTGATAATGTCTTAGTTCCAGATACCACAGGACACATTCAGAGGTCTTGAGGCGTATATACCTCGTGTATATATATATATATATATATATAGAGAGAGAGAGAGAGAGAGAGAGAGAGATATAGATATATGTATATAGGATGTATATGCTATATGTATACAAAATAATGCTACATACATAAGATATGTATACTGCATGTACATAGAGTGTATATGCTGCATGTCTATATGATATATGCTGCATATACACAGAATGTAAATGCTGCATGTATATAGAAAATATGTGGTGCATGTACATAGGATGTATATGGTGCTTGTATGTAGGATGTAAATGCTGCATGTATAAAGAACATATGAGTTGCATGTATTGCATTGATATACACAGTAGAATGAATTAGATATACACACGATAGCAAATTCATGAGCTGTCTTCTTAACAACTAAAAATTCTAAATTAGGAAAAGCATCAGCTGTTTAGCAGCTGTTTCATCTGTTTTATAGATATTGGTACCATATGTGGGATTGCCATTTTTAAGGATGCCAAATGAGGGAGCTATCCATTAAACACAACAGGTACTATTTTGGTACCCTTAATTATGTCAATCCCACTTGAGGATACCAAATTAGGGAGCTAACTACTTAACAACTGAAAATAACAAAATTAAGAAAAGCCCTTAAGTTAATTTTGCTGTTTCAGTTGCTTAGTAGATTAGTCTCTAATTTGGTACCCTTAAGTATTGCAATCCAATGTAAAGATACCAAATTAGGGAGCTATCTACTAAACAGCTGATTTGTCAAAATTAAGAAACAAAATTCAATTTTGCTGTTTTAGCTGCTTAATAGATAAGTCCCTCATTTTCTATCCTTAAAAAAACAATTAGTTCTGAAAAAATGTATTTCAAATCATTCCTAATTTCCTCGGTTTTGGTTCATTTCAATTTGTAAGGAATTCGGAAATTCTGAATTGCCAAATTCGTCCTAATTTGTCTGAAATATGATTTGGAATGAAGCCAGTTGTATACTGTGTACACTTTATGTATGGTCTCAGTCATGCATTTAAGTTATGGCAAAGTGTTTTACATTTACTTATAATCAAAAGAGCAGAATATTTCCTTTTGTCGTAAGTTTACGTCAAGTGCAAAAGAACACGGCAACATCAGTTAGTATCCAAAAGTCCATCTGCAAAGTTCATTACCAAGCAGATGTAGGAAGTAGGAAATTGTTTAATTCCTTTTTAGTTATTGGCTGTAAATTCAAGGCCAATTCTTGGAAAACAAATCATAAAAAATGTTTTTAATTACTTCAAAATAAAATATATTGAAACCCAACTGTGCTTCTCCTCTGCACGACTACACTAATCAGCCACAACAATAAAACCACATGCCTAATATTGTGTATATCCCCTTCGCGCTGCCAAAACAGCTGTAGTACATTGGCACATGGACTCCTGACATACTTCCAGAGGGGGCAGGCATCAGGCAGCCTGGAACTTTTATTCAGTGTTAAACTGTTTAGAAAATGCTTTAAAACTGGACTATAAGCCAGCACCAGGGGACTCCAGGCACCATAACCACTTCAATGACCGTGTCCCTTTTAAATAAGCCCTCAGTAGTGAAAGGGTTTTCCAGTTCTGCTTTGGCAGTCTTTTAACATACTTTTAGTTTCAGGAAATGACTAGCATTACGAAATCAGCCAGACAAAATAAATAGATCAGGTGAAAGATGATCCGAAAGCACAGTGTTTTTCATGCAGTGCACACTTAGAGGCTCAAACATATTTTGCTACACTACGGTAGTCTTTACTGAAAAAACTCACAACAGGTAAGTTATTTTATAATATTTTTTTGTATTTCTACCTGTGAACAAAAAGTTATGTAACGTGATACTTAAAAAAAAATGTGATGTATTACCATTATTATAAATAATTATTATTACATGCTATACTGTATTACAAATGTTTTAATAAAAAATAATGACTAATCACAGTTCATAATGTAAACCATTTTGTAAAAGAACCTTTGTATAGGGCTGCAGAATTAATAATAATATTAATAGCAAATGTGTACCAAAAAAAAATAATTTTATGAAATGATAAATGTTTTAGCATGCTTTTTTCATTGATCGTGTAATGCAGTACTCTAATATGTGAACAGATTTAAAATGTTTGGATAAAACATCTCGGAGAAGACATTTTTATCCTAACAATTTAATAGTATACAACTAAGCAACCCTGAGTACTTGGCTGTTTCTCTGGTTTAAGAAATTCATTTTGTCCCTCTCGTTTTAACTCTAAAAACAGGGGGTGGAGGGGGAATGTTACCGCTATTAATGTATTCCTTGTATGTTATAACAACAGATTTGACTGAGGAAACATAGTATAGTTTAGTAATGGTATGAGTTGTATCCAGTGGATTTTGGAGGCTCTATCAGAATGACTTGTTTAATTTATGCACTTACCTATCTGTTCTGCTGCTGCAACAGTTTAGTAGAACTGGGATCACATTACCATGTATACCTTTATTAGAGGTTTGTAAGACACATCATTTATTTATTAAAGAGTACTCCAAGCATCATAAAGACTCATTGTATTGTTGGTTGTGACCCTGGAGCCTCTATCCACTCCATCTTTAGCCACTCGTATTGTGGAATTTACATTTTAATATTATCATCTGGTGATCTGCCCTACCTGGAAAACAATTTTAAGACAAAAGCATTGAGGAGTTTTGCCCTGAAAGCCTGGATTGGTGCTTTCACATTATCTGCGGAGGTAAAGAGAGTCTGGATACAGGGTCAACAAGGAGCCCCCAGGGTTTTATTAAAGTGCTCCAAAATGATTTGATAAAATGGGCAAGGCAACTTTAGACTTATAGCACTATGACCACTGCAATGAGCCATAGTGGTTATTTTACTTAGAGTGCCATTTTAATTTCCACTATTCATTTTATTGTAGTAATAGTTATGCAGACAGATATTTGAGTTTGCCTTGGACACACTTTAATAATAATTTGATGATATGCTTTAAAAGGTATATATTCCATAATTATCTGTAAACAAAGCAAAAAAACAATATGGAAAAAATGTATAAATGTAGGGGAGCAGGGCTGGACCACTGTGCTTTCCGGCCGCATGTCACAACAGTTTCTGATGCTTCTAGTCTTTATTCAACAATTTAACGACATAAACTTGCATCCAGAACTAAAACCTTCTCATTTGCAACACAAGCAACTAATGGGGCATACGGTTGTGCCCTACAACGGGTGCTGTGAGGCTCCAGAAGAAGACTAGCGACACTGAGGCCTACTCGGGCAGAGAGTACTGTGGATGGCCACTGCTCTGCTCCTGTTCCTGACTGCTGAGCATTGACTCCTAATGTACAATCTGTCTGGTACCATTCCTCCCCCTTTAGATCAGTGGTGGTTATCCCGGTCCCAACTGGGCAGCTCTGAAGCAGCTATCAGCAGGTCTTGCAGAGAGTGCAAATTAGCTTGAATTCTAAGATGGCCACTATGGTAGCCCTGTACAGGATCAGCTCTCTCACTCAGCCCATGGAGGAGCTCCTATATGCAGATTTGTGGCGACTCCTGAGCTTTATTCTGGCCAAAGCAATCCCACCATGGTGCCTAGTTGCCTCTCCAAAAAAGGGTAGGCTTTCAGCCTTATCTTACTGTGTACCTGGCATCTCTGTCTGACTTTCCCGAACCTCAAGCCATTTAGAGAATATCTCCTCATCTCAGCCCTACACTCAGGAGAGTGGTTCGCTGGTGATGGTTATACCATCAAGGCTCATTGGAGGACCAGATCTGAGGGCATTAGATGACTGCTCGTATGGAGCTCTGGAACTATTGGAATGGGCTTTGCTGGGCATTTAAGTGTGCTGGGACTTTCTTAACAAATTCAGATTTGACACACTGTAGGCTGGAGTAAGCTAGCGATCTTTCATGGGGGGCTGTTATGATCATGTAATAAAGTTTTAAGGTTAGGTTATTCAAAATTAATAGTAGCCTCATCCTTGCCTCTTTCTTCTTAGCATCTACATTTTAAGTGGGCAGCTCTTTGTTTTGATTTCTATATCATTGCATTATGAGTTTGTCTCCAGTGGCACCATTATCTTCTTTTCAACATCTTTTAATCTAAGGCAGTTTGCCTTTTTTTAATCTTAATCAGTACCAGTGTGTTTCAAATGATATGTGTTGGTTTGACCACTTTAGTAATAACCTCACCGCACTATGTAATTTATTGCTTTGTTCTCTTCACTTACTATAAAATGGGGCCTCAGTTGATTGAGTTACAAAAATGAATATAGGAGCCGCACTCAATCCCAAAAGACACCCGGTGCACTGGAGCAGGACCACCAATCCCACAGCGATCAGACAAACAAAAAGAAAATCTCCAGGCACTCAAGGTGTTCGTAATATAGACAAGTTTAATGGAACAAAAAAGAGGAGCAACATTTCAACCTGCTAAGACCTGCTAGCTTGACAAAGACCTCTTAGCAGGTCGAAACGTTGCTGTTCTTTTTTGTTACGTTAAACCTGTCTCAGTTTATTGTGTGTGATATGCTCCATTGTGCGACCCTTGTCGAATTTCAGTATTGTCATACATTTGCTACACAACTACTCTACATCTATGTATTAATGTCACCACTGTTTTTGTAACAAAGCTTTGTGCCTTAATAACAATTTGAAATATGTGAAAGACAGTCACACTTTCAGACACACCTTCTAAAATAAACGTACTGCTCTTTGAAAATGTATTAACTGGTTGTCAGCTCAGCAGATATCACTGTTTAGTGAATAGATGTAGATAATTACAAAATATTGTCTGTACTCAAAGTGCAATAGCTCAGTGAGTTAATTACTGTGGCTAGGACTGTGCTTCAAAATATAGGAATCATCTCTAAATTTGGGGAGCCCAGTATAAATCTAGAGATGAGCTCAAAACGGTCAATTTTCCTTCCTAGAAATTTAAGGTCTGCTAACAAATTAAGCATAAAAAAATAATCCAGCACTACATGGATTTGGAGTGTTTCCACATACCTTGACCAATGACACTAACAGATAAATATTGACCCATTTAGCAGATTTGAGGATTTTAATTCTCTATTTTGTTTTTTTTATAAAGTAAGTAAAAAATTGCATGCATAGATATCCAATATAGATAATAGAAAGGAAAATTTGCAGCAGGTGGAGGTGTAAAATAGAAGTGTGCGTTAATCATAATAAGCACGAACAGTACGGTGTAATAGTTCTCCTAGCCCAAAACACCATTGTCGGAATTACAAGGCCGATATGATGGGCTCGGCTGTTCTCTTTGCATTGAGTCGTTACGATTTAAGTTTATATAACTAATGTAAATGTAAATTGTCTCTGTGGAAAGGTTGCTGCGGGCACACCTAGCAATTATCCATTTTAATAAAACATTAATGTATGAAAATAGTCTGTTTAAAATTATGTATTTAAAGTTGACACGACAGTATGAAAGTGTAGATTATACGGTGTGCTTCAGGTAGAAAATAAGTGTGCAATAATACACAAACACAGTAGATAATTAAGCTAAAGACATATATACATTGCATTAGGAATTGAACTTTATGGGTGCTACAATTTAACTTTTATATAATTGTCTATTTAGTTTTTTGTAAGCTCATTAAGCAATCAGATTAAATCTGACTTGCTAAACAGAGATGCACTATCTGGACCTAAATAAAAAAAATATCTACAATATTCAAAAACTAGGGGCTATTATTTTTTTTATTTTTAGATCACCTAATTAAACTTTTTCATAATAATAATAATTATCCTTTTGTTTTGTTTTTAACACTGTCCTATGGCTCAAGGATCCTGTCATATACTAACGGTAGGGTTGAGTTCTTCAATTTGTTTTAAAATATAGTTTAATTATAAAAAATATATATATTTCCTTTCAAAGCTTGAAGAATGGATTATTATATTAAAATAGTTTTGAGGTTGTTCTTTGAAAAACAGCAAGGCATTAGGAAGACACACTTTTCTAGCTTTGCTGAAGCTCTCTATGCATGGTCCTAGTACCCACTGCAAGATGTGCCCACGATGTGCTGATTGAGGACAGTTTCCTGATATACCCAGATTTATGACACCAGGAAACTAGGAGGATGGCGGGACTGTCCTGCAAAAAGCAGGGCTATTGGGAGGCCAATTTGCACACCTTGTTGTTAAATGCACATTGCCTGAATAAGCTGATTAAGATCTTTCTGAGCTCTCCAGAGTATCGATTGGCTGTCGAAAGCAAGTCTGAAATGCACAATGGTAGTGTGATTTTCTTGAATGTTGTACTATTTGCACGGTTTTTTTTCTCTTAATAAAAAAAAATAAAAAAAAATAGCTAAAGAGTAAAGAATGTAATCCCTTCTCCTAACTACCTTTATATAATGATCTTTGTCTCTTCCTGGGTTTATCTGCCTGTTTCGCTGGTTCTCGCTGCTTTACAGTTAGAATTTAATAGACAATCAGTTTTAAATAACATTTGCATACCTGCTTCTTTTTCAGATCATGGAAAAACTTAATTCAAATCTGATACCTTTGCGCACAGATTTTACTGAAAAAAAAGACCGTATTTGTATTTTCGGAACTGGAGATTTTGGCAGATCTCTTGGGTTGAAAATGCTACAGAGTGGTTATTCTGTAATTTATGGAAGTCGAAATCCTAATGCTGTCAGTATGGTTCCAAAAGGAGTTGAAGTATTAAACCATGCCGAAGCGGCCCAAAAATGTTCGGTAATCTTCCTGGCAATGCATAGGAACCACTACAGCTTTCTTGCTGAATTGTCCGATGTTTTACAAGGAAAAATCCTAGTGGACGTCAGCAATAACCTCAAAATAAACCAATATCCAGAATCTAATGCAGAATATCTTGCAAGCATTTTACCTGGAGCTAAAGTAGTAAAGGCCTTTAACACAGTGTCCGCATGGGCTCTGCAGTCAGGTACATTGGATGCAAGTAGACAGGTAAGTGTTCATTATAGAGAAAAGATTAATTAGATTGTTATATTGACTTCTGCAAATATTGATTTTAATTGTTGGATTTCGGTTTTGTTTTGCCTAGTGATATTTTTTTTTCAAACAAGAAAACAAAGTACTAAGCTTTTGATTTGTATATTCATTCAAGTAAGATAATTAATGGTCATCTCCCGGAGTTGGAAGATGCAACCGCAAACTTATTCAAGTGTAAACTTCCATTAATAGCCAAGTTGTCTAAAGGAAGAAAATCAAATCTGTTATGTTAAGATCAGTTATTTACAAAGCCAGACAGCTAGATAGATGTGTAACTAGTTAGACAGACAAATTAGTTGAAATTCCAGAAATCTATATTGGTGATTTGATTTTATAATGCAGATATTTTTCCTTCCCTTTCACTGATTTTGCAGACAGACAGAGAGGGATAGAGAGACAAACAGACAGACAGATATAAAAAAATGAAAGTAATATATGATATACAATCAGACCATACAAAAGTGATGTCTTGCTATTTTAAATATATGTGTCTATGTTATTAAGCACAATTTCTTACTATTCTATAGCATTGCCATTTATAAGATTACTGACACCTCTTTTCAGAGCAAAGGCCCATCTATCACAGTGGTAACATAGACTATATAATATTAGGTAATATAACTTATCTGTTATTAAATCTGATTTTTAGTTTCAATGTATATTTTAGTTTGTTATGATATCATAGGTTGTTTAACTGATGGCCTCTGAATCTACTGAACCATTTAAAGAAGAGTTTTGTGTTGTGTAGACCTGCATGGTTTTCTACCAGGGTTCCATGGCACACTGATGTGATTTGGGCCATAAGAGCCACAAAGACATTGACTTCAAGGCGCTGACAAATTGAATGCAGTAATCAAATGTGTCCGTTTTAAAGTTAGGATTCCTGTAAGTCAATTAATTAATTAATAAATCTATTTGACTGGATACATGCATATCTATCAAGAATGGCTTCAAGTAAATGTGATAACTGCTGCTGATGGTAAAAAAATAAAAGAACGTTATTATACTTGAAAATTATTCTCTCATTGAAGAGTGTGTCTTGGTCTAAAAAAGAAGGAGAGCTAGTTGACTGTGTTTATGCAACAATGACAAGTGTTATACCTATGCAAGCTGAAACAGTCACAAATATCTGAAACCTTTATTGGCACTACAGGTGTTTGTCTGCTCCAATGACAACATAGCAAAACATTTTGTGATGGATATTGTACGAGGCACTGGACTGACTCCTCAGGATCGTGGATCTCTCTTGGCTGCCAGAGATGTGGAGAATTATCCGTTACAACTCTTCCCAATGTGGAGACTCCCAATGTATATATGTGCGGGACTGACAGTGTTTGTCTTTCTTTACTGTGTTATGACAATGGTGGTCTACACTGCTATCTATGAAAAAAAAGATGTCTCCTACTACATTTTAGTTACCATTCCAAACAAAGTATTTCCGATTGTCTCACTAATGCTATTAGCCCTGGTTTACCTTCCAGGAGTGTTTGCTGCCATTATCCAATTACATAGAGGAACAAAGTACAGTCGCTTCCCAAATTTTCTTGACCAATGGATGCTTTGTCGCAAGCAACTTGGACTAGTGGCCCTCGCATATGCGTTTCTTCATGCAATTTATACCCTGGTTATTCCAATTCGCTACTCTGTATCCTTCAGAAGAAACAACGGTATAATTGAACAGGTACAGTATGTTGATATTACAATGTGCATTTAAGACCTTGTAAAGTATTTAATTCTATTACTATTGTGTATCACATATTTATTGTAACTATTCAAAAGAAGAAAAACCTTTTTCTCATTTAAGATAATGGAAAAATATATTTTATAATATTTTAAGTGCAGGTTTTGACCCTAGATAACTCATCAATGATCTCCAAATAGGTATATTTATATATTTGCCAGTGAAATGAAAAGAAATCCCTTTTTAATGTAATGTAAAAATGAACCAACTAAAATCTTGAATGACATTGACAGTGGAAAGAGGGTGAGTTCACTTACAGTCCATCTGCAGAAAGTAGAGGCACTGTCATAGCTCCGATTGAGAATAAACTGACCACTTTCACAGCAGTGCATTACTTGCACAAATTAATATGACTAAGGAATTGTGTAATCTGTACTTAAGCCATACCTCCAGGATTGGCCGTGCTGGAGATAGTCAGGGATCCTCATTCAGTGTTAAAGGGTTTCATAATAGTTTAACATTGAATGGAGAGACAGTGCCAATGGACTACTGGCACTTGGACCAATTCAATGCGATATAGTATATAATAGTATCCTATTAAGCTGAAGTTATTTTTTGTGTTAAGACCGTCCCTTTAACATATGCATGCATAACTAAAACAATTCTAAACTATTCTTGATAAAACATCTAAGATATTTTAAACATTATTTTATACTCATTTAGACTGTGCACATCATTAAATATGGTAATTTTAAAAATCCATCAATCTATAAGTTGTAGAAAGAGTTAATCTGTCAATATTGTATGAAATACAGCATTCCATGATTCTGTCTGGGTTTTTTTTTTGCAATGCATATTTCTCTCTCTATCTATCTCTCCCTCTCTATCTCTCTCTCATTCTCTGTACACACACACACACACCTCACGCTCTGCACTCAAATCTCCCACCAACCAAACTTAGGTGTCTGGTTGCTTAAATTCTGACGAGCAACGTAGATGTGATTGAAAGATCACACTCATGTGAATAAAATAAGATGCATAAAATCCTGCCTTTATAACACTTTATTACAGCAGGTTAGTGCAACATACAACCGTTACAGTTTGAATCCTATACAATATACAAGAAACAAACAATTAAATTGTGTGTCCTCGATATTGGTTTGTATACACACCACGTGGCTGTTACTTCCTATGTTTGTCTCATAGGGAAATCATCTAACAGATTTATTAATTTTCTACAGATGGTCACAATTTCTAGACGTCTGGCATCTTTAAATACACTCACAAACTTTCGTTACACTCCTTACATAACAAGTGTTTCAGAAGAAAAACTTTTTTAACCCTTTCACTTTAGTTTTTCAACAAGTGTAATATTTTTGGTAAGATGCAAGCCACAGCAACGTAGCTCATAAAATCACAACAAAGCAGAAATTGCTTTTCAATGTAAAAATAAATAAAAAATAAACTATGAACATTAATTACATAATTAATTATTAATTATAATTACATTCTCATTTTTCATTTCATCTTTTGCCAAAATATTGGCAGCATCAAATTGATCATAAATTTTACAGTATCCAGAACCTCATGGTACTAAATACAGGCTCTGGATTAATAATGTACATGCACAAACACCAGCAAGTGTGACAACAAGATTTAAACAAATTGTAATTTTAAGTAATCTGCTGGTATTTTGGTATTTTTGGTATTACACTGACACTGCACTTTTCGGAGCGTTTAGACACTACCAGTGCAAGACAGAAGTTTGGTTCTGCACTAGCAGAGAACAGATGGTAGTGGAAAGATGTACAGGTATCTGGGAGAACCCTACGTTAAAAAGGGAATGTTGAAAAGGCAACCATTAGCCAAATTCGTACAAATGCAATGTCATCACTTAACACTCTGAATGTTATATTTTGGTTTAGTTTAAAAGTATAGGGACAGTGTTCATCACTAAGTTTGCTTGATTATTAATGCTATGTAACAAAAGCATTTGTCTTGCCCTCCTCCCCCCATGTTAACAGAAGATCCAAAAAACAACCCTTTCTCAACGCCGATGATGACGATAACATTAATCATTTACTTTAGCAAGGATCATATTGGCCTCACTTTTTTTTATACTTAATGCATTCAGTGTTTGCCCTATAGTAGCTTAACAAACTGGACATTTTCACTGGTGAAAAAAAAGAAAGAAAAACATAATGTAGAGCAAGCATGTCAAACTCAAAGGCTAACACGGGCCAAATAAACTATGTTTAAGTTTATGTGTGCTGCAAAAAAAAGAGATTGACCTAGACCAACACAAACTAAAATTACTTGTATCATTCTCATGCAAGCAATATGTAATCCTGGGTATATCTATATCATTTCCTCAAAAGCTTCACTTCACGTTACCTACTATGCCCTCAATCTAATACACAGCCTACCGCGCTCACCCTCCTCCCTCACCCCTTCTAATTTACTGCCCCCTCCCCAATCTAATTTTCTCAAATAATATGTATTACTGAATTAATTACTGAATTACTGAATAATTTTACTAGCACATTATGTGTAATTTACTTGTCTACTTATCTACTGAGCCAATTGACAGGCTCTTTGTTTGTGAGTACAAGCCCTTATTTAAAGATTGGTGGCTTTAAAGATTACACTATATATTTTTTTCTTCTGAGATTACCTATAGGATTACTGGGACAAGCAAAAAAATCCCATATATACACCTACAAAGAGGGGAAGGGTCGCCTTTACAGACCCAAAAGTCTCTACACACAGAGCTAGATTTTATAGCTCTGGAATATGTGAGTGTTCCATTTTAGATACCTATATTCTACATTGAGTAAAGGTTTTACACTATTTTGATTGTCAATTGACTCTTAAAGGTGCACAAAACAGATTATATGAAACAAATTTAATATCAGATAAGTAATATTTTCTAGAAGTGATATCACATTATATTTATTGCAATCTGTTTATATATATATATATATATATATATATATATATATAGATATCACTCCACTGTGTATATTTGTTTAACATATACAAAAAAGATTTCCAAAAGAAAGTCCTAGCTGTCTTAATTTTTTTTTCCTAAAGTGGGTGTTTTAAAGGAAAATTGCCTCTTAACAAAGACATGGTAAATTTTTAAACTGTCTGGTAAAACAGTCTTTGTACAAAAATTCAAAACCTTTTTTGTGAAGACATTTATAAGATAATGATGCCTAATTTATTGTTTATATTTGTATCTAGATAAAATCCAACAATACAAGACCGTTTTTGTACAGTAGCACATGGAGATCAGACACATATTTGGCTTTCGGAATTCTTGGGTTCTTCTTCTATATTCTCTTAGGCATAACATCCTTACCTTCCGTCAGCAACACTGTGAATTGGAGGGAATTTCGATTTGTACAAGTATGATCTTCTGTTATTATTTGTATTATTATTATTGTTAATATTGTAGCGGATTGTGTTGGGCTGTCTCTAAATTATGGTTATCATGTCATTTTTGTTTCATTTACTTTCTGTATATCTGTACTGTAGGAAGCATTCGTCTGGTTGTTCGGTAAAACCACTCTGTTCATCATACTACCAAACTACCAAACAATCAGATCACCCCAGAGAGAAGTGTGCCTCTAGTTTACCCCCCTAATCTGTGTTAACCACAGTCTAATTGGCAATTAGACAAATGCTCTATGTGTGTTCCCTGGATGGCCGCTGTTCGGCATACAAACACGTGGCGGCGGCCATCTTGCTATACGAATGTACAGCGGTGTTTGGTTGTCGAGTGTCTGGAACCCAAATTGGACACTCGACTATGCGAACACTGCTGAGACCTCCAGACTTCCATACATTTGTGCCGAAACAACCAAACGGCTCGCCGTTCGGTAGAAAGAATCATATGAACACAAGCCATTCAGCCCAGTATTTCCACACATTTCAGCTCATGAACAGAGACCGAACGCAAGGCCAAAATGTATGAAACTCCTTTCGGCTACTGCCTCGTGTTCGGTCGGTCAAACAAACTCATCCACATAATTCCCGAACCCCTGGTCCAATCTGGGTGATTTTTGAGTATGTTGCTCACCCAGATCGGAGCTATCAGGGGATACCATATATAGAGGTGTATCATATGTATTTGGGGTACATCCAGAAACTGGGGAAAAGTGTACACTGAGTAAGTGGATTATGTGTCATACTTAGGGGAGGAGATGTGTCGTCCAGTTATTGGGAATCGTGATGGGATATTACTGGATTATTCTATTTATTATTGATGCTGTTTGTGACGAAGTGCCCTTCGCCACTTGTGCCTGGAGAGGACTGCTTGCCCGCCTCTTGCCCTGTGACTATGGCCCCTGGGATGTATTGCCCTTTAAAGACATGATTTGGGCATAATGGATTTGTGTTGTGCTGCTGCTGGCCCTTTAAGAACCATCTGGGGACATACTGTGGAGTTACTGGGTGGCCACCATTTCCTGTATCAGAAGCACATGGTGAGAACAATGGATGGTGGCCATTTTAACTCACAGACACTGTTTGGACTTTTCAACACGGTGCCATCTCGCCAGTATTTGGTGCACAGAGACATCGTGCAGTGGTTTTGGACTATACAGCAGGGGACACATTATAAAGTGATTGTTTTTCATTTAGCCTGTATATGTTCTGCAGAATCTGCATTAAACTGTATTTTCCAAAGTACTGAACGGATCTGGGTGAATTTTGGATATGTGGTTCACCCAGATCCCCCGGTTCCAAGGATATACTTTTTATGGGGTTATTGCATGTTTTGGGGTCCCTGTGTGTTTTATGAAACTGTATTATTTCTGGCCAGCAGATAATTGAGCTTTGTGTATTGTAGAAACTCAATTATCTAGCCTGGCCCAGAGGAGGAGTTTTGTGTTGCATAAATTGTGAGTTCTGTGTGCCAGTAAATCAGTCTTGTTCCAGCATTAAGCCGTGGCTCATGTTTGGGGGATTGGAGAAATACACTCTGGGGATTGCTATAATCACTATACTCCCCAGGGTATGATCACTAAGTTCTGCTAAGAGCTTGTTCCTGCTCTCTGGGAAAAGAGAGGTTCACCCACTGGAAGCTGGATCCTGGCCTTGGGTCCAGGGTGGGTGGAGACAGCAGAGACCCCAGCGCAGTTGCATCGCTGGAAGTGGGGTCTGCAGTGCTGATGGTGTCGGTTGGAGTGCTTGGAGTCCTCGGCAAGCGCTAGGAGCATCGATTGGCGGAGGTACTCAGTCGGAGTGCCAGCGTTCCGTCACACTGTTTATCCTGGATTAACTTCTTGTTCCTGCATTACTGTTTTAATACCAGCAGAGAAGTCTATGGGAAACTAGTGCTCCGCTACAAATATTATTATTGTTATAATATTAAAAATAAGAAAATGACCCCAAGTAAAAGCAAAAAGGCACAGACACTATAAATACAAGCCTGCACATTTTATTTGTGGTTCTTTTCTTTTTCTTTTTTTTTTGTATTTATATCACCTTATGGGATGGTGGATATGTAGTTTTATTGACCTCTTTAAGAGGAGAGTCTCTGGCGGGTGGTTTTCTTTGGCTTCTGCTTTTGACATCGAAGTATTTAACTGTCCAACTGTGTTTGTTATTCATTCCTATGATTAAGGACCTAAGAGCCTGAAATTCCTTTCAACATTTTCATGGCTCCTTCTGTTTTGTTTTTTGTTTGTTTGCTGCCAATAAAATGTTTTAATTTCTATGGTAAGTGCTTACATTGGGCGTTTTTTTTAAGTCTCTTAGTCCTTGCTTGATCCTCCGAATAAGAACATCCACTCTAGTTTTAGGATAATGGAGCTTTCCCTCTTTTAATTGTGTATTTTTCACCATTTTGAATGCTATATATTATATGTTTTCTCAATTGTTAATATCACTGTATACCTTGCCTAAAACAAGTCGGACAAATTGTATCCAATACAATGTTCTACCCAATATCTGCTCATTTGTAATTCCATCATTAGTTTACTTCTAAAGAAATCTGAAGTTTGTCGCTATTTATACTCATTGTCTGATATCATACTGAGAAAATATCATGTAATGCTACTAGGTGTTAAATGTTACAAAATATATTTTATATGAAATAAACATATTTTCTATTTTATCTTTCAGTCAAAACTTGGATATCTTACACTGCTGCTGTGTACGGCGCATGCTATGGTCTATGGCTGGGACAGATTCCTCATCTTTTCTCGATTCAAGTGGTACCTTCCACCTGCTTACACACTAGCTCTCATCATTCCATGCATTGTGCTGATCTTCAAATTTATTCTTATAACCCCATGCATAGATCAAAGAATTACACAAATTCGTCAAGGATGGGAAAGAATGTCTAAAACACAAAAAGACACACATTTACAAAATGATAACTTAGCTATATAGTTATTTGTGGTGCAATCAAACACTAGGGGGCCTTCACTGGAATGTTCTAGAGTATCCCTGCTACAGGTTTATTGAAAAATTCCAAGCTCCCTTAATTTGCGCTTCTGGTGATTTATTGTGAATTGAGATATATATGTTTCCCTTGCCCAGTTCATCCTTCATAGTCATGAATGACGCTACGAGGTAAAACATTTTCTCAGTCTCCTTACCTAATCAGTGTTCGTTAACAAGGGCAGTCCAGATATCTGTAGCTTATACAAATGAACAACTCCAATGTGTTCTGATAATGATCAGCTTAAAATATGGCAGAAAGCACAGTTATAACTGCATTCGTCGTGACATATGTAGTTAAGCCACTATTGACAATATAGCATGCAAGCTGTACAGTAGCACAACACACACTTTATGGATGACTGGGAGAATACTTTGTCAAAACACTTTAAGAAATCTACATTCTGGTATATACCTAAGATGCAGACAGGGTGTGAATGAATCCTCCAGAACCCATTTGGAAAATGTGAAAAATTCTTTGGAGCACAACAGATTATATAATTTTGTTAAAATGTCATAAGCCACTTGTACGTTGGTCAAAATTGTACAGTTTGTATTGATAAATATTTTCTCCAAGTCCATTTAAAAGAGCAAGAGATTAAGCATTGAATCCAAGAGCCATGTGAGACTGAAATATGAGTTTAATGCTTTGAAAAAATTAATAAAAAAAAAAGCAGGTATAGTTACAATGGGGAAAAAATCAGGTACAGGTCTTTAGGGGTCGAGATAGAAGACAGGACATGTATGAGTTGGTGACAATGGAGGGATTCTAATAATGGGGGAGTCTTCTTCTTGTCATAGATGACAAGGAAAGTAATTTAAAGTTGGATTTCAACTTTAGGCTTAAAGGCAAACAGGCAATGGATAAGAATCTGGAAAAAGCATATACTGAAGGGTCCAGGATTGGAGAAAAGTCTGGTTTATTAGTGAAATGTAGTAGAGAAGGGAATGTAGAGGGTAAAAGGGTATTCCGTTTTGTCAATGCCACTGAATTTCAAATTTTAACAAAGCGTTTGCTGGTAATATACTGAAAGTGCCTGTAATAAGAGATAGTAAGTCCTTCAAGACCGGGGCTTTAGGACACTCTAACATTCTTCAATATAAATATGAATATCAAGGTAAACTGGCAGTTCATCATTTTGGTTTTAGGGCATGTTTAGGGAGCTAATGATCAATCTGCTTAAATTTATCTTTAATGTCTTCAGGACAGAAAGGCGTTTCAATTTTAAATGCAGACACTATCAGCAATATAAAGAAATAATAGGTAGACCTGTCCGGTCAAGTTATACATTTTGGTAATAAATGTGTGTGGGTTTGTGAACGTGCACGAATTCTATCATATTTGTAACAGCCCGTAGTGATTAAAAAAACTCTCTTAATAGAGCTATTTAGAAATGTTTGTGTCACACGGGACTGGAATTTCCATTGCTTACATTTTGTCCATCTGGTTTACATTCCAGATACTGTTTTGCTATGGAGTTTTGTCTTGATTTGTTTGCATGTTTCTTTGATATTGTCATTTTGATTTACCTTTTTTTTTCAAATATTTGTGTAATCTTTTGTGTACATGCCCCCATTTGTGACAGTATTAATAAACGTTTAAAATTAAAACTAATTTATCCAGTACTTATTTTAAGTTTTGTTTTTTTCATCATAGAACAAATAATAAACCAACCATATTGATTATTTTCAGTAAATTAATTGTTTATTTTATTAAAGTACCATTCTACCTCACATAATTAGCACACTTATCTGTTTTTCCTTCTCAAATGTCTCTCTGGATTATTTGTTGTAATTATTTATAAAAGTTACAAACATATTGTCTTAAAAGACCGAACAGAACACAGATGAGCCAAAGAGACAAACTCTTCATTCTTTTTAACATTCCTCTCTAACATGGTTTATTACAGTTTATTATAATATATTATAGAAGCAAAACGCAACTAAGCACCCATTTAAGTTTTCTTTTTTTCTTTTTAAATGTCTTCATGTACACATTTATAAGACTTAGTAAGACATTAAAATTTTTTGAGTATTTAAGCATTGTTAAAACAAGTTCATTCGTCACACATGCAACTCATTTTACTAATTAAAACCTCAATATACACAGAATAAATTGTGCATCTTTGACTTTATGCTTTAGTAAAGGCATAGTTAAATATTTAATTTTATATCAGTTATTATGTTTTGGTATTTACATCAGTTTCTGCACACATGCCTATTATAAAGTAGTTCATTGCTTTCATGTGTTATTAAATAATACAAAACATTCCACATTAAAGCATTATAGAATTAAATAAAACATGATGAATCTATTCATTAAATATGACCATGGATCTATACACTAGACAGTGTTTTAGAGTTACTTGGGAACAAGAATTCAGAACTTGTAGCTAAGTTGAATAAATCTTACATTCAGGCATAGGTAATAGCTATTTGTTTTCTAATTCTAAATTTTGCAAATTTGTGTTCAAATCACAACTTACTGTGCAGAGAATAACCTCTTGTGTATAAAATTGGGATTTGCATCTTTCTCTGTTGTTATAGTTTGCGGACGTGAGAAAAGAGACCTGCGGTGCTTGAGATCAGTTGGCACATAATGAATGGAATGAGACTGGGAGGCAGAGGAGGAATGGTAGGGGAGAAGAGCAGTGAAAAGAACCAGAAGAGGAATATACTAATAGGTTAAAACTCAAAACTATGACATAGTTATTTACTAAAGTAAGAATTCAAGGTGAATTTTAAATGTAAGGCCAGAGTAGCTGAACTTTCATAGCTTAGAGATTCTTTTTCCAGTATGGCTATTTTGAACTTGAAATTTATCTTGAATTCAACTTGAATTCTCACTTTAGTGAATTATGGTGTTAGTGTGCGTTTAAACTACAGTTCTAGACTGATATCCTGGAGGTGTGCGTTTACAACCTGGTTAATCTCTTTGCACCCCAACTGTTCTAAAATGATTTGACTTCTTGCATTGAAGGAACTCTGTGGCAATCCTAGCAACATAACCACTTCAGTGCCCCTTTAACTGGCATCCCTCCATACCAGCCTTAGTAAGCATAGATTAGAGAATGCCTCAATATCTAAATCTCAATTAGCTTTCATTGTCACATGTGCCTGAAACAATATAAAGACAACAAACTGAGTTAGAAAAGCAAAATTAATAGAAAGCATTTTTAAATATACGTGTCTTTTTAAATTGAAAATCTCCCTTTTAAAATTACTTTAGTTGGAACATGGTTAACAGTAAAGTTTAATTTCTAAGTGTGTGTGCCTACAATTCATGGAGATCCAAATGACAGGTGAATGTGTTTGGCTGCTCTAAGCTCTAACTACCATAACAACCACCCTTGCCCCACGCCACCGCTGCTACACTATCACTCCTACTTTTTACTTTTATTTATTTATTTGTTTTCTAATACCGGAAAGAATTTTCCTTTTCGGCAGCATTCCTCTTGTTTTTGCCTGGAGCTATTTTCAAGCACATCAGATATCTAAAACTCTTTCAAATCAATGTGGTTTCAATTTGATCAATAGAATATGCAATGAATTCAAAAGGAAATTGAGTGAATTTCCTAACAGAAATAATTTGAGACAAATTAAATTAGTGCAAATTTACTAGATTAGATTACAAAAATACTTTACTTTCTCTGTACAATATATTTTGTTTTGTAAAACTTTCAGTTACTAAGATGAGCAAGAGTTTGGCAGCTTAGAAACTCAATTCATCAATTATGTCACGCCATGCTTAGCAGATGGTAGGGAGCCTTGATCTGGAGAAAGATATTATCTAAAATGCCATGTTCATTCTACAAATAGCAAACCATACCAGAACTTTAAATAAGAAAATTATTTCAGAGACTTGTATTTCCTTAGAATGCTTCCTATAGCTGGAGATGTAAAAAAGACTCCGATGATGGAAACCAGCAGGGAGGCGTAAGAAAATTCATAGTAATTCAGACCTCAAAGAGATACTATTTATAAATAAAGAACAAACAAAGATATAACAAGGATGCTGTTATTTAGGATGAAGGTTACAGCGTGAACATGCAAGATGGCCACAGAAACTCTACCATCTAGGTTTCTGGTTTAAGAATGTAGAATAATAAATGCCAATATATTTGCAAATGGAGACCATACCGGCTCTAAAACAAAAATTCCCATTTGACCAGAAGGAGGACTTCCTGGTTTACTTGGGGATTAAAGCAAATCTTTATAACCTTTTCAGGGCAAATTATGTTAAAGTGGCCAGGAAACTTCGTTCCACCATTAATGGGTGGAAGGTAAAATTTATGTCCTAGATGGGTCGCATTGCCGCTACAAATTGATGCTGCTTGCAAAACTGCAATTTTTGTTTCGTTCCCTTCCCATCACAATCGCCCTCCACAGATTCATCACAGGTAAACAAAGATCCCATATCCCCAACTGCACTGCGATGAGGAAGATCTACAGTTGTACTATCACGCCGCAATGATAGGGCAAGCAATATGCTCCTACGACAAACTGGATGCCCCCCAATGGGTCCATATTGAATCACACTGAACGATCGAGGAAGGAATACACTTGCTACTTTAGCTGCCAACTTTAGCTGCCAAGAGCATCCAGATCATTCACATCATACATGCTACCTATCACTATGGCTATGCTCATGGGACAAACATAAAGATAAATTCTAAACATGGTTTCTGAGATCCCTAGATACCCCATACGCAGTTTTAAGCATCTGATTCTCACATTTGACAACAGGGCGTGGGAGGGCACGAGATTAACGAGTCTGCACCAGATATGGACAGGAAACCGTCTCACCCCATTTCCACAGCTGAAATCTGATCATGACATACTTTCTGCCATGTTCCTATCATACTTCCAGTTACAATCCACACTACACAGCTTCAAACAGGTGCAATCTTCCACAGCCCTGAATACAAGTATGTCCCTTATTGAAAAAAAAGTGTGCTAGCCTGTTACCCTAAAATAAACTGATCTCTGTATGGTATGACATCCTAACAACTGACACAATCAACCCACTACCAAATTACACTAAAGAATGTAGGCCATTCTATTTCCCAGGAGAAATGGGCCTCGGCATTCAAAATCCTTAAAAAGAACACACACTGTATCTCTCACCTAGAACTAATCAGGAAGATTGTGTCCAGATGGTACCTAGTGCCCATACGGCTGACTCACATGTAAAGCACAACAACAGATAAGTGTTAGAGATGTGGCTCCGTTAGGGGCACTTTGTTACACACCTGGCGGGAATGTTCAGTAATCAAATTATTATTATTATTATTTATAAAGCGCCAAATAATTCCATAGCACTGTACAATAGGTGGACTAACAGACAAGTAAATGCAACAAGACGAGCTGGGTGCACAGGAACAGACAGTATTGAGGGCCCTGCTCAAACAAGCGTATAGGTTATTAAAGTCCTGCACAAGGTTTTAAAAATCCAGTTCCTCCTCTACATCTTCGCCAGAATTTACATCTTTTGCGAAATGGAATGTGGTGGGGCTAGTTTAGTGGTGCCAGGTGGAACTTTGAACCTTGGATAATGTCCCTAGAATAAATATTGGGGGCTAAAATGGGCAGATTGTAAGCAAAACTCAAAAGCAGAAAAGATTTTCTTGGATTCTCTGGAAGTAACTCAATAATAAATTAATATTTTCTGAAAATGGCATCTTATAAATATACCGGGTTTTTTTTGTTTTTTTTAAAGCAGTTTAGTGTTCTTTCAGTTCAAATAGAAAACATTTGCTCATTTTAAATGGATTGGTCCTTGGCAGATAAAGACATGCAGAGTTTCTCAACCATTCATCGACTGTAAACCACAGTTTGAACATTTAAATAACAGAAAGGTCAGCACAGATGAAAATGTTTCAATTTTAATAGAACTCTCAGCTGCCACAAAAAAAAAGCTTTCAGTTACCCTTAAGCATTCAGATTATTTTTTTAATAAGATGTTGCAAAATCTGTTAACAAATGGAGTGGAAAGTGAAATGCTTGCATTGCAAAACATTTTCTCGTCATGTTATACAAATAAGATGTTTGTTGGTTTACGTGAAATATAACTGAGTGCTAACAATACCTTTTAAATAAATTATGAGAAGAAATTATATGAGCACAAGCACATCGTATGCAACCTTAAGATGTCAGTAGGACATTGAGTACTGTGGTTTTGTTCCTGTTCAAGTATATTCAGATTTACATAAAACATATATTTAAATAACATGAGCAGTCAAACAGTAGTGGCTAGCAAGTCCTATGCCACTAGCCAGTACTTAAAAGTTAATCACCCCTGCAAGCGTGGACAGTCCATGGCACACTCACTCGTTGTGAGCGTCTGTTAGCCAGTGATACATTTTCCATTGTCAATAGCTAGTGGCAAATAGAGATTTTAAGCAACTGGGGACTTGTGAAGTGGTGGAACATCTACCTAGATTTCTACACACTCAAAACCATGTGCTCCACCCATGACATAATGTGACATCATGCCCTGTACAAAACGATTAACCTATATATACACATACAGTATTTTAAAAACAATAACCACTATAACAGCCCTAGAAGACACTAAAGTTTGCCTTTTAGGGCGCCCAGGATGCAAAGTCAATGAATGATAACTGAAATCTAGTGAGAGCAGACCAAACATTTCTGATTGTTCTCTACTCTGTAAATGGGGCATTATTCAAAAATGCCCCAAAATCTTGACATGTTTAGTTGGTCTCAGCTGCTTCTCCAGCCATCAATAAAAGGAAGAAGGGTGTCATAACTCCTGTTGGCTCTAGCCATGCTGCTCCTCTTCCCTCAGCCAATGCCATACCGCCTCCTTTAAATAACGCGTTCTGGCATTCGGTGGATGTCAAATGTACACTTGCTCTGTTCTGACCTATTTTAAAGCAACATTACCACAAATCACTTATGGGGTTAAACTAATATATATATATTGCTAGTTATCCCATTTATGTTCCAGTCAATCACCACACACATGCCTATTTAAGTCCTTCCCTGACATCACTTCCTTGCCTTGCCGGGATCTTAGTAGCCTGAGAGTGCTTTACATACTCAGTGTGTTTTTCTGGTTTCACTTGTCTCTATTATTTGACTATTCTTACCTCTGGAATCCCTGACTTTGGCTTTGTTTACTTAAATACTCTACCTTCTTCTATCTTTGACCTTGACCTGTCTCTGGTTATTTTTATTCAATATTAGGACTATATAATTTGTTCTTTACATTAAGCCTGGTTAAGTCCGGTAATGCATTCTTTATATTTTATTTAATTGCCTCTAGCTTGTGTGTTGGGTAGTAACTTGACAAAGGGTAGGAAACTGCAGAATGTTATTAATGACACTGGGCAGTGTAAGGCTCCTGAACACTAATACTGAATACTAATACTGAAACATACTTTTTACAACTCATTTTTTGTGGTAAAGCTCCCTAAAAGGCCACACTTGTCGTATAGATTTACAATTTGCGTATTATTTATTTCAATTTTGCCCAACCTGGAAGAAAATGATTGGCCGAGAATACTGGTCTAACCAACCCACATCACTTTCAGCCAATCAATGTTATTTAGGTTGGATGAAAATGATAAAGATAATGCAGACATGGTAATTCCCCATTAGCAAGGCAGACAAGATGTTTATAAGCAGTTTGAAATTAAATTGGTGAATGGAGCCAGTGGTCTCTAATCAGTGAGCTATTGTGGTTAGGATGTAAAGTGTTCCTTTAAAATATCATGTGTCACATGCAGCATGCTTTAACACCGAAGAATATATATACAGGGGAAAACAAAGCCATCTTGGAATTCTGGTAACTTATATTAAATATTACACCATAGGTTCAAAGAAACGTAACTTTTCCCTAACACAAAGGAGTCCCAATCCAGCCTTTACCCTAATCCTAACCTATAGCTAACCTAAGGCGTAAGCTTAGCCTTAACCATAACCCTAAGCTATCTTGGAATATTTTAACATTATGGGGTTCTGGAGCGAAGAATTAGGTGTAAATAGAGGAAGTAAATGTATTTATACTTTTACAAATTTACAATCACACAAAGAAATGCTGGACTCCAGGATCATCAATAGCTTGCATGATATAAAAATATACTTTATCATACTAAGGATGCCACCTTGTTAGAGCTACCTCGATATATTTAAGTTTTTAGTGAGTCACCCCTTTTTAAGATTTAGCAGCTTTTCTAACAATGGCTTTATTTTTTTTATCTTTAAATATAATTTTTCACTTATATCTGTTTTTATATCATATTTATATATTTTTTCAATTTATAAAAAAAAAGTTGAAAGAATATTCAGATTATTAAACCGCTATTACAGTACGTAGTTAAAACAGATCCTGTGTTTAAACAACAGACCTATCTTGTTTTTGAGTTATCTGTTTAATGTAACTATTTTTTTGCCTTTAATATTATTCCTTTGCTTGCTCAGATTTGTCATTTTTCATTAAACTCGGGAAACTCTGCCATAAATATTTTAATACTGAATAAAAGACTAATTGTATCGTGATGTTTTGATGTGACTGTGGTGAGCGATAAAGGCTCATTCGACAGATTCTTACATGTGTTCCAACAGTCTGAAAATATTAGATGAGTGACAAGCCCATTCTGTACAAAAAGGCTTTGTACCAAATTATGTAATTCAAAGAAAGACTAGACAATAAAACAACTGTGGTTGGAAAAGTAATTACTAAAACATCAGGAGTTTAATAAGTTGTAGACATCCAGCTCTGGAGGTCATTAAAGAGAGCATGTTATATTTAAAAAATGATGGGATCTGGGCATTCCCAGGTATTTCAAAAGATGCTGTGTCTTTAACATATTTTAGAACATAATCCCTGTAGGTATTTAAATCTTATCTCAGCTGTGCAGGAAACAGCTTTGCTTTACAAACTACTAATCTTTGTTGGGGTGGGGCTTTGGCAAACACTAATGAACAGGTACCTTTGCTGCTGATAAGGCAGTGTCTTCCCATGATATTGCAGTATACAGTCTATATAGTCTTGGGCAGACTAAATGAGCCAAATGGTTCTTATCTTCCGTCACATTCTATGTTTCTATGTTTCTAGTCTAGTATAAAAGTATAATGCTGTCGGCTAAGCTAAAGCTACATACAGAGAGTAAAAGTGAAAACAAGAAAGAATGTAAGTAAAGGCAAGGGATAGAAGAAAATAGTTGCATGTCCTAGCTTCATCCATACAGCTGTCAATTGTTCTTCGCCAAACAAAGCATTGGGTGCACGGCATCCAATGGTTCGTTAAACAAATGCATTGTCCCTTTTGATAATGTCCAGTAGATAAAAATATATATACCCATTGTTTTCTAAAAAAAAAAAGGAATGGTGTTTTAAGAAAATATAACTTGCCCTATATTCAGTGAACTACCTATCAGCATAAACATTCAGTATATGTGCAATGCACCAAGCAGATTCTACAGATTCTAATAATCATTGTTTTTGAAGGGGTCTCAGCTCAGTAGAACGTCTATGTAAGAATGTCCAGGAGGTGCCTAATTCATTGAATTTTTAATGCATTTTGCAATTACTTTTCTCTGTTCCAAGGCTATGAAATTACTTAAAAATTCCCACAAGGTTTGTGTTAAATGTATAATTTTCTTGGGCATATGTGTGCTTGTGTGATGAAAATATGTGGGGTTTTTTTGGTTTTTTTCCAATAATTGCTTGATTCTTTCTTTGCCCCTAAAACATGTTTTCTTTACAAATTGGCAAGGGGTTTTGCAAATTTTAGGTTGAGCTGAAAAAAATCTAAGTTTAAAATTGTTTCCATGTTGGTTATATTGGCCTAAAATTTGCAATTGCTTTTTAAATTTTGTACATTTCCCAGAATAGTGAGTAAGCCTGCAAGTTTCAATATTTAGATGGTATATATGTGTCATGCCGTGTGTCAAGTCTTACATTACTTTTAGAAATGTGTTATAAGTTTAGAACCAGAATCCAACAGGATTCTTTTTACATATTTCTATATTTAATTCTGACACCAGAAAGACTATTTTTCTGACTCTCTTTTGTCTGCTCTATATCATTGGTTTGATGTATTCTAGTAAGTATTATAATTATTCAGATTTGATTATACCTGTTTGGATCTAACACCAAGTATGTGACCAGAGGTGTGGGTTTTCTAATGTTACTTCCCATATTTCTTTGTAATATAACAATACTGCACATGGTTTGAATGCACAATGATTAACCATGTTATCTAAGCCTCTACTTGCTTAGAACAAAATGATCTAACTTAACCTTTATCTTGCCAATTTCCATTTGTTTGTTTTGGACGCAGTCGTTTTCAGAGTCCAGATATACACTTGTCAGTGTTCAATAGCCAGACTATACAAAGAGTTATGTCGCCCGGTCTGTGCGTTTGCTGGGACTTCACGTAACATACAGACAGACAAAAAAGTTATTGTACAGGAACTGTTGGCAATGCACCAATTTACGAGACAGAAATGCTCTTTAGATAGCAAAAAAACAAGCATAGAGGGATATCAGCTACACCTCACTGATGGGGCCTAAAAGAAGGCAGAAACGATTGTCTGGGCTTGTTGTGTCTCTCGTGCAGAGGGAACTTGCTAGCATTTCGGATCCTGACTGCCTGTACGGGTAGCAGTCTGATATATTTCAGATATGTTCTCTCTGTAATGGCACAAGTGACCAAAAACTATTTTGAGACCTAAGCGGGGATGTACCGTAGGGCAAGCTTCTGAGTATCTCTAAGCTTTTGCCCATTCTCAGAGTTCTCATCCTTACTTTTTTACTCTTTTGATCATATTTAGATGTCGGGTACCTGTAAGCACAAAATTCCAAGATGCCCCCTTCTCCCCAACTGCCAAATAAGGAAGTTACAATAAGTGTAATTAATTTATTAACTGGACTAAAAACATTTATATATATGTGACAACAGCAGATGTACAGGGAGTGCAGAATTATTAGGCAAGTTGTATTTTTGAGGATTAATTTTATTATTGAACAACAACCATGTTCTCAATGAACCCAAAAAACTCATTAATATCAAAGCTGAATATTTTTGGAAGTAGTTTTTAGTTTGTTTTTAGTTTTAGCTATGTTAGGGGGATATCTGTGTGTGCAGGTGACTATTACTGTGCATAATTATTAGGCAACTTAACAAAAAACAAATATATACCCATTTCAATTATTTATTATTACCAGTGGAACCAATATAACATCTCAACATTCACAAATATACATTTCTGACATTCAAAAACAAAACAAAAACAAATCAGTGACCAATATAGCCACCTTTCTTTGCAAGGACACTCAAAAGCCTGCCATCCATGGATTCTGTCAGTGTTTTGATCTGTTCACCATCAACATTGCGTGCAGCAGCAACCACAGCCTCCCAGACACTGTTCAGAGAGGTGTACTGTTTTCCCTCCTTGTAAATCTCACATTTGATGATGGACCACAGGTTTTCAATGGGGTTCAGATCAGGTGAACAAGGAGGCCATGTCATTAGATTTTCTTCTTTTATACCCTTTCTTGCCAGCCACGCTGTGGAGTACTTGGACGCGTGTGATGGAGCATTGTCCTGCATGAAAATCATGTTTTTCTTGAAGGATGCAGACTTCTTCCTGTACCACTGCTTGAAGAAGGTGTCTTCCAGGAACTGGCAGTAGGACTGGGAGTTGAGCTTGACTCCATCCTCAACCCGAAAAGGCCCCACAAGCTCATCTTTGATGATACCAGCCCAAACCAGTACTCCACCTCCACCTTGCTGGCGTCTGAGTCGGACTGGAGCTCTCTGCCCTTTACCAATCCAGCCACGGGCCCATCCATCTGGCCCATCAAGACTCACTCTCATTTCATCAGTCCATAAAACCTTAGAAAAATCAGTCTTGAGATATTTCTTGGCCCAGTCTTGACGTTTCAGCTTGTGTGTCTTGTTCAGTGGTGGTCGTCTTTCAGCCTTTCTTACCTTGGCCATGTCTCTGAGTATTGCACACCTTGTGCTTTTGGGCACTCCAGTGATGTTGCAGCTCTGAAATATGGCCAAACTGGTGGCAAGTGGCATCGTGGCAGCTGCACGCTTGACTTTTCTCAGTTCATGGGCAGTTATTTTGCGCCTTGGTTTTTCCACACGCTTCTTGCGACCCTGTTGACTATTTTGAATGAAACGCTTGATTGTTTGATGATCACGCTTCAGAAGCTTTGCAATTTTAAGAGTGCTGCATCCCTCTGCAAGATATCTCACTATTTTTGACTTTTCTGAGCCTGTCAAGTCCTTCTTTTGACCCATTTTGCCAAAGGAAAGGAAGTTGCCTAATAATTATGCACACCTGATATGGGGTGTTGATGTCATTAGACCACACCCCTTCTCATTACAGAGATGCACATCACCTAATATGCTTAATTGGTAGTAGGCTTTCGAGCCTATACAGCTTGGAGTAAGACAACATGCATAAAGAGGATGATGTGGTCAAAATACTAATTTTCCTAATAATTCTGCACTCCCTGTATAAATATATGCATGTACCTGTTTCTTCTTTGCTTGTAAAATATTGTGTTTGAATCTAGAGTATAGCGAGTGTATACAGTTGTGTTAATGCATGCAGGGTAAGCTAATGTTAGAAGTGATTAGAGTAAAGAGAGTAAACTTACTTTATTCTGTAAATTAAACTTTTAACCGGAGCATTCCTAGAGCAGGAGCATTCCCCCAACTTTAAAATGTAAAAACACCCATAATTTTTTATAATGTTTTAGAATATTTATTGTGCACACATTTGTAAACTTTAGGGATGTGCATGGGCAAAAAATTAGGTTTGGTTCTGCACTTCCGAAATTCGTGACTTTGGCAATTCGTGACTTTGGCAATTCATGACTTTGGCACTTCGGTTCGGTTCGGCACTTCAGAAATTCGGGTCTTCGGGAATTCTGCACTTCAAGACTTCGGGAATCCAGGACTTCAGGAATCCAGGACTTCTGAAATTCATGACTCTGGCAATTCCCTAACCCTATCCCCAACCCTACCCCTAATCCTACCCCTATCCTTAAACCTAACCCTATCCCATAGCCATAACCCTAACTCTACCCTTACCCCTAACTCTACCCCTAACCCTACATCTACCCCTAACCCTTATCCTATCCCTAACCCTAGCCCTACCATTAACCCTTAATCTAAGCCTACCTCTAACCCTACCCCTGACCCTACCCCTAACCCTACCTCTACCTCTAACCCTAACCCTACTCTCACCCCTAACCCTACCCCTATCCCTACCTCTACCCTTAACCCTTACCCTACCGCTAACCCTACCCTAACCCTACCGCTAGGGTTAGGGTTATGGTTAAGGGTAAGGTTAGGGCTAGGGTTAGAAGTAGGGCTAGATTCCTTTTATCATTCCCTTTCAAAAAGATTTATGTTTATACATTTGATAATTTATACCCATTTTATGTCCTCCTCCCATCTACACTGTATTATTTTTTGTTTTAATATGTTTTAATATGTTTTCTGTATCACATGATTGATGATGTCACTAATTGTAATGATGTAATCAAGCGTATCTGCTATTTAAACAGGATAGGCATCTGATGCTGTAACACTTTGATAAAGCCTCTTTGCAGGAGAAACACGTTAGTGTTTTTTACAGCTGTTTTATGTTACTGTTTTTTTGTCTCCAATAAATATAGCCCATTTATGCTATTGGAGCCTCTAAGCCTATCCTTTTATTCTATTTTAAATAATATAATTCCTTTCAACTCTCTCCAAACACCCCCACTGGAGGACTCAAGGAATTATATCCTTGGTGGGGTTCATACCACCTACACCTACATATATTGGGCAATATCCTATTTGCTCTTCCCTTGTGAGTATACCTCCATCTTTTATCTTTTTATTTTGTATTATCCAGAGAGCACTATTTTGTGTTTCTATCCTCTTTTTTTTTTTTATATCACCAACTATTTGAATACCGGCTACTGCCATTGGAAAGGAGATATACCCTACTACCACTGGAGACCCCCTTTTGAGGACATCCAAGGACCATCTACATATCCAAAGGCGGGGATTGTACCGTCCAGGCGCACATATCTGGAGCTGAGTATAGGCTCCAGAAAATTGTAAGTGCAATTCCTTTCCCTTCATTTACTATCACTTAAGATCTCAACATACTACACAATAGCCGTTTCTTTTTCTTTCCCTCCTCCATATCGCTCTGAGCGTGGAAATTCCATAACAGTCGCTGCTCCCTGATCCTACTATTCCCTCTCCGATGTTTTCTGTAGGCCAGCCAGATTTATGATATAAGAGCTGCAAGAGCAGTTACACAATGTGCATCACTGAGAGCTTCCTCTGCTCCTCCTGCAAGGCATTTCCTGTGTGAGAGGCTGTCAGTGGACAGATGGGGAGTGATCCCGTCCACTTCCTGTCTAGCCTCACGCACAGACACTGAAGAAAATGGGACAGCACTGTGTTTCCCACCCTCTAAAACATTTCCTTAAGCTCTGCTATTGAAGCTGACTGGACTACAGAGGACATTGGCCAAGGCTCCTGGTACTTATCTCTGCTCACTGGCCTATTTAGTTGCCTCCAGTAGCAATGTTCACTCCCACTTAGGTGGCATTCAATTTCTGAAATTTCATTTTCAGGAAGCACAGAGTGTTGCCAGGCAGGGGCACTGCTGATTGGCTGAGATCGGTCAGTGATGCTCTCAGCCAGTCAGTGACTTCCTATTCACAAAGCTGGTTTGAAAAAGGTACATTTTAGATTGCCTGGGGTATCCCTCTAAGCTCAAAAAGGCAGTTTTAATTGCTGAAAATAGGCATGTCCTAGTGGACAGGCATCTGTAGGCATCTACTCAGCCTAATGACCCAGAAACACAAAATGACTACTGACATCAGAATGGTGTAGTTTATATGGTAAATCCAACATGTGCTGACTCACATTTTTCTTAGCAATGTCTGTGTTTATATAATTCAAATGTTATAATTTACTAGACAAGTGTATGAATTCAGCTAAGGTATGGCATGTTTCCAAACACAGTTTGCAGGTCATAGCGTGTAGTGTAGTGTAGTGTCAGAGGTTTGCATATTGAGAAAGGCAGGAACGGTGGAAATGGAGAATGGTAGAAAGCTAGCTAAGAAGACTTACAAGGTAAAATATATCAGGTGTCTGGGAATGAAACAGGTCCGTAGGACGCATGTCAGCCCTACCTAACAAACTGCAGACAGGAAAGCAAACAAGAAAATAATTCTGTGTTATTATCATTCAAAAGTCATTATTCAACCTAGTATCATTATTCAACCTAGTATCTTTATGCATTTATAAATAGATTTACAGTTCCTGGGCTTCTCCACACCCTCTCCCGCAATTTAAAAAAGCATGTGTGAAAAGTATTTAAATATTGCCCATTGTTGTTTGATTGATAGCCAGAAATGTATGAGCCTATTCCTGTTAGTAAACATAGACATAGAAGAAATGTCAGAAAACAGAATTTCGGAGATAGAAGGGACTTAGTATCCTAAGAATTGAAGGGGCTTATGATAAGGAGTATCTCAGTTTAAGATATTGTGCCCATCATTTAAGGCCCAGTGTCGTTGTAAGCTATGGTTTAGTGATGATAGTCATTATAAACATTGCTATAATGCCAACGCAATTTCAATATGATCTTAGCCTTTTTAAGAGAACATTTGAATGTCAACATTTTTAAATGTAATATATACACAGAGAACTGAACTTTCAGTAAACATACATAGGAAATTAAATTGATGCTTGATGTTGATAAATTGTTATTTTATTGCCTGGTACCAAAATCGTGTGTTTTTTGTTTTTGTTTTTTGTTTTTGTTTTTTTTTGCTAAGACTGTGATCTTTGCTACAGTTTTATAGAGTAAATCATCAGACTGTATATGAATAATTCAAGCAGAAAGATCCAACGATTGCAAAAGTAAGAAAACAAATGGGAAAAACGGACAAAACACAAGAACATGATGTAGCTGTCAAATGTCGGAATATCAAAGATAATAGAGCTTAAGCATTTGAGCCTTCAGTTGTGTACACTGATTCCTCCTTTGTAATATATTATACTGTAGGATGCTTGCAGTATTTTGTGATAGATAGACAGACCGACAGATGAATAGATGAGCAAAGAGACAGACTGAGTGAAAGGCTAAGATACACATATACTAAATGGGTTTGTATTTGTGGTATTAATGATATGAAACAAGTATCCTCTTACAGTGGAACAGCATACAAATTAATCCATGAGATAAATCCATGTTTCTCTGTAGAATGTTGTGGATCGATGTTATAATCCTTTCTCCATGAGGATACAGTGCCTTTTTTATGATGTATACAAATGTGTCATTAAAGAAACATGCGGCAAACTTTCAAAGCGGAGGAATTAAAATGACAACCAATGACATCAGCAGCAATTTACATTAGTTGCTATGGTGATTTCTCCACTTTTAAAGTTTTGCCACATTTTTTTGTTGGCAAAATATCCCTCAATACTGTTTGACTTGCTTAAATAACACTGCAGTGCTTGTCACCCTTATAGTTGTTGTTTGAGACTGAGTACTTTCTGCTATGGTAAACTTTGCTTAATTATATATTTTATTTTCATACGTGTTATATAAAGTTACAAGTCCTAATCTAGTTACATCATTAAAAGGGCACTCGAAAAAGGAGTTACATCATGAAAAGGGAACTGACTCTTTAACTGACCCATTTCATTTCTTAAGATTTACAATAACCAGTCATTCAAAATAATAACAAATATAGTTATTTTAGTGGCCTTTGAGCTTTGACCTCTCCAGGAAGTAACTTGGTCCATCAGAATTCTTTCTTTCTAGTGTATAGAGTCTGAAGTGATAAGCATGTTTTATCCAACACTGTAAGGATAAAATATAGTGCGGAGCACTAGCTAGCAGTTTTCAAAGCCCTCTGTGCACAGCCATAGTTCTGCTCATAGTAAGGGCTTCAAGGACTTCAAATTCAGTTATCTGTGTTCTTCATGAAAGCTGTTAGTGACAACTCCCAGAAACCTTTGATGTGCTTCCCTTCTAACATGCAGTGTCCAATATCTCTATTATTGGACACTGTGTGATAAAATGTAGGGACTAAAAAAGGGCTGTATTAGGAACCAGCACTAAATATATTTTTTACAATGTGACGAGATAGGACAGAATAGACAAAGTTAAGATGTTAAATGCTGCATAACATCAGTTTTTTGTATTTTTTTTTTTTTTTGCTAAACTAGATACATGTAAATATTTAAGCCAAAAGCTAGAGTGAGCTAAATGGTATCTATGACAAAGTCCTTTTGGAGTAATGCTAAACATAATTTTCCTATCTCCCCACTCAAAGGAGAAACCCTTAACAATTAGTTATCAAATAGAGAACACCTGGACCAAACAGCATATATGAATTTGATATTCAACATTGAAATACTAAATGTCACATCAAATGCACATGTTTAATACCCCAAGATACACTGTTTTCTCTAAATTAACTCTTAATTTATCCAACAATTGAAAACCATACCCAAGTAATATATTTATATCCAAATGATTTGTTTAAATTTTCAAGTACTATCTTTCATTAATAAAATAATTGATGTCTGTGATACAATTTAAGAAAGTTGGAAACACTTTAAAAGGAAAATAACAAGGAGTCTTCCATTACATGTAATGTTTATTAACAATGACAAAAAAAAATTGATCACTACAAAATAAAAAGAATGAATTTTCAAGAATTCATCAAACTCAGAAAATCTCTTAATATTTGTCATTCTGACCTAGAACACACATCGAACAGCGAAAAACAAATGTCAATCTAATTCATGGCATTTAATTGCAAATATTGAATAGTTTTGAATATTTCAAGGGAATTGGTGTGTAATGTACGGTAAATGAATGATTGAGCATAGGTCTGAATTTAAATCATCTTTAGCATCAAGTGGTTAATGAAATCAATTTAATTGACATTATAGAACCTAAAAAATGTGAGACAACCAAAGTAAACAGGAACAGTACTTTTATGATGTTATAATAGATTTATTTTCTGTTAGTTGCTTTAATGTTGATTTCACAAACACATCATATTCTTGAAATTTATTCACAGGTGTTCCCAGATAAGTGCACCTGTCTCTTTTGCATTTGCTGCTATTCCCATCTAATTCTTCAAACTATGCAGAAAAGAAGAGCGTTTTATCTTGTGAAGGGTATTTGCACTGATGAAGGAGTTGAAACCCGAAACGTTTGTTGTATCCATCTGTGTCCTTCCAATAAACTATCACTGTAGTAGCACTCTGTGCACATAGCAATCCAAGCAGCACTGATCTCTTTTTTTCCTTTATTTTCTTAATCTTGTATTTTGCTCCAGTTTAAGCAACAGAAAAATTAGGTGACGGACTCACGGAGGTACCTTTTGTTATATAATTTCAGAATCCTTTATTCCTGACCTTCTTTAACATTGAGGAAATTATACATACAGTATGTAGTTTACCTCTAATGTAAATGAACAGGCATTTTCTTCAGGTAATGGACTGACTGAAAGCTGCCTTTCAGGATGTGACTGGTCCATCTAAATTACTGAAAAGCTAGTGGTCATATTTTCCCAAAGGTGAGTATTCAACAGGGCTATCTTAACACATGGGCCCGCTGGGCAACTGCCTGGGGGCCCCACGAGCATAGGGGCCCCATAGGCTTTCCAACTTTTCAGTATATCATTCCAGGAGAGTTATTCAGAACGTTCAAACCTTCTTTATTAAGATGTTTAGGTGTACTAATCACCTCAGTATCAGCTGTTATCTGTACACGCGATCTTGCTATTGCATATACATATCATGACCTTTACGAAATCAACGTACACGTATTAACTGTACATAGGCAAGACAAAACCAACACGCATCATTTGCTGAAGCCATCAAGCTATAAGAAAGTTCTTCTAATATTTTTAAAAATTAATCTCTGCTGTACAGCATGCTTTTTTAATTTATTAAACACTGATGTTATTGGAGGTATCAATAAATATAAGCTCCATTTTATCGATGATTTACATTTTCATTCCTGTGAGTGGTTGTGTAGGCAGGGCCCCAGTGCACTGATTCGCCCGGGGCCTACAATGCTGTTAGGATGACCCTGGTATTCAAGGCAAAAACAATATAATAAATCAGAGACCTAAACAAGAAAATGGGGAAGTCAAAGAGACAGCTTTGGGTCACCCAAAGAATTTGTGGTTCACAGTGGTTTGTGACCTCTTTATATCTCCACCCAAACCAGGACTATTTACGTACAGTCAGACTCCTTTAAGTTAAATTAATTTCTCTTAAAAAAAAAGTACTTTTTAATCATAATTACTACAGTCTATTGTAGTAGTTATGGTGCCAGGAGTGTCTTGGCTCCATCTCATGGTAAGATGTCAAACTGTTTCAACATGCCCCCTTGGTCCTAGCAGGCGCTGTCACAGCATCTGCTGCATCTTTTCTTCTTCAGCAGGAGAAGCTAAAGCTAAGCGAGCTGATGCAGGACAGAGCTCATTGGCTGAGCCAGTGACTCAGCCAGTTGTTGTAGTCCTGTTTTGTAGTAATGTCTGCCTTCTCCTGCTTGAGAAGGTTGTTTGTAGTGAAAGTGGTATGGTGCCCAGCAGGAGCTGTATACATTGTCAAACTGTGCTAAAACTGTTTGTCAATGTCAGGGCACTCCTGGTACCATGACCACTAGAGCATGCTGTAGTAGCTATGGTGATTGGAGTGCGCATTTAAAAGGAGAATTTACAGGAAGGCAAATATTTACAAGTATAGCAGAAAAGGGAAAAGTGCACCTTATGATTCAGAAGTACTAAATGTGTACATTTCAAAGCATATATTGTGCTACTAACTGTTATCTAGAAATATAAATAACCACCTTACCTTTGAACAGGGTGTATTTGCCATATACACCTACACATGCAATTCATTGTTCTCTAACTTACACAACCTTTTGAGAAGTGAGAAACTGGACTGTGTGAGGTATCTGAGGAGACATATGGACTCTAGAAAACCACAATATTGTTTAATACAAAATACTGAAAATACAATGTCTATGATCAGGCCCAGATTTGCTTAAGGCCACCAAAGTAATGGCCTCAGGGACAGTACCTGCCTCTATCAACTGTAATTTCTTTCTGCATCTTTTTTCTACCTTTCTTTTAGTCTGGTGCTGACTGATTTGACAGGCACCATGTCAATCAGTGAGGCCCTATATAAACAGAGGCACCACCAGTGGTGTAATGGCAAGAGAGACCTCAGAAACGCCAGTGATGGTGGCCCGCTCCAAGAATCCACTGCTGCAGAACCCCATGTGTGTGAAAAGGAAGGGGAGAGGGGGGAAGTGACATCACATTCCCCACTCTCTCCACACATACAGAGCACTGTGAAGCAGGCCTTGAGAGGATTGCCAAGTATGCTGAAGGTACACAATGGTAAGTGGACAAGAGCAGATAGCATTTTTGCAGAGTCACATGCACACAGTCCCACAGACAGTCGCACAAACAGTTACAGTCAGACAGTCATACAGACATAGTTACAAATAGTCACACATAGTTATAGGCACACAGTCACACACAAACAGTCACACACAGTTACCGGCATATAGTCATACGCACACACAGTTATAGGCAGACAGACACATACACAGTTACAGGCAGTCAGTCACACACAGACAATTACAGGCAGCCAGACACACTCACAGTTACAGGCAGAAAACACACACAGAGTTACAGATAGTCATACACACAGTTACAGGCAAACAGTCACACACAGTTACCGGCATATAGTCATACGCACACACAGTTATAGGCAGACAGACACATACACAGTTACAGGCAGTCAGTCACACACAGACAATTACAGGCAGCCAGACACACTCACAGTTACAGGCAGAAAACACACACAGATTTACAGATAGTCATACACACAGTTACAGGCAAACAGTCACACACAGTTATAGGCAGATAGTCACAAACACAAAGTTACAGGCAGACAGTCACACACACAGTCACACACAGTCACAGCATAAGGATTCCATGACAAAACTCTAAGACGTACACCACCACTGATCCAAAAGCACAAGACAAGTTGGTTTCAATATGCACAAACTTTGTTTGTTTTTTGCAGCGAACAAGTATAGTATGTACTGAATAGCAGTTTGTGGTACGTTTCTAAGTTCTGTTCAGCTGAAATTCTTTCCAACTTTGTTATTGAAGCCCAAATACCATAACTTGTTCATTAACACATCACTACTGACTGTTCGGTAAATATACTCGAGTCCTGAGGCACAAAATTACTGAAATAACTTTTTCAGGGCATGCTTTAGGCATTATCCAACCTTCATAGGCGTGCGCAGCCTATTGCATTAGGGTGTGCACCCTAAAGCACAAGCACACGCCGCATATATATATGTATGTATGTATGTATGTATATATATATATATACATATATATATATATATATGTATATATATATATATACATACACATATATACACAACACACATGTGTGAGGGTGGTGTTAGTGTGATGTGGGTGGTGTTAGTGTGATGTGTGTGTGACGATGCTGGTAGTGTGCTATGTGGGTGAGGGTGTTTGTGTGTGCGTGCTTGTGAGGATGCTGTTAATGTACTGTGTGTGAGGGTGCTGTTTGTGTGTGTGTTGTGAGGGTGCTGTTAATGTACTGTGTGTGAGGGTGCTGTTTGTGTGTGAGGGTACTGGTAGTGTGCTGTGTGTGTGTTTGTTAGGGTCCTGTTTGTGTTTGTGAGGGTACTGTTAGTGTGCTGTGTGTGTTTGTGAGGGTGCTGTTTGTGTGCTGTGTGTGAGGGTGCTGTGTGTGTTTGTGAGGGTGCTGTATGTGTGTGTGAGGGTGCTGTATGTGTGTGTGAGGGTGCTGTGTATGTGTGTTGGTGCTGTGTATGTCTGTGGGTGCTGTGTATGTCTGTGAGTGCTGTGTGTGTCTGTGGGTGCTGTATGTGTGTGGGTGCTGTGTATGTGTGTGGGTGCTGTGTATGTGTGTGGGTGCTGTGTATGGGTGCGTGCTGTGTATGTGTGTGGGTGCTGTGTATGGGTGCGTGCTGTGTATGTCTGTGGGTGCTGTATGTCTGTGGGTGCTGAATGTATGTGGGTGCTGAATGTATGTGGGTGCTGAATGTATGTGGGTGCTGAATGTGTGTGGGTGCTGTGTATGTCTGTGGGTGCTGTATGTGTGTGGGTGCTGTGTATGTGTGTGGGTGCTGGATGTCTGCGTGTTCTGTGTATGTCTGTGGGTGCTGGATGTCTGCGTGTTCTGTGTATGTCTGTGGGTGCTGTATGTCTGTGGGTGCTGGATGTCTGTGGGTGCTGGATGTCTGTGGGTTCTGTGTATGTCTGTGAGTGCTGTGGGTGCTGTATGTGTGTGGGTGCTGTGTATGGGTGCATGCTGTGTATGTTTGTGGGTGCTGAATGTATGTGGGTGCTGAATGTATGTGGGTGCTGAATGTCTGTGGGTGCTGAATGTGTGTGGGTGCTGAATGTGTGTGGGTGCTGTATGTCTGTGGGTGCTGTGTGTGGGTGCTGTGTATGTCTGTGGGTGCTGAATGTGTGTGGGTGCTGTGTATGTCTGTGGGTGCTGTATGTGTGTGGGTGCTGAATGTGTGTGGGTGCTGAATGTGTGTGGGTGATGTATGTGTGCTGTATGTGTGTGGGTGGGTGATTGTGGGGTGGAGGTGGGGGTACATTATTTGCTATCCCCCCTCCCTTCTTACCTTTTGTAGGGAGGGGGGATCGTGCTGCTGCTTCCTTCCCTGGTGGTCCAGTGGAGGAGGGGATCCTTGCTGCTGTGATCCCTGGTGGTCCAGTGGAGAGTGAACTCTAACCCCTGTGGGGCTAGAGTTCACTCTCGCGAGATTTGAGCGTTGCCGTGGCAACGCTCATATCTCGCGAGAGGAACCCGGCGGAGCTGCCGGCAATAGCTCCGCCGGGTCCTCTCCTGCCTCCCTCCCTGCATGTGGGTCAGTGGGGAGGGAGGCTGAGAGCAGAGCCGGCGCTCGGATAGCGCCGGCTCTGCATGAGCCGACAGGGGAGATCCTGAGATCTCCCCTGCCGGTCTCAATATACATAGGCGTGCCGCGGGGATTAGGGTGTGCCCAGGCACACCCGGCACACCCCGTGCGCACGCCTATGCCAACCTTGTTTTGAGTCCCAAAGGTACTCTTTTCACCTGTATATATATTGTATTTTGTATTTTTTTTTAATTTTTTTTTAGTTAATGTTCCCTCTATCAGT
This sequence comes from Pelobates cultripes, assembly GCA_933207985.1. Classification (NCBI taxonomy): domain Eukaryota; kingdom Metazoa; phylum Chordata; class Amphibia; order Anura; family Pelobatidae; genus Pelobates; species Pelobates cultripes. The sequence continues at coordinate 41,608,643 of OW240915.1, forward strand.
AATATGTTGGTTACGTAATATTACCCTTCAAAATACAATAGTATGTTCAAGTTTCGCAATTCCAAAGTTCAAGTTCAAGGTGTTTACTTTATTCGTTACTGAACATTTACATTTGCATTAGTACACAAAATAGATAGTTTGTTGAGTATACTGGGTATAGCGGAGAAATTAGATTAGAACGGCAACCTAAAATAGCCAAAAATTACTTCAGCTCTGTTATTTCTCTAGTTTGACTGTTTCAGCTTAGTATTTAATAGATAAACAATTCTTAATGTACGTTTGTCAATAAAAACAGCAATGTCTTCTTCAGCATGGGATATTTGCCCAAACCATAGCTTTCAGCTCGTACTATGCCAATCACTAAATTTGGCACAGAAAAGGTTTATACGACAAAATACAAATGTTAGAATATCTAGATTAGGATATATTCGTAAATCACAGGTAACTGTCAAAACTAAACAGAGAGTACTGACTTCAGAAAAGACACAACAGCTCCAAATCTTTGCTGGCCACCTAATGGACCCCCCTGCCCACCTACCCTAGTCCCCCTGGCAGGCGGTAGAGTTCCTGTCAGACGCGACAAGGGAGCTGTGTTCTCTCTGCTCCCTCACGCGCCGTTTGCTGATGCCGGGAGCCAGAATATGATGTCATATTCCGGCTCCCAGCATCAGTAGACAGCTCGCGAGGGAGCAGAGCAGAGCAGAGAGAACACAGCTCCCTCGCCGCGTCTGACAGGAACTCTGCCGCCCGCCGCACTGAAGCCCCCCTGGACCCCAGGGACAGATCCATGCCAGTTCTCCAGGTAGGGAGGCTGGGTGGACATTTAATATTAGTAATTTGGGTGTGTCTGTAAGTGAATGTGTGCATGTGTGTGCCTGAATGTGCATGTGTCTGTAAGTGTATGTGTGTCTGAGTGTGTGTGTATGTGTTTGTCTGTGAGTGTGTGTCTAAGTGTATGTGTGTGTGTCTGTAAGTGTATGTGTGTCTGAGTGTGTGTGTGTGTGTCTGTGAGTGTGTGGGTCTGAGTGAGTGTGTGTGTGTCTGTGAGTGAGTGTGTCTGAGTGTGTATGTGTCTGTAAGTGTATGTGTGTCTGAGTGTGTATGTGTTTGTCTGTGAGTGTGTGTGTCTGAGTGCATGCGTGTGTGTCTGTAAGTGTATGTGTGTCTGAGTGTGTCTGTGAGTGTGTGTGTCTCAGTGTGTGTGTCTGTAAGTGTATGTGTATGTGTGTCTGTGAGTGTGTGTGTGTGTGTGTGGGAGTGGGTGTCTGTGAGTGTTTGTGTGTCTGAGTGTATGTGTATGCCTGTGAATGTATGTGTCTGTGAGTGTACGTGTGTATATGTCTGAGTGTATAAATATGAATGTATGTGTTTGTCTCTACATATGTCTGTATGTATAGGTCTCTGTGTGTATGTGTGTGTGTGTGCCTGTATGTATGTGTCTGCATGTGTATCGATTTGTCTGCATGTTTGGGGGAGGCGGGGACGTGTGGGGTAGGAGGTAGATGTATGAGGGGGCCTCAGGGCAATTTTTGCACCGGGGCCCCGTGGTTTCTAGTTACGCCTCTGCATTTGAACTATGTTTCATCAAATGCAACCTGTACACTGACTAATGATTATTAGATTGGAACAAACCCAACAGTCAGAAATACAATTAAAATACACAATGGTAATATGTAGAGCAGGCCAGGCTAATACAAAGCAGTGAGTGAATTGAGCAATATTCTGAAAGATTTAGCAGTTACTAAAAAAACGGACTTCTGAGCTTGTAAAACTATTTAAAACACATTAAGTTGTAAAGACACTATTTCCACATAGAATTGTTTGAAAACAATAACTCACATTTGTTCAGCTGACATGTAGGTAGAGGTTAAATGTGTATGGGCATAACCCTCATCCACTGATAAACCCCAACCACTTATTGCCAGAAATAAACAAACCACAGACTTGCTTGGAGAAAATAGGTCACAGCTTTATTAAAATATAAATATAATTTTTTAAACTTTGGCTTTATAACATAAAACATTCTATATACATAATTTACTCAGTAAATAAATATCCGTCACTGAGTATCACTTTGCCAACCAAAAAACATTCACTTAGGGCAGCTGCCCTCCCCCTCGTTCCAACCAGCACAATGTCTTTTTACTGGGCCTTCCATTCTTGTAAAGCTAACCACTAGCCGATTATTGGCTTAGTGGATATGTCTGTTATTCATAACTGTACCTGAGGTTAGGGGAGGGACAGCCCTACCCATCCACTTTCCACAGACCACTGGTCCAACCCACAGTTGACAAGGGCCATATACTGCCACAAGACCTGCTGGTTTACCTCTTAACCATTGCCTCCTCCAACGCATCCTGCAATGCCAATTTAAATAAATCCAGGCCCACATGCATAAGGTGGACCCCATCACCCCTAAAATACATTGCTGCATTTTGCTCGAAGATAAGGGGATGCACCGTGAGCCCCCCAATTACCTTCACAAACTTAGAAACACGCTTTTTTCAAACAGAATATAGGTGGCGCTCAAGAATAGAAAAAACGGTGCAGCTAATTCATCCAAGTATTTGTGTCACTAAATATACTTAAAAGAGCAACGCAGTGTAAAACTAAACACTCTGATAAGTGCACACATATAAAAAGTCCCCTCTGACGATCCAGGTCGGGCGAAATGCGCGCGTCAGGGGTCCATATGACACTATCTCTTATTATATTTGACAGCATTAGGACTTAACATTATGTTTACCTAACTAGCTTAAATGTGCTTTAGTATTGTCTGAAGAAGCCAGAAAGAGGTGAAACACATTAAATGTACCATTCCATTTTCAATTCATCATTCTGCTTCTTGGTACTACCATATCCATAGGTGGGGATTATACCACCTCTGCTATTTATACTAGAGCAACTCCTGCTCTACGAAATGTAAGTACATTTATTTACCTATATTTGGTTGTCAAGTACTTACTTCACTATTGGAATCTTTTAGTTTACTTCCACATATACCCTGTACACCACATCCCACTTGGAGTATCATTTGAACCGACTCACATCCTAAAACGGGGATTATACCATCCATGCAAAATAACAGAGCACTGAGTTAGCGCTAACAAATGTGAGTGCATTCCACACAAAAACTGAACACATTATTTATAAATATATACTGTGCTGCACTTTCATTGTGTTTGTTTTTTTATTTTTTAGGACAATTGTGTCGCAAATATCCAAAGATCATATAAAATCCAGACGAATCTACGTATAAAAGCAACATTACTTAGATTGGGCATGGTATATATATATATATATTTTCTCTTCACTTCTTTTCAATGTTCTAGATTTTCTTCTATCTCTATTTGATTTTTTTTGCATGTGTTTCTTTTATCTTTTGAAATATTAGGGTTAAATGCATTGTCTTCAGTCACTGCTTGCAAGGAGTTTAAAAACTACTTAGTTTAGTGGCACTTCAGAGTTTACTTCTCTTTCTGCTGGTGAACAAAAGCCTATCTGTCCACTTACACAAACATCACCTGCAATTCTCATTGTCTATGATAAAATCCATAATAATAGATGAAACAGGTTAGATGTAACATGAACTGTTCTTTGTTCTGCCACTGCACTTGGAAATAAAAAAAGCTTTTTTTAATCTAAACGTTTCCGCTTTTTGTTCATCCTATGTAAGTGCCTGGCTGGAGTCTTTCTAATTTTTATTTTTTTTTGTTAGAAAGAGAGATAATCCTGTTGGAAACCAACAATAAATAATAGATTGGTTTGCAAATGATAACATTTGGATCAGTCAAGACATCACTACTTTGTAAGCCGTAATGATTATTTATTATACTTGTAAATCTTGTAAAAGTTTTTTTTCTTCAAAATGTTTTTCTTAAGATTTGTTTATTAAATGCAGGCATCAATAAAAATACACACGTAAAGTAAATCTCTTGCAAAAGCTTAAAAAAAAGAAAAAGAAAACATATAAATTGAATAAAAGATTAAGAAAAAGAAAATATATAAATAAAATGAAATTTTATTAAAAGATCCACAATGCATAACACATGGAACAAATAAATGTGTCTTAGTAGAAGACTGACTCATAAAACAAAGGAATTTTATAAGGGCCTAAGCCAGAGCCATTTTTAAAACGTAGTAGATACTTTTTTTCTGTAGCAACTGTTCTTGTGGATTTGAAAATTGAAAGCAAGAAAGCCAATGTGTTAGTTTAGTATTTTTAGTAATTTATAAAGCCCCAACAGATTCCACAGCGCTGTACAATTAGTGGAGAACATACAATATACACAGACAAATACAAAAGGTAGAGAGGGCCCGGCCTGTAAACTGAGATCTAGCCATTTAAGCTCTTTTATACAAAGTGCAGCTTACAATCTAAAGGATTTGATGGGATTTGAGACAAGAGGTTGCAGGGGAATAAATAAACAGAGAGTTGCAGCTATTGGTAGAGTATAGAGCAGGGGTACTAAAGTTACAAGTAGTCCAGCTAATTAGCTGGACTTAATTTGTCATGATTTATAGTCAGTTAAAAAAATCTGTTTAGTTTAAAATGATGTGCACAGGCAGTGATGCCATTATCATGTCACTATCTTGCCCCCAACCACAGTGCAAAGTAACAGGATGACATACTAATTTAGTGATCTAAGTTAACAGCTGTTTCAGTGATTGTTTCAAAAGAAGGCAAAAAAAATATGAGTTTGAAGCAATTTTCAATTCGTCCGCAAAACGAGAAAAAAATCCTTCTTAATTTCAAAATGGCAGCCAGATTTCACCTTGGATCAACAAGCTGCTACACCTACATTCATTATTATAAAATGTAATAATCTGTTTTTCTCACAAATAATCCAGATGTTTTTAGAAGTCCCCACAGAATTTGATAAAACCACCTCTTTAGGCAAATAATTCCTCATCCTCAGAGAATGACCCCTTGTCCTATGTATAGTCCTTCTAATAAAACTATGGAGCACCATTTTCTTGACAAATAAAAAGCATCAAAGCTATAATAGGACAGATGAGACTGCTCGCTAGCCGGACTACAATAAAAAGTGCTATGGTACTTCATGCGTTTTACTAACCGTTCAGTCTTTACCATTCAAATATAATAGGAATGTTTGGTGCCACCTTTTGGTCCCTGGATATACTACAAGTAGTAAATAAGGAATTACAGGACTCTTTTTAAATAGTGCACATAACAAATGTTATTGTTCCATGTTTTTGTCTAGACTGGGCATTAACTAAGTAATGCAATGACCTCAAACAATTTTCCAAATTAAAATCAGGTCTGCTAAAAGCAAGAATCAATCATTTGCTTCTAAGGTGTATATTTTTTTAGTATTTTAGTAAAATCTCTAAACATAACAGCAAAGGGTCCCACCGCAAATATAAATAACTAAGATAAAAGTGGACATGATTGTCTGGTCCCTGTCTCAAATATAAACAAAGCAGACTCTAAATTTACTGAATGTATCCTTACCTTTACATTATTATACAAGAGCTGCACCCATTTAACTACAGATCAATGTTTGATTTAGAAAACATTTCTCATAAAAATCTTGATCTAATGCAGTCACCTCAAACTATCTCCCCCTCTAGATGTTAATGGCATACAACTCTTTGAATGAAATCGATAGAGAAACAATGAGAGCTGTAGTTCAGCAGCATCTGAGGGAACATAGTTTGAGATACCTTATCTAATGTATCAAAGGATATGTAACTGCCAAATGTTCTTAGATATAGGCTTGCTGTAAATGCAACCTGTATCATCTTTATGACTTAAAGGGACACTATAGTCACCAAAACAACTTTAGCTTTATGGAGCAGTTTTGATGGTAAATCATGCCATTTCAGTCTCACTGCTCAATTCGATGCTATTTAACCCCTTAAGGATGGTGGGCGTTCTATGCCGTCCTTGGGGGCATAGAACGCCCAAGCTGTCCTATGTACTTACCTGGTCGCCGGTGATCCCACGCCGGCGATCGCAGTGTGGAGACTCACCTGGGAGCCCAACGAGTCCCCCTCCTTCTTTTATGGCTCCCCTGGGCCATGTGATCGCGAGGTCCTTGTAATGACAGGTACTCCCCCTGCTGCCTGAAAATAGTAAAAAAAAAGTTACAGTTACAGTTTAAAATAAAATACATACTTAGATCATATATATATGTATTATATATATGATCTAAGTATATATATATATATATATATATATATATATATAAATATATATATATATATTTGAAAAAGGAAAAATCAGCGCTCAACTGCCACGCAAATAAATGAAAAAGGCAGCACTTCTCAGAGGGGAATCCCCTATAATCCCCTAGGCTATTAAAAGGCAGGAACAAATAAAAAGGATAAGAGTGCGCCTAAAAGGAATAATAAGACATATAAAAAATAATAGAGTTAAAATAATAAATAATAGTCCAAAACACTTATCAAGAGTCCGTAATAGTAGGTTCTTTTTGAGGAGACAAGGAATCTTGGGACGTCAGACGGTGTTGGGTCTTCACAATGGTATGCTCGAATCCAGTGAAGAATATATGGAAGGGAAACAGAAACAGGAACTCCAATGGTACAGTATGTCAAATGAAAATAAAATTCTAAAATAGTGAAAATAGCCGTACTCACACTTTTCAGAGCTAGATCCTAGCTCTGATATTATGCGCGTGAAGTGAAATGATCCCCACTCAAGGATATGCAAAATAAGTGTTTGATTGTAGGGTATCTGGCCCAGGTTCGGTGTTCGAGTTGATATTGTTCGACCCAAAATGAGAGAATAAGAATATAGTGCTCTCTGTATATAGTTGAACGTAAGGATATAAAGTAAATTACTTACATTCTCTAGAGCAGACTTGTACTGCTCGGTGTAAACGTTTGGGTGGTATAATCCCCACCTATGGATTCTTTAGACTCCTTGTGGATGTAGGTCAGGTGCAGAAGTAAAATAAAATAAAATAAAGAAAATAAAGAAAAATGGCAATAAAGTGTCTTATGCCAAATTAAATTTTTTGTTATAAAGTAATTAAATAAAATATCTAAACGCGTTTCGCCTCAAAAGGCTTCTTCAAGTAGATAATAGTAAAAATAGTAAAAGAAGGGAACACCTGACATTCAAAGGTTGATATAACATACAATAATGCTATGGGGATTCGAAATTCCCACCAAAATGACGTCATCCAAAAATTAGTATTGTGATAGAACTAAAAACCAGTTATAAAGATGTATATTAATATAATAAAGGAATTATAAAGTAAGTGTAAAAGAAATTATATAAAAACGAGGGTTAAATAAGGTATAAAATGCAGTAAAAAAGCAATCACGTGACGCGCAGCTAGAATTGCTTCCGCGTCACGTGATGCTCGAATGGAACGCATGCGTTCCGTCTGAATGGAACGAATGCGTCATAATCACGTGACGCGCGGCTACAGTTTCTTCCGCGTCACGTGATGTTCAGATAAGACGCATGCGTTCCTATCTAAACGGGACGCATGCGTCATAGGTGGGAGGGCTAGTGCACAAAATTTAAATAGGGGGAAGAGGATATTATGAGCATAGGAGTCTCCAGGCAGACAGCCAAGAATAATTAGACTAAATGGAATGCATGGAATGGAATTTTATTTTATTTTTATATATATATATATATATTTATATATATATATATATATATATATATACACATATACATACATACACATAAATACACATACACTGTCTAAGTGTATTTTCATATTAATATATATAATTATAAATATATATTAATATCAAAATACACGTACAATGTTACGTACACGTACAATGATATTGATTAAATATATATATGTAATTTTCATTATATATTTATATATAATATAAATTAAATAAATATCTAAATACGTTAAAAAAGAAAAAAATTTTTTAGATATATATATGTGTAAATTCGTTCTAACTGTATTTTGAAATTAATATATATATATTGATATCAAAATATACGTAGAACAAAATAATATATATATATATCTATATACATAAGTATATACGTATATTTCACTATACAAATAGTGAGGGCTTGCACTCCTGGTGTAATCCTGTGGTGCCCGGTGCTGGTCTGGCAATGATCATGTAGACATAGCAGAAATGACTGCACTCCAAGGACTTTTTTTTTGTCCTGATGAAAGCTCCATGTGGGAGCTGAAACGTTGACTTTTTAATGGATTGAATAAAAGTTATATTTTATTTGGAAATCTCTATAAAGTCCTTGGAGTGCGGTCATTTCTGCTATGTCAATATATCACTATATATATATATATATACCAATATATAAATAAAAATTATTTTTAAAAATTAAATACATATACCTATATATATATATATACACACATACACATATATATATATATATATATAATTCTATGTATATGTTTATGTAATAATTTTACATAATTAGGTCATTTTATTAATTACAATTTGCGGGACCTGCCTGACAACCCAGGCCAAAAGTCCAGGGAATTTAATTTGCTAGCACTATATTTAACCCTGTAACTTTCCAAGACACCATAAAACCTGTACATGGGGGGTACTGATTTACTCAGAAGACTTCGCTGCATACAAATATTAGTGTTTCAAAACAGTAAACTGTATTACAACGACGATATCATCAGTGAAAGTGAAATTTTTTGCATTTTTCACACACAAATGGCACCCTACACAGACGATATAATTGTTGTGATAAGTTTTACTGTTTTGAAACACTAATATTTGTGTTCAGCGAAGTCTCACAAGTATAACAGTACCCCTCATGTACAGGTTTTATGGTGTTTTCAAAAGTTACAGAGTCAAATATAAGGCTTGAGTTTCAGTTTTTTCACAGAAAGAGAAGTATACTACTCACGTAAATTAGAGCAGACTCAAAACTGCTCAGTGAAGGCGCTCAGGTGGTATAATCCCCACCTATGGATTCTTTGTACTTCTTGCAGGGTGAGCCATATACGTAGAATCAAATTAAAAAAAATGTATGTAAAGTCAGGTAAAAAAAGAAAGCAAATGGCAATAAAGTATTTTATGCCAATAAAATATCTTTATTATAAAATTAAGAACAAAATCTATTAATATCTAAACGCGTTTCGCCTTAGTAGGCTTCTTCAAGTAGATTATAGGAAAGTATTATCTTTTTTGAGTCTGCTGTTTTGAGTCTGCTCTAATTTACGTGAGTAGTATACTTCTCTTTCTTTTATTTTGGATTACATACAGTGAGCACTATATATTTTATTCTATTTTTTCCTCTGGGTCGCATAACGTCCAATTGAACGCTGAACCCACGTCAGATACTCAACTATCAAAATCCACTCCATATATCCTTGAAGTGGGGATCATTCCACTTTACGCGAGCAATATCAGAGCTGATCCTAGCTCTGAAAAGTGTGAGTAAGACTGATTTTTATACTTTTATATTTATTTTAAACACCGATTTACTGTGCCATTGGAGTTCTGTTTTATTTTTCTCTCCACATATGCTGAATTTTCAACACTTGAAGATACGATCCCATCTACACCCTAAAGAATATTCCTCTACAAGTGGGACCTACCCTCACGGACTGTGATAAGCTTATTTTATTGGACTATTGTTTTATTATTTATTTTATTCTGTATTTTACCTGACCTATTTAGTTCTATATTTTATCATAATTTTACTTTTAGGCGCATCCTTATATCTCTGTTTGTTTTTGCTATCTCAAAATAATATAATAATATTAATAATAACTAAACATGTGCATCCTAGGTGAGCTAAGCTGGATCTTGCATAATGTGTGCCAATCTAAAGGAAATCAATCTGCTCTGATTGCTTTATTAAAATATTCACCCTGTAATTATCTTCCTTCTGTTAGTTATTCACACAATAGCACAGAATACCTCCCATTGATATTACTTGGTATCATCAATTAAAATAAATAAATTAGTAATGCAAAAAATAAACTAAAAGTAGAATAAGATTAAATGAACAATCATGTTACTTTATAAGCCAACACTGTTTCAACACTAAAGACATTAATTTCTCAAACACATCCCACTATGCTCATGTTTTCCTTATTAAACATCAATTAAGAAGCTGACATGTTTTTTAAATAAAGTTAGTTTCCTTCTGTTCAGAGACATGTAATATAGAACATTATGCAAACTGTCAAAACATATCTGTAAATGGAACTAAATTAAATATATATTTTTTACCAATTAAATGAAATAATTGTACTTAGCACGAAATAAATTAAATCATTCTCTTAAATATTTAAACACACAATTAAATGACTGCACTAAAAGGTAATTAATTCTCTTTATTTTTGTATTTTCTATTGTCCCCACCCTCCAACAGCATTTTCTACTATCTCTCTGACAGTCTTTTCTATCTACCCTTATGACATTCGACAAGGTGTCTGTGTATGGGTCTGTATGTGTGTGTGTGTGTGTGTGTGTATGTGTGTGTGTGTATGCACATGCTGTATTTACATGATAGGTAGGAAGTAATTTTTTTACCTTTACACTCCTTTTGCCCCTTCCAGCTCTTTGCTACCCTTTTCAGCTCCTTCTCCTGCTTTACCTTTGTGCTCCTTCTGATTCTTTATGCTCCTTTACCTTTGTGTTCCTTCTGTCCCTTTCTTCCCCTTGCAACCCCTATCTGCTCCTTGCAGGCCCTTTTCTGCTCCTTGCAGACCCTTCTTTCTCCTTGCAGACCCTTCCTGCTCATTTCTTCTCCTTCTACTTTACGTTTGTGCTCCTTCTGCCCCTTCCAGCTCATTGCTGACCCTTTCTTCTCCTTAATATCTCTTCCTGTTCATTTCTGTTCCTTCTCCACAATGTCCCTTCCTCCTCATTTCTGTTCCTTTCTCCTTTCTGCTCCTTCTCCTACTTTACCCTTGTGCTCATTCTGTCCCTTCCTGCTCCTTGCTGCACTTTCAGCTCTTTGCTGAGCCTTTCTGCTCCTTTCTGTTCCTTTCCGTTCCTTCTACTTTAGCTTTGTGCTTTTTACCTTCCAGCTCCTTGCTGATCCTTCCTACTCCTTGCTGACCCTTCATGCTCCTTGCAGACCCTTGGTGCTCCTTGCAGACCCTTGGTGCTCCTTGCAGACCCTTCGTGCTCCTTGCAGACCCTTCGTGCTCCTTCTCCTTTCTGCTCCTTCTCTTAATTTACCTTCCTGCTCCTTTCTGACCCTTCCTGTAGGCTGTCTGCCCCATCCCTCACTTACCCGATCTGTAGGCTGCCACCGTATCCCTCACTTACCTGATCTATAGGCTGTCTCCCCCCATCCATCACTTACCTGATCTGTAAGTGGATCCCCCCATCCCTCACTCACCTGATCTGTAGGTGGATCCCCCATCTCTAACTTACCTGATCTGTAGGTGGATCCCCCATCTCTAACTTACATGATCTGTAGGCTGCCCCCCATGCCTCACTTACCTGATCTGTAGGCTGCCCCCAACCCTCTTATCTGATCTGTAGGCTGACCCCATGCCTCACTTACCTGATCTGTAGGCTGCCCCCATCCCTCTTACCTAATTTATAGGCTGCCCTCTCCCCATTTCTAACTTACCTGATCTGTAGGCTGCCCCCCATCCCTCACTTACCTGACCTGTAGGCTGCCCTCCCCATCCCTCACTTACCTGATCTGTAGGCTGCCCCACCCATCCCTCACTTACCTGATCTGTAGGCTGCTCCCCTATACCTCACTTACCTGATCTGTAGGCTGCCCCCCATCCCTGCCCCACCCATCCCTCACTTACCTGATCTGTAGGCTGCTCCCCCATACCTCACTTACCTGATCTGTAGGCTGCCCTCCATTTCTTACTTACCTGATCTGTAGGCTGCCCCCCATGCCTCACTTACCTGATCTGTACACTATCCCCCCATTCCTCACTTACCTGATCCATAGACTGTCTCCCCCCATTCATCACTTACCTGATCTGTAAGTGGATCCCCCCCATCCCTCACTCACCTGATCTGTAGGTGGATCCCCCCATCCCTCACTTACCTGATCTGTAGGTGGATCCCCATCTCTAACTTACCTGATCTGTAGGTGGATGCCCCATCTCTAACTTACCTGATCTGTAGGCTGCCCCCATGCCTCACCTACCTGATCTATAGGCTGCCCCCAACCCTCATATCTGACCTGTAGGCTGACCCACCCATCCCTCACTTACCTGATCTGTAGGCTGCTCTCCCATACCTCACTTACCTGATCTGTAGACTGCCCCCATGCCTCACTTACCTGATCTGTAGACTACCCCCCAATCCCTCACTTACCTGATCCATAGGCTGTCTCCCAGCCATTCATCACTTACCTGATCTGTAAGTGGATCCCCCCATCCCTCACTCACCTGATCTGTAGGTGGAGCCCCCATCCCTCACTTATCTGATTGGTAGGTGGATCCCTCCATCTCTAACTTACCTGATCTGTAGGTGGATCCCCCCATCTCTAACTTACCTGATCTGTAGGCTGCCCCCCCATGCCTCACTTACCTGATCTGTACGCTGCCCCCCATCCCTCTTATCTGATCTGTAGGCTGCCCCCCATGCCTCACTTACCTGATCTGTAGGCTGCCCCCATCCCTCTTACCTATTTTATAGGCTGCCCCCCCATTTCTCACTTACCTGATCTGTAGGCTGCCACCCATCCCTCACTTACCTGATCTGTAGGCTGCCCCACCCATCCTTCACTTACCTGATCTGTAGGCTTCCCCATCCTTACTAACCTGATCTGTAGGCTTCCCTCTATTTCTCACTTACCTGATCTGTAGGCTGCCCCCATGCCTCACTTACCTGATCTGTAGACAGTCCCCATGCCTCACTTACCTGATCTGTAGGCTATCCCCCATCCCTCACTTCCTGTAGGCTGCCCATCTCTCACTTACCTGATCTGTGGGCTGCCCCACATGCCTCACTTACCTATCTATGCTTCCACGCCCATCCTCACTTACCTAATCTGTAGGCTGCCCTCCCATCCCTCACTTACCTGATCTGCAGGCTACCCCCCATCTCTCACTTATCTGATCTGTAGGCTGCCCCCCATCCCTCACTTACCTGATCTGTAAACTGCCCCCCCCATCCCTCACTTACCTGATCTGTAGGCTTCCTCTGCAGTCTGGGTGTTGCTGGCTGCACTCTGTGCTACTCCCCTGCGGATTCAGTCAGGAGAGCAAAGCAGGGATAAGATGTAGCTGCCTATCCCTGCCTCTCTCCACACACAGCGCCACCTACTGGCCGGCGCCAGTATTGCATGATATTCTCAAACTGAAAATAAAAATATCAGCACATGAAAAATCCGGGGGGGGGCAAGTGCCCCACCCTTGCCCCTCCCGCGGATGCCCATGCTTGTATCTGTCACACGGCCAGACCGGGGCGGTCTCATGCCTGCGCCCGGCTGGCGCGGCGGGCATGATCGTGTGTCCGCGACACATAGAAGGTAAACTTACCTCTTGCTGGGTCTCCCTCCGCTCTCCACGCTACACGGCTGAAAGTCGCGCTGGCATTTCCATGGCCGCTGGTTGCTTCCAAAGGCCGGGATTTAAAGGTACAGGCACAGAATGCACGTTTTGGTGTCACCATGTCCCAGCTCTCTTTGCTTCTTTGCCTATTGTTTATGCCCTGTCATGGTTTCCATTTTGTGGTTTATCCTAGAGCATGTTTATTTCTTGCATATTCTGGCATTTTGACCTTGGCTCGAATTTTACTATTATTCCTTCTGATATATAAAAAAGTATATTTTTGTGATTGAAAACTGTCTAAAATATATTCGGATTACAACTAATAGACAGTCAGACAGATACTATATCTGAGTGTTTTATATTTTCATGGTTAAATAATTAAAATGGCAGTCTTAAACATGCTTCCGATAGCATATCTCTCTCATAAAAAAGACTCTAACTTTCAATTTGTTTGCACTGCATCCGAAAATGAAGGACACGCTACTTCATAATAAATATTGCAAGTGAGTACACAAACAGAAAAAGACAAAATTAAGAAGTGGAATAAGTGAGCATGTTTGTGAATACATTACAAGAAAACCGATCACCCGGGGGTGTAAACACAGAGATTTGTTCTTTTTTTTCTGCTTTTTTTTTTTAAGAGAGAAAACATTGTTCGATGTACCATCTGGAAATCTATTTTTTCATTTTCTTTTAATATTCAATTTAATTAAGCAAAACATGTTTTTTTCACTGCATGAAAAATATTTGACAATGTTGCTTATTAAAATAATTTAGCTCTTGATTTAGTATTAAATCAAACAAAAAAAATGCACGTGTGCGTCTTGAAATACCCTTATTACGTATAAATATAATTCCATATGTTACATTCATTTCAATTATATTCAAATGAAATTACACTACTTCTTTTGGGGAACTGCATTTTTGACAGTTTGCTTAGAATGCATTTCAAAATAAGATTAACTAGGATATTCTACTTAATACGGTTATATTGGGAATGGTATGGCATGTAGGTCTATGTAAATCTTCAATTTCTTGGCATAATTATCTGAATATGTTACTTACAAAGGGAGATAATTAGAAAGAACAAAGCATCCATTCGTTGGTTTCAATTCTGTGGTTAAAAATCTCTAATTTTTTGTATTTAAGATTGAAGGTACTTGCACCTCCACTACATTCGATAGAGAGGCAGAAGCAGTAGAGGGCTTAGCTCATTTCTGAGAGCCATCAGCTTATGTTCTCAGCCAATGGATTAGTTCTGCACTGCCGGGCTTAGCTCAGTAGAGCCTATGGAAGCTACTTAGCAGAAACGTCTAGCTTTCTTTGTATGATGCAGTGGAGTGGGAGTGGTAACCAGCGGACAACAGGAAAATGCTTTGACTGCTTACAAGTGGGAGGTGCCATGACACCCCTGGTACCATAACCACTACATTGTTATGTAGTGGTTATGGTGCTTGGAGTGCCCCTTTGCAATCTCAGTGCCCTCTATCTTTAAGCCAGTTTTAAATCCATTCTGTATTGATCAAGTGTTTTCATAAAATCCATGCAGCTTACATCCACTACAACAACTTTATTTATACTTTCCTGTGGATAAACGTTCAAAGACCTAAACTACTATATATCCAATACTGGAAGCTAAAAAAAATGAGCACCAGAAATTTTACCTGCAAACACAAAAATCCTGCCATGGGTGGTGAACAGGAAGCGAACTTTGGACTGGGAGACCTGCCTGTGGGCCATTGCCCTTTCATCCAGCAGTGGTTAGTTACATATGAGTTTTGTAGGGTTGGTTTAAATTAAGTTGTGCCCAAATCCTTTTCCCCTTATTCAGTTATGTTTGTATTTCAACCCCCAAAGGATTTGGGTTATGAGGTAATGTGATTAAGGCATGCCTTGGAGGTTGTAACGAAAGCTGGTAATTTGCATAACCGTTTGTTTGTGTGCTCCCGAACTGCTATGGACTTAGTGATTATAGCCCGTTGCATGGACCGCTGATTCTTACGTTCCCGAAAATCCAAGTGAAGCATAAAAGTAAATTTAGCGGTTAGTCAGTCACATACCCAAACATCAGTCGAGACAAGATGAAGGGTACAACAGGGATATTTTATTCTGGCCAGATGGCCTGCTTTTATACACTTCAGGAGTACAGTACACACGCCCACAAAAACTCCCCCGATATGCCCACAATTTTCTGAATCAAAATGACTGTGCATAAAACATAAAAAATGCTTAAAAACACACATAAGACATATAGTAACCCCCATAAATATTATATCCCTTGATAGATCAAACCTGAGCGCCCATGTTGTCCAAATTGCGCTCAGATTCCGCTAATATAGCCGAATCGCCACCAGGGAAATTTTTGACCGACCGCTCATGAGGCTTTTACCCAAAACAGTTCCATAGTTTCAGTGGCAGCAGTCAGTCAATTTCGAGAGTTCCAAAACGAACAAAAAGACGAAAGGTTCCTCTATCTCATAGCTAGCATTTGTTCGCCTTGTTCGTACGAACTAACCTAGTGAACAGCGCTCTCCTGGCTTGTCTTTGAAAAGAAGTTGGCGTTTGTGAAGTTTAACCGGTGTTCACGGGGTTGAGTGTCCAACTTGGAGTTCCAGACACTCAACAACCAAGTCCCGCTGCTTCTTTTCGTGCGACAAGATGGCCGCCATTTTCTCCAGCACGTGTTGTTCGGTTATACGAACGGCGGCCACACAGGGAGAGCACTTAATTCTGTGGTTTTCTTTGAACGTAATGAGCCATGGGGTGGTCGATGTTCGGTATATTTATCTACCGAAAGCAGAGAAATTAACTTATGGAAAATAAAGTATGTAGTTTTGTCACAGATGTCAAGAACTCTGAAAGATTAAAAATGTTAAGCTAATTAAGTTAATTGTGTTATACCAGGTTTCATATATTTGCATGCAGTCATTTGATCTCGTTTGTAAAATAGAGAAGAAAATGTGTACTTAAATCGTACTTTTTTATCCTCAGTAAATACGTTTTCAGTTTTCAGTGTTAAAATACTTTCATTTTAATTTTCTGGAATTTGTTTTCACTGTAATAAAATTACAAAACCATTTGCAGTTCAGCCCATCAAAGTGCTCAGCATTCATTTTTTTATATATTTACATATATGTAATGCTGCTAACCAATTTACCCAATTTAAATGATATATTTTATGTTTTATTTGACTTGTCCTACCAAGCCGCATTGCTTTTGATGTTTTCCTTTTATCCTTCTTAAGGTAAATCCAGTTCAGTGACCTATCAAGACGCTCAACTGTACCAAACCTGGTCTAGAATTAAAACAGCATTTTCACTTGGCTGACATGTCCACTTGTACGCTGGTGGCCAGGTTGGGTGAAATGTTAGGAAAATATACTTATCTTACCTTCTCACTCCTGCTAGCCGCCATCTTTTCTCCATGATTTTTCTTCAACTCCTGTTGGCTTCACCTGCAATGAGCTGTCATCTTAATGCCCTCTAACGTATGTGCCAAACATCCAAAATAGGTCTATGGAAGATCCCTTGATACCACTGGATCTTTCATAGATAATCTGAGGCTTGACCAGTAGGATGCCAAAGGCATTTGTTGTGCATTGTGCAAGATAATGCCTGTTCCAACAACTCTTACATCAGAAAAGAAGCCCCTGCATTGTCACATGTATATCTTTGATTGCATGGTAAATTCAAAGAAATTCCAATATAGTTAAAAAAGAGATTTTCATAAAAATGCAATCTATGCGAAAAGCTCAAAAGTGAGCCACTTTTACTATGTTTGGTAAACAACAAGCCTAACAGAATATTTTTTTGACCATCCACCGAGTGTCTGTCAGTTAAACACAAAATCCTTTGAAATCATTTTATTTCCATTCTCATAATCTGTATCAGAAAAAGGCCTTCTGAATCAATATACATATTTATAGACTGGTATGTTAGTTCAGGGTGAGAACAGAAATGAATTTCTCTCATAAAGAACATGCTAGCAAATAATCACATACTCAAAAGATAAACTAAACCAGATTCCTGCTATTTGAATTTCTAATCTGCAGTGAATACATTCTTAGATGCTTTTTGCAACAATTGTGACGTTTTCTAAAACCAAAAAAAGATAAACAAATGGCTCATCAACCTATAAACTAAATATATTACTCAGCATCACGAAGTGAGAGAAAAATATATATATATATATATATATATATATATATATATATATATAAACAAAAAAATATGTATTTTCCTACTATTAGCTCGTTAAATAATCAATAGAGACACATTGGGGAATCTATCAAGTTACTTTATCGATTAACACTATTTATGCCCATAACACTCTGATATGAAGTGAAAAGAATTGTAATAAATCATTTAACTGTATAAACTTTGTTTGCTTAGTTTATGAGTTATAACTTTAAGATACTGGCATCAGAAATTTGATTTCTGTTCTTTTCTTATAGTCATAGTGAAAAATCACAATTACATAAATATGTCTGAGAAAATTAAACAGGTAAAGTATTACAGACTTTGTTCAGTAAATCCATGAGGGATTCAAGCAAAAGCAAAATGAGCTGTCTGACATTTGCCTTTGTTGAGACCCTAGCTCAGCCAGATTAAACTTACCCAGGGCCTCATGCAGGATGTTACTAGAGACCTGAGCTCTCCTAAGTGTTGTGTGTGTGTTGTGTGTGAGAGTTTATGTAGTGGCTGAGAATTGTCTGTGTAGAGGAGGCTGAGAGCTATGTGTGCTGCTTGAGTGTTGTATGTGTGGTGGCTGAATGTGTGTAGAGGAGTCTAAGTGGTGTGTGTGTGTGTGTGTGTGTTTGTGTTTGTTAAAGGGTCTAGCTGAGTATTGTGTTTGGGTTTTGTCACTGTATGGAAGTTTTTTACTTGCCTCCCTTTTGCTTACTTTTTGGCAGTAAGGGGTGCTATTCCTGGGGGGTCCAGTGGGACAAATGTTGGGTGCTGATTCCTTTAAGAGCTCAGTCACAGTTCTGGTGCTCAGTCAGTGAGAAGTGCTGGGGTACAGCAAATGATCTATTAAAGTTATCTGTACTTAATTAAGGTGCAAACCACAATATTACCTTAGTCAGGTGAGCATTTTAAAAATGCATGCTCTAAACTTGAGTATAAAACTTCAGAGTACAATTGTGTCAAAACAGTCCATCAAGTATTCAATTCAATGCAGTTTCACATATATGAGCAATAAAAATAATAATAATTAAAGTGATGGAGGCATTATTGTCCAAGCATCAATCACAATTAACAATGTTAGGGCTATATTACTTTCCTGTGGAATCTTTACAGCTGTAGTCTGTTCTTGGAATTCCAACCAGCACATGTACGAGCTCGGAGAATTGACTGAAGCAGAAGAGGTTTCAAATTAACTCTGAATTTTATTGGCGTAACATATCGAGTTGTATGGGTATTTAGCATTACATCATATTATCCAGGATCAGCAAATATATCGGACATTATCACAGACATTACACTTAACTTGGCATTAATAACAAGGAAGCAAATTATCAAATTTAACGGTCAACTTGACCAAGTTGTGATATTGTTTATGCTTGTCCCATAACACATTTACTGAGCGGGAAACATCTGTTAAAAGTGAATTTACAAGGTAATTTGCGCAAACAAGTTAGTAATGAGATATATTTTACTACTATCTTTAAATAAATAATTACTTAGGCAGCTTTGAGTAGTAAACTAGAAAATGGAGCCTATTTACAAAATGGTAGGTAAGTGGTATAAGATTTTATTATATCAAACAATAACCAAAATATGGTGCACAATCCAAATAATATAATTGTTAATTTTACTTGTTTTCTTCCACTTTTAAAACAAAAAGATATATACATAGGGCAAACAAACCGGAAAAAATAAGCATATATTAATTTCTTTTAGATGACAACTCACAAAAGATGAGTGACTAAATGCTATTCCAACTATCTTGCTCTGGGAGGTTTAAAGGAAGACTATATGCACCCAAGCCACTTCAGCTCATTGAAGTGGTCCGGGTGCAAATTTCCCATGTCCCTTAACCCTGCAATAGTAATTATTGCAGTTATTGAGAAACGGCAATAATTACTATCCAGGGTTAATTCCACCTCTAGTGGCTGTCTAAAAGACAACCACTAGAGGGCTTCCTGGTTTGAAACGGACCTTTGGTCCGTTATCTGACACTAGACGTCCTCACACTCTGCATGAGGACCTCCAGTGTCAGATTTTTTTCCCCATAGAAAAACATTAAATAATGCTATCCTATGGGGTAATCCTAATGCGAGTGCGGCCTCTGCCACGCATGAGCATTAGGTCTCTTCGCCGGCTGATATCGGCAGTGGAGGAGCGTGGGTGGAGCCTAACCCATCTCTGGATTCAGGTAAGTGACTGAAGGGGGTTTTAACCCCTTCAACTCCACGGAAGGGGGGTTCGCAAGGGATGGGGCCCTGTAGGATTCTATGGTGCCAGGAAAACGTCTGTGTTTTCCTGGCACTATAAAATCCCTTTAAACCTTTGGGAATGTTGGACCTGAAAACTGCTGCCACCACCTTCCCACAAACGGCAGATTAGACCATCATCTTCATATTCCAGACTTTATTTTCACTTCACATGAAAGACAATGCAGAGCAGGAGTACAGACCAGCCGTGTAAATTAAAAGGCTTTATGCAACCATTCTCAGTAATAATTCTCAGCAGGAATCCTCCATGCAATCTCATCACCTTCCTTCTTTCTCTCTTCCCCTTGGAGCTTTCTCAGGAATCTGTCTGTATTGCATCAACCTCCTATAGATATACAATGTATCCAGCGTTATCATTGCAAATAAGTGTCCGTCCTTGACTTAAAGTGAACTTATAATGAAGATATTAACCTACCTGAAATCGCTCCTATATTATTGAACACACTGTATATCACAAAGATACATGGTGTATTCCATGTAAATAAGATTTACTCACTTTGCCTCTGTTCCAGTGCCGCTTTGTGGGTGTTACTCTTTTTGTAACACACAACTCTGGGCTGTCCTCACGGCCATCCTCCGTTCCCCCTCTGCTTCACCTGCAGTCTTCTTTGATTTGCTCTGCTTGGGATGCATCTCCCCAATTTCCTCAGTGACATCAGCACCTTGTCTTCTGGACGTTTCAATAGCAACCACAGCGTATGCACTGTGGTTGCTATGGGTAGAGATCAGAGGGACCTCCTGTGGGAAGCATTGATTGACAGCTGGGAGAAAAACGTACTTCAAATAGGTTTTTCTCATAATCTATACATTGTCTAGAAAAACTACTACCACAATGTATAGATAGACTCTTGTGCTCAATCTAATAAGCATAAGATCTTTGGGGCATGAAATGTATCCTTTAAATATAAGTCATATACAGAATCCAATAAGTAGAAACTTTAAAAACATTTAAAAATACAAGCTTCAATATCTGAAAATATAAAAATCAATAAGAATATATAAAAATAAATGAATTTTAGAGACTAAAATGGGATTAACCCTGTAGGAAAATGTCTAAATGAGAAATATTTCTATGCATTTCTAAAAATAAAAGAAGGATTTTTTTTTTTATGAAAGATATGTACACTTATAAATAATCTATATTATACTATCAAAAAGGCATAACCTTATAAAAAAAATTGCAGAGTTCGCTACCTATAATGAATTTTGCATTGGAATTGCCTTGGTTCAAAAAGGTCTCTCTGAAGATGAGTCTCTTTTTGTATCGTTATCCAAAAAGATGAAAAAAAAATGTTTTACATGAAAGATTAAATACATAGAAGGAACATTGTAAGTGTGATTTAAAATTGGACGCAATGCAGGAATTGTTTTCATTTAGAAATCCCTTCGCATAAATAATCTCACTCAAGAACAAAATAGAATAATTCCTTGTTTACATAAATGTGTTGTGTCACATAGCTCATTATGCAACATGGGTAAAAACAGAGAGAAAATATTTCCGCCTGTTTTGTAAGTTCTTTGCTGGGAAATATTTTTTATTTTTATGTATAAAGTTAATGATTTGAAAATAGGCTTCCAAAAGATAATGTGAACTGTTTGTTTTCAGCACATTTTCAAATATTTAAAGAAGAAAAAAAAACAGCTATTACAATATATTTGTAACTTTTAAATGTCTGCTGTGCATCACTGGGTTCACTGAAATGAGTCCTAAAGAAAACTATATTTTACATTATGTTTTCTTGTATTATGTTTTATTAATATTATTTGTTTTCCAGCTGCTTACTTGGGCTTTGTCCCATATTTTATAACTGGCATTTTATAAAAGGAAATTATCAAAGCTATCAAATAAAAAAACAGCAGCAATTTATCTCCTATGAAAACTAGTCTATCTTTAAAAATAGAGACTACATCTCCCATAATGCTCTTGCAGCCATAATGCCAGCAAAGCACCAGATGAGAGTTAGTCCACAACATCTTGAATGCCGAAGGTTTTCTACCTCTGACCTACAGGATTATTCGCTGGAGTGAAGAT
Organism: Pelobates cultripes; assembly: GCA_933207985.1. Lineage (NCBI taxonomy): Eukaryota > Metazoa > Chordata > Amphibia > Anura > Pelobatidae > Pelobates > Pelobates cultripes. Next base: position 41,630,577 of record OW240915.1, read on the forward strand.
TGTAAGGAATACGTATTTAAGTCCAGAGTAGCTGGACTGGAAGCATATTTAGCGTGGAGATTTTTCCAATTCAGCTATTTTAACCTTAACAGAACATTATTGTAACCAGAACAACTAGAAACTAGACGAGAAAAAAAGCACAGTCAGTAAAAAAAGGGGACAAAATATTTTTTAGATACATAAATGAGAAAAGGAAAGTAAAACAAGGATTAGTTAGATTAAAAACAAAAGAAGGAAGGTATGTAGAAGAGGATAAAGGTCTAGCTGACTGCCTCAATGAATATTTTTGTTCAGTATTTTTTATTAAAAGAGCTTAGTGGTGTACTAGCAAAACCATTAACAGATTTATTTAACCAATCATTGTTAACAGGAGTAGCCCCAGAAGATTGGAAGTTAGCGAATGTAGTGCCTATTGACAAGAAAGGCAGTAGGGAGGAGTCGAACAACTATAGGCCAGTAAGCCCAGTAGTGGGGAAAGTAATGGAAACCATGTTAAAGTATAGGATTGTTGAACATCTAAAAACACATGGATTTCAAGATCAGAGACAACATGGGTTTACTTCAGGGAGATCATGCCAAACTAATCTTATTGATTTTTTTGATTGGGTAACTAAAATAATAGATCAGGGTGGCGCAGTAGACATTGCTTACATAGATTTCAGTAAGGCTTTTGACACTGTTGCACATTGAAGGCTTATCAATAAACTGCAATCTTTAAGTTTGGATTCCAATATTGTTGAATGGTTAAGGCAGTGGCTGAGTGACAGGCAACAGAGGGTTGTAGTCAATGGAGTATATTCAAAGCATGGGCTTGTCACCAGTGGGGTACGTCAGGGATCTGTACTTGGACCCATTCTCTTTAATGTTTTTCTTAGTGATATTGCAGAAGGTCTTGATGGTATGGTATGTCTTTTTGCTGATGATACTAAGATATGTAACAGGGTTGATGTTCCAGGAGGGATAAGCCAAATGGCAAATGATTTAGGTAAACTAGAAAAATGGTCAGAGTTGTAGCAACTGACATTTAATGTGGATAAGTGCAAGATAATGCATCTTGGACGTAAAAACCTAAGGGCAGAGTACAAAATATTTGATAGAGTTCTAACCTCAACATCTGAGGAAAGGGATTTAGGGGTGATTATTTCTGATGACTTAAAGGTAGGCAGACAATGTAATAACTAGAAATACAAACAAGCAAGAAAGGTGCTAAAAGTGCAAGATTAATAATATAAATAATATACAAATATAAAGGCACAGCAGCACCTAAAAGTGTACAAGCTCACACAACACCATAGAGAATAAAAATACAAATAAAAAGGTGCGCTGTACATTTAAGAATTTAAAGTGCAAATTAGTGCATCAAAATAGTGCAAAAGAGAGTGCATACACAATATAAACACACTCAACTAAATATACAATATGTGCAAAATTGCAAGTGAATTGTGAAAAATAATTTCGAAATTAGTAACTTACAGAAAATAATATCCTTTGGTGCTCCAAATCAAGTTTAATACTGATTAAGAAATGGGTATTAAAACCAAAATTTTAAAATTGGAATATCACTCACAAAGGAAGAGCAGTAAAAGCCTGCTCTAACTTATCCAGCTGTCTTTTCAAATGGAGACAATGAGCGTTCCATTGATTCGATGCATCTCTATAACGAGATGCTGACTGGCTCAGCATGGCATTTTACCGTGCAAGCGCAATAGCCTCCTATGGGAATTCTTTCTATTTTCTATAGGAAAGCATTGGTTTGGCTAAGATTGTCAAATTTGATGATCTCAGCCAAGGAGACGGGACGAAACCAGCCGTGCCAAGACTGGTGCAGCACTAGAAGAAAGGTGAGTTTAAACAAACACCTTTTTAAAGGGGAGCCGGCCACCTAAACAGAGGTTTTAAAACTATAGTGTCAAGAATACATGGTTATGCTCTTGACACGATAAATTTGAAATTCTATTTCAATTTCAGACAGTTCTCACTTTAGTGAGTAACCCTGCCAGACTTTCAAATGTGTTAGTTATATAGATAATATTTTAGATGTGCACCTTCTTTGTCGATTTTCTATAAAGTTCAGTTTATTGAAATTTACATTTCTTGACTGTTAATATGTATATAGCTAAATACCCCAATGATCAAACGTCACCTTAGATTTTATAGGAAATTTTGCTTTAAAAACACAGGGGAAATAGCTGAGCAATTCAGATAGATTGTCATTCCAAAAAAAGGTCAAACTAATGCAATCTAAGGTCTCAATGCAACACCAGACTTCCCATTTGTGAGCATATTACATATGACAGCATTAATAATCAGACTAAACATTAAACATTGACTTCACAGAGGAATTAAACACAATACAATGAAATCAATATCTGTCAAAAATTCACCGATGGTCATTTATCAAAGAACCTGCAATTTTTTTCAGTCCACTGGAATAGCAGGATTTTGGGATAATGAATTACTTTAAACTAAGTTTAGATTAGATTACATTTTCAATGGCTCTATAAAGGAATAGGAAATGTGCAAGTCAGCATTTGGAAGCTTAGAGGTGAAAATTCAAAGCCAACTAATGTTTCATATCAAGAAGGTATTGTTCCTGTGCGCTGGGCTTTAAACATTGTTTGTAATGCACAACGTGAGCATAAAATTCCATTTGTGAAACGGCAAGAAATGCAGACAGACAAGAATTGGTACAAAACATTCCAAAGGTTTTATATTAAAATCATATTTTCTACAGGGCACCTTACACACCATATAAAAGGTTTGCTAGGTTTGGTTTTCTTTTCGAATACTTTCTTATTTATTTGCTTGCAGTAACTCTACAGAAGACGGTCAAAGATTAGTCAAAGTGTTGCATCCTGTGTTTCACCCATGTGTGTAATCTAAACTTTTTTAGTTCCTAAGCTTTAGTAGTAATTGTGTGATTACATCAAATCAGAGACAGTAATGAGTGAAGTCTTCCAAATTAGCAATGATTTGTTCCTTTAAGTATTTTCAAAGTGGACATTTTTGTGAAAGAGAATATCTGTATTTGTTGTGTTATAAATGATAATAATAATTATTATTATTATTAGTGTTAACAGCAGATACTTGTATTTTATTGGCTTAAATCAATCAAATATCAAGGGTTTGTCTGATCAGATATGGTGAGGTGTGTGTAGTGTTAGCTTTGCTCATGTACTTTGTTACATTTGTTAAGTTTGAAGGTATTTGTTAATTTGTTGAAAGTGATGTCAGTGGATTATCGAGCCCTCGTAGTTTATAAACTCTACAAAGGAATTAATTAATGTGTCAGTAAATCTTATATGGAGTATCTGTGATGACTTAAAGGAGCACTATAGTGCCAGGAAAACAAACTTATTTTCCTGGTACTATAGGGTCTTTAGGTCCCCCCCACTCTCAGGGTCCCACTCCCGCCGGGCTGAAGGGGTAGGAAGGGGATAATCACGTACCTTTCTCCAGCGCCGGGCTCCCTCAGCGCTGGGGAACTCTCCTCCCTCTTCCGACGTTAGCACTGAATGCCCATGTGCGGCAAGAGCCGCGCGCACATTCAATCAGTCCATAGGAACTTTCCTATGGACCTCAGCATCTTCTCAATGTGATTTTCACAGTGAGAAGCGCTGTAGCGCTTCTAGAGGCTGTCAGTGAGACAGCCACTAGAGGCTGGATTAACCCTATTGAAAACATAGCAGTTTCTCTAAAACTGCAATGTTTACAGCTGAAGAGTAACCCTAGATGGACGTGGCACCCAGATCACTTCATTGAGCTGAAGTGGTCTGGGTGCCTATAGTTGTCCTTTAAGATAGGCTGCTAAAAGGACAACTCTAGGCACCCATACCACTTCAGCTTAATGAAGTGGTCTGGGTGCCAGGTCCAGCTAGGATTAACCCATTCTTTTATAAACATAGCAGTTTCAGAGAAACTGCTATGTTTATGAATGGGTTAAACCTTCACCCAAATCCTCTAGTGGCTGTCTCATTGACAGCCGCTAGAGGCGCTTGCGTGATTCTCACTGTGAAAATCACAGTGAGAGCACGCAAGCGTCCATAGGAAAGCATTGATAATGCTTTCCTATGAGACCGGCTGAATGCGCGTGCAGCATTCAGCCGACGGGGAGGAACGGAGGAGAATCGGAGGAGGAGAGCTCCCTGCCCAGCGCTGGAAAAAGGTAAGTTTTTGCCCCTTTCCCCCTTCCAAAGCCGGGCGGGAGGGTGACACTGAGGGTGGGGGCACCCTCAGGGCACTATAGTGCCAGGAAAACGAGTATGTTTTCCTGGCACTATAGTGGTCCTTTAATGCAAGGTCAGATCCCTCTTTTGACAAACCGATAATGCCAAAAGTGTTGTTGAAAAACATCTGACCCTAATTAACGCCTAATACGGCAAAGGTGCTTGTCCATACCGCTGTCCTCTCTCGCCTTGACTACTCTAATCCGCTTCTCAGTGGTCTTACGTGCTCCCAACTTACCCTGTTACAGTCTATAATGAATGTGGTGGTGAGGCTCATCTTTCTGTCTGCCTGCACTTCCAACGCCTCCCCCTCTGTGAGTCCCTACATTGGCTTCCCGTAAGATATAGGACTCAATTTAAGATCCTGATACTTGCTTACAAATCTCTACACAATGCTGCTACTTATCCTCACTAACACACAACTGTGTCCCATCTAGGCCCCTACGCTCTGCCGGAGACCTATGTCTAACCTTTGTTCGTACTCCTACCTCTGATGCACACCTTAAAGACTTCTCTAGGGCTGCACCATTCCTATGGAACTCCCTTCCCTTCTCGTTTAGACTTTCACCCAATCTCCACTCCTCCAAAAAATCTTCGAAAACGTACTTCTTTAGGGAAGCATATCAATTAAACTGTGAACAGCTTTCCCTCCCCGCACCCTGATTCCTCTCCTGCAATTGTCATCAAAACAAAACACTTAGCCCTCAATGAATACTATTCTAGCAACCTACTTTTCTACCCTACCCTTACCTTTTGTGTCACTATACCCCACTCCCTCTAGCATGTAAGCTCATTGAGCAGGGCCCTCATTCCCTCTGTTCCTGTGCGTCCAACTTGTCTGGTTACAAATACATGTCTATTAGTCCACCCATTGTACGGAACTTGTTGGCACTTTATAAATGATAATAATTATAATAGGCAGCTTAAAAGGCTTAACAGGTAGGTAATTATCAAATTATACATTTTGATGTAGGCCTACATTAATGAAACAATTTTGATTTGTAAGTTTTCCTCAATTAGTATCAGAGCTGCACTAAACTGTTCATGTTTATTTTGTAGTTGACTCACCCCAAAAATGTTTAGCCCACTTCCAAAGATGCAAGCACTACACTTTATATGACCAAATAATATTCCTGTTAATCTACACCCAAACTAACAAAAAAGTCATGCAAACAAGTCAACCCAACACGCAAATCCCAGACAGACTGATTAGTTTGGGAGCAGATAAATAGGAATTTGATTTGTTGATGCAGATAAAAAAGGGTTTGTGCACAAGTCTCGTAAACACCTGTCAACTAAATGATTTTATCAAAAACTAATGGTAACTATTTTTTTCTAAATAAGACATGAATGAAGTACATGAGAGTCTCCTTATTTTAGTTGATGCATCTGGAAACATCAGATCCGTACAAAGAATAACCCAACTTACAAAGAATAACCCCGCTCATGCCCAAAACATCCAAAACATATACAGCTCCAACTATATATATATATATATAAAACAAAACATTTGGAGTCTCAATTGAAAGACCACGTATCTACAGACAGAAGACCTTTGACCCAAAATAATACCTCTATATCTTCCATCTCCTCATCTCAAACAGAAATAAAATGGAAGTAATAGATAACATGTTTTCAGAAAGTGACAAATTAAACAAGATTAATAAAGTTAGCAGAAGAATTCCGGCTATGAGAGAGAAAACATAACTGTAACATTGCAGGCTATAAGAAAGTTGCAGATATCGGAATAGAAGATAAAAACGGAGTGAATTATGGTATATGCTTTTTTTCTGGGATGTGGAATGATCCTTTCTGAGCTATGACCTTTAGTTGCACGCAAGTAAATTGTATTCAAGAGGTCAATAAAAGGACAGAACCAAACATCACTTACAGCCCAATGGATGGTTAAAGAAATATTGCTGTTATTAATGGTAAGGAGGAGTTTCTGTTTTAACGTACAAGTGAAAGAAGTGAAGACAATTTGTTCTTTTGTTAAGAGATTGAAGTAGAAGTGGAATATAAAACTGCCAAAGTATTTCTTGTAGTAGCAGAACTAAAGTCTAAATAGATTGGCAGCTTGATTCCACACAGTTTTGTTCTGCGTAATTTCTTAAGACTGATTCTTTGTTTAGGTTTGTAAACGTTTAATTTACACAATTATAAACAAAATACAGCTGTGACACAACTGTCTTGCTGACAAAATGGTCTATAAAAGTCATTATAATGATAATGGTTTCGTTTGTATAAACATGTTGTCTCAAAAACTCGGTTTCAAGACTCGGAATTCATCTTAGAACTTTCCTGAAAAAGCTGTTACAACAATCTTGGACATGTAATGTGTCGTGCATTTCTGCCTATAGCTTTGGCCAACTGCTGCTAATGATTTTTACAGCAAAAAAATGATGTTTCATTAGAAAAAAAAATCAGTTCAATTTAAAAGATAAATAACTAAACATCTAAAGTAAACACGGAAGGCTCTTCCAAACACAGTTTTAATAGACCTGGCTTTTTAGAAATAAATGTATCAAAAATAATTCAGAGGCACCATAACCACTTCAACAAATCCATGATCTGAGGGTTCCGTATCACTACTAAATGGTTTACTTATCATTTAGCACAGATTCTTAGTGCCAAGATAAGACTTGACAATGTAAAAACGCGTCAGAACTAAGCTTCCACCATACCAGTTTAAACCACGGATTGGGATAGTGATTGACTGTTAGCTCTCAGCTAACGCTCTCATTTTATTACTGACCACTAGCCCTGGTGTTGCGTGGACTCGATGAGACTCATAGCTCCGCCTCTGCGGTATTACCATTGGAGACCAGGCTGCTAGGGACTAAGCATCTCTACTAAATGGTAGGGTTAAATGTTTAGGTTTTAATGATGAGGGACCTGTGCCAATGGACTCCAGACACCATAACTACTTCAATCCATTGAAATGGTTATGACACCTTCAGTGTCCTTTAATTAGGAGGCATGACTAGGTATTTCTTTGTAAACTTGTTTGCTAGTTTGATTGTTAAAGTTATACTTTTATATCAATATAACAATTTTCAGTATTTAACACTTTGTTAAAGTTCTCCTAGTCGTACCCCAACATGCAGAAAATAGGAAACCCCCAAAAGGTGGATTCAAAAGGCGTATTACTGAGCCTTAGAATGGCCATACTTAACGTATAAAATGAGTGAGAATTAAGGTCGAGAACAAATCAAGTTCAGGGATACAGAAATACACAAAGTCAAGACAAAGCCGGGTCAGGATACCAGAAATCTCAAGTCAATTACAAAGCCGAGGTCAGGATACCAGAAATCACAAGTCAAATACGAAGGCGAGGTCAAACACAGGAAATCACAAGGGAATCTCTAGGAGCCCTAAACGAGGATCTAACAAGAAACCACGATAGGACAATGAACAGAAGCTAAAACAAGCCTTAAATGGGCTCAAAAGAGTTCCCATTGGTTCACGTTATCTCTGCGACTCTAAACAGCATTGGGATGCCTAGATGACGTGGTCCCTTTAAGGTCATGACGTCATGGTAATATTTTATTTATAGGGGCTGCACTTCGTCCCGTGAACCAACAGAGGGAGCCATTTGTGGGACCAAAGGTAAGAAATCTATTCAAATGCAGAGCATTCGGGCTGCGTGGCCTGAGGACTGAGGAGAGGAGCAGTGAGGGCACCGGGTAAAGGTAAGTTTGAGACAGTAGGTTAGTGGAAGGATGTGCATTCCCTACAATCACAGAAAAATCAGTGTTAAGGAGCAGAGAGACCTCTCATGCTCCTATTTGCTTAGCTCTGTATAATAATGATTATATATATACGACATTGTATCCTCCCTTGTTTGCCATACTTAAATAATTCTACACTCATTATTTAAGTATGGCAAACAAGGGAGCAGGAAGAAAATAAAATCTCTAAATCATCACATGGGAAATGTGTTACAGAGGTAGCAAAGTGGGTTTCAGAAGTAACAGAATCACTTGTGATTCAGAGTCCATTCTGCTCTGCATCCATTTTACCGGTGCACAGGATGCAGATAACTTGGCTGACAGCGGTAAACTGTTCCCTTGGCAGATGTCAGTAAACTTTCTAAGCTAATCAAGTTCTGAAATAGGAATCAACATTTATAAAATAGATATAAAAGATCGAGTTCACTGACAGGTCACACACGTTACTGACAAGCACTACCAATCATTTGCAGAATGTTATTTTGGCATCAATTTCATCCTTTCAAGGTTAATAAATTGAGTACCAGATAGAGTTGAGCGTGAGTTAGGTTGAGCAATAACAACATCTATACTCTAAATAATATCTGAAAAAATGGCAAAATGTAAAAAAAATAAAAAGTTAATAAAATGTATGTAGCGGAGATGCAATATTCCCCAGGTTATCTCCGCTTATAATCCAAGTGAGGCTCAGGAACAAGTAAATAATAAATCCATAGGCAAAGTTTCCAGCAGGTAAAACAGCAGCAATATCCCCACAGCAATCCCAATAACTGGACGACACACAGTTTCAGGAGCAGAACTGACAAGCCTTTAATCACAGTCTCCTTATAAAGCATGCTCCCATGCAAGGGAGGGATTTACAGTAAGGATTCGGTCCTGGAATAAGGGAATAAAATATATGAAAACCTCTAGCTATAGAGGCTAGGGAGGGTTCGCCTGAATCCCCTCGTTCGGTATTTTCTATCTACCGAACGAGGGGCCGTTCGGTAGTTTGGAACCGAACGGACCAGGGCTGTGGAGGTCTCAGCGGTGTTTGCCTACTCGAGTGTCCGATTTTAGTTCCAGACACTCGACGGCAAAACACCGCTGTTCGGGAGTTTTAAAATGGCCGCCGCCACGTGTTCGTTTGTCGAATGGCGGCCACCCCCGAGAACAAAGGACGGCTACTTCCTAGTCAATTACCCGTTCGCAACAATGTTGCAACGGGTAATTGAGGACACACTTTACACAGGGGAGGTCTGGTTGTTCGGTAGTTTCATTCGAATAAACTAAGGGAATGAAACTACCGAACAATCAAAAGAATACAAGGCTTTAAAACACATAGAAAACTAGCAGATCACACGAATGCAATTATTTCAAGGACATTTGCAGGACAGCCCAGTGCCATCCGCTACAATGTATCAACTGGTTAAATAGTCTACTAAAATCAGAATTGCACATACTGTTTTTTTCCCTTCAACATTTTATGCCAACATTTTTAGAAAACTGAAATAAGACATAGTCAGGTAAGGTGTGAGTTAGTTAATGGGCACCCAAATTTAACAGCTTTGAGCAGTGTGATAAAATTTCTACTGTGACTGTGCACTTACACCTCTATCTGATTATTTAGAGTTTGATCAGAAGGGACAGCAAAACCTATATTTTGGGATATCACACATATTACTGAAGAATGAATGGTTAATCACATCTTTAATAATTTAAAGAAAACATCATACAGAACACCATGAATATGACCATGCTTTGATTTGGAAAAGCTTGTCTCTATGACATGTTTATCTCAGATAAAATGTAGATGGTTTTGACTAATTTCACTGAACTGTGAATGTGTACATAGGCCTGCAGTAAGGATGCACAGCTGGAAACCAAGTAAAAAGTCCACATTATGTGTTATACATTAGATAGAATCCCAGGTGCATTGCATAGGATGGTTCAAAGGATTACAATACGTGATACCCCACAGACAAGACTTCAAACCTACAAGAGGAAGTATCAACAATCTAATTTCTTCTGAAACAGAGACTTAGCTTAGTATTCTATCTTCAAAAGCTTCTGGCATATATATATACATTTGCAACTGGGGGATATAGCTTTGCAGCTGTTTATGATGGTAGGAGCCTGTCACCTCTTGCTAGCAGGACTGTTCTAGAAGTAGGTGACAGTATTGCATTTTAACAAAATGCAAACAGAATAATTTTAGAGCAGCGGTAGCTTCACTGCCTTAAAACCAAGAAACCCAGATTCGAATGCCAATCAGACCACCTCCTCAGTAAGTGTCCATGGGCAAGACACCGAATGGATATGTATTTGCTAACATCATAGATTGTAAGCTTATTCGGGCAGAGCCTTCTTTAACTCTAAATCTCCCTGTTCTATAATTATAAAGCACCGTGTAATATGTTGGTGCTAATAATAGTAATTTTCTGCAGCAGAACATTCACGGAACTTTAGGGCCATTCATAAATACAAAACATGAGCAGGACACTAGGTTCTGTAGCTCAATGCTCTTCTGTGAATATAACAAACATCCATCTAATAAAGGCCCCTATTCAAATTAATTATCCCCTGTACAGCAGAGGTATACAGGAAGTCTATGCCCAAGAGCAGCCCTTCTCATAACCAGAATGAGTGAAACTGCCCTAAACATTTAAAGCAGACATACTGTGGCTGCTGTCAGTTTACACATAACATGATTCAAAGTTTAGCAAAATGTTAAAATCTTCAAGTAGGACAGTAGCCCATGTATGCTCAATCTGCAACTTGCCTGTTTTAGTTTAAGCATTTTGTGAGACAGGGCTGGACTGTGAAAAGAACTCGGGCCAGGCAAATTTTAAATCACAGGGGCCCAGTAGTGACAGTGTCAGAGAGGATGTGTTTTGTCATCACCAATGGCAAGCACACCCCCTCTCAAAGTGAGCATGTTGGTTCAATGCTCTTCCAGGGAAGACCATTCACAGAGCCGTGCTGAAGAGGTCTTGGATGAGAAAAAGACCTGTGCTTCTTCTGTGTAGCGCATGAAAATTAAATGACCAGCTTGCACTTTGCTTGCTTGTGAATTGTCTCTGGTGTCTCCATAAGTGGGATACTAGAGGACAAAAGGGCCAGAAAAGTGGTTTGTGAATAGTGTGTGTGTGAGCTGATTGGTGTGTTGTTTTATGTAAATCGGTTGGTTCCAGTAGTGTTTCTGGTTTAATATGTGTGGCTAGGGACTGAAGAGAGTTAGAGAGTGTGTATAGGGGGCATAGTGTGTTTAAGGGATGTAGCGAGTGTGTGCATAGTAGCTGTAGTGTGTATGTGTATAGGTGATGTTGTTTCTGTAGGGGCTGTGGAGAGTTTGTGCATAGAGATTGTAGTGTATGTATTTACATACAAGGAATCAAGTGTGTGCATACAGGATCCAGAGTGGGCACATCAGCAAAGTAGTGTGTGTAGGTTATGCAGTGTGTGTCTATAGGGGATCTATTATGTGTGTAGAGGATCCAGAGTGTATATAGGGGATATTGTGTGTGTGTGTGTGTGTGTGTGTGTGTGTGTGTGTGTGTGTGTGTGTGTAAATAAACAAGCTTATAAATATATATATATATGCATCTTTTTTTAAAATACATATACTTTATATCCCCCATCCCTTGAATAGTGACGACCATGCATGGGCCAGCAGAGGGGTCCCTTGATCTCCCCTAAAGGCCTCAGCCCGTGGCCATCTCAGCCCACTGGGAATTTGCCCAATGGCCAGTCTTGGCCTGATGTGAGTTAAGCAGAGAGTAGGGGCTTGTCACAAAATGTGAACAAAATTAACATTGGTGACCAGAACTTGCTAACTGATAGCCCTGAGGGGGAGATACATTTATTTTTACTAATCACTACAGTTCTAAGCCACTGTGGGAGCTGAGAGTGGCTATAGAGTGTTCTACACACCATAAACGTTGCAATAATGTAAGTTTGTGATGGTGTGGGTGACTGTTAGATAGACTCTGTTTATGCATTCTGTACCATGACCTTGTTACCAGGATGATCAACACATGAATGGATATTTTGTTTTATTATTTTTAAGAATGTGAAATAGAAAAGTTAAAGATTACATGGCTGAATAATTTAAATTTGGTTCTTTTCTATTCGATCATTATTTAATTTTGGTTCATCCAAAATTTGTAAATAATCATTTCGGGAAAAAAAACAAAATTCAGAATAAATTTGGAAGTGAGACAAAATTATTCCCATTATTTTAAAGGAAAAGAAAAGCCCTTTTCAATATTTAGCTTTTTCAGTTGCTTAGTAGATAAGTCCCTAATTTGTTACCCTTATTTATGGCAATCCTACATAAGAATATCAGATTAAGAAGCTTTCTATTAAACAGCTGAAAGAACAAAGCTGAAAAAAAACCTTAATAACTTCTTAATTTTTCTGTTTCACTTGATTAGTAGATACATTCCTGCTTTCTATCCTTATGAAAACAAATGGGTCCAAAATGATTTGCTAATTGTTCTGAATTCATTTTATAAACAATAGAAAATAGAATGGGAAAAAAAACGAAGGAAGAGAACACATGAACACAAATTAGAGGGAGAAACATGGGTAGAAATGAAACTATCAGGGTTATTAAACAAACACTCTAGTCACCAGAACAAGTACAGCTTAATGTAGTTGTTCTGGTGAGTATAGTCAGCCCCTGCAGGCTTTGTGATGTAAACACTGTGTTTTCAGAGAAAGTTAGTGTTTACATTACAGCCTAGGGATACCTCTAGTGGTCACTCCTCAGATGGCTACTAGAGGTGCTTCCTGGGGCAGTGCTGCACATTGCATTGACGTTCAGCATCTTCACTCATGACGCTGAACTTTCCCCATAGAGATGTATTGTTTCAATGCATCTCTACGAGCAGATGCTGATTGGCCAGGGCTGTGTTTAGCTCTGCCCTAACCCCGACTTATTGGCTGCAGTGGCGTACATACCGGGCCCAGCCGCCCCTGCGACCTGGTATGTACCCACCGTGGCCAGTATCTTCTCCTGCGTGGCCCAGGGGCTGGCCACCTCAGGGCCCCCCGAGGCTGGCCCTGGTGTCACCGGGTGGGCTGTTTGGCTGGCAGGCGCGCAAGGGAGCACTCTCCCCTGAGTGCTCCCTCTTCAGCTCCCTCACGCACCGCACTGATACCGGAGCCGGAAGATGACATTATCACACAGGGAGCACTCAGAGGAGAGTGCTCCCTCGCGCACCCGCCAGCCAGCCCACCCGGTGACAGCACTGGACCCCAGGGAATCCCCCCAGCTCTCCCAAAGGTAAGGAAGCTTGGGGATTAAATTTTAAAAAAAAAACATGTGTTAGTGTTAGTGTGTCTTAGTGTTAGTGTGTGTTACTGTTAGTGTGTGTTAGTGTTAGTGTGTGTGTGCATGTGAGTGTTAGTGTGTGTGTGAGTGTTAGTGTGTGTGTTAGTGTTAGAGTGTGTGTGTGTGAGTGTGTGTGTGTTAGAGTGTGTGTGTGTGTGAGTGTGTTAGTGTGTGTGTTAGTATTAGTGTGTGTGTTTGTGTGTGTGTTAGAGTTTGTGTGTGTGTGTTAGTGTGTGTGTGTCTGCTAGTGAGTGTCAGTGAGTGTGTCTGTTATTGAGTGTGTGTCTGCTAGTGAGTGTTAGTGAGTGTGTTACTGTGTGTGTCTGTTACAGAGTGTTTGTGTGTGTCTGTTAGTGAGTCTATTTGTGAGTGTGTGTTTGTCAGTGAGTGTGTGTTTGTCAGTGAGAGTGTATGTTTTGTAAGTGAGTGTGTATGTATGTCTGTCGCTGAGTGTGTCTCTGTCAGTAAATGTGTGTGTCTGTTAGCTAGTGTGTATGCGTCTGTTCGTGAGAATGTGTGTGTGTCTTCAGCACTTACCTTTCTCCAGCACCGGACTCCCTTGGCGCTGGGGATCCCTCCGCCTCTCAGCTCCGAATGAGCATGCACAGCAAGAACCGCGCGCGCATTCAAACCGCCCATAGGAAAGCATTACTTAATGCTTTCCTATGGACGTTCAGTGTCTTAGAATCGCGGAAGCTCCTCTAGCGGCTGTCAATGAGACAGCCACTAGAGGCTGGATTAACCCTCAGTGAAACATAGCAGTTTCTCTGAAACTGCTATGATTTCAGCTGCAGGGTTAAAACTAGAGGGACCTGGCACCCAGACCACTTCATTGAGCTGATGTGATCTGCGACCAGGCCCGGCCCACTAGGGGGCCCAGCCGCCCCTGCGACCCGGTATGTACCCACTGTGGCCAGACTCTTCTCCTGGGGGGCCCAGAGGCTGGCCACCTCAGGGCCCCCCGAGGCTGGCCCTGGTGTCACCGAGCGGGCTGTTTGGCTGGCTGGCGGGCGCGCGAGGGAGAACTCTCCCCTAATACCGGAGCCAGAAGATGACGTCATCACACAGGGAGCACTCAGGGGAGAGTGCTCCCTCGCGCACCCGCCAGCCAGCCCACCCGGTGACAGCACTGGACCCCAGGAATCCCCCCAGCTCTCCCAAAGGTAAGGAAGCTTGGGGATTAAATTAAAAAAAAACACGTGTTAGTGTTAGTGTGTGTTACTGTTAGTGTGTGTTAGTGTGTGTGTGTGTTAGTGTGTGTGTGAGTGTTAGTGTGTGTGTTAGTGTGTGTGTGAGTGTGTGTGTTTGTGTGTGTGTTAGTGTGTGTGAGTGTAAGTGTGTGTGTTAGTGTGTGTGTTAGTGTTAGAGTGTGTGTGTGAGTGTTAGTGTGTGTTAGTGTGTGTGTGTGAGTGTTAGTGTGTGTGTTTGTGTGTGTGTTAGAGTCTGTGTTAGTGTTAGTGTGTGTTAGTGTGTGTGTGTTAGTGTGTTAGTGTGTGTGTTAGTATTAGTGTGTGTGTTTGTGTGTGTGTTAGAGTTAGTGTGTGTGTGTTAGTGTGTGTGTGTGTCTGCTAGTGAGTGTCAGTGAGTGTGTCTGTTATTGAGTGTGTGTCTGCTAGTGAGTGTTAGTGAGTGTGTTACTGTGTGTGTATATTACTGAGTGTGTTTGTGTGTGTCTGTTAGTGAGTGTGTGTTTGTCAGTGAGTGTGTGTTTGTCAGTGAGAGTGTATGTTTTGTAAGTGAGTGTGTATGTATGTCTGTCGCTGAGTGTGTCTCTTTCAGTAAATGTGTGTGTCTGTTAGCTGGCGTACATACCGCGGTCGCAGGGGTCGCAGCCGTGCAACCCCTGCGACTAGGTGCCTGCCGCCATGTGTTGCGGCCCCGGCCCACGCAGAGTAAGCACCGGAGGGCCCACAGATCAATTTTCGCACCGGGGCCCCATGGGTCATGTGTACGCCATTGATTGGCTGAGAACATAAGAATACTATAGGAAAGCATTGTGAATGGCTGAGATCATCAATTCTGTCAAGTAGGCGCATCGGGACTGGAGTCAGTGTCGGCAGACCCGTGCGGCGCTGGAAATAAGGTGAGTTTTCTAGTTATTTAAGGGGGACAAGTATGGTTTTCTTTAAACACTGCAGGATCAGGAATACACGTTTGTGTTCCTGACCATATAGAGTTTGTTTAGTAAAACTGAGAAGTCAAAGTGAATTTCATATTTAAGGCCAGAGTAGCCAGGCTGAAACCAAAGGGAACACATTTTTCCATTTAGGCTATTTTGACTTTAGATTTTCATATCACTTTTAATTATTTTCGCGTTCTCACTTTAGTGAATAACTCTATAATGAGGCACATTTAAAACAATTTCTAGGGCATCAAAGGGCCTTTTAAAATCCCTGCACATAGGAAAATACATAGATACTTCACGGCTATTTGCTAAAGCCACCTAAAAGAAATCATATTTAATTTATCAGAGGATATAAGCCAGAGTCTTTGCTATAGATCTCAGATTTATTTATTTATTCCGGTGACCTTTTCACTTTTTTACCATCTTGTTCTTTTCTGCGTGTCAGTTCTGAAACTGACAAATTAGAAACAAAAAGATATGAAAACCTACATTAGTGATTCATTGGCATCTGAGATATTAATTTTAAGAAAACGGCAGCAGTTGTTTAGCAATCCCAAAGGAAATAATGACAAATTTATTTGGGTGACATATCCAGTGGCTTGATGAATTATCCTTGTTAAACTGCCAATATGCTGCATGTGATTAGCTTTGAATCTGCCTGCACATCAGGTTCAATTTCAGATCTTGAGTTATAGCATTTACCTCACTGTGTATATTTTAAAATAAAATTATCTCATTGGATAAATTTGCTTAATTGACTCCATCATTAAAAATAACTCAATTACACTGATGTGCTTTGATGTGGGGAAAAAAACGCATACATATCCGGGAAGTGGTTTTGCAAAGACACATTTATTTTGTTTTTGATTTTAGCAAATGTATAAACTTCACCTCCTGTCTGTCTGAGTATTGCTGAATTTAAAGAGATACTGTCATGCAAAATGTAATCCCTTTCCATTTCCTCTGCATTGGTGACTGAAGTAATTCTGGCATATTTATTCCACTTCATATAATTTTTTTTCCATTCTTTATTTAAAGGACCACTATAGTGCCAGGAAAACATACTCGTTTTCTTGGCACTATAGTGCCCTGAGGGTGCCCCCACCCTCAGGGACCCCCTCCAGCCGTGCTGGATGGCGAGGAAAGGGGTTAAACTCACCTTTATTCCAGCGCCGGGCGGGGAGCTCTCCTCCTCCTCTCCTCCTCTTCGGCTGAATGCGCATGCGCGGCAGGAGCTGCGCGCACATTCAGCCGGTCTCATGGTAAAGCATTTACAATGATTTCCTATGGACGCTTGCGTGTTCTCACTGTGATTTTCACAGTGAGAAGCATGCAAGCGCCTCTAGCGGCTGTCAATGAGACAGCCACTAGAGGATTTGGAAGCTGGATTAACCCATTTATAAACATAGCAGTTTCTCTGCTATGTTTATAAAAAAAGGGGTTAATCCTAGAGGGACCTGGCACCCAGACCACTTCATTAAGCTGAAGTGGTCTGGGTGCCTAGAGCGGTCCTTTAAGCTTGAACAGCAGGTAAATCAAAATATATTGACAGTAGATAACAATACAAAGTAAATAACGATAAGTTACATAAGTTATTGGTACAAAAAGCAATTGGTGAAGTACATTGATGTTTACATGGTATAGCATTCACTAGATATGATCTGTACTGTGGACATAACAGTTGAAAAAAGAAAAAAACTCTTCAAGTGTCACAGCAATCATATTCCAATAGAGGAAACATATGCAGTTACATCATTTTAACCATAATAAATTCAGTTGTCATTCACCATCAAATGCAGTAATGTACAGCCATAAGATAACCAACTACCCAAGAAGTTTTTTGGCTCCTTTGTAGGGATATCCCCTTCAGGAGTATAAAAATGGAACAGAAGGAAGAGGAAGAAAGAAGGAAAGGAAATAAGAGAGAAGAAGTAGAAGAAAGAAAAGAAGGTTGCCGCGGAAAAGGTATGGAGTGGCACCCAGATGTCCCGCATACCTACAAACAACCCCTGTGACTCTGTCTGTCCATCCTCTCCAAGAGTAAGTCTTTGGTGGTGAAAACTACATCTGTCTGTTTGTTAGTTACTAATCTCCCATGGTCCACACACTTTTGTAAAGGTCTTCATGGTCCTCTTACCTGGGCAGTCAACTTGTCCATTAGATAATTGTCTTTGAGTTTTAATAGCACCATTTCCATGTGTGGCACATCTGAGCGAGTGCCTGTCTGGATATGAGAAGAATTTTGTGGAGTAGTTTTTGTTTCGTACTCATACACCGAGCGGTTTGGAATACCCGCAGATCAGAAATCACCTATTATTTAAAACAAAAATTACCCATCTTACCTCAAAATGTTTGTACCCTAGGGCATTCAAACCACATATGTGCCAGCTATATGTGGTAGGTATCCCCCAGGAGTGTCATTTCTGCCACCGAGAGAGCAACTGGAACTGGATTTTTCGATAAAAGGTTTGAGTAATAATACAAATAACAGGGGTGATAAGGGGCAGCCCTGTCGAGTCTCTTTGTTGAAGGGTAATAGTCTAGTGTCGGCTCCTGTGATTTTTAACTGAGCTGATGCACTGGTGTACTTTGCATGTACTGCTGTGATAAAAGGGTTTGTGAAACCTAGATAATTCAGGAGTTAAAAAATGTATAGCCACTTCACCATATCAGTTTCCTGAGAAGGTCAGTATTCCTTCTAGTATTTTCAAAAAGCTGACTTCCATGGCTGATCAGCGATATGGGTCTATATGTTTCAGGCAATGTGTGGTCCTTACCTGGTTTAGGCAACAAAATTATATTTCAGATATGCCATCCCCCGGTCATAAGATCATTAAAGAGGAATTCCTGTTGTAGCATTAATTCCTCTTGAAAAGTCTTGTAATAGATTATATTTCTAGCGACCTTATGGCTTGATATCAGGGCACCCGAGCTGTCTTCTGTGGATAATTTCAGATTTAACTTCTTAAGATAGCTGTGGATTTGGTCTATAGCCGTGGCAGACCCAACGTCCTTTTCAGCGAGTGATTATATAGTGCCTCATAAAATTCTGTAAAGAATTGCGCTATGTGTGCAGGGAATATCTTTAATGAGCCAGCGCTAGCTCTAACTGTTGCTATGTGGGGATGTCTCTGTCAAGGATGCAGGGTTCGTCTGAGCATGGTATCCATCTTGTTGGATTTTTCATAAAATGTCCATTTAGACCCTTTAAAGAAGTGTATCTTTGATTGAGTGTCGTAGAGCTTGCAGTTTAGATAACTTGTTTGGAGTAGGGCTGGTTTTGTCCTATTGTTCAGTCCTACAAAGTGATTCTAGAAGCTAGTTAGGCATTTTCCCTTCATTCAAATTGAACCAAACAGTGGCTCCCTGGCATCCGTTCGCATGAACTAAACCCACGAATGGTCCTCAGCAGTACTTAATCGCGACTGCTAAGGAACTAATTTCAGCATGAAGACTTTGTGTGTCCCTGGTCACCTCAGCAGTACTTAGCCATGAATGTTATGGAACTGATTTCAGCATGAGGTGACCATGTGGTTCCTGGACAGCTTGGTCTGGGGTTTTGTGTTTTGGGGTACTTTTGTGGTTTTATGTTTTGTGTTGGACTCTCTGTTCCTGGGAGATAATTAGCTCACCGGTCTTTAACTCAATTATCTCCCAGGCCCAGAGATTCCTTGGAGGGACTTGTGTTGAATACAATGGAGACCCCATGCTGGGCTCTGTTTATAAAAAGCAGAGTTTGGCTCATTAAAATCAACTGTACTCCCAGAACTATGTGTTGTCTAGTTACTGGGAGTGGAAAGGGCTAATCACTGCTCAGTACCTTGTTCCAGCTCGTGGAGGATTCAGCGGGGAAAGTCCTTGTAAGGACTATAGCTCCCAGGATTGTGTGTCATCCAGTCCCTGGGAGGAAATAGAGCTAGTCTCCTATTTTGTTCAAGGATGGAGAGGCTCCAGAGGACCCCAGTCAAGTCATGGTGACTGGGGCAGAAGTGCTGAAGTTTTCCCCAGTCCTTGGTGGAGGTACCCAGCCGGGGTACAGGGAGCTTCACTGCAAGTTTGTGGGAAGAAGAGTTTGTCACAGGGATGTCGTGCTAATGTTGCCAAGGTATATTGTGGTCAGATGATGTGATGGAACCCACTTCTGTTTTCATGGCTTTTTGTATCCAGAGGCTGTATCCAGAGAGAAAATAATAAATTCTCGAGTAGGTATTGTGCGGAGCCGAATAGTACTTTAAGTCAACTGTATCGGGGTGTTGAGCTCTCCATGTCGATGATCCCCATTCACCTGATAAAGTTATGAATTAGTACATCCTGTCCAAGTCCAAGTCCTCACTACTGTTTCACAAAAGGTCATTGCTTCTCTTTAAACTCATACATTATAATGTTTCTAAAAGAACATGAATTTTATGATCTTTGTATAGCATTCAACTATTTTACATACATAAAAGCTTGAAATTGTAGCATTTTGTTAGATGTGTTACCCAATATAGTAGAACAGAACATAGATACCATGTTGATCCATTATAAAATTCTGCATCTCTGTGAAATGAAATGCTGTGTTAATTTCCAAAATCCAAGATTACCATTAGGCTTCATGGGAACTTCCATCGGAGTTCCATGGGAGGTACATAGAATTCCCTGCATGTCACAAGTTATTGCGTTGTAGGCACCATTGGCCATTTGCAGACCCAATAATATGTGTCAATTACGTGTTGGCAAATATACTGTCGATCAACCTACAACCTGCAAATACTGTTGATCGGTTTAGAGATTAGGCAAAGCTGCAAGTATTAGATGAGTGATATCTACAAATCCATTACAACATACTAGTAATTATGGGCAGAATTATCCAGGTTTGCATCTGTTTCATCAATACTTTTGTTTTACGATGAGAAAGTTCAATTTTATTAAGGAAACAGTAAAATTACAATTATAAGTGTGTCTCCCAAGAAATCATAAGAAATCATATTTAGCTATTTAGACTGAGATTTACATTTAGACGATATAAGGACTCTTAGAGACATGACCTGCATTGAAAGCTTTATCTGCAATTTTTAAAGTTCACCTAACATTTAAGTTACTTTACTAAATTCTTAATTATTTAATAAATATTTAGAAGGAGTGAATTCATCTATGGATCACAGTAACAGAAGACGGTAAAAGTAGCATCAGCATCTAGGTAGCAATTTAACATTCCATATAGGATTGGGTTCTCAGTAGGATTTTACAGATGGGCATAGTTTGGCTACCAAGGAATATGGCTGTTTACCCCCTTGACCTGCACCTGGCCAGGCTCTATATTTTTGCTAATATAGCCGGTAAACCAATGATAGGTCAGCCAAAATGCCCCAATAGTTCTGCTCATCGTCTCAACTCACCATCGACTCGCAGTGCTAAACCATAGGACAAGTTCCTCTCCACGCTGTTGGACTTGATGGCACTCTGGTGCTTGTTGGCACCTAAATCACCAACCTCATCTGTTAGCTTGCATGATGCACCAGCAGGGGCGTCACTAGGGGGCACATGCAGTGCCCCTTTCCCCCCCTTGTGCCTGCACCCTATTGAAAATGAAGTCGGGAGCACAAGCTGCAGCAGCACTGTCACTGTGTCTGTGGAACTGTGTACCACCCTTTTCCCACGTGCGGCCAGAGGGGGCACTGTGCTGGGAAAACTTCCTCCTGGGTCATAGAGAGAAGCACAGTGGAGAGACAGAGAGAGGAAGCTCAGCTCTGCACAGAGGCATCCAGGCAGCTGCAGGTAAATGTGAGTCAGTGTGTGTGGTTCAGTTTGTGTGTGTGTGTGGTGGGCAGGGAGGGTCAGTCTGTGTGTAGGGAAGTCAGTCTGTGTGTGTATGGCTTCAGTCTGTGTGGGGGGGTCAGTCTGTGTGTGTGTGTGTGTATGGGTGAGTCTGCGTGTGTGTGGGGGTCAATCTGTGTGTGTATGGGTGTGGGGGATTTCAATCGGTGTGTGTGGGTGTCGGTTTGTGTGTATTGGTCAGTCTGTGTAGGGTGGGTCAGTCTGTGTGTGGGGGGTCAGTCTGTCTGTGTATGGGTCAGTCTGTGTGGGGTGGGTCAGTCTGTATGGGTATGGATCAGTCTGTGTGTGGGGATGTCAGTCTGTGTGTATGTATGGGTCAGTCTCTGTGTGGTGGGGTCAGTCTGTGTGTATGGGTCAGTCTGTGTGGGGTGCATCAGTATGTGTGTGTATGGGTCTGTCTGTGTGTGGAGTGGTCAGTCTGTGTGTGTATGGGTCAGTCTGTGTGTGGGGGCATCAGTCTGTGTGTATGTATGGGGCAGTCTGTGTGTGTGTATGGGTCAGTCTGTGTGTGGGGGGCAGTCTGTGTGTGTATGGGTAAGTCTGTGTGTGGGGGCAGACTGTGAGTGTGTATGGGTCAGTGTGTGTGTGTGTGTGTGTATGGGTCAGGCTGTGTAAGTACTTGAGCTTCAAGAGAGATTCCTCTCAAGAGAGATGTGTTATGTGTCAGTGGGATCAATGGGCTCGGTTGTGGGGAGATATAGGATTCTTTTCTCACTATAGCCCATGTTTTTAGTGTTTGTGTGATGGGTGAGGTCTTGCTCATGTGCGGTGATTCTCCCCGAGCTTGGTGCGACACTAGTGAGTGGAGGGTACCGTACATACTTTCCCTGTCTAGGTCTGCCCATCTTTTGTGGTTCGGGGCTGTGTGCCAATCCCTGATCCTCTGTAGAACAGCTGCATGGTAGTATTTTCGTATGTCAGGCAGTGCTAGTCCGCCCCATGATTTGGGTAGGCATAGTTTATCGTGGCTGAGTCTCGCCTTGCACCCTTTCCAGACATAACTGCCTATCGCTGATTTTATTGACGCGAAGAAGTCTGGTGGTATATGCCATGGTATGGTGTTGAAATAGTACAGGAGTCTTGGCAGAATATTCATCTTCACCACCGCTATTCGTCCCTGCCAGGAGATGTACTCATGGTTCCATGTCTTCAGATCTCTTTGAATTTGTTGAAGGAGCGGGGTGTAATTCCTTGTGTATATTTCTGTCGGTCTGCGTGGGATCCATATGCCAAGGTATTTCATCTGATCTTCACAGCATGTGAAGGGGTAGGTCCGTTTGATCTGGTCCCAATCCGGTGACGAGGTCGAGACTTTTAGTATTTCGCATTTTGTAAGGTTCAATTTGAGCCCTGATGTTCGGCCATAGTTTTCAAACTCCTCCATTAATACAGGAAGCGTGTGTGTTGGATTGTTAATGTAGAAGAGCATATCGTCAGCCTAAGCTGCCACCTTGTGTTCTTGTTCTTTGTATCGGAGTCCTTGGATGTTGGGCGTTCGTCGGATCTTATCTAGGAAGGGCTCCAGTGTGAGAGCGAATAAGAGGGGGGATAAGGGGCATCCCTGTCTGGTGCTGTTGTGGATGGTGAAGCTAGTTGTGAGTGCTCCGTTGACCTGTATCCTCGCGTTTGGATTGCGGTACAATGTTTCAATCCACGTGAGCATCCCCTTCCCTATCCCTATCTTGGCGAGCGTTGCCATCATGAAGTGCCACTTTACCCGATCAAACGCCTTTTCTGCATCTGTGGAGAGCAGTAGCATGTTCTTGTTTTCCTTTTGTGCTAGGTGCTGAATAGTAAACGTCCTCAGAGTGCAGTCTCTGGCCTCTCTCCCCGGGATGAAGCCTGTTTGATCTGGATGGATCAGCCTCGGGAGGTATGGTTGTAATCTATTTGCTATGATTTTAGAGAATAGCTTGACGTCCGTGTTGAGGAGTGAGATGGGGCAGTAGTTGCTGCAGCATTCTGGGTTTTTGCCTGGTTTAGGAATGACGGTAATGGTGGCGGCCATTGTCTCCACGTGGAACCCGTCTCCTTTTTGCAGTTGGTTTAGTGCAGCGGTGAGTCAGGGGATCAGGATGTCACCGAATTTCTTATAGTACCCAGACGGGAATCCGTCTGGGCCGGGTACT
The DNA here is from genome assembly GCA_933207985.1 of Pelobates cultripes. NCBI lineage: Eukaryota > Metazoa > Chordata > Amphibia > Anura > Pelobatidae > Pelobates > Pelobates cultripes. The sequence continues at coordinate 41,653,922 of OW240915.1, forward strand.
TTGCCATTCTTTGTCCCCTTAATTGCCAGTCTGACTTCCTCTTCAGATATCGCCACTTCCAGTGCTTCCGCTTCCTCACCTGTTAGCGCCTCTGGTTGGAATCCTTGTAGATATTGCTCCGCTTCTCTGGTGGTAGCCTCCTGTATCCCGGTAGATCGGTCCGCATGGATATTATATAGTGTTGTGTAATATGTGCGGAACTCCTCCGCTATTTCTTCTGGGAATTGTGTGAGGCATCCTCTTGAGGTTCGCAGTGTTGGTACCTGGGCTCTCGTTTGCTGCCCTGTTATCATCTGCGCTAGTAGTCTGCCACTTTTATTTGCGTGTATGTAATAGAAGGCCTTCAAGCGCTGTAGTGCTCTATGGTATTTGCGGTCTATGAGCTCTGTTAGTTGTCTTTGCGCTGGCAGGAGTTCTCGATATTGGGCTTCTAGTTGGCTTCGTTTATGAAGGGTCTCCAGTTTTGCTATTTGGGTCGTTAGGTCTTCGATTGCTTTCAGGTTGTCCCGTTTTTTACGCGACGCTAGTCGTATAAAGTGTCCTCTGAGGACGCTCTTATGGGCCTCCCAGAGTGTTATCTGTGACATGTCAGCAGTTGCGTTCTCTTCGAAGTATTGGTTCAGATGTTCGGTCAGTTGTGATTGGATTGCCACGTCTAGGAGAAGCGATTCATTCATTCTCCATGACGTTCTGGTGGGCTTGAAAATGGGGGAGTCTAGGTGTATGGAGGTTTCGCTGTGGTCCGCCCACGGGGTCGGTCTAATGTCGGCTTTTTGTAGATGTGTGAGTCCCTCTTGTTGGATGAAAATGTAGTCAAGGCGCGAGTAATGCCTGTGGAGGGTCGAGTAGTGCGTGTAGTCTCGGCCGTCTGGGTGGAGTGCTCGCCAAGCATCCACCAGTCTCAAATCGAGCAACGTGCTCTGATTGCTGTTTGTGCCACTGTGCTATGTCCAGTGGCGGTGTCCACTATTGGGTCCAAAGGTAGGTTAAGGTCTCCGCCAAGGATAAGGATGCCTTCTGTGAAAGTTGCTAGTTTCAGGAGCGTTCTGCGTTCTGGTTTGTATTTGGGGCGTAAATTGAGGCGTTCCTACAACATTTTAACATCCCCAGTGTGGAAGTGAGGAACTGGAATCTGTCTCTGTAGATACGAGGGCCTGGAGCGAGGAGACCTTTGACCTGTGGACACCAATGGTAGCGACAATCTTCAGATGTCCCTACTCAGCCCTATCAACTAAAGAAATAGCAACAGGATCCCTTCTTAAAAAATCACCCATAACTTCAGCCGCAGAACTCAGGCGCTCCCAACAACAGTTTAAACCCTGCCAGTTGCGAGGTAATGACCACACAAGGTACCCATGTCCACCAGTCATCTTAGTAACGTGGCTCCCCCTTATCTGGGAGCACTCACAGCTTGGTTTATAAGCTTCATGAGCCACTTAGAGGGCCTTTCCTGTCATTTTATGACACTACTCACCCCTGGGGAGGGATGGAGGGAACTGAGGGGGGACACTGAAATGGCAACTGGCTAGAGGAGTTTTTAGGCACTTGCTAGCTACCTGCTGCACCGAAACTGTTCCTTGGACCCATGACCCCATAAATGATGTACTCCAAATCTAGTAGCGTTAGGTGGGGTGGTACCTGGATGGGCTAGGGTGGGACTGTGGGATTCATGGATGATTTTACTAGAGCTTGTCTCATCTTCCTCACCTATTCTGAGCCAGATACAGAATGGATATCTCTAGCTGCTTTAGAGGGCATTTGTATATTTTGGTTGATGTTGTATGCTAATTTTGGTATGTCCTACCATTCATAGAACATGCCATGACTCTATGCCTAGACGGTAGCTGTCTATATTTTTTTTTTCCTCTCCTCCCCTCTCTGCACGCCCTTTCACTTTTAGGCATGTAGTGTTGTACTGGTGCACTACAGTGCCCTATCACGCATGGGATGATGGATCATTTTGATATACATGATGATGCTGGGGCCAGACACTCCACCTCCCAAGCAGCTCTTGATATACTTATATTTGCCTATTTGCCCACACTGCTACAGCATATTTTTAATCAAGACTCACCCTAACCCAGAATATGACTTTGAGTAGGGTTTTTTTCCTCATTATTGGTGAAGCATAAGTTAATTGGTATCTCAGATATGGTTGCACACACACTGAACCTGCATTGCCCATGTCTTGACCATATGGGGCCCATATGGGAGGTCCCCTGACCCTATGAGCTACGCGCCATGGTATGTTCCAGGTTCAGTCCTATCAGGAGTATGTTCAACAGGCCCTCTATTTAACCAGTTCTGTTGAGGAACAATTCACTTTTGGGCATACTATTTCCGCCAGGACAGCCCTCTAGCCGGGACCCACTCTTCCACAGAGTCCAGCCTTGTGGACAATATCTATGGCTCTCTTTATTTTGCTTGTTGTTGATTTGCTTGTTGTTGATTTAATTGTTTCCATCACACTTGCTACTCTTCAAGTCCTCTACTGGCCAACACCTGTTGTGGGAATAGCCAGAGGGCTTTCGATCCCACTGTACCATCGGACTCACCCGATTACTAACCACCTCTCACCTCTCCTTATTCCCTACCCACCTTTTCCTCCCGATACTACTCCTTTCCCCTACCTCAACTCCTCACTTTATTTATATATTTGGTGGTGTTTTTTTTTTTTTTTATTCTTGCTTCAGATTCATTCGCCATAGATGTCTCTCCATATGTGCACCTATTAAGTTATAGATACTGTCTTAAAATATTAAGGGGTTTAAGTTAATTGGTATCCCTCTGGGAGGGAGGGTTTGCTGCAGATTGGCTGGAATGTGTCTGCTGACTGTGAGGTACAGGGTCAAAGTTTATTCAATGATGAGTCCGCGGCGAAACGTTCGTGGCGAACCGTTCGCGAACCCTTCGGCGAACCCTTCGGGACATCACTATCTGCCGACAATGGCATCCTCTCTTCCAGACACCCAACTAGTCTGCATCATTCAGAGAATCGATGCTAATGGCAATATAGTTAAGTCCCTGTGTACTCACTACCTCCAGTCCACTTGAAACTCTACTGATGCAAGTTATTATGCTTTTGTACCTAAAACTCTTATAATAAAGATTGTAAAAAAAAATAAGGATTATACATATCTGGAACATTTATGAGGCTTCTCATTAAGGGCCTCATTATTAGATAGCCACAATGTTTTGTGAAAGGCTGTAAGTGCAGCAACACTGACAGTCCAGTAAAGTGTAAGGCTTGCAAAGTGTTTTGAAGCAATTACAGGTCTAATTTTAGTACTATTAAATTATATTCATTCAAAACCATGTGCAGAAATGGCAGTCATAAAATCAATAAAATGAAATGAATTATTAATTTTGTTCGCACCAAAAAGCACCTAAAGCATTTAATTTTCTTGCAATAAACGGTCATTAAAAATATTGAAAAGAAAGCTTCACATTGTGGACCCTTTACAGACATTTAGAATATTAGTACTAGAATATAAGTATACTTGTAATAAAGTATTTAGAAACATCTAGAACCTTAAGCATAACATGCCAATGGCTTATTAACTGTAACGTGTCCAAGGATTTGCATTTGCATTTAGGGTTCATCCCTCAAACTGTACATACAGCGGGCATGAGGGCAACATACAAAATCAAAGCACTTTATTGATGTAATTATAATGTATCATCAGATTGAAAAAGACACAATAAAATGTCCAGCTCAAACCCAAAATACAATGATCCTCCATTCAAGGAGCCAAAATGAAAAGGTGCCCCTTATCAAAGGTTTAATAAGGGTCATGTGTCTCAGAGGAATCATCTTTTTGTCTTGGCATCTTGAATGGAGGGTCATTGTGTTTAGAGTTTGTGCTGAGCATTTTATTGTTTTGTTCTGCCATTGTCTGTAGGCGGAGTCGAAGTCCACGCACCCCAGTTTGGACAGTGCCTTAAGTTCTGTATTTGTTCTTATAATCAGATTAAGATACTGATTGTTCCTGGAAAGCTTTTAAATCTTGAGTTTGCTTCTCTTCAAGACCATATACTATAATGTATTTTAGCTTCTGATAGAACATTCATTTTATGGTCTTCACATAACATTAAACACGTAGGTGGAAATTATTGCAGCTTTTGAGAAATGTTATCCAATGCAGTAACTCATAGAAGGAACTGTGCTTGAATAGGAAAATATCATGTTGAAAATCCATTTTATAATTATGACAATATTTAGGTTGTTCATAAGAAATACCACCGTACCCACACTTCTCAAGTCTAGTGAGTACGCCCGGGTCTCTTATACAGAACCATGACACTATTATAAATAATGAAAGACTCATCTATGAGCTTTGACATCAAAGTTAAAAGGAGGGAATGCAGAACAGTATTCTAATAAGAGATTATATCAGTAAAGTCAAAAAGCCAACCTGGTTCAAATACAAGGCTGTCCACAACCAATGTGTACTAACTATAGAAAATAAAGATTTATTTATTTTATTAGATGCATAAAGAATTTCTCGTATTTATCTGGCAGCTATTCACTACTCTTCCTTGATAGGAAAATGAGTAAATTACAGAAACTTGCCAGTATCAACAGGTTCATGTAGCATCATGTGCAAGCTCTACTTAAAGATGGGGGCTGTTAGATCAGAAAACAGCTATAGACAAACACAGCTTTTATTGTCCCATGAAGGAGGATAGGCCTGGATCAAATAATCATCAAGTAAAAATGCATGACATATTCCATCAACATTCCAAAATCAAGTATGTGCAGGATCAAATTTGTGAGTGTGCCCTAAATAAACTAAGACCCATAGAACTTGTAGTTCATAAGATGTGCCTCTAAGAAATGAAACTGTCTAATATGTCATGGCCATGGCATTAAAGTCCTGTAGCAGAACAGGTCAGATAAAAAAAAGAGAATAATTTATTTTGGTACAAAATGCATTTATCCCAATTTGGGTTGATCAAGGGTTCGGTTGGTTTGACGATCTCCGAGCCAAAATGTACCAGAATCACAGCCAACCGAACTGCGCATTGGCTAAGCACATTCTTTTTGATTCATGATGCATGGGGTCTGTCTGTGTGCCAAAAATGAGATGGTTGTTGAGGGAAAAAAAAGATGATTACTATCTAGTGGACTTTCAATAAATGTTGATTTTTTTTTTTTCACAGGTCAAGTGAGAAGTTACCAATAGAGGGGAATAAAGGAACTAGATACATAAATATAGATTTTCTCACTGGTTTTTTTTCTCACTTGATCTGTGAACAGAATGTGGGGGGAATACTCCTACCAGTGTACTGCAAATTATATGCATAATATACATTAGATTATGTCTAAATTTTGCAGTTCACTGATAAGTAGTGATGTCCCGAACTGTTCGCCGAACGGTTCGCGAACGGTTCACCACGGTTCGCCACGAACGGTTTGCGCGGACTCCAGTCAGCTGACACATTCCAGCCAATCAGCAGCAGACCCTCCCTCCCAGACCTTCCCACCTCCTGGACAGCTCACTAAGAATGCAGCTTCAAAATGGATGCTGTCCAGGAGGTGGGAGGGTCTGGGAGGGAGGGTCTGCTGCTGATTGGCTGCAATGTGTCAGCTGACTGGAGTCCGCGGCGAAACCGTTCGCTGCGAACCGTGGCGAACCGTTCGCGAACCATTCGGCGAACAGTTCGGGACATCACTACTGATAAGCCTATTTTCACATCATTTTGATTCATCTGATTTGGTTCCCTAACCAGTTTTTTGGTACCAACATTCTTCCAAGAGAAAATAGTACAGCTGAGCCAGATTTTCTCACTATTCACAATTCTATTAATTACATTTTGTGAAGAGCCTGTTGTAGTTTAGGGTGTATTTAATTTAATTCTGCACAAAAGAATGCTGTACAAAATAAATGTGAAAAAATAGGGGGAAAATGCTTGTATATAGATTGTAAGTTGTCCTTAAAGGTGGACTTTGAACTGTTATACATTGGTTTTCTAATTCAGATGTCCAACTGGAGTTTGAATGGAATATTTTAAAGATCACCTCTAGGGCCATGCTGACCATCTCTAAGGTGCTCTCGGACTGGACAGACTTCACAAATGACCTAAATTGTACACATTTCGAGCTGTTCTCAACACCTTATCCAGACAGCCATCATTAGTGATCAGTGAGTCCCTCTGCTGTAGTAGAAGAAGAGGAGGGGACATTAAAGCATTGCTTTATGTTCACTATTCATAATGGAAATTTGCAATTTTACCTCATTATAAAAGAATTTGCTTCTGAATATTAAAATACTTTATTTCAATGTGATCTGATTAAAATTAGTAATCATATATATAGAGAGCGAGAGACAGACAGACAGACAAGCCTGGGCATCTGTACTGAGACTATAATAGTTTTCATGTATTTCACAGTTTTTATTTCATGCCTCAAAACACAATTCCTATAACTCACAATATGAGATTAAGTTCTTAGTGCATGCTATTGAAGTCCCATTATCAGTCTCAGCATCCACTTTGTTTTATAAAATAGTACAGGAGAGAATAAGTCTAGCGCAGCCTGATGCAGTAAGACAATGTGATAGAAATAGCCATTAAACTGGCAGAACAAAAGTGACAGAAATTGCCATGAGTCATCTTGTACTGTAGAAACCTATGTTATAAATATATATGACACTATGTGACATATACATACATACAAAGCTAATGATATGGCTGCACAAATAAAACGAAAAGTTGATCTAGATTTAGAAAAATGTTACAAGCAGTGCAACTAGCCAATGATCTATAGACTACCAAGTAATATCGTCGAAGAACGCTTTGGAAACCTTCACAATTAAGTATTTCAGTTCAATAGTTGGACCTAAAATGACAATTGATTTTTGATCTAGCGCTTCCAAGAATAAGGTTAAACAAGTACCACAAAATATGTGTTATTAAACACACTTGCTGTGTCCGATGGAAAAAATCATTATATGAATGCTTATGGTAATCAGATACGTCGGTGGTATTTTGAGTCATATGATATGGCATGAGATGGCAATGATAAATTTGGGTTGTCAAATTCAGAAGCTGATTTTCATGACACATGATTACAAAGTGAATCATTGGTTAAGACATTGGCTTCCGTCAATCCATCAGGCAGAATTTGTGCATAAGGTTGAAGTTCGACACTATAACTACCCATCAGTAAAATGTGATCGGGAAATGAGAATTGATTTACTCACTTCATCTGCATCACGTACTAGGCATCCAGGGTGCTGGTGGTCAGAGTTGTCCATTGGTACATAATACAAAGACAATTCCACTCTTAGAATACAAGCCGAATTAAATGAGATGCAAAAATTTGTGCTATTAAGTCTATTATTATTATTATTATTATTATGATATTTATAGAGCGCCATCAAATTCCGCAGCATTTTACAATGGGTGGACGAACAGACATGTAGTTGTAACCAGACAAGTTGGACACACAGGAACAGAGGGGTTGAGGGCCCTGCTCAATGAGCTTGCATGCTAGAGGGAGTGGGGTAAAATGACACAAAAAGGTAAGGATAGTATTAGACTAGTGAAAGTTGCAGAAGAGGAATCAGTCAGGAGCTATTAACAGTTTAATTGATACGCTTTTATGAAGAAGTGGGTTTTAATGATTTTTTGAAGGAGTGGAGACTGGGTGAGCATCTAACGGAGGAGGGAAGCAAGTTCCACAGGAACGGTGCAGCCCTCGAGAAATCTTGAAGCGAGCATCAGAGGTGGGAGTATGGACAGAAGATAGACGTAAGTCTTCAGCAGATCGTAAGGGCCTAGACGGGACATACTTGTGTATAAGGGAGGATAGATAGGTGGGAGCAGCATTATGTAGAGATTTGAAAGCAAGAACCAGAATTTTAAATTGAGCTCTATATTTTATAGGAAGCCAATGTAGGGACTGACAGAAGGGTGAGGCATGGGAGGTGCGGGCAGACAGGAAGATGAGCCTCGCTGCTGCATTCATTATGGACTGTAACGGCGCAAGTTGGGAGCACGTAAGACCACTGTGAAGCGGATTACAGTAGTCAAGGCGAGAAAGGACAGTGGAATGGACCAACACTTTAGTCGCATCTGGTGTTAAGTAGGGGCGGATGCGCACAATGTTTTTGAGATGGAAGTGACAGGATTTGGTGATAGATTGAACATGAGGCTTGAAGTAGAGGTCGGAGTCAAATAGAACACCTAGGCAGCGAGCCTGCGTGGTGGAGCTGATGGTAGCACCGTTGACTTGGAGGGAGACAGACACAGGAGTAACAACTCTTGAGGGAGGAAAGACCAGAATTTCAGTTTAGTTTAAGGAAGTGGGCAGCCATCCAGTTAGAAACAGCAAAATGGCAGTCAGAGACACTAGTCAAGAGGGACGGGGAGAGATCAGGAGAGGACAGGTAGATTTGCTTGTCATCTGCATAGAAATGATATTGGAAGCCAAAGGAGCTAATGAGTTTACCAAGGGAGGCAGATCTATTGATTTATTACAGAAAAAATAAACCTGGACAAAAGTATACACAATATAAAATAGCATGACAATAAAGAATATCATACCAAAATCCCAAAGTCAAAAAGTGCCTGGGTGAAATGGGAAAAAAAAGGAAAACCAGACAAAAAACCTATATGGTTACTGAAGGTGTTTTGCGCCCACTAAACCACGCTTCCTAGTGAGTTAGTGAATTACTACATCATTTGAATTTCCTTGTTGGTTTCTTCTCTTGTTACATATTGCAATGGGATGTATTGAAGATACCAGATAGCTGTATATTCATAAGCAGGTATTATACCTCTGGATGCTATCATTACTCGAGCTTGTATTACCTATTTTGCCCCTTTATAGATTAATGATAAAATTACACCTTAAATATACTGTGCAATTTTGGGCACCTGTTCTAAATAATGATATTTTAGCAAAAGAAAAAGTGCAGAGGTGGGCTACAAAGTTAAAGGAATGTAAGATTTTAGTAATGGAGATAGATTAACAAATTTAAATCTGTTTAGTTTAGAAAAGCAATGGCTCAAAGGGAATATGATATCCTTGTACAAATATATTAAGGGGCAATTCAAACCATTGCCTGGATATCTATTCATAAACAGGACTATACATAGGATACACGGTCACACATTTAGACTGGAAGAATATAGATTTAGTCTAAGGCAAAGGAAAGAGGATGTTGGGTTTTTTTGCAGTAAGAATTTTTTTGCAGATGGTTTTATCAGAGTATCTTCAAATGTTTAAAAAGCAACTGGATGAATACTTGAAAACACATGATATTTAGTGACCTAATTTTTAATAGGTGGGGATTTGACTGCCATTCTGGAGTTGAGAAGGAATTTTCTAGGCTGTTGCAAAATAGAAAAGCACTTCAAACTGTCTTTTTTTGCCTTCTTTTTGGATCAACAGCAAAAACAGATGTGAGAAAGGCTGAACTTGGTGGACACGTATCTTTTCATCCTATGTAACCATACTAAGCTTATATTAAGTCATATATGAATGGTCATTTCTCCTTTAAAATCTCTACTCCTTTGATATCAAACATACTTCACTGTTGGATGTTCTTCTCTTTTATGTCATTTCATATATTCCCTACAAGAACCAAGAAATAATTTGAGAATTTGGACTTTTTATTCATATTTGTTTCATATATTCCCTTCAAGAACCAAGAAATAATTTGAGGATTTGGACTTTTTATTCATATTTGTTTTATCTATCATATATACTTACTGAAATACTGTATGCCGTGTTCTATAAGTTGCACTCTCGAATTCCCTGTGATCTGTGTTAATAAGTGTACTTTAATAAAGATATCTCACTAACCACTGTCTTATATACCCTTAACTTCTTCATATGATCCTTCTTAAAATTAAGTGTTTTTGGAGACCTTAGATTGTCTGTTTTTCATTCATCTCAAAGACCAACATAAAACTTGATGAAATTTAGAGAGGAGACATTATAATAATACACACAAATGTTTATTGACACCCTTTATTGAAATATAACACTACAAATATTAATTGTTATTCAGCTATATCCTGGAAGCAGTAGACGCGCCTATAACAAAATATTTGTAACGCAGTGTATTAAAAAAAAATATATATATATATATTATGGACAATAATTAAACATAAAAGTGCTGGTAACTGCAACTACACCATGAATCTCGTATCCACAAAACATTCCATGTGTCACCTATGAAATGGCAAATGACACTTTTAGTTAAATTAAACTAATTCAGTGATATAATATTGCACATGTATATCCTTAGTAATAGGCTGTACAAGCCATTAACAAAGTGCATATTGCTGGATATGGGTAGTTCGTAGATTCTTTATTTAGACATTTAAATTCCCAGCTAATTGGCATCTTAGATGACCATACAAATCTTAAAAGTCCTATTGTAGATATAAATGAATGTAAAGCAATTCCTTCCATATACTTCATATGGCTAAATTGCACATTTATAACCCTGGCTGAATCCAGGAATGGACCATACAAGTTCAGATAAACTGCTCAGTGCTAGAATTGAGCGGACACCTGGATGTTCGGGTCCGGCGGATTCGGCCGAACTTTGAAAAAATGTCTGGGTTCGTGATCGAACTTGACCTCGAACCCGAACCCGAACCCCATTGAAGTCAATGGGGACCCAAACTTTTGGGCACAAAAATGCCTCTAAAAATGTCCTGAAAAGGGCTATAGGGCTGCAAAAGGAAGTAAAATGGGGGTAAGAGTAGGACAAGTGCCCTGCAAACAAATGTGGATAGAGAAATCACTTAAAATAACATAAAAATTAAAAATACAGCTGAGCCATAAAATAGCACTAGATGGAATCTTTGATTTTAGCTTTGGAAGAACATAAATCAAAATCTAAAGCATGGCTGTCCGGAGGATCACCAGAATTATCCATTTTTGAGAGGGTTGGAGTGCAGGGTATTCTCTTTCATTGTTTAAACTGAACTCAACTCCTAATGCATGGAGAAAAGGCCTTCGCAAGCCTCTGCTATTGTGTACCTAGTTTATACTAAGTGACCCATAGGTTGAGGAGGCAGTAACCGTGGCAGTGGAGGAGGAGGGTGAGGTAGCCAACACTGTTATTTATGTTTTTGGTTTTTTTAATAGGGGTAGCCCCCAAAATATTGGGACATATAAAAAAAGAAACATTTGCGGCCTGCGGTGCATTTCTTGCAGTCCTGATGCATGGATAAATGCTCAACTCCTGATGCATGGAGAAAAGGCCTTCACAAGCCTCTGCTATTGTGTACATAGTTTATACTAAATGACCCATAGGTTGAGGAGGCGGTGACCGTGGCGGTGTAGGTGGAAGCGGCGGTGGAGGAGGAGGAGGTAGCCAACACTGTTTCATATATATAAAAAAAAAATTTTATTTGGGGTAGCCCCCAAAATATTGGGAGATGTAAAAAAATAAACATTTGCAGCCTTCAGTGCATTTCTTGCAGTCCTGATGCATGGAGAAATGCTCAACTCCTGATGCATGGAGAAAATGCCTTCACAAGCCTCTCCTATTGTGTACATAGTTTATACTATAAAACTAAGACACATTTGCACCCTGCTCCCTCTTAGGCTGTGCTGGTGCCTCTGTACAACCAGCGCCTCTTCCTCCAAACTGCACACGTCACTCGCATGACCTTGATTCCATGTGGGGTCTAGGACCTCATCATCCTCCACATCATCCTCCATCTACTCCTTAACCCTGCCCTCCTTGCCGGTCTGCAGACTGCAGAAAGCCACAGCAGTTGGCACCTGTTTTTCCAGCATGTAAAGTCTGCAAAGGACATATGGAAATTGTTTTAGAATTGCATCCAGGCAACAGTTTTCCCTATAAACTGACCTCTCCGTTTGACTTGTGAGGGTATTACCCCAGAATTACAATACTGTTTAAATACCTCTTAGCTATTGATAACTGGTTTAAATATAGCAGCTTGTTATCTGGTAGTTTCTAGTGTAGAAAATATCAATCTGTTTTCTATCGCTTAGATCTGTTTAACAAGTTTTGTAGGTGTGAAACAATATTACAAGTGACCGATAGTAGTAAATTCGAATCAAAGTTCCATTTGCAAAAAAAAATTCTCGCCCATCTTCTGTGGGTTATTGCATTTTTAAGATGTAGCCTTATTAACATGGGTTTACTTCAGGGAGATCATGCCAAACTAATCTTATTGATTTTTTTGATTGGGTAACTAAAATTATAGATCAGGGTGGTGCAGTAGACATTGCTTACCTAGATTTCAGTAAGGCTTTTGACACTGTTGCACATAGAAGGCTTATCAATAAACTGCAATCTTTAAGCAATCTTTAAGTTTGGATTCCAATATTGTTGAATGGGTAAGGCAGTGGCTGAGTGACAGGCAACAGAGGGTTGTAGTTAATGGAATATATTTGAAGCTTGGACTTGTCACCAGTGGGGTACCTCAGGGATCTGTACTTGGACCCATTCTCTTTAATATTTGTATTAGTGATATTGCAGAAGGTCTTGATGGTAAGGTATGTCTTTTTGCTGATGATACTAAGATATGTAACAGGGTTGATGTTCCAGGAGGGATAAACTAGAAAAATGGTCAGAATTGTGGCAACTGACATTTAATGTGGATAAGTGCAAGATAATGCATCTTGGACGTGAAAACCCAAGGGCAGAGTACAGAATATTTGTTAGAGTCTTAACCTCAACATATGAGGAAAGGGATTTAGGGGTGATTATTTCTGATGACTTAAAGGTAGGCAGACAATGTAATAGAGCAGCAGGAAATGCTAGCAGAATGCTTGGTTGTATAGGGAGAGGTATTAGCAGTAGAAAGAGGGAAGTGCTCATGCCATTGTACAGAACACTGGTGAGACCTCACTTGGAGTATTGTACACAGTACTGGAGACCGTATCTTCAGAAGGATATTGATACCTTAGAGAGGGTTCAGAGAAGGGCTACAAAACTGGTTCATGGATTGCGGGATAAAACTTACCAGGAAAGGTTAAAGGATCTTAACATGTATAGCTTGGAGGAAAGACGAGACAGGGGGGATATGATAGAAACATTTAAATATATAAATGGAATCAACACAGTAAAGGAGGAGACTATATTTAAAAGAAGAAAAACTACCACAACAAGAGGACATAGTCTTAAATTAGAGGGACAAAGGTTTAAAAATAATATCAGGAAGTATTACTTTACTGAGAGGGTAGTGGATGCATGGAATAGCCTTCCAGCTGAAGTGGTAGAGATTAACACAGTAAAGGAGTTTAAGCATGCGTAGTCATGGCTGTGATGGCTTCTAAGGGCACACGAGTCAAACGCTTGTTGATTGGCTGCCCTGCAGCCTTTCAAAACGCATCATTAAATCGCTGAACACCGAACTCCAACCCGAACATACAGTGATATGGCCGTGTTCGGGTCCGGGGTTCAAAAAACGTAATGTTCGGTACGAACCCGAACTTTACAGTCCGAGTTCGCTCAACTCTACTCAGTGCAAATATTTGCAATGTAAATAAACTCCACATTTAATGTTAAGGACAGGTAAAAAAAATATAGATTAAGTTCATTGGTAAACTGTTATTACTTGACCCACCATTGTGACATGTTAAAAGAGCTAAACTGGCTATCACTGGTATCCAGACTTGTGCAGCCTTCATCTTTCAAGCTCCCACCGTACCTGAGTAGAATGCTCTCCCCGGCTGTTCCCACCTCCTATAACCTCTGATCCAGTACTCGCACAATATTTAGCATACTGCTATACAAAAATAAAGTGGCTTGAGCCTCATTTTGGAATAACCTCAGGGACACAGTCAAACCTTCATTCAATCTAAAATCCTTTAAGAGATCTATAGCAACAATCCTCAATACAGAATGCATTGACTATATTTATTACCTGTTATGCGTTAAATTTACATATGTGTGTGTACATATATATATAGTATATTATTTTTTGTAATATTATATTGTACCCTATTGTAACAATGCAGTGTTTGTGGCCCCAGGACTTACTTGAAATTAGAGAAATCTCACTGTATCCTTCCTGGTAAAATATTATAAAAACAAATAAATAAACTTATCAGCAATCTATATATAATAATGCTTAATTATTTCCACTGCTCTCATCCTCTCCGTATCCTCTACAAGCAGGTCAGCCTTAAAATGCTAATGTGTTGAGTGCAAATATATACAATGTAAACAGGTTCCTTTTAAGTTCTCTGTGTAGCTCGGTTAGACATCTGCCCCAGACAGATAAAAAACACCCACATGCTTTAATCATTGTTCATAACATTTTACCATACTTGGATATTCGGCAAAAGTTACACATTTGTAGTTATCATGAGATCTAAACAAACATCAGCTCTAGCTGTTCTAGTGAGTTCTCTAAAAGTGATGAATTGCAAGAAAAGGAAGGGGTGCCAAAGATTGTCTAAAACCGTATTACCCCATAATGTTTCTGTGAATATTCTGTATATGTATGTATTTTAAAAGGTTTTTGTAATACCCGGTCTATACATTACATCGCTCTGATGGTATATGCTAGCTATGTAACAAGTGTTTAAGATTCCATGTCTTTTTTTCTCCCTATTTCAGTTCTGAAAGGGTTAGCTGCACTGGACTGTCATACACTTGGCTGCTGAATCCTTTTTAAGCAGCTTGATTGTGACCACCATCATTTTATGGTTTAGGCCTGGAATAAGCAGCACTCCAGATGTTGTGGACCACATATCCCATAATACTCTTATAGCCATACAGCTGGCAGAGCACCAGGGGCGGTGTAGTAAAAAACATCAGGAGTGTCGAAGGTTGGTTACCCCAGATTTAATTTGTCTTTAAGTGCATCCTTTTCTTCAAGCTCTCTTGATTTTCAAAATCAAAATTGCATTAAAAAAACTATATTTTACACTTTATTTAAATTTTGATTTTATTGCATCCATAAAAATAAATTATGATGCTGTTTCTCAACTCTGCATATCAACAAGAATCTACAAACGTTACAGAGTTGACTTTAATTTCTAGAGGTTTTTTTTAACTTCAAAAGTTTGTGGAATTGTCACCATGGTCAATATAACTGATGTCAAGTCTCAAAGATAACAATGTTACTACATGTTGACATTTATTTCCTGGCAATCCCAGTATCACCGTAACTGTAGTTGTAGCACCACCTACTGGACACATTGCATTATTTCTTTCTTTATTTTCAATACAAATACAAGTTGTTGTTCAACCCTTTAACTTTTACAAGACTGTTAAGTTTAATTTAATTCCCAGGGAACAAAGAACACACATGGAAATGTACTCTTACTCTCAATGATCCACCAGTTGAGGAAATGTGTAAATAAAGAATGTCCAAAGCCTGTAGTGAAAAGTCCATCCACATTTGTATTTTGGTTGTAAATTGATGCCAAGCCAAATCAGGAAATATCCTTAAAGAGGATCTGTTACTTCTCTGGAATTTACACCATTTACTAAAACACTGAAAATCGCCGATATCTTTTGTAAACCTTTTATTTCATTAGATGCCATGTTTTCTGTTAAATGTTTATTAGAATGCAGCAAATTACAGAAATAGCAATATTGTTTAATTTCTCTTCTCTTTTGCATGCTTTCTCAATGCTGACTGCCACATGCAAATGACAGAGTTTGTATTAATGATTGACAGACTGGAATAATGAGAGGAGAACGAACCTAGAAAGAAGAGTACACTAGTAGCAGGAGGATAACCCCAAATAGGAGCTATGGAACAAAAAGAAATAGTGTATCTCCAAGGGAACTAGGGAAAAGGGTAGGTGTTTATGGAAGAATATGTCTTCTGGGTGCCTGTCCCATATAGACTAATTACTAAAGTAATAAAAAGCTAAAAGTACATAAAATAAAAACTGACAATAAACTCCAGGTGCTTGCACTAAAAAGTGCTCAAAAGTGCTCATGTACAAAAATAAGTAATTTGACTGTGAGTATAATGATGGACAGGATAAATGGTAAATATTCTATGGCTAAACCCCAGTGTATATCAAATATGGTCAGAAATTAGATCTAAAACACAAACACACTGGGTAGAAATAGCCTGTCCACAATGCTTGCTAGGGAATTGTAGCGTATACCAAGGTCTTAGAGCATGATCTGATATGTGTATGCCGATATCATTATGCAGGGTGCTGGGTACGTCACCACAACTAAATGCCAAAAGAATGATAAATACTCAATGCTACAAGGGTAAAACTTTGGTACAGTTATTAATGCTTGATTGAGCTCAAGCACAACGATGGGGAATAAAGTGCTATCAAATGGAAAATGAAGGATATTCCAAGGAATAGTCTGCCTATGTCTCGTAGAAAGTAAAGATTACAGGGTAAATCTAAATAACCCCGTGCCTTCGAGGGCACCTAGCTCTATTCTCCAAAAGGATGGGTGACAACTAGTGATGCACCGAACGGTTCGCCGGCGAACAGTTCCTGACGAACATAGCGTGTTCGCGTCCGCCGCGGACGGCAAACACATGCGCGGTTCGATCCGCCCCCTATTCGTCATCATTAAGTAAACTTTGACCCTGTACCTCACAGTCAGCAGACACATTCCAGCCAATTAGCAGCACACCCTCCCTAGCAGACCCTCCCACCTACTGGAAGGCATCCATTTTACATTCATTCTCAAGCTGCATGCTTAGTGAGAGGAGGGAAAGTGTAGCTGCTGTTGATTAGATAGGGAAATGCATAGCTAGGTTAGGGAATACAGTGTCCACTACAGTCCTGAAGGACTCATCTGATCTCTGCTGTAAGGACAGCACCCCAAAAAGCCCTTTTTAGGGCTAGAACATCAGTCTGCTTTTTTTTTTTTTTTCTGTGTAATGTAATTGCAGTTAGTTGTCTGCCACTGCTGCCAGCTTCTGTGTCAGGCTCACAGTGGATACTGTGCCCATTTGCCCAGTCAGTGCCACCACTCATATCTGGTGTCACAATAGCTTGCATTTAAAAACAAAAAACTTTTTTCACTGTTATAGATTGAATAGCAGTTAGTTGTCTGCCACTGCTGCCAGCTTCTGTGTCAGGCTCACAGTGGATACTGTGCCCATTTGTCCAGTCAGTGCCACCACTCATATCTGGTGTCACAATAGCTTGCATTTAAAAACAAAAAACTTTTTTCACTGTTATAGATTGAATAGCAGTCAGTGTCCTTAAAGCGGGTGTGTCAGGCTCACAGTGGATACTGTGCCCAGTGCCACCACTCACTCACTGGTGTCACAATAGCTTGCATTTAAAAACAAAAAACTTTTTCACTGTTATAGATTGAATAGCAGTCAGTGTCCTTAAAGCAGGTGTGTCAGGCTCACAGTGGATACTGTGCCCAGTGCCACCACTCACTCACTGGTGTCACAATAGCTTGCATTTAAAACAAAAACTTTTTTCACTGTTATAGATTGAATAGCAGCAGTTGTTGCCACTGCCGCCAGCTTCTGTGTCAGGCTCACAGTGGATACTGTGCCCATTTGCCCAGTCAGTGCCACCACTCATATCTGGTGTCACAATAGCTTGCATTTAAAAACAAAAAACTTTTTTCACTGTTATAGATTGAATAGCAGTTAGTTGTCTGCCAGCGGGTGTGTCAGGCTCACAGTGGATACTGTGCCCAGTGCCCCTACTCACTCACTGGTACCCGGACTAAATTTCTTTTCACAAAAGGCAATCCCCAACCTGTACTCGATTGTGCAAAAGGAAATAATGGCATGTCTGGCACACAGTGTTGGGGCAAGGGTCCATCTGACCACTGATACCTGGTCTGCAAAGCATGGTCAGGGCAGGTATATCACCTGCACTGCGCATTGGGCAAACCTGCTGACGGCTGCCAAGCATGGAATGCGTGGCTCTGCAGAAGAGTTGGTGACACCGCCATGACTTGCAGGCAGGCCTGCTGCCACCTCCTCTACTCCTCCTACTCCATCCTCTTCCATAACCTCCTCGGCTGAGTCCTCTTCTGCTGCTGCGTCTTGCTCCACATCAACGGATAGGGGACGTAACAGGGATTAAACTGATAAGAATAGTACTACTTAACACACCACTCCTATCTGGTGGCACATTAGATTGCACGCGCAGTGCCCCAAATTTGTTGTGATCTGTGAGTAAGGTAAACGGTTGTCCATACAAGTAAGGTTGCAGCTTTTTGAGGGCCCACACCACCGCCAGGCACTCCTTTTCAATGGCAGTGTATCTACTTCCCTGGGCAAAAGTTTCCGGCTTAGATAAGCCCCGGGTTGCTCGCCGCCATCTGCTCCGACTTGGCTCAGTACTGCTCCCAATCCAAACATAGAAGCGTCTGTATGGACGAGAAAGTGTTTAGTTGGATCAGGAGCAGAAAGTACAGATGATTTAATGAGCGCCGTCTTGAGCTGTTGGAAGGCCTGTTCACACTCTGGGGCCCATACTACTATCTTGGGGAGGTTTTTACGCGTTCCTATATGGCACTTACTGGGCTTTAGGGTCAGTCCGGCCTCCCTAATCCGTTCTAGTACAGCTCCTATGTGGGTCAGGTGCTAGGGCCAGGAGCAGCTAAAAATGGCTATATCATTCAAGTAGGCGCAGGCATACTCCTGAAACCCATCCAGTAGCCGATCTACCATCCTCTGAAAGTTAGCCGGGGCATTCTTCATCCCGAATGGCATGGCCTTAAACTGATACAGGCCAAACGAGGTGACAAATGCCGACTTGTGGATGGCGTCCTCGGCTAATGGAATTTGCCAGTACCCCTTGCACAGATCTATTGTGGTGAGGTACTGGCCTCTGGCCATTTTGTCTAGGAGCTCGTCTATCCGGGGCATAGACGAGGCGTCTGAGGTTGTTTTATCGTTTAGCCTCCGGTAGTCTACACAGAAACGGGTCGTGCCGTCCCGTTTCGGTACTAGTACTACCGGGGAGGCCCAGGGGCTGTCAGAGTGTTCTATCACCCCTAACTGCATCATTTCCTCAATTTCTTTCTGAATATTTTCTTTAACTGCTTCGGGTATGCGATAGGCGGTTTGGCGAAGGGGGGTCTGGTCTAGGGTTTCAACTTTGTGAGTGGTTAACGGACTGTACCCAGGTAGGTTGGAAAACGTGGCCCCCTTGTCCTGGATTAGTCTTTGGACCTGGGTTCGCTCCTGGGGGTCTAACCGTTCTCCTAACTGTACTTCTCCCAGGTCTCCGCTCTGGCCCTCTAGGTCTAGGAGATCTGGGAGTGGCAAATTATCATAATCTTCAGTGGCAGGTGCACAGATCGCGGTTACCTCTTCCGTGCGCTCGTGGTATGGCTTGAGCATGTTCACATGGAGCATGCGCTTGCCTCCCGTGCCTGTGACCGCACCGATCACAAAGGTGGTATCACAAACCTGCTCTACCACCTTGTATGGGCCCTGCCAGGAAGCCTGCAGCTTGTCCTTGTGGACAGTGTCAATCCATATCTGCCAAGTGACCCTATGTAGGGGGAACAGTCTCTATTCTGCTCTGTACAAACACAATTTTTGTTCTTTCCTCTTCTCCAATATATTGCTGCAGAGATAGAGAAATATGCAAAATAGTGTAGACAGTTTACAATATATATTAAAGTGCAATAAGTGCAAGGAAACACTCACAAAATCAGAGCCAAGGAACCTGGCTCTGGTATGGATGACTTCTGGATCTATTATGGGGTGATCCTGACCCTTCTGTAGCTGGTATGGTCTCCAATAAGTAGAAGAGGATCCAGAGGATGGGATAATAAAAAACTACTTTATTACAAAAATATATACATAAGATAATAAGTAAAATATGGAAGAATAAAATATAAGTACTAAATGATAAGCCAATACGCGTTTCGCCAATTGTGGCTTCCTCAGTCAGCTTTCAACAATACTGTCCAGATAATGTCTTTATATAAGTCCTCAGTACCTTGTATTTTGCGGGAAAATCCGTTGTGGAACGCATTCGTACGTTCCATATCTCCGTTTGCATTCATTTCCTACTTCCGGCGGCGTCAATGCTGTGACGTCACTTCCGCATTCTGCCGTCACTTCCGGGGTTTCTCTCCGAGTGGAACGCATAGTGCGTTCCACTCGTTCTGCTCTCTCCGGCTCTCACAGCAGGGAACTCCAATGGAACGCATATATGCGTTCCAAAGCTCCCACTGGTCTCCCTCCACATCGCAATGCTTCATACATTTTCGGTTCACACAATAGGGCGCAAATATATGTTCCAAACTCTTCTTAGTCTCTCTCCATATACCATATCTCATGTACATAGGGACAAGAGCATGTTTAAATTTATTTTACATAATATATTCATATGTCTCTATAAGTAATCATAATAAGCACCAATTCATCAACTTGGCATATTAATTCAACTGGAATGTAAACAATCATAATAAATACCAATTTATCAATACAACCATATATTTAAACTCCCGGTCCTTAAAGTGACCATGCTCATTTTGTAAGAACAGTGAATTTAAAAAGACAGTGAATTTAAAAGAACAGTGAATTTGTCATAAAGTGACCATGCAAATATTACCAAAGTGCATATATAGGTGGTAAAATACCTACAATAATTTTGTTTAAAAATACATATAATTAATGTTAATGTAAAAAAAAATATATATATATAATAAAAAATAATAAAAAAGAGTTTTATCCTTATTCTTTCCTCCTTATGTATTATAATATACTAAGATATAATAAAGCAAATAGTTGTGAAAAGCAGTTTTACTACTAAACACAAAGTAGTAAAATTACCACCTATATATGCACTTTGGTAATATTTGCATGGTCACTTTATGAAAAATTCACTGTTCTTTTAAATTCACTGTCTTTTTAAATTCACTGTTCTTACAAAATGAGCATGGTCACTTTAAGGACCGGGAGTTTAAATATATGGTTGTTTTGATAAATTGGTATTTATTATGATTGTTTACATTCCAGTTGAATTAATATGCCAAGTTGATGAATTGGTGCTTATTATGATTACTTATAGAGACATATGAATATATTATGTAAAATAAATTTAAACATGCTCTTGTCCATATGTACATGAGATATGGTGTATGGAGAGAGACTAAGAAGAGTTTGGAACATATATTTGCGCCCTACTGTGTGAACCGAAAATGTATGAAGCATTGCGATGTGGAGGGAGACCAGTGGGAGCTTTGGAACGCATATATGCGTTCCATTGGAGTTCCCTGCTGTGAGAGCCGGAGGGAGCAGAACTCGGAGAGAAACCCCGGAAGTGACGGCAGAATGCGGAAGTGACGTCACAGCATTGACGCCGCCGGAAGTAGGAAATGAATGCAAACGGAGATATGGAACGCACAAATGCGTTCCACAACGGATTTTCCCGCAAAATACAAGGACTTATATAAAGACATTATCTGGACAGTATTGTTGAAAGCTGACTGAGGAAGCCACAATTGGCGAAACGCGTATTGGCTTATCATGTAGTACTTATATTTTATTCTTCCATATTTTGCTTATTATCTTATGTATATATTTTTGTAATGAAGTAGTTTTTTATTATTCCATCCTCTGGATCCTCTTCTACTTATTGGAGACCATACCAGCTACAGAAGGGTCAGGATCACCCCATAATAGATCCAGAAGTCATCCATACCAGAGCCAGGTTCCTTGGCTCTGATTTTGTGAGTGTTTCCTTGCACTTATTGAACCTTAATATATATTGTAAACTGTCTACACTATTTTGCATATTTCTCTATCTCTGCAGCAATATATTGGAGAAGAGGAAAGAACAAAAATTGCTCCATCCATTGTGTTTGTATTGTATGTACTTTTGTGTTGGTATAGGGGATACCACACGGGTGTTTGAGCTATTATAGTCACTTACTGTGCCATTTGCATTTGTAGTATCTATTCTGCTCTGTGTCAGTGTGTATCATGGTCTCTGAGGACAGCTGTCAATCCATATCTGCCAAGTGACCCTATGTAGGAGAACAGTCTCTATTCTGCTCTGTGTCAGTGTGTATCATGGTCTCTGAGGACAGGTGTCAATCCATATCTGCCAAGTGACCCTTTGTAGGAGAACAGTCTCTATTCTGCTCTGTGTCAGTGTGTATCATGGTCTCTGAGGACAGGTGTCAATCCATATCTGCTAAGTGACCCTATGTAGGAGAACAGTCTCTATTCTGCTCTGTGTCAGTGTGTATCATGGTCTCTGAGGACAGGTGTGAATCCATATCTGCCAAGTGACCCTATGTAGGGGGAACAGTCTCTATTCTGCTCTGTGTCAGTGTGTATCATGGTTCCTGAGGACAGGTGTCAATCCATATCTGCCAAGTGACCCTATGTAGGGGGAACAGTCTCTATTCTGCTCTGTGTCAGTGTGTATCATGGTCTCTGAGGACAGGTGTCAATCCATATCTCCCAAGTGACCCTATGTAGGAGGAACAGTCCCTATTCTGCTCTGTGTCAGTGTGTATCAGGGGCCCTGAGGACAGGTGTCAATCCATATCTGCCAAGTGACCCTATGTTGGGGTAACATTCCCTATTCTGCTCTGTGTCAGTGTGTATCAGGGGCTCTGAGGACAGGTGTCAATCCATATCTGCCAAGTTACCCTATGTAGGGGGAACAGTCTCTATTCTGCTCTGTGTCAGTGTGTATCATGGTCTCTGAGGACAGGTGTCAATCCATATCTGCCAAGTGACCCTATGTAGGGGGAACAGTCTCTATTCTGCTCTGTGTCAGTGTGTATCATGGTCTCTGAGGACAGGTTTCAATCCATATCTGCCAAGTGACCCCATGTAGGAGAACAGTCTTTATTCTGCTCTGTGTCAGTGTGTATCATGATCTCTGAGGACAGTTGTCAATCCATATCTGCCAAGGGACCCTATGTAGGAGGAACAGTCTCTATTCTGCTCTGTGTCAGTGTGTATCATGATCTCTGAGGACAGGTGTCAATCCATATCTGCCAAGTGACCCCATGTAGGAGGAACAGTCTCTATTCTGCTCTGTGTCAGTGTGTATCAGGGGCTCTGAGGACAGGTGTCAATACATATCTGCCAAGTGATCCTATGGGGGAACAGTCTCTATTCTGCTCTGTGTCAGTGTGTATCAGGGATCCCTAGGACAGGTGTCAATCCATATCTGCCAAGTGACCCGATGTAGGAGGAACAGTCTCTATTCTGCTCTGTGTCAGTGTGTATCAGGGACCCTTAGGACAGGTGTCAATCCATATCTGCCAAGTGTAGGGGGAACAGTCCCTATTCTTCCATGTGTGAGGAGGAGGAATGGGAAATGAGTAGCTCGGCATCCAACCTTGTGCAAATGGGGTCTTTCATGCTGTTGTGCCTGTTGAGGGACCCTCGTATAAAAAGGCTGAAGGAGAACGACCTGTGCTGGGTGTCCACGCTACTAGACCCCCGGTATAAGCAGACAGTGGCGGAAATGTTACCGAATTACAAGTCGGAAAGGATGCAGCATTTGCAAAATAAATTAAAAAGTATGCTTTACAAAGCGTATAAGGGTGATGTCACAGCACAACGGAAATCTAACAGGGGAAGAGGTGAAAGTCATCCTCCTCCTCCCACGACCACGCCATATCTGCCAAGTGACCCTATGTAGGGGTAACAGTCCCTATTCTGCTCTGTGTAAGTGTGTATCCAGGGCACTGAGGACAGGTGTCAATCCATATCTGCCAAGTGACTCTATGTAGGAGGAACAGTCCCTATTCTGCTCTGTGTCAGTGTGTATCAGGGATCCTTAGGACAGGTGTCAATCCATATCTGCCAAGTGACCCTATGTAGGAGGAACAGTCCCTATTCTGCTCTGTGTCAGTGTGTATCAGGGATCCTTAGGACAGGCGTCAATCCATATCTGCCAAGTGACCCGATGTTGGGGTAACATTCCCTATTCTGCTCTGTGTCAGTGTGTATCAGGGATCCTTAGGACAGGTGTCAATCCATATCTGCCAAGTGACCCTATGTAGGAGGAACAGTCCCTATTCGGCTCTGTGTCAGTGTGTATCATGGTCTCTGAGGACAGGTGTCAATCCATATCTGCCAAGTGACCCTATGTAGGAGGAACAGTCCCTATTCTGCTCTGTGTCAGTGTATATCAGGGACCCTTAGGACAGGTGTCAATCCATATCTGCCAAGTGTAGGGGGAACAGTCCCTATTCTGCTCTGTGTGAGGAGGAGGAACGGGAAATTTGTAGCTCGGCATCCAACCTTGTGCAAATGGGGTCTTTCATGCTGTCGTGCCTGTTGAGGGACCCTCGTATAAAAAGCTGAAGGAAAACGACCTGTGCTGGGTGTCCACGCTACTAGACCCCCGGTTTAAGCAGACAGTGGCGGAAATGTGACCGAATTACAAGTCGGAAAGGATGCAGCATTTGCAAAATAAATTAAAAAGTATGCTTTACACAGCGTATAAGGGTGATGTCACAGCACAACGGGAATCTAACAGGGGAAGAGGTGAAAGTCATCCTCCTCCTCCCACGACCACGCCATATCTGCCAAGTGACCCTATGTAGGGGTAACAGTCCCTATTCTGCTCTGTGTCAGTGTGTATCAGGGGCTCTGAGGACAGGTGTCAATCCATTTCTGCCAAGTGACCCTATGTAGGAGGAACAGTCCCTATTCTGCTCTGTGTCAGTGTGTATCAGGGATCCTTAGGACAGGTGTCAATCCATATCTGCCAAGTGACCCTATGTAGGGGAACAGTCTCTATTCTGCTCTGTGTCAGTGTGTATCATGGTCTCTGAGGACAGGTGTCAATCCATATCTGCCAAGTGACCCTATGTAGGGGAACAGTCTCTATTCTGCTCTGTGTCAGTGTGTATCAGGGGCTTTGAGGACAGGTGTCAATCCATATCTGCAAAGTGACCCTATGTAGGGGAAACAGTCTCCATTCTGCTCTGTGTCAGTGTGTATCATGGTCTCTGAGGACAGGTGTCAATCCATATCTGCCAAGTGACCCTATGTAGGAGGAACAGTCTCTATTCTGTTCTGTGTCAGTGTGTATCAGGGGCTCTGAGGACAGGTGTCAATCCATATCTGCCAAGTGACCCTATGCAGGAGAACAGTCTCTATTCTGCTCTGTGTCAGTGTGTATCATGGTCTCTGAGGACAGGTGTCAATCCATATCTGCCAAGTGACCCTATGTAGGGGGAACAGTCTCTATTCTGCTCTGTCTCAGTGTGTATCATGGTCTCTGAGGACAGGTGTCAATCCATATCTGCTAAGTGACCCTATGTAGGAGAACAGTCTCTATTCTGCTCTGTGTCAGTGTGTATCATGGTCTCTGAGGACAGGTGTCAATCCATATCTGCCAAGTGACCCTATGTAGGGGGAACAGTCCCTATTCTGCTCTGTGTGAGGAGGAGGAACGGGAAATGAGTAGCTCGGCATCCAACCTTGTGCAAATGGGGTCTTTCATGCTGTCGTGCCTGTTGAGGGACCCTCGTATAAAAAGGCTGAAGGAGAATGACCTGTGCTGGGTGTCCACGCTACTAGACCCCCGGTATAAGCAGACAGTGGCGGAAATGTGACCGAATTACAAGTCGGAAAGGATGCAGCATTTGCAAAATAAATTAAAAAGTATGCTTTACACAGTGTATAAGTGTGATGTCACAGGACAACGGGAATCTAACAGGGGAAGAGGTGAAAGTCATCCTCCTCCTCCCACGACCACGCCATATCTGCCATGTGACCCTATGTAGGGGTAACAGTCCCTATTCTGCTCTGTGTCAGTGTGTATCAGGGGCTCTGAGGACAGGTTTCAATCCATATCTGGATCCTATGTAGGAGGAACAGTCCCTATTCTGCTCTGTGTCAGTGTGTATCAGGGATCCCTAGGACAGGTGTCAATCCATATCTGCCAAGTGACCCAATGTAGGAGGAACAGTCTCTATTCTGCTCTGTGTCAGTGTGCATCAGGAGCTTTGAGGACAGGTGTCAATCCATATCTGCAAAGTGACCCTATGTAGGGGGAACAGTCTCTATTCTGCTCTGTGTCAGTGTGTATCATGGTCTCTGAGGACAGGTGTCAATCCATATCTGCCAAGTGACCCTATGTAGGAGGAACAGTCCCTATTCTGCTCTGTGTCAGTGTGTATCAGGGATCTTTAGGACAGGTGTCAATCCATATCTGCCAAGTGATCCTATGTAGGAGAACAGTCTCTATTCTGCTCTGTGTCAGTGTGTATCATGGTCTCTGAGGACAGGTGTCAATCCATATCTGCCAAGTGACCCTATGTAGGGGGAACAGTCTCTATTCTGCTCTGTGTCAGTGTGTATCATGGTTCCTGAGGACAGGTGTCAATCCATATCTGCCAAGTGACCCTATGTAGGGGGAACAGTCTCTATTCTGCTCTGTGTCAGTGTGTATCATGATCTCTGAGGACAGGTGTCAATCCATATCTGCCAAGTGACCCTTTGTAGGAGGAACAGTCTCTATTCTGCTCTGTGTCAGTGTGTATCAGGGATCCTTAGGACAGGTGTCAATCCATATCTGCCAATTGACCCTATGTAGGGGGAACAGTCTCTATTCTGCTCTGTGTCAGTGTGTATCATGATCTCTGAAGACAGGTGTCAATCCATATCTGCCAAGTGACCGTATGTAGGGGAACAGTCTCTATTCTGCTCTGTGTCAGTGTGTATCATGATCTCTGAGGACAGGTGTCAATCCATATCTGCCAAGTGACCCTATGTAGGAGGAACAGTCTCTATTCTGCTCTGTGTCAGTGTGTATCATGGTCTCTGAGGACAGGTGTCAATCCATACCTGCCAAGTGACCCTATGTAGGGGGGACAGTCTCTATTCTGCTCTGTGTCAGTGTGTATCATGGTATCTGAGGACAGGTGTCAATCCATATCTGCCAAGTGACCCTATGTAGGAGGAACAGTCTCTATTCTGCTCTGTGTCAGTGTGTATCATGGTCTTTGAGGACAGGTGTCAATCCATATCTGCCAAGTGACCCTATGTAGGGGGAACAGTCTCTATTCTGCTCTGTGTCAGTGTGTATCAGGGGCTTTGAGGACAGGTGTCAATCCATATCTGCCAAGTGACCCTATGTAGGGGGAACAGTCTCTATTCTGCTCTGTGTCAGTGTGTATCATTGTCTCTGAGGACAGGTGTCAATCCATACCTGCCAAGTATCCCTATGTAGGGGAACAGTCTCTATTCTGCCCGGTGTCAGTGTGTATCATGGTCTCTGAGGACAGGTGTCAATCCATACCTGCCAAGTGACCCTATGTAGGGGGACCAGTCCCTATTCTGCTCTGTGTCCGTGTGCATCAAGGGCTCTGAGGACAGGTGTCAATCCATATGTCAAGGTGTCAATATGTCATATGTCAGGTATCAATCCATATTCATTGTGATTTAGGAATGTTAGGTGATTTCTGCCCTTTATGGATTAAAACCAGACTCTGCATCAACTGTGTAATTTTCCATGGGAGTTTTGCCAAGGATCCCCCTCCGGCATGCCACAGTCCAGGTGTTAGTCCCCTTGAAACAACTTTTCCATCACTATTGTGGCTAGAAAGAGTCCCTGTGTGTTTTAAAATTCGCCTGCCCATTGAAGTCTATGGCGGTTCGCCCGGTTCGCCGGTTCGCGAACATTTGCGGAAGTTCGCGTTCGCCGTTCGCGAACCGAAAATTTCGTGTTCGCGACATCACTAGTGACAACTACTACTAATCTCTAAAAAAACATAATAACTAAGTAAATCAAGTGCAAAAATACAAAATAGCGGGGTTGATATTAGAGTGGCTGCATATTAGATGGCTGTCTGACACGGTAGAGAGACAGCATAGCCAAGACGCCCGACGCGCACGTTTTGCCCGACCTGGCTCGTCTGATATGAAACAGGATATTATATCTAACAAACGGGACCTATGGCCCCTATGTATGCCATTAGACACACATGTATATGTTTGAAAAAAGGTACATCTTAGCACAGTACGGTGAACATATAGTTAAGTATTTTTGTTTTATCGACGATGTCTTTGTCTTATGGAAAGGGGGAGCACAACTATTCACCTCTATGATGCATTCACTCAATGCAATGGATTCTCCCGTAAAATTTAGCTTTCAATCGAGTGACTCTCAGATAGACTTTCTTGACATTCGGATCTTTGTCAAAGATAATAAAATTGGCTACACAGTATACCCCAAACCTTTAGAAAGGAACACGATCCTACATACTTCCAGTTTTCACCCCAGGAGGTTGAAAGAATCCTTACCTATATCTCAATCTTTGAGAGTATTACGTAATAATTCTGATCCTATCAATGCCAGAAACCAAATGGATGAAATGTATCAGAAGTTCTTGAAAAGGGGGAAACTCGAAAGTTGTCTTAAATCGAGCAGTTGAACAGGCACATGAATCAATCACTGAACAGCCGATGCAAACTGGGGTACGTGATCGATTGATATTTCCCCAAGCCTTACACACTGAATCATAACGAATAGCATCTATTATCCGTGACAACTGGGGCATACTCAGGAAAGATACTTCCATTCCCTCCTCTTTTCAACAAATTCCTGTTATAAGTTATAGGAGTGGGAATATATATATATATATATATATATATATATATATATACTAGCATTTCTGCTAGCACAATGTAAATATAGAATTGAATGCTTTATAATAGGCCTGCAAAACCTTCAGCCTCCCAGATATTTTGAACTACAACGCCATGATTCATGAATGAAACAGATAGCCAGGGAATCATGGGAGTTGTAGTTCAAAACATCTGGGGGGCACATGTTGTGCAGTCGTGCTCTATAATATACATTTATTTTATATACACTTTAACATAATACACATTTATTAAAAATAGATACCTGTGTAGATATACAGTGTGCATGCACAAACATACACACATATATACATATTACTTCAAATCACATGAATTGACTGAAACTATTTTTTAATTAAACATGTTCATCCTTTTAAGCACACACACTCTCACTGACCCATCACATGCTCATTCGCGCACACACACTGTTAAACCAACACACACTTTCACTGACAGACATACGCTCTCATTGATACACATGATATACATACCTTGAGATCCACTCACTGACAGACACACGCTCATTGGCACACACACTGTTTTATCAACACACACTTTCATTGACAGAAACACCTTCTCACTGACAGACACACACTGACACACCAACACACGCTCAGATACACACTCACTGACAGACACACACACATTCACTGACACACCCAGAGTGTTCCTTTAACAAATCTGCAAATCAAAATTGCTCATTAATGGGGAGCTCTCACAAGGATATTTAACAATATAATTACTTATTCACTTTATTTAAAAATGGTGTGTTTGTGAGGCAAATAGCATTGAATGTTCAAATCCAAACCGCTGTATGTAAATCTATCCTGGAAATTGACACCTCCATCTTGGCAATGTATATCATTGTTATAAATGTAATACAAAGTTTAACACAAGTTATAGGTGATTTTCAGTGATGTAATTTACGAGTGACGGTTATCATTCAAGAAAACGTAAAATAGTCTATTTTTTTTTACTTATTCTTAATGTTATTTAACATCTCCTTTAGTTAGGGCATTATATTACATACAAAGTACATGTATTTAATATATGCCATTTTTACATAAAATCACCTGGAAGTCTTGTGAATTAGATGGGTTGTCACAGAAAATTGTAAAGAACTGATTCAGTTAGGGAATCGTAATAAATATATTAATTTACGCTATGGAAGTCCCACAGTGGGCAGACATTATAAACTATAAATGATTATCTTTGGTTTATATTTGGATAGTTGCAGCTATTTATCTTTAAATACTTATAGCAGTGTTCCTATTTAAAACAAAAAAAAACATTTAAAACAATCAGGGTAATTTGAACTAAATTATCACAGTGAATATAAAATAACAACATAAAAATAACAAAATATACTAATAATTCTCTCTGTATGGTTTTATTTTTATGTACAAACTGTATCAATGGATATCCATTTAAAGATAAATATTCCAAGCCATTTGCTGAGCCCATTTACCTTATAAGGTTGCAGTGATGTCATGCATCTTACATCATAATAGACTGAGGGCAGATAACAAAGGCTTGAACCTTCTGAAGCCAGTCAGTGTTCAGCTGGGATTACATCGTAAACGGGTACTCCTCGGATTTTATATCAATTATCAGAACAACTGAGACTTTTAGTTTAATATAGGACAATATTAATATTTCAATGTCTTTGGTTTCCCACCATGACGTCTGTCAAGCTGTATTACTGTCACATGGACCTAAACAGGATTTGAAGAGGATGGTAATGTATGCAATGATGGATTGATGATAAATGATATATGAGATAAATTTAATACAGATCCAGGGACAGATTTGCAGCCGATTGCCTTGATATGGGGTCAGGGAGGAATTTTTTGATTGCACATATTTAATATTAATAATGGTATGTGCAAGTTTTTTCGCCTTCCTCTGGATCACTTATTGTAACGGCACCCTCAGCATAAAAGGGTTAAACTGCCGTTTAGTAGATCTTCCCTTCCAGAGACACAGGCACAGCTACTGCAGAACACCAAACTCCCAAACTGGATTCAAGGGAATGCTCCAAACTCCCGAACTGGAACCTCACGAATAGCTGCTAGCAGCTGAACAGGAAAAGCACCCAAGCGGCTTACACTCCTGGCAATCAGTCTCTAACAGCATACAGTAAATCCCCCCAAGAACGAGACAAGGCTCCGTTTTGAGAGTCAAGCAGGAACAGCCAGAGCTGTGGGTTTATTGTGCTTATGTACACATTCTTACACATTAGTGTTACGATTGCCCCCGGTCTAGCAGGAGGGTTGATCGCTTGGATGTCCTGGTTCCCGCTGTAGAGAGTCGAACGGAGGTCTTTCGGTAGCAAGCTGCAAGTGTAGAATATCCCCAAGCACGAAATAATCATCAATATCCCGGATCCCTACAACATGAGTCGAGGCTTCAAGTATAGAGGCAGCCTTTCCCGGACAATCCTCGTCTTTTCATCGCTGGGGGTTACCGTCGGTTCTGCCATAGTGAAGCTTAGATCCAACTCGTTTAGGTCGGCAATCAATTCCCTTCTCGGCCGGTTACTTGCGTTTCCCCCACGGCTCTCCAGTAAATCCTTTAGTGTGGTACGCTTCAGCTTATCGTAGTTGCTCTCCATCCGTCTTATATATCTCTCTCAGGAATGCCAGGATGATCCCACCGCTGCCACCAATTGTTACGATTGCCCCCAGTCTAGCAGGAGGGTTGATCGCTTGGATGTCCTGGTTCCCGCTGTAGAGAGTCGAACGGAGGTCTTTCGGTAGCAAGCTGCAAGTGTAGAATATCCCCAAGCACGAAATAATCATCAATATCCCGGATCCCTACAACATGAGTCGAGGCTTCAAGTAGAGGGTCAAAACGAACTGGCTTTACTGGCACATAGCATGGCAATTTATGTGATTCCTCAGGTCCAAGGACAGCCCCCTGTGGACCTGATGGAATACAGGTACAGTACAAACAGGTAACCAATCACAGTACACTGTATCATTTGAATTAGTACCCGCCCAGCTTGGAGATAATGAGGCCAACGGTTTTACAATCTAATTATCTCCAAGCGCACCAAAGACCACGTTTTATTATGTCCCAGAAAACTACATAAAAATCCATAACTTGTACATTATTACAGGAAAACCATTCATTCTACCATTCAGCTGAAGGCTCGCGTTCGTATAGATAAAACAGGCGAATGGCGCTCTAATCTCACGAACAGAATGGACTGTTCCTGCTGTATAAAGTCCGTTCGGCATTTTGAGATTGTGAGTGTTTGTTGGCGGCCATGTTTTCTGCTGATTTAGCGAGCAGCGGGACTTCGTGTCTAACTCCTGGAAATAAACTCTGTATCAGTTCATGCGAAGTCCCGCTGTTTGTCTGGTAGTGGGGCTCGTTCGGTAAGGGAATGGGGCCACCTGGTAGCAGGGTACTTGACCTGCGGTTAACCGCAGAAACCACACGTTAATGACCGCCACGCGGCCCACGGTAGGGGGTCGTCGTTCAGTTGTTAGTTCGGTGGATTCCGTTCGGTATTTAGAGGCGAACGTCGATGCCCCCAGGCTTATCAATTACGTTGTGGTTAACCGCAAACCGCAGCTGCCTGGGTGGTTAATGGCTGCCACACGCCGCTGGCTGGGTGGTCGAGCGTTCGGCAGTTCGCGGGGTGACGGGGTTAAGTGGCGGCACACGCCAATTCTGGGGGGTCCCCTGTTCGTACCACGAATGAGTCCTTTATAATGGTTCGGATAATCCGTTCGTGCGTCTTTTCGCTTTAAACTTAGCCAGGGACAAACAGTATCCATCGATTAGCAAACAGTAACATAGTTAGTTTCAGTCTTTTGTAACAATGCTCCCTCTTTGTGGAACACTCTGGCAGACAGCGTCTGACCCCTTTTCGGGGCGGACTAAGGCTGTCCAGACTCGTAGAGTTATGCTGGGCTGAGATCTGTTTGCCGGGATAATCCGTCGGCATTGCCGTTCTGCTTCCCGGGTCGGTAGGTGATTGTAAAATTAAAGGGTTGCAGGGATAAGCTCCAGCGTAACAATCTGCCATTGTCCCCAGCGACCCGGTTGAGCCACACTAGCGGGTTATGGTCTGTAACCAGAGTGAACTCTTGTCCATATAAGTAGGGGGTTAACTTCTTTAATGCCCACACCAGCGCCAAACACTCCTTTTCTACTGCAGCGTAACTGACTTCGCGTGGCAGGAGTTTTCGACTGATGTAGGAAATCGGATGTTCCTTCCCATCATCTCCTACTTGGCTGAGGACAGCTCCCAGCCCGAACATGGAAGCGTCTGTATGGACAATAAAACGTCGATTAGGGGCTGGGGCAGCCAAGAAAGGAGCATTAATCAACGCAGTTTTGAGGGCTTGGAAAGCAGTTTCACAGTGGGGAGACCACAGGACCTGTCGGGGAAGGTTTTTCTTCGTCAGGTCAGTCAGGGGTTTGGCAATGGCGCTATACTCTGGTACAAATCTTCGGTAGTACCCAGCGGTACCCAGGAAGGCTAGCACTTGGGTCTTAGTGTGTGGAGTGGGCCAGTTGGCGACCGCTTCTATTTTAGCTGGCTCCGGACGTTGCTTCCCACAGCCTACCCGGTGGCCCAGGTACTGCACCTCAGCCATTTCAAAGTGGCATTTTTCTGGCTTTAGCGTCAGGCCGGCGGCTCGAATCTGGTCCAGAACTATTCCCACATGAGCCAAGTGTTCCTCCCAGGTCTCACTATGGATCGCTATGTCGTCCAGATATGCGCAGGCAAACTCCTGGAAGCCATCAAGGAGTCTGTCCACCAAGCGTTGGAATGTAGCAGGGGCATTCTTCATCCCGAACGGCATGACCTTAAAGTGGTACAAACCGAACGGGGTGACGAAGGCCGACTTGGGGACAGCCTCCCTGGCCAGGGGAATTTGCCAGTAACCCTTACAGAGGTCAATGGTAGTTAGGTAGTTCCCCCTGGCTATGCGATCTAGCAGCTCATCCACTCTGGGCATGGGGTAGGCATCGGTGACAGTTTTGTCATTGAGTTTACGGTAGTCCACACAGAATCTGGTGGTGCCATCCTTTTTGGGGACCAGAACCACCGGGGATGCCCAGGGGCTATCGGAAGCTTCAATGACCCCTAGACGCAGCATCTCATCTATTTCTCTTTTCATGCCTGTCCTTACTGCCTCTGGAATTCGGTAGGGCGCCTGTCTCAAGGGGTTTTGGCCGGGGGTATCTACTTGGTGCATGGTCAGCTCAGTGTACCCTGGTTCTTGGGAGAACATGGCTTGTTTCTCTCGGAGAAGTTTGTGTAGCTGCTCCCTCTCAACTGGGCTAAGTCTGTCCCCAATCTGTACTTGGCTCACTATTTCAGCCGGGGATTTAGGGTTAATAAGTCGGGTATGGGGAGACTATCTGTGTCCTCGTGCGCAGGGCTACATATGGCTGACACTTCCTCGGGTCTCTGCAAGTATTCCTTCAGCATGTTCACGTGAAAGATCTTTCTTAAGTTTTCATCGTGACAGCTGGCAATTACATAAGTGGTGTCCCCTCTCTTTTCCACTATCTGGTAGGGACCCTGCCAGGCTGCCTGTAGCTTGTCTGCCTTAACTGGTTTTAGTACCATGACTTTCTGCCCGAGACAGAAGCTTCTTCGTCGTGCCCCCCGGTCATACCAGACTTTCTGTCACCCCTGGGCCGCCTGGAGATTGGCCTGGACTGACTTAGCCAATTGCTCCATTCGGTCCCGGAGTTCCAGTACGTAAGGCACGATGGGGACCCCGGCGTTCTCGGTCTCTCCCTCCCAGTGCTCACGGATCAGGTTCAGGGGACCCCGTACCTTGCGACCGTATAACAGCTCAAAGGGAGAGAACCCGGTGGTTTCCTGGGGCACTTCCCGGTAAGCGAACAAGAGGTGCGGCAGGAACCGTTCCCAGTCCCTATACTCCTGAGTAAAGGTTTTTAACATCTGCTTGAGGGTTCCGTTGAACCGCTCACATAACCCATTGGTCTGGGGGTGGTACGGAGAGCTAAGCAGGGACTTTATTTTACAAACGTGCCATAGCTGCTGGGTCAGCTCTGCCGTGAACTGTGATCCTCTGTCGGATAGGATCTCCCTAGGGAATCCTACTCGAGAGAATACCTGTACTAAGGCATTAGCCACTGTGTCAGCCTGGATATTAGATAAAGCCACAGCTTCTGGGTAGCGGGTAGCGTAATCCACTATGGTAAGAATGTATCTCTTGCCAGAGGGACTAGGGGTAGCTAGGGGCCCGACTAAGTCGATGGCTACCCGGCTAAACGGCTCGTCGATAATGGGCATGTTCACGAGGTGTGCCTTGGGGTGGTCTCCTCGTTTGCCTACCCGTTGGCATACCTCACACGTATTACAATAGGACCTTACATCGGCATGTACTCCTGGCCAGAACAAGGTATGGGTAATACGGTGCAGGGTACGGGTTACTGCCAGGTGCCCGGCTAAGGGAATATCATGACGCACCCGGAGGATATCCCGCCTATACTTGTGGGGTATTACTAACTGCCTCCTCCGGTGGCCCTTTTTCTCTGTGTGTCGGTACAGTCGGCCCAGTTCCCATGCAAAAGTCTCCTGGTCTGGTCCCCCAGCCCCTGTGTCAGCCCGTTCCCTATATTTTTGGAGCGTCGGATCAGTTTTGGTCTCAGCCTCAAAGGCTGCAGGGGTGTCCCAGGGCAAAGGGGTAGGAGGGATGGTCACAGTCGGGTTAAGTCTTACCTGAGCCTCCCGCACTGGTGAAGGGTCTCGTACTCGTCCTGCTTGTGACCGGGTCGTCACGGGATGTGCCTCAGCGTTGTAAGAAGGGGCATAAGCTGAAGTCATAGGTCCCAGGTCGTTTCCCAGCAAAACTTCGGCTGGCAAATTATCCATAATTCCCACCCTCACAAGTCCTTTTCCCGCACCCCAATCCAAGTGTACCTTTGCTGTGGGTAGTTTGTATATGTCCCCGCCAGCCACCCGGACAGCCACTGTGTCAGGAGAGCGTTTGTATTCGGGAACTAACCGGCTTTGTACTAAGGTGATCGTGGCCCCGGTGTCTCTTAACCCCTGTGTGGGACGACCCTCTAGCAGTACCTCTTGCCGGTGGTGTTGTCTATTGTCACTGGCGGCATACACAGGATTAGCTTCATGTAGGGGTCCCAGGTACTCTTCTAAAGGGCTGTCTTGTTCCAGGCAAAACGCTCGAGCGGGACGATTGTTTCCCATTGGAGAGGAGTTATAGTTCCGTGCGGGGTAATTGTTGTTGAGGGGGCAACTCGCTATCAGGTGCCCCGGTTGCTTGCACTTATAACATGTGGGTCGGGAGCGTTCCTGAGGGTAGTGGTTGGGTGGCCCCGTGTACCGTGTAGGACCTGCGGGTACAGGGTTGCGAAACTCCGTTCGTGGAGATGGTCGGTACCCCTCTCTTGCTTCGGGGCGAGTTACTGTTCGGGCAGTACTGAACTCCTATACTTGCGCATCCCGGTGTTCGTCTGCCAACCGGGCTGCTTCGTGTAGGTTAGCGGGACGCCGGTCCTTCAACCACTCCCGGTCTTTTTGTTTCAGACCCTCATAAAAATGTTCTAACAAGAAAAGTTCCAATATTTCCGTGGCTGTGACGGCCCGACACCCGGTAATCCAGTGGGTAGCAGCTCTCCGCATGCGGTGTGCCCATTCGGCATGTGTGTCATTCGTTTTTTTCTTTGTGTTGCGGAACTGCCTTCTGTAAGTGTCTGGGGTCACAGCGTACCGCTTTAGTAGCGTCTCCTTTACTGTGGGATACTGGGCTACCTCTTCGGCGCTGAGTGTCCTGAACGCTTCCATGGCCCGCCCGGTTAACTTTCCTGCCAGGATACGTGGCCACGCTGAAACGGGGATCTGATGCAGAGCACACTGTCTTTCGAAATCTGCCAAAAATTCATCTATCCCCATCTCGTTTTCCGCGAACGGCTTGAATGCCGCAAACGGAATTTTCGGCTGTTCTGTAGTCTCCGGGGAGCCCGTGTGGCTATTAGCGGTGCCCCCTTGCTGTGCGGTCACCAGGTTCAGCTTGTGGGCTCGTGCCCGCTGTATGTCCGCCTCGGCTTCTGCCAACAGTTGCTGCACCAGCTCTACGGAGGGGTTCGGCCCGTATAGAGGCAGCCTTTCCCGGACAATCCTCGTCTTTTCATCGCTGGGGGTTACCGTCGGTTCTGCCATAGTGAAGCTTAGATCCAACTCGTTTAGGTCAGCAATCAATTCCCTTCTCAGCGGTTACTTGCGTTTCCCCCACGGCTCTCCAGTAAATCCTTTAGTGTGGTACGCTTCAGCTTATCGTAGTTGCTCTCCATCCGTCTTATATATCTCTCTCAGGAATGCCAGGATGATCCCACCGCTGCCACCAATTGTTACGATTGCCCCCGGTCTAGCAGGTGGGTTGATCGCTTGGATGTCCTGGTTCCCGCTGTAGAGAGTCGAACGGAGGTCTTTCGGTAGCAAGCTGCAAGTGTAGAATATCCCCAAGCACGAAATAATCATCAATATCCCGGATCCCTACAACATGAGTCGAGGCTTCAAGTAGAGGGTCAAAACGAACTGGCTTTACTGGCACATAGCATGGCAATTTATGTGATTCCTCAGGTCCAAGGACAGCCCCCTGTGGACCTGATGGAATACAGGTACAGTACAAACAGGTAACCAATCACAGTACACTGTATCATTTGAATTAGTACCCGCCCACCTTGGAGATAATGAGGCCAACGGTTTTACAATCTAATTATCTCCAAGCGCACAAAAGACCACGTTTTATTATGTCCCAGAAAACTACATAAAAATCCATAACTTGTACATTATTACAGGAAAACCATTCATTCTACCATTCAGCTGAAGGCTCACGTTCGTATAGATAAAACAGGCGAATGGCGCTCTAATCTCACGAACAGAATGGACTGTTCCTGCTGTATAAAGTCTGTTCGGCATTTTGAGATTGTGAGTGTTTGTTGGCGGCCATGTTTTCTGCTGATTTAGCGAGCAGCGGGACTTCGTGTCTAACTCCTGGAAATAAACTCGGTATCAGTTCATGCGAAGTCCCGCTGTTTGTCTGGTAGTGGGGCTCGTTCGGTAAGGGAATGGGGCCACCTGGTAGCAGGGTACTTGACCTGCGGTTAACCGCAGAAACCACACGTTAATGACCGCCACGCGGCCCACGGTAGGGGGTCGTCGTTCGGTTGTTAGTTCGGTGGATTCCGTTCGGTATTTAGAGGCGAACGTCGATGCCCCTAGGCTTATCAATTACGTTGTGGTTAACCGCAAACCGCAGCTGCCTGGGTGGTTAATGGCTGCCACACGCCGCTGGCTGGGTGGTCAAGCGTTCGGCAGTTCGCGGGGTGACGGGGTTAAGTGGCGGCACACGCCAATTCTGGGGGGTCCCCTGTTCGTACCACGAATGAGTCCTTTATAATGGTTCGGATAATCCGTTCGTGCGTCTTTTCGCTTTAAACTTAGCCAGGGACAAACAGTATCCATCGATTAGCAAACAGTAACATAGTTAGTTTCAGTCTTTTGTAACAATTAGTACCATCCACAGGGTTTTGGAACACAACCAATAAACACATACAATTCACTCAGACACTCCCACACAAAATCCTCCCCTCTGCCTGTGATACAATTACCTTACACAATGGGTAATGTAATTATAACAAGCAGAGAAATACAATTTTTCCACATTATTCATAACTTGAAAAGTATGCATCACATTCACACATTTTCAGAATCAGCATACTCCAAATACAAACATATGTCAAAATCATACAAATTGGTCCAGTGGTTCAAAAGATAGATCGTAGTCCTTTGTGACCAAAGGAAGCATGGCTTTTCTGCCCAAAACCAGTTCCACAGAGTCTTCTATCCTGGAGATAATTGGGAAGTAATCCGATTATCTCCAAAGACAGAAGCAAAACTCCATTGAACACATGGCAGCAAAAGACAATAAAACACATAAAAACATATAACTGTGCAGCCATTGCACAAAACATATCCCCAGATAGCTCAGAGTTGAGCGCACATTATTACTGAATGGCGCTCCGAGCACACACATACAGTTCAATTGCCATGGAGCCAAAGTCTTTCCCACAGTCTTTCATTATAGGAATGGGCTCCATGGCATAGCTATCTGGGGTATCACCGCTCAAACAGGGCAAGCACCAAATGACCCGGCTTTCATGTATTTGCAGGGGAAAATCAAGCCTATTAACATGTGGCCATAATCCAACAGCCGAGCAACCAAGCTTCTCCAATGCAATGTGGTGAGATTGGTCTCGTCACACTTATTCACTAAACTATGAATTGTAGCAAATTAAAATCTGGCAGAGTTGTTCACTAAATGTCACATGTTGTCTGGAAGCCTTTTGTATTCTGTAAACCCCTCACAGTAAAATGTTTATAAAATGTAAAATTGTTTCAAATATATGTAAGCTTAAAACAAAAGTACTTAAGATAAATACACTAAATACAATTAGAAAACTTTATTCATTATATAGTTACTTTTTAATTACTATGGTTTACAGTAATGGACTTCTTACAAATATAAATCCTTGAAAATTAAATGAAACTTTAATCAATAAATGGCCAGATATAATTGACACTAAAATCAGGGATGTATCTACTGCAAGGCAAACAAAGCATTTGCCTTGGGCAGCAATTTCCGGGGGCGGCAAAAAACACCGCCCCCAAATGCCCAGGCTAATGCCTTATTTGCCTTGTTTTATGGGGGCCCAAGAGCTGGCCGGCTGGCCACCTTTGGGCTCCCCCGGGGGAAGGGGGCGGTTGTTTCTCGGGTGGGTGGATTTCTCACCTGGGGTCCAGTGGAGCTGCTGGGCAGGAAGGCGGATGGCCGTGCAGTTTTCAGTGATGGAGCACTTTCCCTGGGCTCTCTGCTCAGCTCCCTCACACGACCCGCGATAATGCCAGGAGCCAGAATATAATGTCATATTCCAGCTCCCGGGATCACTCTGCGGCGCGCGAGGGAGATGAGCAGAGAGCCCAGGGGAAAGGGCTCCCTCACTGAAAACTGTACGTCCATCCGCCTTCCTGCCCAGCAGTCCCACTGGAACCGAGGTGAGAAATCCACCCAGCTATCCCAAACGTAGGGAGGCTAGGTGGATTTAAATTTTAAAAATAATAATAATAATTGTGAGTGTGGGGAAATGTGTGTGTGTGTTAGTGAATGTGAGTGAGTGTGTGTGTATGTCAGTGAATGTGAGTGACTGTGTGTCAGTGAATGTGTGTATCAGTGAATGTGAGTGAATGTGTGTTAGTGAGTATGAGTGAGTGTGTGTGTGTCTGTCAGTGAATGTGTGTGTGTCGGTCAGTCAGTGTGTATGTGTCAGTCAGTCAGTGTGTGCATCTGTCAGTCAGTGCGTGCGTCTGTCAGTGAGAGTGTGCGTCTGTCAGTGAGTCTGTCAGTGTGTGTGTGTCCGAGTCAGTGTATGTCTGTCTATCAGTGTGTCAAATCAGTGAGTGTGTGTGTCATTGTTTGTAAGTGTATATGAGAGTGTGTGTCTGTCAATGAGTGTATGCATCTATCAGTGAGTGTGTGCATCTGTCAGTGAGTGTGCATCTGTCAGTGAGTGAGCGTCTGTCAGTGAGTGAGCGTCTTTCAGTCAAAGTGCAGCCTTGCAGGAAGGGGTGGGGAAATTTAAATTGGGGGGGTGCCCGAGCACCGTCCTGCCTAGGGCAGCACAAAACCTAAATACACCACTGACTAAAATATATACTGATCAAAATAGAAACTTGTGGTTAATTAAAGCACCAGAGATCAATGTCAATATTCAATTCTGTGGTTAAAGATTTTTTTCAGGAACATTAAAGCATTTGGATTCAAACCTCTATTCCTAAAGCCTTAGTGTCCCTGAACCTAGTTTTCCTGATGATGCATGGGAGCATTTACTCATTGGTTAGCTCCTCCCCTGACAGCAGAAAGGACAAGAAATAAAACTCCGAAACTGGTATAATAGATCCACCCCTTCCCAACAGGCAGTCTTTTTCCTGTCCTTCACAACAGTTTGAAGGAGTCTGCTTAAGCCCACAGCACATCTATGAATCGCCAGCCGGGGTACACTCTTTAGTAACCGGGAGTCGGACCCAATCTCTCCCTCAGGGGATAAAAGCGGTCCACTGCGTACATGCCAGGGTTCAGCCTCTTATCCCTGAAGACCCAGCAACAGCACATCTCTATTAGTCGCCAGCCTGGGTACCTTGTTTAGTAACCGGGGTTCGGACCCAATATCTCCCTCAGGGGATGAACGCGGTCCACTGCGTACATGCCAGGGTTCAGCCTCTTATTCCTGAAGACCCAGCAACAGCACATCTCTATGAGTTGCCAGTCTGGGTACCCCCTTTAGTAACCGAGAGTCAGACCCAATCTCTCCCTCAGAGGATGAAAGTGGTCCACTGTATACATTCCAGGGAACAGCCTCTTATCCCTGAAGTCCCAGTAACAGCACATCTCTATGAGTCGCCAGCCTGGGTACCCTCTTTAGTAACCGGGGGTCGAACCCAATCTCTCCCTCAGGGGATGAAAGTGGTCCACTGCGTACATGCCAGGGTTCAGCCTCTTATCCCTTAAGACCCAGCAACAGCACATCTCTATGAGTCGCCAGCCTGGTTAACCCCCTTTGTGACTGGGGGTCGGACCCAATCTCTCCCCCAGAGGATGAAAGTGGTCCACTGCATACATGCCAGAGTTCAGCCTCTTATCCCTGAAGACCCAGCAACAACACATCTCTATGAGTTGCTAGCCGGGGTAAACTCTTTTGTGACAGGGGGTCAGACCCAATCTCTCCCTCAGAGGATGAAAGTGATCCACTGCATACTTGCCAGGGTTCAGCCTGTTATCCCTGAAGACCCAGCAACAACACATCTCTATGAGTCGCTAGCCTGGGTAAACCCTTTTGTGACAGGGGTCAGACCCAATCTCTCCCTCAGAGTATAAAAAAGTGGTCCACTTCGTACATGCCAGGGTTCAGCCTCTTGTACCTGAAGACCCAGCAACTGCACATCTCTATGAGTCGCTAGTCTGGGTACCGCTTTTAGTAACCGAGGGTCAGACCGAATCTCTCCCTCAGGGGATGAAAACAGCCCCCTGCATTCATGCCAGGGTTCAGCCTCTTATCCCTGAAGACCCAGCAACTACATATCTCTATGAGTCACCAGCCTGGGTAACTTTTTAGTGACCCGCGAGTCAGACCCAATCTCTTGCTCATGGGAAGAAAGCAGTCCATTGTATAAAGGCCAGGTTTCAGCCTATTTTCCCTGAAGACACAGCAACAGCACATCTCTATGAGTCGCCAGCCTGGGTACCCCCTTTATTAATGTGGGGTCGGACCCAATCTCTCCCTCAGGGGATAAAAGCAGTCGACTGCATATGTAACGGATCGCCTGGCACCCCGACTGGGTACCTCCGTTAAAGGATGCTCCTAGCGCTTCCTGAGGACTCCAAGCACTGCAGCAGACACCACAACCACCGAACCGGAGAAACAAATAAATTCTCTCAAGCATATGAATGCTGTAGACAGTTGAATAGGAACCATACGAATAGGTTTACTCTCCTAGCAGTCAAACTGGAACAGCATACAATAAATCCTTTCCCCAATAATGAGACGACACTTCACTTTGAGGGTTAAAACAGGAACTCCCTGTACTGTCACATACAGTCTCTTTTATTCCCAATCCACAAACATAGTACAGCCCACAGGGCGTTACAAAACAACCAATCACATCACAGTTACATCCCACATATTCCCTCCCCTTATCCTGAGAGGAAACTCAATTATACATACAGTTAAAACATACTTTCTACCCAACTTTCATAACTCCAAAACCATACATCACATTCACATAAAATTACATATTCACAATCAATCCATTCAGGGGAACAACATATTCAAAAATGGCACAAATCAGACAAGGGGTTCAAAAGTTAGTAAAAAGTCCTTTGTGACTAAATGAAGCATGGCTTTCTGGCCCAAACCAGTTTCAGAGTCTTCTATCCTGGAGATAAGTAATTCAATTATCTCCCAGGACAGACACAAGACTCCATTAAGCACATGGTTGCAAAAAGACACAAAACACTTTAAAATACATAAAGTCACTTTTACACATAACACACAGACATTTCACATATCCCCAGATAGCTGGGATCTGAGCGCACAAAACTACCGAATAGCGCTCAGATCCTATTCACACAGTTCAATTGCCATGGAGCCGAAGTCTTTAACTACACGAATGGGCTCCATAGCATAGCTATCTGGGTTAACACATTCACATAAAGTCTGGTCCATAGTCCAAAGGCAAGAGGCGGGCAAGCAGCCCCCTCCAAGGACACGTGGCGAGGCCGGTTTCGCCACATTTCTCCCCTTTACTATCCAGACTAACAGGGTATCTGACCTCCTGCCGGTCAGTGCCCTGGTTAGTCCAGCAACCCACCCACGAAGCACAAACAGCAATACAGCCCACCCACAATAACTGGTTACTACACCTGGATAAAACAGCAACTTGTCCATGTCCAGGTGCCTCACCGCGGCTGTGCGGGGGGCTGGTAGACTGCCTTGGTGGGTTGCTGAGTGGGCAGAGACCAGCGGTACTCTGCCCGGGTGCCAGCGCTACCACTGAAGTAGCCTGGTTGGAGCCTGGTTGTGGGAGGGGGAGACCGACTGTCTCCCCTCTGGATACACTGCTCTGTGGCTGGGGGACAGGACCGACCGTCCCTACCCCTGGTGCTGCAAGTGCAGAGACTACAGTCCCATCTGCATAGTTGTGGGGCTTACCATCTCCCCTTGGTGGGTTAGGCTGCCGCTGGAGAGAGGGTGTAACAAGCTCCTCTCTCTGAATTGTAGACTGCCGCTGGGGAGAGGGGGTAACCTGCTCCTCTCCCTGACACTCTCTTTGCTGGTGGAGAGGGGGACCAACTGTCTCTCCTTTCAATATTTTGTCCTGCTTCTGGGGAGAAAGACAGACTGTCTCCGCTTCCTGCAGGACACACTGCCGCTGGGGAGGAAGGACTGCACCTTCCGTTCCCTGGGAAACAGTCTGCCGCTGGGGAGGAAGGACGACCCCTTCGGCTCCCTGGGACTCACACTGCCACTGGGGAGGAAGGACAGCACCTTCAGCTCCCTGTGATACATACTGCCGCTGGAGATCTGGGCTGACCGCCCAG
The DNA here is from genome assembly GCA_933207985.1 of Pelobates cultripes. Lineage (NCBI taxonomy): Eukaryota > Metazoa > Chordata > Amphibia > Anura > Pelobatidae > Pelobates > Pelobates cultripes. Next base: position 41,697,604 of record OW240915.1, read on the forward strand.
CATCCCTGTAGGGCCGGTAGAGAGACCGCCGCCCCATCTCCACCTGCCATCTGTGGGTCTTCCCAGGACCAGTCTGTGAGGTCCCTCAACATTTGCGAGTAAGGACCACCTGGCAACTCCGGCTGCTGGGGATCTGGGCCGGTCCCATCTCCACTTGCCTGTTGTGGTTCCTCACAGGACCAGTCTATGAGGACCCCTACTTCGGGTTCCTGCGGCCGCCTCAGGGGGAGACGGCTAGCCTCCTCGGATGCAGCCTCTACTCGGCTGCTGTAACACTCCTTCCGCTGAGCATACTCTCTCTCTTTCGCCAGCCGGAATTCTCGGGCCAGCCTTGTGTTTCGCTCGGCCGTGACCTGGTTCCAGATCACCCGGCGTACCTCCATGGGTAAATCATCCCCATACTGGGCCACTCGCTGCCTCACCTCGGCCATCCAATCATCGCCAGAGCCTTCCATACTTGTCTGCTCCAAGTCGCTGGATACCTCTGCTCCCAGGGGCGCTGCACGTGTGCTAGCGTTGCCCTCAATTTGTAACTCCACGAACGGTGTCTCTGAGCTGCTTTACCTCGCACTAGGACGCCATCCCACCGCTTGCCACCAATGTAACGGATCGCCTGGCACCCCGACTGGGTACCTCCGTTAAAGGATGCTCCTAGCGCTTCCTGAGGACTCCAAGCACTGCAGCAGACACCACAACCACCGAACCGGAGAAGCATATAATTCTCTCAAGCATATGAATGCTGTAGACAGTTGAATAGGAACCATACGAATAGGTTTACTCTCCTAGCAGTCAAACTGGAACAGCATACAATAAATCCTTCCCCCAATAATGAGACGACACTTCACTTTGAGGGTTAAAACAGGAACTCCCTGTACTGTCACATACAGTCTCTTTTATTCCCAATCCACAAACATAGTACAGCCCACAGGGCGTTACAAAACAACCAATCACATCACAGTTACATCCCACATATTCCCTCCCCTTATCCTGAGAGGAAACTCAATTATACATACAGTTAAAACATACTTTCTACCCAACTTTCATAACTCCAAAACCATACATCACATTCACATAAAATTACATATTCTCAATCAATCCATTCAGGGGAACAACATATTCAAAAATGGTACAAATCAGACAAGGGGTTCAAAAGTTAGTAAAAAGTCATTTGTGACTAAATGAAGCATGGCTTTCTGGCCCAAACCAGTTTCAGAGTCTTCTATCCTGGAGAGTAATTCAATTATCTCCCAGGATAGACACAAGACTCCATTAAGCACATGGTTGCAAAAAGACACAAAACACTTTAAAATACATAAAGTCACTTTTTACACATAAGACACAGACATTTCACATATCCCCAGATAGCTGGCATCTGAGCGCACAAAACTACCGAATAGCGCTCAAATCCTATTCACACAGTTCAATTGCCATGGAGCCAAAGTCTTTAACTACACGAATGGGCTCCATGGCATAGCTATCTGGGTTAACACATTCACATAAAGTCTGGTCCATAGTCCAAAGGCAAGAGGCGGGCAAGCAGCCCCCTCTAAGGACATGTGGCGAGGCCGGTTTCGCCACAGCATACATGCCAGGGTTCAGCCTCTTATCCCTGAAGACCCAGTAACAACACATCTCTATGAGTCGCCAGCCTGGGTAACCCCTTTAGTGACCACAGGGGTCGGACCCAATCTCTCCCTCAGAGGATGAAAGAGGTCCACTGCATACACGCCAGGGTTCAGCCTCTTATCCCTGAAGACCCAGCAACAGCGGATCTCTGAGTCACCAGCCTGGGTACCCCTTTTAGTAACCGAGGGTCAGACCCAATCTCTCCCTCAGGGGATGAAAGCGTTCCACTGTATACATGCCAGGCTTCAACCTCTTATCCCTGAAGAACCAGCAACTATATTTCCCTATGAGTCACCAGCCTGGGTAACCTTTTAGTGACCCGGGGGTCAGACCCAATCTCTTGCTCATAGGAAGAAAGCAGTCCACTCTATAAAGGCCAGGTTTCAGCCTATTGTCCCTGAAGACACAGCAACCGCACATCTCTATGAGTCGCCAGCCTGGGTACCCCCCTCTATTCATGTGGGACCCAATCTCTCCCTCAGGGGATGAAAGCAGTCGACTGGCATACATGCCAGTCGACTGCATACATGCTATTCTGTTTCCAGTATTCCTCCCCTCCAGCTGTAGGTTGAACTGCTCTGTACACCTCCTCTGGCTGCAATGCATCTCTCAGCTACTCTCAGTAACTATACTCCTAAAAGTCTGCTTCTCAAATCTCCCCCTGCTTTTCACTAAGTTAATCACTACTCTGCAGTTGAGTTCCTCTGATTGAATACTATTATCTTAAGTGGTTAAAAGAACATATCCGTTACCTCGGTCAACAGGGGTGTAACTATAAACCTCAGGGCCATGGTGCAAGAATCTATTGAGGCCCCGCCAACAACATGATAGAGCAGAGGTGGCCAATAGGAAGATTTTCAGCTGCTGTGCAAAGCCCATGATGCTTTGCCAATTGTGGATCTATTATTTAACCCATACTTGCAGGTTCTATTTGTATGCAGTATCTGTGAACGTAAATGTGTTTTTGCATGGAGTATATTTGTGTAAATGTTTGTTTATTTGGGTATAACGCAGATGTTTGAATGCAGGCCGACTTTGAGTTTGACATGCCTGTTTTACAATAACATTTTGCTAGGGTTGCCATGCATATTCTCTTCAATGTGGTTGATATGACATCTAGTGGATTATTACAGAACAACAAGAAATAGTCAATTGATTGATGATTCAGTAGAAGTATTGAAATGCTGCACATAACAAAATGATATTCACGTCAAATATATTTTACCATTTAAAATCTTATTATTCAGCTCAGTGGTTTCTAAATGTTATTTTTCAACCATAAAAAAGTTAGAACATGTACAATAGTATGATATTTGAAGGGGCACAATTTATTACCCACCTCTTGAATGAGTTAATACACAAAGGTGTTAAGGGATAAACCATGCTTTTCTCTTAAAAATCAATTTTCTCATTTGTTATCCTCTTTTTTGGCCAGTTTTAACTTCTGTTGATTAAAATCTGTATTTGATAAGGTTTTGTTAATTTGTTTAATTTTCTGAATATTTTTTTACATTCATTATTAGATCAATCTTGGCAAATATTATAACAGACTCTAAAACAGATGGAAATGTTTTTTTTTTTTTTATCACAGCAGTACGATTACAATTTAAATCGGAAACAGCGCTCCTTGGAATTTATATTCAATATATTGCAATGCACTAATTGCAACAGAGATGTCTATAGAACAAAATGTATTAGAAAGAAAAATGTTCTGTTAATTTAACTGTCTTTTATTTGCTTTTTTCTTTAAAAGTTTCAACAAAAGCTATATTTGAAAAAAAATATTTAAAGGAACACTACAGTGTTAAGAATACAAACATGTAACAGAAAGGGGTCTTCAGAGACTCCATCATAGCCCTCCTGGGCCTGACGACCAACTCAGCGACCAACACAATCAATCTCCAAACATAGAGGGGTATGGAGGGGGAGGATACCAGCCCGCTGAGTCACAAACTTGTGGACACTCTCAGGGGGACGCTCTCAGGGGGTGGCGGGCCGGGGCCGGGCGTAAAGCCAACAGGAGAGCCCCGGGCAGAGGGCTCCCAAGGGAGGCCCCCAGGGGAATAGATGTCCCAGATGGAAGGACGGGAGAGCGATAACAACATCCTTGACAGGTGACATACTTACTAGCTGGGCTTGATGGGGAGGCTCACGCATAGCATAGTTCCGCATTGAATAAACAACACAGCTGGATTGGAACACGGTTACTGTTATTGTTTATGTTTTTGGGTTTTTTAGACGTGTACCTGCCTTATATAAGTTTTCGTGATGCTTACATAGTTCAGGCCTTGGTACTATGTCATCATCAATATCATAAGTATAGAATAAATATTTCTTGAAATTTTATTAATCTTACTAATCCCTCCCACCCCTATCCTAATAAGTAATTCTTAGTGTAAGTTCTTGTCTGTTTACTCTATTTATCTGTTTTCAGAGAGAGAGAGAACCTGTTATATTCTGTATAGCTTCGATGTTTTCTTTTTCTTTTTCTCTGCCCGTTTTGGGGTTATATTTCCTTCCCTTCTTCTCTCCTCCTCTGGTCTAATACTTCCCTATACTGTGACTGAACATATGCTCTACCTCTGTTGGTTATTGTGATCTGAATTCTGAAGGAGGGAAATTATAAATTAAAAGAAACAAAGGAAGAAAAAAGAAAGATAAATCACTGCATAAAGCAAAAAAAGGCCTGATATGTTGTCCATTTTATTTATTCATGTGTCCCAGTATTCTATTTGTTTGTATCTGTCTCCTAAATTCACCAGAATACCTCTTTCCATTCTTGCTTGCCATGTAACTTGTTCTATCAGTTTGTTGGTACGTGGAATTATCCCTGTTTTCCAATAACATGCTAAGAGTAATTTAGCTGCCGTGATTATGTGTAATATTAACATAAATGTTATTTTTGTCAAATTTGGCCAGTTCATGTTTAGTAAGACCACTTCAGGCTTAAGAGGTAATTTTATTTCCGTTATTTGCAATATCATCTTAATTACTTCTTTCCAAAATGTGTTTATGGGTGTGCACTGCCAGCAGATGTGGATCAAATTACCTTCATTAAATTTGCATTTCAAGCACCTATCGGATAACTCTGGGAAGATTTTCTTTAAGCGTGTCGGTGTTAGGTACCATCTATTTGATAGTTTAAATTGGGTTTCTGTAAGATTTAAACAGTGCATATATTTATTTAGTTTGTTTAAAGAGCTTATCCATTATTATTCTTCTATATGTATTTGTAATTCTTTTTCCCATTTATTAATTAGTGCTATCGGTTTGTCATGTCTCTATCTATATACAAGTTTAGCACATTTTGCTAGTAAATTTTTATAATTCTTTAGTTCAAATAGATGAATAAGGTTTATGGTATTCTCCCCCTTGTTTTTAAAGAGGTGTTCTGCTAAGAAACTCTTAATTTGCAGATAATTGAATGTTTCACTGGGGGGAATGTTAAATTCCTCCATAATTTGGTTAAAGGGTTTGAGCTTGTGTTCCACTACTATGTTTTTAAATTACCTTATCCCTCCAGATGCCCAAATGTCTGTTTTTATATTTTCCAACATATCTGAAATACTTGAGAATGGTAGCGACTCTATTATTTTATTTCTAAGTGTGTTATTTGTAAACTTATCCCACTATATCATTAACTCTTTGAGTATCTGGGATTTAGTTTGTGCCTCTCTAATATATTTTTTATTTACCTCTAAAATCTAAAATAGTGATTTATACCATACTTCTTGAGTTGCCGCATTGCTTCATGTGAGCATTATATGAAAAAGACTGCTAGCCTGATAGCATTGCAGTATTTCTGGGCATCCCAAACCTCCATCCTGCCTTGATCTGGCCAACACTTTCATTTTAACTCTTGGTTTCCTGCCCCACCCCCCATATGAAATTAAAAAAAGAGGAGTGTAGTAAAGACAGACAGTTTTCATTCTCCACAAGTGCAGCCATTTTGGCAGAATATATGCTTTTAGTATGTTGATCCTGCCTGACCAAGAAAAGCCCATGCCTTTCCAGTCCCTTAAGTTTTTATTAGTTTGTTTAAACAGTGGTAGGAAATTGACTTCTATTAAATCTTCAAGTCTGAGGTTATAGTGATACCCAGATATTTTAACCTGTCTTTGTTGTCGGATTGCCCACTGTTTTGTACAAGAAATGTAATTGTCCTTTTGTTCATATTTTTAGCTATAAATGTTGATTTCTCTAGGCTCATTTTATATACTAAGACTTAGAATTGTTGTTTATGTCCTTCAATAGTTCTGGGACCGAGATGTTTGGTTCTTCTAATGTTAGTAATATATCATCTGCATAAATGTTTAGTTTAGTTTGTCCTAGGGAATTTGTGAATCCTTTGATTTTTTTTGTTTTGTCTTATTAACATCACTAGGGGTTCTAACACCATTACATACAGTAAAGTGGAAAGAGGGCACTCTTGTCTAGTTCCGTTTTTAATATTAAAGTTTTGTGATGTAAATCCTCAACCTGTTACTTTAGCTGATAACGAGCTGTAGAGAGCAGGCACGGCTTGTGAAAATGATCCAGTAATTCAGAACTGTTTTAGGGTGGCGAACATGAAACCCCATCCAACCCTGTCAAACACTTGCTCTGCATCTATTGACAGAAACATTAGAGGAGTTCCATTGTTCTCTGTTTCTTATAATATGTTTATTATTTTTCTGAAATTGTTAATTGGGGACCTCCCTGGAATCATTATTGATTAATTGTGGTATTACTATTTTTAATCTGTCAGCAAGAATGGAAGGTAGTATTTTAATATCTGTGTTGATTAGTGAAATAAGTCTGTAATCGTCAATATGTTCTAGGTCTTTAACTGCTTTTGGGATGGGAACAATGTTTGCTCTCAACAGCTCTCCAGGAAAATGTCCTGTTTCCATTATATAGTTAAATACATTAGTAAGTTCCCCTTGTAATTGATCTTTCATTAGTGTGTAGAATTTATTTGTGAAGCCATCTGGGCATGGAGCAGTCTTTATTTTTAGTTTATCTATAGATTTACTAACCTCTACTTCTGTTATGGGCTGGTTTATCAGCCTTAATTGGTCAGGTAGGATTTTTGGCATGGACAGATTTTCAAGAAAATTCTCAATCTCTTTTTCCTTACTGAATATTTCTTCTGGTAAACTGAATAGATACTGGCAAAATATTTAAAACGCTCCACCTATTTTTTCTGTGACCATTAGGTAGGTTTCTTTATCTTTTATTTTATAAATTACTTTTTGATGTTTATCTTTTTTCAATTTATTGGACATAATTGTTTCTGGTTTATTACCTTTTTAGCTTGTAATGCTTCTAATTGTTTGGTTGCTTTGTTTATTAATGGAATATTAATCTGTTTTTCTATTTCTGCAATCTTACTTACTGTTTATGTGGAGGGTGTTGTTTTATTTTGCCTTTTGTATTCACTTAAGATTATATATAGTTTAAAGAGAGGCGGTAGTCCTTTTTTATTTTCGATAGCTGCCATTTTTTTTCAAATGGCCTCTAACTAAATTTTTATAAGCGAACCACACCATGATGTCCGGATTTGTTATCTTTTTAATTTCTTCCACATTATTTTTTTTTGTGTAATATAAAATCTTTTATGCTCCATTCTTTATGAAAAGTATCGAAATTATCTTTGTATTCCAACATAATGGGGCTATGGCCTGACCATGCTATATCTTGTATCTATATTTTTCATGAGATACAGCATGGTCACGTTTCCCAAAACACAATCTATTCTGGAGTATGAGTTAAATGTTCTTGAAAAACGTGTAATCTAAGGGTGGAATGTTCTCTTTATATCTCTTAGATTATGATTGTTCAGAAAGTTTTGCAATCTATTCTCACCTGTTTTCCTATATTTTCTATCATTCTGGCTCTTTCTGTCTTTTAGCTTTGATCTGCTCCATTTTTTAAAACACTTTTGTTATAAATTTTATAGTAGCTTTATTTGGTGCGTAGATATTGGCTAATGTGAATAGCTTGTTATTTATTTCACATAATAAAATAATATATCGGCCTTCTGGATCTGATTCTTGATGTTTAATGATTAAGGAAACATTTTTTGCAAAGACAAATGTCACACCTCTTTTTTTTTCCTCTCTAAAGCTGCACTTATGATAGTGGGATACCTTGATACATTTATTGTATTCTCCTTGGATCTTGTGCAATGGGTTTCTTGCAGGGCACAAATTTGCACCCGATTTTTTATCAAAAAAATCTACAATTATAGACCTTGTTACCATATATATGTGAAAAACAAAGAACCCTTCTTTTTTGGTATTTACACAAAAATAAGACGGATTGTTCCAAAACAATGAGAAACCCCGCCATACCGTATCTTGAGTAATAAAATTCATTACTTATATATAGAGCCCACGTATCCTGTGGGAAAGGCGTGCTGAGGGTAATCGATCTGAGATGAGCCTACCTATAGGCATTACTAGTAGAATGAGAGAGGAGGAGAGAAAAAAAGACAATCCCTGGTATAACAAATGATAAAGGATACCTTATTAATATAATCCCTTAACACATTCATCATATTATTGCGTAATTTATTATACAAGTGTTATTGTCTCACTATTTCCTACGTTTTAATTGTGCAAAACTTGTGTTATTATTAAACCTATCACTCTCTCCCACGTTTTAATTGTGCAAAACTTGTGTTATTATTAAAATTATCACTCTTTCCCTTACCCTTAACTTTCTTTCCTCCCTATCTAGATACATGTTTTTCTATGTTTTTTAGAACGTCCTTTAATATAACTTTTTCTGTATCTGTTAATTTCCTTCTTTTTATTGTGATCCTAATAAGGATAATTTTCCTTCAGTTTGTGCATTATCTTGTTAAGTGCCTGCTTGATCAGATTTTAATATAATCTACAATTCTTTATTTTTTGTTTCTTTATTTCTCCTAAGTTCCTAAAATTACTATTGTTTATATTACCCCGTTAAACCCCTTGTCCCCAATTGCAGTTAAAAAAAAAGAAAGAAAAAGAAAGAAAGAAAATAAATAAATTGTCTTTCCTAATTATTTGTTGTCTTTCTCTCTCTTTTTTCGTTCCCCCTCACTCTCCTTCTTCCACTTCTCTGTTTCTTTATTTGGGGCATCAATATTTGTTGATTGCTAGATAAGGCTGTTTCTGATTTTATTTTTATTTAACCAGCTTTTCAGGTCTTCTGCATCATTAATGTAAATGAGTTTCTCTTCGTGTGATTTAATGATTTTCGTAGGAAACCCCCGATAATTAATATTGTTCTGTCTCAGAATTAGTGTGCCTTCAGAAAAGGTCTTTCTTTTTTGTTTGGTTGGCCATGACAAATCCTGTAATATTTTTAATGTTTCATATTTTACTGGGCATTCTTTACTTCTTATGACTTTCAGAATTTGCTTCTTGATTTTAGAGGAGGCACAACCCTCTAGGTTTGTTCACCCTATGGCATCTTTCCATTATGGGTATTCTGGGGTCTCATTCCACCTTCAGGTGTTTATAAAATTCCTCTGTGTATGGTTCCAGATTTTTTAGATTTATTTGTTCTGATACTCCTCTAATTCTTAAATTATTCTGTAAGGACCGGTCTTCTAGGTCTATCAATTTGTCCTCCATGTCAGCCATCTTTTTCACCAGTGCCAAGCAGGGCCGGACTGGGGAAAAAATTAGGCCCGTGCATTTTTCAATCAGAGCGGCCCCCTAAGAAGGGGGTGGGGCCAGAGAGTGTGTGTTTTGTCATCACTAATGACAACACACCCCCTCTCAAAATGAGCATGTTGGTTCAATGCCCAGAGCCCTGCTGAAGAGCTCTGGCATTAGAAAAAGGCCCTGAATTTGTTCTGCGCAGTGCAAGCAAATTTAATAACATGCTTGCGCTGTGTTTGCTTTTAAATTGTCTCTGGTGTCTCCACAAGTGGGATACCAGAGGACAAAAGGGCCAGGAAAGTGCATGGTGCATATGTTTGTAGCCTGCTTGTGGGATTGCGTGTGTGTAGAGTGTGGTGTGGTATTGTATAAATAGGTCAATTTAATTTGTGTTTGTGGTGTTATATGTGTGTCTAGGGGCTGTAGAGAGTGTGTGTATAGGGGGCATAGTGTTATAGGGGATGCAGCGAGTGTGTGCATACGGGCTGAAGTGTGTGTGTATAGGTGACGTAGTGTGTGTAGGGGTTGCAGAGAGGGTGTGTTTAGAGAATGTTGTGTTTGCTGACAAGGAATGTAGTGTGTGTGTGTAGGAGATCTACTGTGTAAATGACCCAGTGTGTGTGTGTGTGTGTAGAGGATTAAGAGTGCATATAGGGTAAGGGATCTAGTGTGTATCTGGAGCGTAATGTGTGTAGTGGTGCAGTGTGAGGGGTGCTGTAGTGTGTGTGTGTGTGTGTATGTATATATATATATTGGACTTATTGTATGTGTGAGGGGCGCAGTGTGTGTATGTAAGAGGGGTGCTGTGTGTGAGGGTGTTTTTATCTGCTGTCACATTCTAGGTTTCTAATTTTCTTTGTCTGTTAACTCACTGAGGGTTATTTTATATATATATGTGTGTGTGCTGTATATGTGTGGGAGTGTGCTGTGTGTGTCTGGGTGCTGTGTGTGTCTGGGGTGCTGTGTCTGGGTGCGCTGTGTGTGTCTGGGTGCGCTGTGTGTGTCTGGGTGCAGTGTGTGTGTCTGGGTGCAGTGTGTGTGTCTGGGTGCAGTGTGTGTCTGGGTGCAGTGTGTGTGTCTGGGGGCGCTGTGTGTGTCTGGGGGTGCAGTGTGTGTCTGTGGGTGCAGTGTGTGTCTGTGGGTGCAGTTTGTGTCTGTGGGTGCAGTGTGTGTCTGGGTGCAGTGTGTGTCTGGGTGCGCTGTGTGTGTCTGGGTGCGCTGTGTGTGCTGTGTGTGTCTGGGAGGGTGCTGTGTGTGTCTGGGGGCTGTGTCTGGGGGTGCTGTGTGTGTCTGAGGGGATGCTGCTGTGTCTGGGGGCTGTGTCTGGGGTTACTGTGTGTGTCTGGGGGTGCTGTGTCTGGGGGCTGTGTCTGGGGGATGCTGTGTCTGGGGGCTGTGTCTGGGAGTGCTGTGTGTGGGGTGCTGTGTCTGGGGGATGCTGGGGGTGCTGTGTGTGTCTGGGGGGTGCTGTGTCTGGGGGCTGTGTCTGGGGGTGCTGTGTGTGTCTGGGGGATGTTGTGTCTGGGGGCTGTGTCTGGG
>OW240915.1:41708505-41741005 GCA_933207985.1 Pelobates cultripes
TGTGTCTGGGGGTGCTGTGTGTGTCTGGGGGATGCTGTGTCTGGGGGTGCTGTGTGTGTCTGGGGGGGCTGTGTATGGGGGGTGCTGTGTGTGTGAGTGAATGTATTTTTTATGTAAATTTAAATATTTTTTTTTTACTATTAAAAATAAAAAAAATTATTCCCCCCCCCCCTCCCTTCTTACCTTTATCCTGGGAGGGGGAGGAGGAGATCCGTTATGCCTGGGGAGGTGGGAGCCATGCTGCCTTCCCTGGTGGTCCAGTGGTGAGAGTGAACTCTAACCTGGAGGTTAGAGTTCACTCTCGCGAGATCTGAGCGTTGCCACAGCAACGCTCAGAATCCCGCGAGAGGACCAGCGGAGCTGCTTGTAAGAGCTCCGCTGGGTCCTCTCTCCTCCCTCACCCAGCCGGCGGCCGCATCTCCCTGTCTGTGGGCCGGTGAGGGAGATCTTTGATCTCCCCACCGGCCCATGGAGGCACACAGCGGGGCCGGCGCTCGGGTAGATCCTGTGATCTCCCTGCCGGCCTCGGCCCCACGGCCATCGCGGCCCACCGGGCATTTGCCCGGTATGCCCGATGGCCAGTCCGGGCCTGGTGCCAAGTGTTCTTCTTTGTGGACGTTTTCCTTGTGTTCCAGCCCATATAGTTTTTCTTCTATTCCTAGAGAGCAAAAAAATGGGTCGCAAGAGTATTCTGAGAATGGACAGCAGCTAAAATAGCTTGCCCTTCAGTGGGTCCCCGCTCAGAACTCAAGCTGGTTTTAGCTCATCTTGTGCCATTACAGAGAGAACATATCCGAAGCATATCAGACTGGTCCCACCCATACGGGCAGTCCAGATCCAAAATGCCAGCAAGTTCTCTCTGCATGAGAGATACAGCAACCCCAGACGATCGTTTCAGCCTTGTTAGGCATCATCAGTGAGGCATAGCTGATATCTCTCTAGGCACCGTGAGCAAGGGGTCCACGTCTGGATTACCCTTTAAACTAATGGAGAGCAAAAAATGGGTCGCAAGAGTATTCTAAGAACGGACAGCACCTAAAATAGCCTGCCCTTCGGTGGGTCCCCGCTCAGAACTCAAGCTGGTTTTAGCTCATCTTGTGCCATTACAGAGAGAACATATTTGAAGCATATCAGACTGGTTCCACCCATACGGGCAGTCCAGATCCGAAATGCCACAAGATGGCACAAGATGAGCTAAAACCAGCTTGAGTTCTGAGCGGGGACCCACCGAAGGGCAGGCGATTTTAGCTGCTGTTCGTTCTCAGAATACTCTTGCGACCCATTTTTTGCTCTCCATTAGTTTAAAGGGTAATCCAGACGTGGACCCCTTGCTCATGGTGCCTAGAGAGATCCCTCAGAATTGAGTAAAATGGTAGTATTCTTCGCCAGCATTGTGGGTGTAAGAGCATTATAGGGGATGTAGTCCACAACATCTGGAGTGCCGAAGGTTGCCTAACCCTGGTCTAGTCAGTCAGTGTTTTTTATGGTGAACCTAATAGAAATGTAATCCTCGGTATGCTTAACAATATATAAATTGGTGCTTTTCTTATTATATATCATAACTACCAGTACTAACACTACAGATTTTCCTTAACTATAGTGGTTCTGGTGCCTAGCATGCCCCTTTAATAGTAAATACAAGGTGTTACCATGTGCGTCCACAGGGAGGCGCGGTGAGTTGCTCCATAATACACTGTATGGAGAAGCTCTGATGAAATCATGTATGTGCATGCACGCCCATTTGTTCAAACAGAAGTATAAAAGACTGGTTAGCTAAACTTGCTACAGGCTAAAATACAACACTTACATTGTAATACTCACCAAGCAGGAACTAAAGTGCCATGAGCACAGACAATTGTCAAAAAAAGGCATTGCTTCTCATCTTTTATAAAGCTTGCACAACGTTTGAGAGAGTTTTTAAGTGTGGGAATTGAAAACCATCCAATTAAACTGGCATGCCAAATGATGGCAGTCTTTGATAAGGATCTCTGCTCCTGTCTACAATGTATAATGCTAATCTATCTGTTCTTCTTAATCATAGCACCATTTCAGCAGATACGCTATTTCTGGTTAGAAGACCAAGATCGACCTCTGACCACGAGTAGTGTCTGGTTTACAAGAAGAAATTTTCGGAAGGCAAATATCATAACTAAGCTGAATCCAGTTAACCACCATATGTATGGATTCCACTGAAAGTAAACGAGTGGGTTAGCACCTGACTTATACAGGCTTATTCACTAAACTGAGAATTGATGGGAATTCAAAGTGAATTTCAAATTTAAAGCCAAAATAGTCGAACTCAAAGCATAGTTTACTTGGAGAATTTTTTTAAGTTTGGCTCTTTTGGACTTAAATTTGAAAAAAACTAAAAATTGCCAACAATTCTTCCTTTCATGAATAACCATGTTAGTTACTTTAAGCGCTGTTCCAGTAATATCCGAGACAAAGTAGCACTTTCAAACAGGATCATTCTGACACCTAGCTCACCCTTTATATCAGTGACCCTTGTCCTATCATTACTCATGAACATCAAGGCCTGTAGGCCTGTGCCATGGGCCTAGCACGTTTGATAACTCTGGTATAAAGTCCTTCTTTTTACCTATATTGTCTCATCTTACAGGAAATGATGAATCATAAATCCATAAGCAGGTCACATTGCACCCTCACCTCCCTCTTTTCTCTGACAGCCCTGGAAACATCAGATTCAATGAAAGGACTATTTGTGCGTCTCGATTAATTAACAAGATTATTCAAAGGGAATTTCAAAATTAAGGTCAAAGTAGCCAAAATTAAATAATTGAATTTCTGAATTTTTTTCCGTTTTGACCATAAATTTGAAATTCACTTAGGTAAATAACCCTGTTAGTGTCCCTGCATAGCTATTTTACCATCAGGAACTACACTTGTGCACAGGACTTTCTGGATTTGACAAATAATTTTTCCCAAAATTGAAGTTTTGTTTGTGATGTCTGACTCTTGTTCACATGATGGTTTAGTTCAGCTGGAAGTCTTTCATTAAAAAAAAAAAAAAACTTTTATAAAAAAAATTGGTCAAACCAAAAAGGGCACAAAAATGGGTTAATCAGTGTACTAAAAAATATATACATAATATAAATATTTCCCAGCCATTTGGATATATTTATTAAAATGATATCATATACGAATACATAACTATAGATTTTTATTTGACTGCTCTATTTTTGTAAAAAAAAAAATTCCTTCTGTTGCTCACTTGTCAACATGTATTCCCATCAATCTCCTCTTTTTTTTTTTCTGTTTTGGTGACACTGGTGGAACCCCTAATCTCGAAACATCAGAACATATTCGGGCATCGTAATGTTATTTGCTTGGTATTATGTCTGCCTTGCGCTTTACAGAAATAGAATTCAACTGAACCAATTACGAAGGGTGGCCATGATGACACATGTTTGATTAGAAATGATATGCAAAATGAGCAATTTCTCATTTTACAGTTTTAATTCATGAATCACACACTGAGTTTTCTCACTTTTATTTGCACTATTTTATACTTGCATACAAGTAGAATTTTACAGGAATTGTTTAGTGTTTAAACAAGCATTGAACTTAAAAAAAAAAAAAAAAATTTTAAGTTTTTAACAAGAGCAAAGGTTACCAATAATTCACTCTAGGACAAAGAGTGATGTTTGCACTTCAGTGTAAAAAATAAAGTCTTTCTGTTTACAATCTTGCTGCTTCCGAACGGACCCTAACTAGATTCTTTGTACCAATTTAAAGTGTCACGGTATACACAAGCTTTGTTGGATTAAACATACATTGAATTTCATATAGCAAAATATAGTAGCACACAGGTCTGGAACAAAGCACAAGAGGGGCTTCCATAGTGCGATATATATAATTTCAAAAGTAGTATTAAAAAAACGCAAATAAAACATTCACAAGATGGGTGCCAACATATAGGCACTTGTTGAAACAGCAAACTTGTAGTTAGTAAGATCATTTATTCTTAAATGCCATTGCTGTCAATGGACTTGTAAATATTGTCCCATTTTGGTGCCACTTCCAGCCTGGAGCACTAGCTGGTTTCTGCACTAAAGGATAAATGATCCGATCTTTGTGAAAACAGTAACTCCAAGGTGATATTCAGTCCCTACGCGTTTCATAGCTGTGCATGTCATTGATCAGGAAGAGTGATGAAGTAGGTACACAATCTGGCTAGTGTGCTCAACATTGGCGGCAGTGGAATTTAAGTATTACGATCTTACTAACTACAAGTGTGCTGTTACCATAAGTGTCTGTATTTTGGCACCAACTTGGGAGTATGTTTTATTTGCAATTTTAAATTCTACATTTGAATTAATAAATATTGCACAACGGAAGTACCTCTTGCTGTTCTTTGTTCCTGACCCATGTGCTACTATATTCTGATTGGTTTCCCAGAGGAAAAGACTGACTCAGCCCTAGCACGTATAGATAAACCTTAAAGAGCATGTTATTTACGTATTTATTAAATCAGTTAGTCATTGTAAGGCTTTGTCACTGTGGCATCTTCAATCATTTGCATTTTGATTTGCATTTTATTTTGTTTTTGCGTCTCCAAGAGAAGATGAAAAAATATTTAGATGCTGCAGTTTTTTTGTGCACATGGATTTCAACAGGGTTTTATTCAAACTGGTAGAGAGGAAAATAATTTTATAAAGATGTATTATCAGCTGAAATGGAATTTACCCCAACAGCTAAAGACTCAATGCTAGCATTCCTCTAGCGTTAGGAATACAAAAATGTTATACTATCAAGGCAGATTATCACAGCAACTAGTAATTAAATAAGTAATAAAAGAAACAGTTTACCTCGCCTTAATACCGGTCTCGCCATGGCCACCACTTCTCCTCTGGCTGAGATCATCATTACTAATGATCTCAGCCAATCCAATGCCTCTCCATTGACTCAACGCATCTCTATGGGGAACGATCGGCGATTCCACGCAGTGTGTAGGGACGCCGAACATCGGTCCTGCGTTCTTTGCTCAGGATATCATATAGGTAAGGTAATGTTGCATAGACAAAAGTTCTCTTTAAGATATTCTTGTTTATAAAATTATCTTGATACATGGTTATCAAGGCGTTTTTGATTTCTGCAATAAGGCAATTCCTCTATACGTGAATAAATGTTTATTTTTTTTAATACTAACATCCAGGTGGATTAACTAAAATCTATTTTAAGATTAAAGCTAGTTATGGCTAGGGAATTGTATGCTGTAGTGTGTCTTCATAAGATAAAATATTATTTGCTTTTACTAAGCTGTATAAATGATTATGTATGCTTTTTTTGCTAAAACTATTTATTCTTGCATTGAATGTAAATGTATTTTATCTTTATTTCTGTTTTGTTTACTTGGTCTTCTATCCAATATTTATTTTATTTCACCTCATCAAAGATGCGGTCTTATATTTCTTTCCGTGCTTGATCCAAATAGTAATGAAGCATTATACTTTGAATGTTTTTAAAAAAATGCGTTTATTTAACATAACTTAATTAAATTAAAGTCATGCAGCCGTATTCTAGATTTCCCTTAGTCATACTAAGTATGTAAACCTAGCTAATTTAGTCTTAAAGCTCAAACATGGGGCAATGCCTTGATGTTGTAGGGACTGATGTGTCCTTATGTCTGAAACATTAAATAGATGCTTATCAGTTTGACAAAAATGGAGGAACTTCATTTACAACCTCCTAGCACCATAACCACTTCAGCTCCTTATTGTGGTTTTGATGCGAGGAGGCTGGGGATGAAGTTCCTCCATTTTGTTAAACCAGCAGATACAGCTGTAGTGCTTTCAGACTAATCACCTTTGACCCAATGTTAGTGTTCATGTAGAACCACTGTCTGTAGAGTGACTGAATGTAAGTGAGCATCTGTGTTGCAAATGTGTGAGCCTTAATTAATTTTTGTTCTTCTTGGTCTGCCCAGAACTTTTATATCCCTCTCTGGTTCCCACCATCCTCTCTTCCTCCACACTTTTCTTCCTCATCACTCCCATGTGTGTCTCCCTCCACCATCTCTTCTCTTTAACCAATCTTCTCACACTTCTCTATTTCACCTCAATACACACGTATATCCCCCTTTCAATATATGTCTTTCTCTAATTTATGCTTCTTACCTATAACCACCTTTGCCACTTTGCTAATTTCCTCCCACTTTGTTTTTTTGCAAAATTATTAACGTCCATCCTACACTCCCCAAGTATCTTCCCATACCCTTATAGTGAAACATTTAAAGCCCATTTGAGTAGAATAGTGAATAGTGGCAGAGGTCTAATCATATAGCGTAGTCCCAATGCTGGTAAAGAGGACAAACGGATATGTTGTGCCATGTCCCTGCCCTTGCACTCACACACAACTGATGTTTCACATCTGGACTCAATGGAAAGATGAGACAGAAAATAATATTGAGGGAGATGCATGAAATAAGGGGAGGGATACAGAATTGCAATGGATGGGGGAAATGGAATGAAAAAGACATAAAAAAAATTAGGGCCATGGGAAGTAGTGAGGGTGTGTGATAGGATTAAAAGATGATTATCATGTAAAATGTCAAACACATTGTGTCAGGATTCTAAAGCATTAATACTTCTGCACCATCTGTATCTCAGATCTGACTTTAAATAAATACAAAGAGATGCTTTTTTGATGATATTTGTGTGATGACTCTCCAGTTTGATTTGTATAATTTAAATATGCAAATTAGGAAATTGCAAAAAACGAACTAGTTTGTTTATCTCTGCTTTTCTATACATTAGATAGTTGTGATTGTATTATCTATTTTCATGCATGATTATGTTGTTCTTAAAGTTATCTATGTATATTTACATGGTTTTCACCACATGCTTAACCCCATAACGTCGTCCCGCATTAAATGGGCTTTAAAGCAGTTGCGGCGGCGTAGAACGCCATAACAGCTTTGAGCCCTGGAGCTGCTGAGATACTTACCTTCCAATGCGCATATATATTAAATATATATATATATATATATATATATATATACACATATATATACACACCAGTGGCGGATCCAGGGGGGGGCAACGGGGCAATTGCCCCCCCCCCGAGAAATCCGCCGGTCTCCCTCTCCCCTGCCAGCAGCACATGCAGGTGCTAGCCCTGCAATGTGCCTGCGGACCGGAGGGGAGATCAGAGCTCTCCCTCCCTGGTCCGCAGGCACTGTGCCGGCAGGGGAGGGAGAGGGAGGAGAGAGGACCCAGGAGCACAGGCTGCAGCTCCTCCGGGTCCTCCTCTCGGGAGATTTGCAGCGTTGCTGCGGTTACCACGGCAACGCTCCAAATCTCGCGAGAGTGAACTCTAGCCGGGCTAGAGTTCACTGTCCCCACTGGGACTCGCAGGGAATCACCACTGGGACCACCAGGAATCGAAATATGTCCCCCTCCTCCCAGTAAAGGTAAGAAGAGAGGGGGGACATAGAATATATATTTATTTTAATTAAATAAATAAAAATATATATTATTTAAAAAAAAAGCCCCCCTACCCTTATCACACACTCTATACACATACACCCCCATACACACACATTGCCCCCCATACTGCCCCCCATCCACACACATTGCCCCCATCCAGCATACTGCCCCCATCCACACACATTGCCCCCATCCACACATACTGCCCCCATCCACACATACTGCCCCCATCCACACGCATTGCCCCCATACACACACACATTGCCCCCTACACACCCCCATACACACACATTGCCCCCCTATACACACACACTGCACACCCCATACTGCTCCATACACACACACACACTGCCCCCCATACACACACACACACTGCCCCCCATCACACACACACACTGCCCCCACATCCACACACACACTGCCCCCCAACCACACACACTTCCCCCATCCACACACACCTCTCCCCATACACACACACACACACTGCCCCCATACACACACACACTGCCCCCATACACACACACACTGCCCCCCATCCACACACACTGCCCCCATCCACACACACTGCCCCCATCCACACACATTGCCCCGATCCACACACATTGCCCCCATACTGCCCATACACACACACATTGCCCCCCATACACACACACACTGCCCCCATCCACACACACACTGCCCCCACATCCACACACACACTGCCCCCATCCACACACACTTCCCCCATCCACACACACACTGCCCCCATCCACACACACTGCCCCCCATCCACACACATTGCCCCCATCCACACACATTGCCCCCATACTGCCCATATACACACACACATTGCCCCCCATACACACACACTGCCCCCCATACACACACATTGCCCACACTCACACATACACTGGAACTGTTACACACACATACACTGCATCCCTGACATACACTGCCGCCCTCACTCACATACTACAACCTTCACACACACACACTGCTCACACACTGTCCCCCTCTCTCACACACACACACACACACACACATACTGCACCCCTTACACATTGCACCACTCACACACACCACTGCTCATATGCCCTACTACAGCCCTATTTCCCAGCAGACCTCAGGTAAGTTGTCAAACTGTTCTTAAACGGTTTGACTACTTACTCTGGGAGGGGGTCCCGGCACTGTTGACACCATAACCACTACACTGAGCTGTAGTGGTTATTGTGTCTGGATTATTTCTTTAAATAATCTACAAGTGCCCCTCCCGAGATCAGGCTCTTGATCCGCCACTGATACACACACACTCACTCACTCACTCACACTCTCTCTCTAAAACCAGCTTTCAGACCCATACCTCTGGTGGTAAGTCCTGGGAATTAGTAGGCCCAGTAAGGATGTACGTCACATTATAGAAGAAGAAAGGAAGTGGAAATTAGGAAAGGTTGCAAGGGAGATAAGAGTTAGGTGTGGGGGCATGAATGAAACAAGACTGGAGAAAAGAAAATATAAAAAATTGAGATGGGTGAATGAAATAGTCGTGAATTTTACATAGGTGTATTTGCAGTTCTTTCATCTTTGGATTATGTTATCTATTGGGCAGAGGCTTAACAACAAACCACCCGATCCTGGTGCTAAAATTGCCCTGGGCCCCCCTCATGTGTCTCTCTCCCACCACCAACCTCCCCCTCCCCCCAGACCCCATGTATTTCATTCTCTCGCCCCCGGCCACTCCACGTATCTCATTCCCTCCTCCAGCCCCTTCATGTGTCTCATTTCCTCCTCTCCAGCCCCTCCATGTGTCCTCAGTGAGCACTTCATGTCAGACCGCTCGGCCATTCTACACATAGACAGGAGAGGAGCAGCACAGCTCTCCCCTCCTGCCAGACACCAGGGAACAGCAGGTCGGTGCACTGGTCCAAAAGGTATGCCAGCGGCCCACAGTGACAGGCCCTGTCAAAGCAGTGACCCCTACGACCACGGTAGGTATGCCACTGCTATTGGGATTGAATAAATGGAAACACAAAAGGTAGAATATATGTAAATGGGGCAGCACACCTAAAATGGTAGGGCTCCCTCTAAGGCCCACAAGTAAGTAAAACTATTAAAAAGAGGAGGTAAGGTTGCGCCAAAACAGAATAGAAAAAGTATAGTTACAAATATATAAAAAATCCAATATATAAAAAAATCCAAAATATAAAAAAAAAAAGAAGTGTCACGATTGGTAGGGAACCTAACACACAGACAGAACACAACAGACAGAATTGCAATAACGGTCCTTAGAATGGCCAGGCTATGCACAAGAATTGTCAAAATACAAGTCAAGGTCAAAGGGAAATGGAGAGACGGAACACGAGGAGACAAGCCGAGGTAAGGGAGCAGAGAAGACAGAGTAAACGTTAGACAAGCCAAAGTTCGGTAACCAATTAATCAGAGAGAGTATAACACACTATTTGCCTAAACCAAGACCACAACAGGGCACTGAGGCAAGGGGGAGGCTAGCTTATATACACACTGGGTGTGTCTGATTGGCTAACCTCCAATTAGTGTTAACCACAACATGTGGGAGGTGTTTCTTCCCTCTGTTGTGGTCTCTGAGGTCATCAGAGACCACAACAAGCTTTTCATATGTGCCGGGTCACATGACCGGGTCTGGCACACATATAAGAATTCTGCTCTGGAGCCTGCAGCGTCATTAACACTGTTAGTTTGGAGCACGGTGGGGGGGGACAGCGCACATCGCAGACAGGAACCAGATGGCGCCGCTCTCGGTGACGGGGCAAGCAAGGCAGCCGCTGATGGTGCGGAGGCAGGGGACCTGACAAGAAGAAGTCCAATAAAAGTCCCAATAAAACTTGCCAGAAGATATAGCCACAAATATGTCCGGAATAATACTTCTAACGCAGTGTCAGATCAGGGAATTCATCCGTGTTTAAAAACAAAAGGAAAAACTAATGGTGCAATATATAGATAGATAATATCAGTGTAAAAAGTCTAATATAATCCTACTCACGTTTTTAAGAGCTTATAACCAGCTCTAGTATGAATAGCGTGCAGAGGTACAATCCCCACTTAGGGATACCTGATGAAATGTTGTTAGGCAGATGTTTCGTCAATATGAAGATAATGAAAGAAATTTAAAAGAGACAACAATAGTGCTCACTGTGTAAAAAAAATGCCAGGAGAATGAAATTATAAATAGTTACATTTAGTAGAGCAGACAAACTGCTAACTGTATAGGGCGTAAGTGGTATAATCCCCACATTGGATTCTTTAGGAGTAATCCTCACTGGAACACAAAATGGATGCTAAGCAGAAAATAAAAGAACACATAAAAAAGTAAAATGGCACACTCACAAATGGAAGAAGCCAAAATACCTTTATTAAAACAATATAAAATATCCACAGCAGTCTAAAATATCCACAACACATTTCACCAACAAGGCTTAATCAAGTGGAGATAAAAAAAAATTTTTTTAAAGTTTATCTCCACTTGATAAAGACTTGTTGGTGAAATGTGTTGTGGATATTTTATACTGCTGTGGATATTTTATTTATAATTGAGTACTAATAAGTCTTAACACATGGAGAACCTGCGATTTGTTCATCTTTGGATTATTTGATTCCCACTGGCCTGTGAAGCAGTATAGTGCCATTTTTTTTACTACTCCAATGGAATTAGCACTCCAGTGGCATTCACCTTGCATGGGTAAGTCAGGGAGATACTTTGGTCTCAGTTCCTGGTCATAATAGCCCACCTGCCCAGGTGTATTTGAGTGATCTACCTAATGACCACTCCAAGCCTGTTCAACTTTGTATTCTTCTTTCCACTGCACTACTACAAATCTGGCAGTGAATATTTGGTGTTAATTCTTTGGCTCTGTACCTGATTCCAAATAAATATTTTTCAATGAAGCTTAGTTCTATGTAATATCAAATATAAAGCAAGTTCTTTGAACAGAAAAATATAATCAAACAATGTATAAAGCTTTTCAAGAAAGGTGAGCAGTCTGTAGGTGTGAAAATGTATGTGAGGGTTGGTGATTACATGTTTGTGTGAAGACACGCTTTGGTCAATAGAATAACACAAAAATCAGGTTTGGTTGCCTAGAACTGCATAGAAAGAATTCTTTACAAAGGTGTAGTGGAAAATCAGAATCAAGTCACAAGTGTATTGTTGAGTCTCACAAAGAATGGAATGCGTGCGCATTCATTCATAGACATTGGCTAAATCTGAATGGAATGGCCATTGTCTAGTAAGTAGAAATTAGATGCAATTCATGCGGTGACTGTTAAAATCAAACAGAGTCTGTTTACAAACGGTTAAGGTTCATTGTCTATCAACTGTTAGTGGATCAATTCTCCAAAGTTACTGTTACTAAGAACTGTTACTAAGGAATTAAATTCTGAGATTACAGAGACAGCGTCGTACCATTACTACTGCAATAAGCTGTACTTAGGACTTAAGTGTAGGCGTTCAACTGTCAAGAAATACCCTTTAATCCCCTATGACCTGGATAAAGGAAACCTGACCCTATCACAGTTTAAGTGATAATTTAATCGAAGCCTAGAATCAGTAACTGACAATATAACTGTACCAGTATTGTTCACTGGTAAGAGTATGTCATAAAAAATCTCAAATGGAAGCATATTACATATAGAACTGGGTGTGAAACAAACGTTTCTTTGTTATCTTCACTCTAATGACTAAACAGTTTACCTTTTGGACTCGTATTGACCATCCCTATTTTTTACAATAAGCTAGAAAACGTTTATTCTAGAGGGAAGCCCTTTTTTTTATCAAGACTAAGCATATTCTTTTGTACTTAAAGGACAACAGTCACCTCAAAACTATTTTTAATGTAATATTCCTTTCCTTGAGTTTTGAAAGTTAATAGTTGATTGTTTTTTAACCCCTTAAGACCGGAGGGCGTACTATTACGCCCTATTCTAAGCGGCTCTAAACACCGCCGGGCGTAATAGTACGTCCTCCGGTCTTTCGGTACATTACCCGGTCGCCGGCGATCGCGGTTCGGGGGACTCCCAGGGAGCCCCCCGCGGCACCTCTGTCCTCCTGGAAGCCCCCCGGCCATGTGAGAGTGGGGTCCTTGCGAGGACCCCACAATCACATGGCCGGGGGTAGCTGGCTGCAGCACTGCCAGCAGGGGGGCTGCCTGTAATGACAGGTGGTCCCCCTGCTGGCTGAAAATAAAAATTAATAAAATAAATAGTGTAAAAAAGAAAATAATATATACTTAGATCATATATATTACATATATATGATCTAAGTATATATATATATATATACACATATACATACACACACGTACACCGTCTAGGTGTATTTTACTATTAATATATATATAATTATATATATATATATATATTAATATCAAATTACACGTAGACTGATACTGATTAAATATATATATAATTATTGTTATATATATATTTATATATAATATGAAAAAAAAAAATGTAAATACGTTAAAAAATAAAATTAAAAAAAATAATTAAAAATAAATAATTAAAAATATATAGATGTGTGTTATTTCGTTCTAACTGTATTGTGAAATTAATATATATATATATATATATATATATATATATATATATCAAAATGCACGAGAACAAAATAATATATATATCTATATATATAAATATATACGTATATATCACTATATATATATAAAAAATATTTTAAAAAATTATATAGATATATACATATATATACACATATATTCACATACGTATATATATATATACATATATTAATTCTACATATATATTTATGTAATATTTTTACATAATTAGGTATCTTAATTAATTACAATTAGCGGGACCTGCCTGACAACCCATGCCGAAAGTAAAGGGAATTTAATTTGCTAGCACTATATTTAACCCTATAATTTTCCGAGACACCATAAAACCTGTACATGGGGGGTACTGTTCTACTCGGGAGACTTCGCTGAACACAAATATTAGTGTTTCAAAACAGTAAAATGTATTACAACTATGATATCGCCAGTAACAGGGACGTTTTTTGCATTTTTCACACACAAACAGCATTACACGGACAATATTATTGCTGTGATACTTTTTACTGTTTTGAAACACAAATATTTGTGTTCAGTGAAGTCTCCCGAGTACAACGGTACCCCTCATGTACAGGTTTTATGGTGTTTTCAAAAGTTACAGCGTCAAATATAAGGCTTGCGTTTCATTTTTTTCCCATTAAAATTCGCCAGATTGGTTACGTTGCCTTTGAGACCCTATGGTAGCCCAAGAATGAAAATTACCCCTATGATGGCATACCTTTTGCAATAGTAGACAACCTAAGGTATTGCAAACAGGGTATGTCCAGTCTTTTTTAGTAGCCACTTAGTCACAAACACTGGCCAAAATTGGCATTTTTTGCATTTTTCACACAAACAGATACGAACGCTAACTTTGGCCAGTGTTTGTGACCAAATGGCTACTAAAAAAGACTTGACATACCCCATTTGCAATACCTTGGGTTGTCTACTATTGCAAATGGTATGCCATTATGGGTGTAAATTTCATTCCTGGGCTACTATACAGTCTCAAAGGCAACGTAACCAATCTGGCTAATTTCAATTTCAAATGTAACGTGCTATATTTGACCCTGTAACTTCCCAAAACGCCATAAAACCTGTACATAGGGGGTACTGTCTTACACGTGAGACTTTGCTGAATACAAATATGTGTATTTTATTGCAGTAAAAGCAAACAGTATTATGACATTGACCGTTAAAATGTCATGTAGAACTAAATAAATAAAAAAAAAATCGTATTTTCTCCCATTTTTTTCATATTAAATTATGTTTCATAGCTAAATATTTGATATTAAATGAAAGCCCTGTTTCCCCTGAATACAATTATATATAATAAGGGTGGGTGTATTCAATACGGTTGGACAGACATGTAGCGCAAATGCCAGGTTTTGTTTACATTTTG
Organism: Pelobates cultripes; assembly: GCA_933207985.1. Lineage (NCBI taxonomy): Eukaryota > Metazoa > Chordata > Amphibia > Anura > Pelobatidae > Pelobates > Pelobates cultripes. The sequence goes on from OW240915.1 coordinate 41,722,914, forward strand.
TTTTGTTCACAACGTGTACATTTGGCTCCGTCCTTAAGGGGTTAATGAAGTATATGTTAAAAAAATGAAAAAAAATTGAGATCCTTCAGCCATGTACATACACCTTGAGGTCTCTGTGGTCTTCACTGCCTGTATAGAAACAGGGAAGACCAGAGAGACTGACTGAACGTCAGTTTTCAAATGCTTTCTAAACCAAGGTGTATGTATATGGCTGAAGGATACTGTCATATCATAATGGTAGGGATGAGGTTTTTTTTTCCTTTGTTTTACACATACTTTTTTAAAATGAAAAAAAAACTATTTACTTTCAAAACTCAATGAAAGAATTATTATATTAAAAATAGTTTTGAGGTGACTTGTCCTTTAACAAACAAAAATGTGGTATAAAATACCTATTAGTGGAGCGCTAAGAAATAATTATATCTGGCCTGTGTAGGGGTACCTTAGCCTTACCAATTTTATGGGGATGGCCAGTTACTTAAAACCTTATGAATACCTAAAAATTGTAATCCCTTTTAGGTATTCATAAGGTTTCAGGTAACTAACAAAGGGGGATTTTAATAAGATTTTAGGTCAAAATTAAATGAGATGGATATTCAACCTTGGGACTTTGCAACCCCAAGGTTTGAATATTGATTTTTAACTATGCCATTTCCTATAGAATCCACATTTTTACACTATAAATTACCCACAATATCTTTATAACATTATTCCCCTTTAAATTTAGTACCATTTTTTTTATGTATCCCTTATTACTCTTGTGTATAGACACCTTAAAAAAAGACCAATGCTTCTCTTTCCCTGTTTTTTACTTAATAGTTCTTTATCCGATAGTTTTTTTATCAAATAATTATTTTATTTATTAGGTTTTAATATCCCTCCATAAAAGGTTTTATATGAAAAGTTTTTTTTTGTAAAATGGGTTTTAAAAATAGGGTTTTCTTTAAAAAAAAATCCCAATTGCCCCTTCTCACTGGGGAGTATACACTTCCTCCCCTCAAATCCAAAGAATATTGTGAATATTGTTTTTAAAATATTAATTTCTATTGTCAATATATCTAATTCATTGTACTTTCATTTGTAATACATCTCTCTAATTTATTTTTCTTCTTCTGAGTTCTTTTCCCTTCCTTTCTTATACCTCTATTCACCCTTATTCCCGGGGTGCCCACACTTAATATGGCGGAAACCGTTTCGGCCAGTGCTTGAAGGGTTTGGGATGACGCACACTATTATGGCGTCATTACGGCCACCCTACAGCTACGGCTGATAGAAAAACTCTCTAAGGTATCCTTCCGTTTAAACCAAGCCCACTAGGTGAGCCGGAGGTTGTCCTGATCGATGGGAGGCGCAATATCCGTTGAAAGGCTGGCGGGCATGACGAGCGGGAAGCGTCCGACAGTGGCGGGAGGATGTGACGAGCGGCTTAGCCTGCAATGTCACTTCCACCAACCACACATAGGACATGACACGCCCAGACGGGTACCACTGACTACCAATAGTAATGCTGGAATAAAAACCAGGAAAAACAATTACCCTATACAAGGTTTTTCACTTAGGTGAAAATAATTATCTGAAGGGAAGGTGTGCAATATGGACTTGGGATTGGACTAATCCACCACATGTGACCAAAGAAGGAGGATCTAGGAGATCCACAGGACATTTAAGACAGAAGATTCCTGAGGTTACATCACAGTGACTGAGGAAGCTCATGGATCAGTAAAATGCAGCAGATTTGGACTTTTTATTGGATTTTTTTTTTTTTTTCATAGCATTTACTATATATGTTTTAATTTGTAATACATTTTTATATTTTTCAAACAAAGTCCTCTGAAGCCTTAGAGAATCTTCATTGGGATGGGGCCATCACCAGAAAACTGGCACTCTGCTTGCTACCCTTAGAGACAGGATTTGAAGGCTCTAAACAAGGTGGGCTTAATATTTACCATTAGATTTAAGTTCACAACTGAAAGATACTACACATTGAGTGTTTCTCTTCTTATATCACCTCTGGAGAAGACAATACAGTGAGAGTGGTGTGTTGCTGCCCTAAGAGCAAAAAGGTTCATCCTACAGAGCCAATATTATATAGGCTCCAGAACATGTGAGTGGCTGTAGCTTTTTGTTTAATACTAGACTAGAACTTTTTTATACTATCTGCACTATTATTTTGTTTGTTTTTTCTTGTCATTTTCTGCATCTTCAAGTATATTTCAACACTGTATTTGCGGGGTAAGTGTAAGGTACCCCTACACAGGCCAGATAGAATTATTTCTTAGTGCTCTACTAATAGGTATTTTATACCACTTTTTTTTATATTTTATGTAGTGTGGATAAAAGATATTCCACATTAAATGTTGAGTTGCTGATAACCAATACACTTTATTGTATCACATATTACCTCCCATCAGAGGTAATTCTTTAGTTTCATGACTTGTCCTTTAAGTATAAGAATATGTTTAATCTTGATAAAAAAGGGTTTCCCTCGAGAATGAACATTTGTAGCTTATTGCAAAAAAAATAGGGATGGTCAATATGAGTCCAAAAGTCAAACTCATTAGCTAGTTATTATACTGAAGGTAAAAAAACAAAAGATAATTTTGTTCCACACCCAGTTGTATATGTAACGTGGTTCTATTTGAGAGATTGTATGGCATACTCTTCCCCGTGAACGATATTTTTAGTTATATTGTCAGTTAATTATTCTAGGCTTCTGTTACATTACCACGTAACTCTGATAGGGAAAGGATTCCTTTATACACATCAATGGGGATTAAAGGGTGCCTCCTGAAAGTTGAATGCCAACACTCAAGTCCCAAGTACAGTTTATTTCAGTAGAAATGGATCAGTGATGCTGTCTCTGTAATCTCAGAATTTGATTCCTTCGTATCTTATATTATGTAATCAAATTAATATTGGCACCTAAATTCCATTCCTTCACTTTTACATTATCTCGGGGAGCATAGGTTCTTCTTAGTCATCTACGTAGTTGTTTGCTAAGAGAGTGACAAACAAGCCAGCGCCTTAAACTTCTAGCATTAGTGCCCTGCCTTGCTCTGACTGCAGTGTTTAAGTGTGTTCTAAGCTACGAACAACAAAATTACCTGACAGTGGGAAAGCTCGGTATCTCCAGAATAATGAATCAGGTAAGGATTGGAGTTTAGGCAATGGGTATTTAGTTAAAACTAAAGTTAACGATCAAAATTGAGTTTTGGGATAGGCAAGATGGAATATATTCTCCTAAAGTGTCTCAATTTACTTCCTATAAGATCAAGAAGCAACATCTTATATTTGTGTCCAAATTCACATCTCGTTTTGGGTGTATAAAGGAGAGCAGCAGGAACATAGAAAGCAGAGTCTCTGCAAATATCAGTTATCCTTGCCGAAACGCTCACACACTCACACGCAGAACTAATTTAATTTCAACATAACCAATTCAGTTCTTTAAAAAAAAAAAAGGGAGCCTAGTCTATATTGACTCAGCTCTGGAATTTTTGGGGTGAGTTTGCCCAGTTGCTTTATATATCCCAGATCCAGAATCCCATTGTTTATTACAAGGACTAAATGAGAGAGCTGTTTCGGGCTGAGAAATGGGTTTAAAATTCCCACCATAAGAAAATAACAGGACAATCCTAACACAGTTTCAACAATAATTTAAAATAAATTTACAAATATATTTATGGATTTTCTTCCTAACCTTAACAAACCCCTCTACCCCCCCAAAAAAAAAAAGAAAAGAGAAAGAGGGGGAAAAAAGAGAATTTTAGAAATAATATTAAAATATTACTTTCAACTGTACATCTGTGTGCAGATCCACACGAGTACCCACATTATATAAATGGTTACCTACTCTGTATTACCTGTAAGTTACTACAGCAAACTGTTATTTGTATAATTGTCAAATATGATGTACTCGTGTTTTACCATACCATCTCTTGATGGCATTTCACTGTTTTTAATCGACTTGACTATACTCACATTGTCAAGTTATCTTGAAAATCTTTTTTAAAAAATATTTAAATTTTTTTCGTCCGAACTTTGTTCAATTATGCATTAGTTTTCAGACTAAATTTGGACATTACTTTCATTTTGGAAATTCCATTCGGACTATTGAAATCACGTCGAATGCACAGTTCAAATGAAGAAGAGTCAGTAACACAGCGATAGTGACAGATACAATATTATACTACTAACTCAACTTTCTTTAACTAAATAATAAATATATAAATTATATATATATATATATATATATATATGTCAGTCTGCTCTGGGTGGGTGGATGTCAAATACCAGAAGGTCAAATAGGAAGTGTTGAGAACAGCTACAAGTATCTGAAGGTACCACAGTACCACAAACTTATGGCAACCATGAAGAAGAGGCAAGGACATCCAAGCGACATCCAAATACCTCTGGAGAGTCAGACAGGTCCTGATAGCCTAGCTCAATTGCAAAAACAAGATCCAAGCCATCAACAAATATGACCTACGAGTCATCAGGTACCCAGCTGGAATAATAACCTAGCCAAGAGAAGAGTTGCTCACTATGAATGAAGGATTCAACCCGAAATCAAGCACCCAGAGACTGCAACCAGAAGGAAGAAGGTCTGGGCCTTATGAGTGTCAAGGCCACAGCCCTAAATGAAACACAGAGCATCCACAAGTACATCACAAAGATGAATTTCTCCAATTTCTGCTAGATCCTGCTGCTGCTGTTGCAGTAGCAGGTCCCTGAGACACACCAAGCTGCCACCTGTCAAGGAAAGAAAGGTATGCTGGCCACTAGGTGCACTCCACAAATCTGTAGTGAAATGCACAACTTGACCAGATGCCTTTGAAAACTCATCTTTCACTACTCCAAGACAGGACTAATAGAGTGAGGGGACTATCTTTCTGCTACCCTCAATAACACTCGACTACTAATGGAAAAAGTCGAGAGAAAGGGGAAAACTGCACTAGTTGATGGTGAAAAGGGTGGAATGCTCCCTGAGGAATCTAACTCTCTTGTACTATCTCCTCCTCATCCTCTGGCTCAGACTAAATGCAGTTTCTGCAAGGGGGGTGAGACTGATATAACTGATAAGCACAGACAACAATGGCACTTCTAAAAGAGTAGCACTTGTTCCCTCAGTCTCTACCTGTCTAGCTTCTGGTATGGATGACTTGACTGACTTTGCTTCTCTCTCTCTGGTTATAAGCACTAAGAGGATGGGGTAGTGTTGGCAGTGGAAACAACTCGTGGCTTTTGCCATTGATCCCTTGCTGTTGCTAAAGCTAGGGATAAAACAGAGGTGGGGGTAGGAAGAGCTCATGTTCCACTGAAAGTGGTTCTAGTGGTGGTGGTCTTGGAAGGTGGATCAGAAGAACAGCAGAACACGACCTACAGTCCTGCTGCTAAACTTTGTGCCAAACTTGCTCTGTTTGGCAGCTTCTATTTCCATTTCTTCATGGACAAACAGAGAGAGGTAGCTACTGTGGTAGAGGAAGACGTTGGTAGGAAAACGTGCATCTTTGTACTCACTGGGCTACTACTAGTATTTTTTATTTTTTTTACCAACAGTTAATGCTGTTGTGCTAGCCTTAAAAAGCCCTGCGGTTTCCCTTTCCCGTGGAAACTGCTGGTGGTGCTGGGCCTTGTTGCACTACTGCCTGCTGCTATTGGTGCCTTTCCTTGACCAAAATCTTGCACCAATGGGCCAGAAATTGAATGAGACGAAGAGGTTGGCCTCCTAGGAAGTGAGTTGAACATAGAGGCAAAACTACTTGCCCGACTAAACTGACACAGAGCCTGCGTACTAGAATACTACTAGTAGCAATAGCAGTAGCCCTACTGATGGTGGTGGCTTTCTGAGAGACTATGCAAAACTGCACTGTGTGCCGTGTGCAGTCTGCCAGCAAGTGCATCCTGCAGTACTGCAAACAGAGACACAGTCTAGACCAGTCTTCCCCAAACTCCGGCCCTCCAATGTTCTTGAACTACAACTCCTATGATTCTCAGCCTAGTTCATTGATAGAATCAAGTCCGCCAGCAAGTGCATCCTGCAGTACTGCAAGCAGAGACACAGTTTAGACCAGGCTTCCCCAAACTCCGGCCCTCCAGATGTTGCTGAACTACAACTCCCATGATTCTCAGCCTATTTCATTCATAGAATCATGGAAGTTGTAGTTCAGCAACATCTGGAGGGCGGAGTTTGAGGAAGCCTGGTCTAGACTATCAAAAAATTATTTATTATTAGAAAAATGTAAATTGTTAAAGAAAAAACTGTTTAACTAGACTGACTCATCTAAAATAAAATCAAGTGACGAAAAATAATGTCCTCTCGACTCACAACTACAGCAGAACAGTTCCCTTCACTGCTGATGTTGATGAGAGCAAAAAAATAAAAAATAATAATTAAACAACAGACACAGTTACTTCACTATCCTGTGAAAGTAAAAGGGTGAAACATTTCAAACTTAACAAAACAGACTCTCTTACTAGTGTATTCTGTGCAAACAATGCACAAAGAAGCTGTAATACAAGATGAGATATTAGAAACTTTATACTAGATCCTTAACTTACCCAACTTACCCAACATCCTAAAGGCCTTCAGGGAATTTGGCGAAATTTCCAACTTAAAGATCAGCTTTTCTGAATCCTATATTTTGAATGTCACAACTCCAAGCAACCGCGCTGACCCCTATGCCGTAGCTTCCCGTTCCAATGGTCCGACCATAAAATTTGATTCCTGGGCACATGGTTGACCAAGCGAAGGGGTGATCTATTTAAGGAAAACTTCACCCCCATGCTGGAGACATTCCAGCGGGACATAAAGGATCTCCTTCCTGTACTCCATGCTGCAGGGGGAGACCCCTGCAGAAAAAATGCTGTTCATGGGCAAATGGGAAACAGCCCTACAAAGGACATTCACAGACATGGAGTGGGAGAAGATCTGCTACCTCACACACCACTGTTTAAGCTCTTAGCCAACTGGTACCGCACACCGAACCTCCTACACTTCATCAACCCGGACCACTCTAACATATGCTGGACATGTGAAAAAGAGGTAGGCAACACCCCACACTTATGGTGGGGACTCTGAGAGGATTAGGCCATACTGGGTGGGAATTCATGGCATGTTAGAGATGTTCTCTGGTGCACCAACCCCCTTAGACCCGGCAGCGATGCTCCTCCACCACACGACTACCCCCAGATCCAAATACAAGAAATCTATGACCATTTTAAATGTAGCCAAACAAGCTATACACTGAAATAGGGGCCTGCGAGTCTGCACTGTACTGAACCATCACTTGCCTTTTGCTATTTCTGACCTAGAGAGCTGCGTGTCTCCTTGTTTTTGCTACATGCTTGACATATATGTTCAATGACATGAACTGAAAATAATAAAAATTATATTTACAAAAAAAAAAAAAGAGATACAATTAAAACACAGTCACACCCAGACAGATGAGACTGAGAGAAAGTGAACTATACCAACGCTGCCGCAACAGTAGCATCTCTAAGAGATGAATGATTTATGCGCTTAAAATATCTAAGTATAACAACAACAATACAGTGGTAGAACTAATGTAGAGAGGGCCCTGGTGCAATAATTGTTTTGGTCTCTCTCTACATTTTTCGGTAAAAAGGTAGATCCCCATCTGTCATGCAACTTCCACAATGCAAGGACAGCCTGGGTCTACAATTTGCCAATCTTTGTAGAGTTATATTTGTGAACAGTGTGTGTGTATTTTTGTATAGATTATGTGTGTGCATATTAAGATGTATTTGCATGTACTGTTGCCACTGGAATGCAGTTGTGTACTTGAGTGTAGTGTTATAATTTTTGTGTTTTAATACAGTGGGTGGGTTTGTATGTAAGAATTGTATTTACATGCAGTGGAGTGTTTGGATTTAGTATTGTATTTTAAATGCGCATGACGGATGTACATTCTGTGTAGTATTGGTGTTTGAGTGAAGGGCTGTGTTTGTATATAATTTTGGAGTTTGAATTCAGGGGTGTGTTTGTAATGTTTGTGTTTTGGAAGGATGTGTTTGCATGTTGTGTTGGTGTTGGTGTTGGTTTTTTGGATTGCTGCTGGCTAGGAGGAAGTAACAGCTTCCTTCTAGCTCTGCTAATATCACAGGGACCTTCAGTTATGAAACTATAATCTGGTGTAACAGATCAGCCAATGTGACAGGAAGACACAGCTCCCAAGTGTCCCTATTTAGGATGGACAGTCCCTATTTTGTGCCCAAATCCATCTGTTCCTCTTTTCTATACTAATGACCCTCTTTTCTAGGAGCTCCACATTGTTGGTATGTGAGCTCCTCAGTAATAAAATTCACCATAATGTGACTTTAAAGGGATTCTATAGTTTTAGGAATACAAATCTGTATTCCTAACACTACAGTGCTCTCTGGTGTCCCCACCCGATTCCAGCTCCGATGTTCCTCACCACTGGGTCAGCGATCTGCCTAGTCTGAGGTTTCAGAATCTGTAATGTTTTACATTGCAGGACTAAGGGAGACAGACCACTTCAATGAGATGAAAAGTACAGACAGGTACACATGGTGAGACATTCATTTAATAATCAAGTGGCTTTATGTATCGCACAAAAAGGTGTTTTGCCCAACTCAATCCACGGAAGGGTTAAAACCAAGCAGCTAATGTTTAGTTCGCTATGTTTTGTGTCTAAACTCAATCGAGATAGATTTCCTACAGACACAAACTACAACTAAGGAAACATTTAGTAAAACCTGTTTGGATTTTGTCTGACAACAAATAACGATTTTTTATAAATTGAATTTATATATTCATAAAATTAACTCTCTGTGTCTGAATTTCTACTTGTCTATCAATGTTGTTAATTTGCACATTGCATTTTGTTACATAGTTCATCAGACCAGTTTGGTGCATCCAGTAGATAAACTCTTTTGGGGTTATTCACTAATGTGAGAATTCAAGAAAAATTCAAGGAGAATTTGACATTTAAGGTCAAAATAGCCAAACTGGGGAAGTTCTCTGCCAGCTGTGCTTTCAGATCAGCTACAAACCACGAGGCCCCAGTGCGAAAATAGCCCTGGGGCCCCTGGGGCCCCTGGGCCCCCCCATAGGTCTACCCCTCCCCTCCCCCATACGTAAACCCCCCTTCCCACACACACACATGCAGACAAACAGATACACATACATACAGACACACATACATATATACACAGAGACACATACACACACATACATACAGACATAAACACACACACATATAGAGACACATACATACAGGCACACATACAGAGACATACATACAGACACACATACACAAACACATGCAAAATGTTTTAGTCACCCTCTTGTTTCCTACCTTTAAAATGCGGGAGGGTGACTTTCCTGGGGTCCAGTGGAGGCTTAGGCTGATGGGAGTCCCCACTCTGACTTCCTCTCCTTAATCGAACGATTCCACCGAACAGTGTTCTTCCACGATGTAAAGGAACCGAACGTAGGCGATGCTGGAAGTTCAGCGGTGTTCGCAAGGTTGAGTGTCTGCCTGCGTTTGTGCATTCGAACGGTGGCCACCCAGACGAATAATTAGAACACTGCGGTGAGAATCATTACAAGGTGTCAATAGGGTTTAACAAGCTCCCGGGCAGTCTTTAGTTCGTGGATCTGTTCGGTTTCCGAACAGTACAGGGAAACCACACGAACAGTCTTTTTACATGTTTTTTTACAGGGCCCATAGTCTTTAGGCAGGAGGCTAGCCAGCAGGCTCCTCCAGGAACACGTGTCAGAGGCATCTTTGCCACACCTGAATCTGGCCATCTTCCTGTGGGGGGTTCCTCTTAAGCATGCGCAAGAGTACAGCATTGACGTCTATAGAGGATCCCGCACAGAGACACTGGTGACGGCTGGGGAAGATTGACAGTTTCTAGACGGCGATAGCTATGCCCAGTGTCTCAAAGTTTCAGGCGTTGGAAATATACAGAGACAACTCAGTCCCTACTTCGTCTCAGTAGATCTCTTGACTGGGTTGGAATTTTCAGTAAAATCCCAACGCAGTCAGAATGAGTATTTCATAAAGAGTCTATCTTTATGAAATACTACTATTTCAGGGGGAGGGAGGTAAGTGCCACTTTAAGTGTTGTAATAGCATTTACGATTATATAATTTATTTAGTCTCCCACTAATTACATCATTGTTTTTATTTACTGCACAAATAATTAATATATCACTCTCAAATCTTTATTTTACTGTACATTTAATTTCTTTAAAAAACTGACTAAAGCTTAACTTTGACGTGATCTGGGTTAATTGCTGAACTGTATAAAAGATCAAATTTCAGTCTTTCTCTGTTTCGTGCATGGCTTGTTATCTTTGTGCTTACATGTTTTATGGTCTCAATATATGTGCATTTGTGATATGACAATTAACCTTCAGACTTTACCTATTCCTTTCTTTACCAGGAAGTGGAAATTTCTGCTTTTGATGTCTATTACTGGAAACACAAGTGCATGATCCCTGCGTTCACTTTTTGGTGCATGTCTTTCTTGCATGTCCTTTCAGGGATCAAATTTGATTAGGGGATCCTTGCACAGCCCATTAGAAGCAAACACCTGCCTTTGGGGATTGTTCATTATACTGGAAATTTTGGATATACGTAGACATTTTTACATTGACACTTTTCCACCAAAATAGCTTGGCTAGGAAGTCACTGACTTGTGAATAAGAAGTGTGTTATGCCATCACTAATAACAAGCACTTTCCCCCAAAATTAATATGTTAGTTTGATACCTTCCAAGGACATCCTATGCGCCTGGGCCGCCATTGGTGCGTGACAATAACTAATGTGTATTTGCACAGTGTGTGTATATGGGATGATACATGGGATGGAGCTTTATTAATTTTTTTAATAATTTAACAAGTAAAATATGTATTCCCCTCCTTTTTGTTACTTTGCAGGGATGGGGACATGCCATTTCCAAGTAATCCAGTGGGCTACATTTGCACCTCTATAGGGTGCCCACCATGAATATCTTACGAGCTCTGCCACCTATAGTGTCAGAACATTGCTTTGGTAACCCACGGCAACACTATGATTGGCCGGAGCTCGGGAAACAGATCCCGTTGGTGCAGAGATGAGGCTGTGTGACTGATTCCACATTAGAGTTTACTGTGTTGGTGAAGGAGATCTTTGATCTCACCACCGGTCCATGAAAGGGCAAATAGCACTCGTGAGCTGGCTCTCAGGAAGTGCTGGCGCTGCATGGGCTGGCAGGGGATGATCTTAATTATGATCTCCCATGTTGACCTCTCCAATGGTCCCTATGTTGGCCATCCCCCATGTTGACCTCTCCAATGATCTCCCATGTTGGCCATCAGCCCATAGCCATCTCAACATTTGCCCGGTTTGCCTTACGGCCAGTCCAGGCCTGGTTGAAACTGCCAGGAACTACAGAATCTTCTGTAGATTTTCTCTTGCCTTAGCTGCACTCTGTTTGTTTCTATGGCTTGAGAAGATGCATGTTCCTATCATGTAGTAACATCTGAAAGGTAATGGATACACAGAGCAGAAGGAATCTGGGAAAAGTAGATCACAGACTTCAGGTGTGACAGAATTAGCCTGACCTAGGTAAGCAATCAAGAGTGATACCAGACTATGTCATCTACAAACCAGAAATTGTGTAAAACCCCAAAAACTATGGTATGTGGGTGACGTATACATTTAAGATGTTGCAGGGCATTTTAACAACTCCTACTATTTTGCACCTCTATAGGGTGCCCACCATGAATATCTTACGAGCTCTGCCACCTATAGTGAGAGTTGAGATCTGTATAAAAATGGCCTCTAATATAAATCACCACCCGCTTTGTGTTCAGTTAGCATACATCTGCACAGCAGCCTTGTCTATTAGCATGGTGGATTACCCATTAGTTGGAATTTGCCATTCTCTAGCCCCTGGTTTTTACACAGAGGCTCCATGGGCCCTGTCTTCACCTGAATCTCTGGCTCTACCTGAGTCGACAGGGCTATAAAAAAAAAAAAAAAAATTCTCCCTGCTCAGCCCTGTGATTCCTCACTACCTTAAGGGAGCGGTGTAGTCTGCATTTCTAATGGGTGCAGGTCACTTTAAGAGTTACTTCATGATCCTGGCTCTCGTTAAAGGAACACTCTATTGCCCAAGCACATACACACAAAAATAAAAATTAATAAAACTCACTATTAGTTGTCTGATTGACAGCCAGGGGTTGTAACAAGGTTTATTCATAAAAAGTGTCCATTTCAATTGAAATCTGCACTTTTCGTAAAATGGAAAAGGAGAGCACATTCTTCACACATAATTAAGCATTTCAACAGCTAAAGTGCTTTAATGGTTCAGAGTATCTCTTTAATGGCTCAGAGCAATGCAGCTATTTAGCACAAATACATCCAGGAAGCTCTTAAAGTAACCTGCACCTGATAGAAGTATAGACCACAGTGCTCCCCATTAAACCACCACAGTCCAGCCTGAAAGTGTCCCCCTCCTCCCCTCCCAAATCTTGACAAAAGATAAGGAGGAAGGAAAAAAGACCGGCTATTTGGGAAGATCTCCTTCCACAAACTCAACCACATCTTCCAACACACAGAACACTCAGCTACAACACTAAAAAACACACACACACACACACACACACACACACACACACACACACACACACACACACACACTCTCTCTCTCTATTTCTTGCAGTAAATTGAAATTCTAATTGTACAATACAGGCAAAAAAAAAAAACTCTTTTGTAAGAATTCTCCAATTCAAATAAATTCACAAATTGGTAATTTTAGCCTGAATTTCACAATCTGATTTTCACTTCATCGCAATTTGCTGTTTAGTGAACAGACACCCCAAGGGACCATTAACTAGAATGATTGTCAGGGTTTCCTGTTTCAGCAGAGGCTACTCTCGGGTAGCTTACATTGCAGCGAATAGGAAGGAATTCCGGCTTCAGCTCCGCCCGCACATCAATGCATGAGGTCACAGATCCGGGAGGGGCTCCAACTGATAGTGTATCCGCCTGAGGTTATACACAGAGCGTTCCAACCACAGAATTCTACAGCAATGGCTTATCCTGGACAGCCCGGCGCTGGTTACTACCAAGGAGGGGTAAGGATGAGGGATAACGTGTTTATTAATGTAGATAGAATCTAGAAGATGCAAGCCTACAGAGAGGGGAGAATATGTAAGGGGTGTGATTGGGGTGAGGGGTTGATTGCACAGCATCAAACTATCCATGTTCTGGGTGTATCCTCCCCCCGATCTTGTGTGTTGGGGGTAGAATTCCTGATGTATCCAGATCTACATTGAGTTGTTTTTGTAATCAGGATGGAGGACCAGAGTGCACTTTGGGTAGAAAATAATCCAGTAAATCCCTGGGGTATGGGCTGGGCTGCTTGGTAGTGAAGGTAATTTGTATTTTATTTTTTCCCCTCTAATATTTTCAGGTGCATGGTTAGAAATAATATTATATGTAATGGTGCATAATCCTGTTTACTGACTAATCTCCAGTTTGTTCCCTGCATTGCTAGTCTAAACATTGAACAGTATTTTATTTGAGATCATTCTAACTCATTGTTTATGTTGGTATGCAATGTTTGTAAGGCTTCTAAAGTAATGAGATCTGTTTTCTGTATTACTTTTTATAAGGTGGCTTTGGCAGATGTATTTTACGTCTTCCATTTAATTTACCACCCCACTGCTTCTCAAAAATGCTGGGGGGGGGGGAGGAGGGGGTTGTTAACTTTCTGACAAAAAAATAAATTGGCATCATGCTTGACAAGTGTTGGGTATGCATGTAAAAAAATCTATATTTATTAGAAATGATTCTGTAAAACATTATTAAAAATGGATGGCAGGTTTTTGTTTGTGTTTTTTTTTTTTTTTTTTTTTTTTTTTTTTTTTTTTTTTTTTTTTTTTTTTTTTTTTTTTTTTAAATAGTGTTTAATCTTTACTTGGATATGTGTGTCTCAAGCTCACGATTACTAAAGTTGTGGCCACATAATGATGATGATTATTGGTGATAAAGCTCCCCAATAATGTAACTAAATTATCAAGTTTACTGCTGTACACTGCTCACATAGTCTCCTACAAGCAGAATAGTAATTTCTGCCTCTTGGTCTGCAATGTAGTTGCCACTAGACTAACAAGGCCTAGGTGTTGTGTGGCAGTTTAGAGGAGGGCAACAATCAGGTGATTTTATTATAGTCACTAAAGGCTTACTATGTGCTATTAGAAGGGCTACCGAACCGGTTCATGGATTACAGGATAAACTGTACCAGGAAAGGTTAAAGGATCTTAACATGTATAGCTAGGAGGAAAGACGAGACCTGGGGGATATGATAGAAACCTTTTAAATACATAAAGGGAATAAACACAGTAAAGGAGGAGACTATATTTAAAATAACGAAAAACTACCACAACAAGAAGACAGTCTTAAACTAGAGGGGCAAAGGTTTAAAAATTTCAGAAAGAATTACTTTACTGAGAGGGTAGTGGATGCACGGAATAGCCTTCCAGCTGAAGTGGTAGAGGTTAACACAGTGAAGGAGTTTAAGCATGCGTGGGATAGGCTTAAGGCTATTCTAGATATAAGATAAGGCCAGGGACTAATGACATCAATTAGAAAATTGGGCAGACTAGATGGGCCGAATGGTTCTTATCTGCCGTCACATTCTATGTTTCTATGTACAGTAGCTTGCAGCAAGCCTTCAATTTCTGTCCGTGAAGAATGGCGTGTCAACGTCTCAATCCCAAATTGAGGTTGGGGCCTAAATATTGTGTATATTTTTAAGAGCATATACTAGCATAACGGGAGGGGAGCAGAGAAATAAATGAAGAGAAGGGGGCAGGAGACCGAAGGTGAGTTGGCACCAAAATGTACATGTCCTGGTCTCTCTATCATGCCTAGTTCACCTTAAAGGGAAACTCCAGTGCCAGGAAATCGGTTTTCCTGGCACTGCAGGTCCCCTCTCCCTCCCACCCCCCAACATACTAACCACATGCCTAATATCGTGTATATCCCCCTCGTGCTGCCAAATTCGCCCTGATGCATCGAGGCATGGATTCCACAAGACCTCTGAATGTCATGTGGCTCCAAGACATTAGCAGCAGATCTTTTAAGTCATGCAAGTTGCAATGTGGGGAATCCGTGGATCAAATTCATTGTTCCAGCACATCCCACAGATTAATAATTGTATTGAGATCTACACAATTGGAGGCCAAGACAACTTTGTCATGTTCCTTAAAGCATTCCTGAACAATATTTGCAGTGTGGCAGACATTGCATTATCCTGCTGAAAGAGTCCACTGCCACCAGGGAACACCATTGCCATAAAGGGGTGTACGTGGTCTGCAAAAATGTCTAGGTGAGGTGGTACGTGTCAAAGTAACATCCACATGAATTCCCAGCAAAACATTGCCCAGAGCATAACACTGCCTCGTCCAGCCTGCCATTCTTCCTATAGTGCATTTTAGTACAATCTCTTCCCCGGGTAAACACACACCTGGCTATCCACTTGATCTAAAAGAAAACTTGATTCATCAGACCAAGCAACCTTTTTCCGTTGCTCAATGGTCCAGTACTGACATTAACGTCCCCATTGAAGGCGATTTCGGCAATGGACAGGGGTCGTCATGTGCACTCTGACCAGTCTGCGGCTATGCAGCAAACTGTGATTCATTGTGATTTGACACCTTTTTATCATGGCCAGCATTAAGAATTTCAGTAATTTTAGCTACGTTGGCTCTTCAGTGTGATCGGACCAGGCGTGTCCTGTACTCCTCACATGCATCACGGAGCCTTGGGCGCCCATGACCCTGACACTGGTTCACCAGTTTTCCTTCCTTGTACCACTTTTGGTAGGTACTAACCACTGCATACCGGGGACACCCCACAAAACTTGCCATTTTGGAGATGCTCTGATCCAGTCATCTAGCCATCACTATTTGGCCCTTATTAGAGTCACTGCAAGCTTTTCACTTGCTTCCAACACCTGAAATTCAAGAACTGGCTGTTCACTTGCTGCCTAATATAACCCACCTCTTGACAGGTTTCATTGTAACGATATAATCAATGTTATTCACTTCACCTGTCAGTGGTTTTAATGTTGTGGCTGATCAGTGTATTTGTATAATATATAGACACTATCCTCAAGACGGACCTATACATGTGCGAAATTGTGCGTCTATAAATTATTTATTTTTGAGGCTGGAGGTCTATGCGTGTGGTTTTTGTTTTTGAATGCCCCTGAATTACGTTATTTGACAAATGTTTCATATTTATATAAAGTATTCCTGTACAGTTATAAATCTGTTGTTCTTCAGGGTGTGGTACAGGTTCAATATTCTATAGTTTTGTTTTATTGCACAAATATGTGACTTTCATTGCTAAGGGAGCAAAGGTCACTGAATTGTCAGGAAATAACATGTTGACAGCTATATATTTATATATTATATGTATATATGAATTGAAAGGACATTTCACATTTTTAATCAGCAGCTTATTTGGGAAAATTCATGTAACTATTATTACAAAACATCACTGACACAAATCGACTCAGAATTGCCTTAAAGGGACACTAGTCACCTGAACAACTTTAGCTTAATGATGCAGTTTTGGTGTATAGAACATGCCTCTGCAGCCTCACTTCTCAATCCTCTGCCATTTAGGAGTTAAATCCCTTTGTTTATGAACCCTAGTCACACCTCCCTGCATGTGACTTGCACAGCCTTCCATAAACACTTCCTGTAAAGAGAGCCTTATTTAGGCTTTCTTTATTGCAAGTTCCTCTTTAATTAAGATTTTCTTATCCCCTGCTATGCTAATAGCTTGCTAGACCCTGCAAGAGCCTCCTGTATGTGATTAAAAAGTTCAATTTAGAGATTGAGATACAATTATTTAAGGTAAATTACATCTGTTTGAAAGTGAAACCAGTTTTATTTTTTTTTTCATGCAGGCTCTGTCAATCATAGCCATGGGAGGTGTGGCTAGGGCTGCATAAACAGAAACAAAGTGATTTAACTCCTAAATGACAGTGAATTGAGCAGTGGAATTGCAGGGGAATGATCTATACACTAAAACTGCTTTATTTAGCTAAAGTAATTTAGGTGACTATAGTGTTCCTTTAACCCCTTCGCGACCGAGGACGGTTCAGGACAGTCATCGGCATTTTTGCCTTGAGGACCGATGACGACGGTCCTGAACCGTCCTAACGGTCTGGGGGTACTTACCTGATCGCCGTCGTTCCCCCGGCGGTGATCAGTGTTGCTCCGGTTGTGGGGAGACTGCCTGCAGCCCAGACAGTCTCCCCACACTGATTTAGGAACCCTGTGGCCATGTGATCGCTTAACACAGCGATCACATGGTCATAATAGGTGTCCATAGTGCTGCCTGCAGGGGGACTGTCTGTGCTGACAAGCAGTCTCCCTGCATGTGTAAAATCAGAAAAAAAAAAATAAAGTTAGTGTTAATAATAAATAAAAAAAATTATATGTGTATATAAATATGATATATAGACATATAATATATCTATATAATATATGTCTATATATCATCTATATAATGCCATACTAAGTGTATTTTTATATTAATATGTACTTATATTAATATAAAAATACACTTATAATTAAATTACACACGTGTGTGTGTGTGTGTGTGTATATATATATATATATATATATATATATATATATGTGTGTATATATATATATATATTGTGTATATATATATTATAAAATATAAATAAGTAATTTAAATTAAAAAATTTTTAAAATAATAATAAAAAAATAAAAAATAAATTATATATCTATATGAAATTTTATTCTAACTGTATTTTAAAATTAATATATATATATATTTATATCAAAATACACTTAGAATGAATTTGTATATATATCTATGTATATAAATAAAAATAATAAGAAATATACATATGTCCATATACAAAATTACATAAATAATTATATAAATATACATGTAGACTTCAAATATATAAATATGCATATATATTTAAATTCTACGTGCGTATTTATGTAATAGTTTTACATAATTCAGTAATTTTATTGATTGCAATTTAAGGGACCTGCC
>OW240915.1:41746005-41910218 GCA_933207985.1 Pelobates cultripes
GTCATTCCTCAGACTGTTACTCAGTGACGCTAACAGAAGTGGCAGTCCAGCGCACGCCTGCGTTTTGCAATTCTAAATGAGCTGTATTACAGTTTATTGAGAAGCATAGGAAAAGTGCAATCGCGTCCAAATGCTCACGATTCCAGCACAAATACTTTTTTTTAATTTTTTTTTATTTATTATTAGATATACTTCCAAAGAAAATGTAGACAAAAACACGTGTGTTCTCTTTGGGGATCTATCTAAATAAAAACTATTCATTATCAATAACCAAAATAGTAGGTGTGCAAACAGTATTGGAAATAGAAGTGTAAGAAAAGTGGCAATCAGACTCTATGTATCTCCCAGAAACATCAACACTAAAATATATTAGTGAGGAAGACGCTGTTACAGTTAAAATGAAAACCACACATTGGCAAGGCAACCGTATATACTTGCACTCTCCTTTAGAAGTTGGTCTCAATGAACTAAAATACATAAAAATAAACACAGACCTAGTGCAATATAGTCAAAATAAAAATAAAAAATTAAAATATGATCTGTCATGCTTTGCAAGAAATAAACGCACAATTGTCCAGTGGATATAGTACCACTTCGGACTATCAGGCACAGGGAGGATCAGACTCTTGAGATCGTTGGATCCAAACGTGGGCACTCAAGCGAACTTACAATCAGCCGAAATCATAAAGTTAAATCCTTTATTATTGACACAAACCGTAGTATTAAAAAGTAAAAGAAAAAAAAAGAGAGAGAGAAAATCTCACTGCGCTGGAGCAGGTCAAATTCCTGGGTATAGGTGAAAATACAGTCAGTGTCCTCACTCTGTATTCCCCAGCCTGTCACCGCGTCTCTACACGTGCAGGTACTTTCGGGTTTGGCGTGCTACGCGTTCCATTTATTTCTTACAAAGCATGACAGATCATATTTTATTTTGACTATATTGCACTAGGTCTGTGTTTATTTTTATGTATTTTAGTTCATTGAGACCAACTTCTAAAGGGGAGTGCAAGTATATATGGTTGCCTTGCCACTTAAAGGACCACTATAGTGCCAGGAAAACATACTTGTTTTCCTGGCACTATAGTGCCCTCAGGGTTCCCCTCCCGCCAGGCTCTGGGGGGAGGAAGGGGTTAAACTTGCCTCTTTTTCCAGCCCCTGGAGGGGAGCTCTCCTCCTCCTCTCCGCCTCCTCTTCAGCTGAATGCGCATTCAGCCAGTCCATAGGAAAGCATTCACAATGCTTTCCTATGGACGCTGGCGTCTTCTCACTGTGCAAATCACAGTGAGAAGCGCGGAAGCCCTCTAGCGGCTGTCAGTGAGACAGCCACTAGAGGCTGGATTAACCCATTTATAAACATAGCAGTTTCTCTGTAACTGCTATGTTTATAGAAAAAAGGGTTAAACCTAGCTGGACCAAGCACCCAGACCACCTCATTAAGCTGAAGTGGTCTGGGTGCCTATAGTGGTCCTTTTAAGATCTCCTGTTTTAGCACAGTGTGTTTTTCATTTTAACTGTAACCGCTTCTTCCTCTTTAATATATTTTAGTGTTTGTTTCTGGGAGATACATATATTCTGATTGCCACTTTTCTTACACTTATATTTGCAATACTGTTTGTGCACCTACTATATATTTTTTTTTATTTATTTTTTTATTTTATTTTTTACTATTTTGAGGTTTCATTGTATCAGAGCTCCTCGTAGGTTGCTGCATGTACATGTGGTTTATAATTTGTTTATGGTGGTAACACTAAGGTTTACAATTATTTGTGCCATTGTATTTGTATCAATCGTGTTCATTTTAAAGGATCATTCCAACACATTAAGAAGTTTGATGATATAACAAAAATGCTGAATCCATTTGGTCACATTTAATGTTCTTTCCATTACAGGATGGTCAGATAGATGCTGAAGAGCTGCAGAGATGTCTCACCCAATCAGGCCTCTCGGGAGGATATAAACGTAAGCAGCACTTTTCAAAGAACTTTTTATTGACACTTTTTTTTTTTTTTTTAATTCCTTACTCATGCTGTAGATTATTGTTCCATGTAAATATATTTGACCTATTGATTTATGTAGACTATGAATGATCTTCATTTCTATAACACAATCTACCATATCTTCAGTAAATAGTGCAAGAACTGTCACATGATGGAAGTAAATGGAAAAACGATCTATCTGCGATTTTGGAAAACAAAAATTGATTGAGCTTCCTTTGCATTTTCATAAATAAAATAATTGTATCAATCTCAGTCATTTGCACATAACATTGAAACATTCACTTGGAATTTTCGTCACTGGAGCAAAACTTGAAAATCTCCACTTGAATATTGTATCATTTTTGTAATGCTACAACGTAGAGAGGAGGGGGATATTTTAAAGTATGGTTTTATTTATTTATTTTAAATTCAAAATACATTATCATTACAAAATATGCACAACATCTCTGAGAAAAAAAACTGT
Organism: Pelobates cultripes; assembly: GCA_933207985.1. Lineage (NCBI taxonomy): Eukaryota > Metazoa > Chordata > Amphibia > Anura > Pelobatidae > Pelobates > Pelobates cultripes. Next base: position 41,748,466 of record OW240915.1, read on the forward strand.
AACTTATTAACCGAAACACTTTACAGTAATAGAGCCAAGGGTAAAAAAAAAAAAAAAAGATACATACCATGAGTTCTAGACTAGTTATCTGATATATCTTGATATCTGAGCCATGGAACCAGAACTCCAGTCTATGGATGTATACTGCCTGTGTATACATATAACTTTCTGGCTTGCTCTTCCTTGACTTGCACTACTAGCTATTGCAAAGATATATTTCTTCGACTAGCATGTTACTGTAACTTCCTGATGCTCTGGAGCCTTTCTTTGCAGAGTAAAGAACTTTTGATCTGTCCACTTCTTTATAAAGAAGGCTTTCCACTCCTAATTTAATCCTCCCTGTCCTGCTCACGGTGTTGCTGGGTTTGTTTTGTTATGGGGGGGGTTTCTAAGCAGCCTCAAATCGAGATTCCATGTTCTAGCCAGCACATTTTTGTCCTGGTTTTGGTATATTGTTAATCCTCCTTTTAATATACTTTTTGAAAAATGAATTAAAGTTATTATTGTATTAAGCCGTGGATAATTTGTTGATGCAGTATTTCATGATTTGTCGTGACACCTGTTTTGAAATGTTTTTTCCTTTTTTCCCCTCTTTATTTTATAGCTTTTAACCTGGAAACCTGTAGACTGATGATCTCCATGTTGGATGTATCTTTTATTACGCTGAATTCTGACACAAACACTGTGAAACTTATTCACAGAAAAACTAATAGTGAATGGCAAACCACATTATGCAGTGTTGCGAAACAAATGTTTGTGTGTAAGGAGAGAGAGAGGTGTGTGTGTGTGTGTGTGTATATATGTGTGTGTGTGTGTGTGTGTGTATATATATATATATATATATATATATATATATATATATATATATATATATATATATATATATATATTCATACAAAATCTAGTGCATTCAATCACTAAACAGCCATTTCAAAGTTTGCAGAATGTAATAGTTTGTTTTTACCCTGATTTACTTGGGTTTTCCTTAACTTGTATTTAGAGAGACATGTCAGGGAAAATGGGCTTTAATGAATTCAAAGAGCTAGGAGGGGTAATAAATGGATGGAAACAAAACTTCATGGCCTTTGATTCAGATAGGAGTGGCACAATTGATGGATTAGAGCTGCAAAGGTCGTTGGGTACTATGGGTAAGTGTATAAGAATATATTCCATGAATGAACTTGATGAAAATGTTAATTTCTGAAAGTCCATGACTGTGACTGTTTGGGAAAATGTTTTATTCAGATCAGAGATCACTTATTATTGGATTAGAATAAAACCGAAGCTCCAGTTTTATTTTAAAGTGTAATTTATTTATTCCCCTATGAAAAAGTCCCAAAGAAATAATAAAAAAAAAAAAAAAAGGGATACGCTTCTGTTCATTCAGAGTGTTGTCTAAAGTTGCTAATCATACTCGTTTGAGCTCCTTAACCTATTGTTCCAGTAACATTTTATAATTGTCTCATTTATTGTTAAATTTCCCCGTTTTAAATTCTCTCCTACCAGACCACCAAACCGTACTTCACTCTGGTTTCAGCTAACCATGTATTCCTGGGGGTTTTAGTGCCTTTCCTCGCTGTGGGAGAATTAGGGAGTTTTTACTTTTGTCCACATTAATTAGGTTTTGTTGTAGCAGAAATTAAATGTACATGAAACATTGTGATTTAGAAAGTGTTTTAACCTTTTTTTTTTATTATTTATTGATTATAAATATTTTTTAAGGTTTTCGATTGAGTCCTCAGGCCATGAATAATATTACCAAAAGGTTCAGCACTCATGGGAGGATCGCATTTGACGATTACATTGCATGCTGTGTAAAACTAAGAGCACTCACCGGTAAGTACATTTTGTTTGTTTATTTATTTTTTCCATTAGACAAATTATGGAAAATACTAATATTTTGGGCCTAATTTTATCACTTTAAATCTGAAGATCAGGTAGTTGCTCATTATACCAAGAACCTCTGGAGAAAACCTTAAAATTTTCAAAATACTTTTAGGGATAGTGTAATAATTCAAACTCCTACCAAACAATCTTAATATGCATGCTGTTCCAGTACTCCTATTGGGAATCTGGTTCCATCATGACTGTGATACTGGGTAACTACATCCCAACAAACAATAGCCGCTTGCTGAATAAAATCCAAGGATTTACAATCTATGCAGCCAAAAGTCTGTTTGCCAGATTATTAATGGAGTGCATGTTCATGTAAACTGTTACATTAATGGACACATATAGGGTTACATACATGAGTCCCCAAAAAAGCTCTTCTTGGGAAATGTTCAACTACTATTGCACTTTTATGGTTTAAATTTGTATTTATTCTTTAATATTGCAGAAACTTTCAGAAGGAGGGATGCTGCTCAGCAGGGGATGGTTACTTTTCAATATGATGATGTGAGTATATGCAGAAATGTCACTTACCAGGATTTGTATTTTTACTTTAGTAGTATATTTAACAAATGTGTTTATTTTTTATTTTTTTTTGTAATCTCAAAAGAAAAATTTCAGTGTTAAACACTGCTATATTTACCTCTATCCTGGAACTGGGTGATAGGTGAAAGGGGTGGCTCCCTGTTAAGCATTGTTATAAGATCTGCTCTTACCTGACTGTTACGGACCGTTTTGCACAAAAGGGGAAAAAAACCGCTTAGACGATAATCCCCCTTTCAGAGACAGGCACAGCTACTGTAGAATCACCAAAACTCATGAACTGAATACAAGTGAATGCTCCAAACTCCCGAACGGCATACAAGGGAATGCTCCAAACACTCGAACTGCATACAAGGGAATGGTCCAAACACTCGAACTGCATACAAGTGAATGCTCCAAACTCCCGAACGGCATACAAGGGAATAAGGTAGCACTCCAAATACACGAACAGGAACCATACGAATTGCTGCTACCAGACGAACAGGAAAAGCTCCCAAGCGGCTTACACTCCTGGCAATCAGTCCTTAGCAGCATACAGTAAATCCCCCCAAAGACGAGACAAGGCTCCGTGTTGAGGGTCAAGCAGTGGTCTGTTTAATGAGGGCTACCTGCCCAGCTTTTATGCAGGTCTCCCACCTGGTGGACACTCCCCTAGGGGACCAAATGGGAGACTGTGACAAGGGACAGACAAGTATACAAAAAGGACACACAGTCACAGTATATTCCCACAATGCATCCTGGCTTCCTCCCCTCTGCCCTGGGAGATAATTGGGAAGTAACTCAATTATCTCCCAAGTCAAAGGCAAAACTCCATTACACACGTGGGAACACAAAACCAGCATTATACTTTAAAATGCACAAAGTAACATTTACTACATAAAACACAGACATGTAACATATCCCCAGATAGCTCAGGTCTGAGTGCACATTATTAGGTGAATGGCACTCAGACCACACGAATACAGTTTTAATTGCCATGGAGCCAAAGTCTTTAATTCCACGAATAGGCTCCATGGCATAGCTATCTGGGTTAAAACATTCCTCCAACATAAAATACCGAATTTACATGCATTCGTTCAATCCGTGCGAATTAGAACCAGGGGTTGGAGGTTCAGCGGTGCCTGCACGTAAAAGTGTCCGGGTTTGGTGCATGAAAGCCGGGCAGACAAGCGCTGGCTGCCCGGGGAGCTCCAGAACACCGCCATCGTGTGGCGGCTAAGTGTAACCGCGACCACCCAGTAACAATCAATTAAGCTGCGGTTAACCGCAGCTACTGGGTGGTCAATTGCCGGCACACGCTCGTTAAGCCGCGGTTAACCGCGGCTTCAGGGAGGTAAATGGAGGGCGCACTCCAGCTTCTGGGTGGCCAATTAAGGTCGCCGGCCGGCTTCCCACGGCTCTGGGGAGGCTGAAAAGAGACTGTTTGTTTGGTAGATGGAATCTACCGAACGGCTGTGCAGAAAGGGAGAAATAAATCCTTCTGCACAGTAAAATTAACCCTTTAGCTGCCGGTCCATAATCCAAAGGCAGCAGGCGGGCAACCAGGCTCCTCCAATGCAATGTGGCGAGATTGGTTTCGTCACACTGACAATGAACATTGTCATAGGGGAGACTTCTAAAAGTGGCATGAATAGTGATGGAAAGATGTTGAAGGGTAGGAGTTATATGTAGAATGTGCTAATTGGGTTCCATGGTGATTAACTGTTCATTTAAAAAAAAAAAAAAAATTGGGACTAACTGAAAGAAATATATTTAAGAGTTCCATATACGTTTTTTAAATATCACCTAGCTCAGGATATGGATTTAGACTACTTTTAATAGAATAGTAACCTGAAAGACAAATTTCAGTGAGAGAGAAACTGAACCATGCATAGAGATTATGATGATTTATGGGGCCTTAAATTATTAAATTCTCATATACATGTTCTAGAACCAAGACTGTGTAGTTTGAAGGGACAGAATGAAGTTCCTTTGAGGCTTATTCACAAAGCTTTTAGATAAAGAGAATTTCAAATTTTAATACAAAAACTATTTTTCTTCTAAAATAGGAAATTCTTTTGCCAGCTTACATCCATTCAGTACTTTTAAAGAATAACTGCTTTAATAAAAAAAAAAAAAATTAATAATTATTTAGCGGTTACTATGGAAAGGGACTTCTCCCAACTGAGCAGTGTTGTCTTTAATTTGAAAGCATTCCTTTTTTTTTTTTTTTTTAAATGGCAAACAAAATAAAAAAAATCATATGATTATTCGGTATCCACAACTCTCAAATTACTGGTCTTGTTAACAAAATAAATTTTGATGAATTATTCAATTTAAAAAAAAAATTTTTTATTTTTTTTCCCTTCTAGTTCATTCAAAGCATCATGAGTATCTAAAAAAAAAATTTGAATACCGCCCAAAGGAACTGCAATTTGATTGTCTACCATTCCAAGAACCAAGCCTTCGTTTGGATGTAACTAATACCATGTCATTTTTGTTAATTTTTTATTTTTATTTTATTTTTTTATTAATAAAATGCAGATTCTAATTTGTATTTGTCTGAATTGCATTTATTTTAACCATTTTAGAACTCCAGATAAATTGCTTGGAAAGTTCATGTTGTAGGGGAAGTCTAAAGTGGAAACTTGGAGGTAGATTTATTTTACCACCACTTTTCTACATAATCATAATAAAAAAATAATATACGAAATATAGTATTTTATTTATTTTTTTTATAATTTTGATTGCACAGTGTCCAGTATTGCCACAGGAAGTAGCTAGATGCTTAAAGCTAATCATTGACCTCCCACAGAAACTAAAGGGAGGAACAATCCACGCTAAAGAATATCTTTAAGTCTATTGAATGTTAAATATCCTGCTCCTGGTGAACACTTTGATTTTATATTGTCCTGTTCTTGCCTATACAGTGTATACCCCGTATAAACAGAAACTACTTGTACATGTGGAGTAAAGGTGCAGTGCCTCCCGGTTGGAGAGATATATAAACCACTTGACTTTTGGTCTCCGTTTATCGTCTCCAGAACCCAATGATGGCATTATTTCCCCATAACTTATGATTCATCAATGGGAGTGTGTGTATATATATAAAAACCTATTAACTATGACGTAGGAATACATATCTGAAGACAGCCTATAATATACTTCCCATCCCAAAGCCAGTGAAATGGCATATATTAAAATACTGCATATAGAATATTGTGTACCCTCATGTATCCAACTTGAGTTATAATCCAGTTGAATAAAGGTAATGCAGCTCCGATTACATTGTACAATAAAAACCAAATGGTGTAAAGGAAATTGTGAAAGATACAGTGACTCTGTATGACCATGTTAACATCTGTAGGAAAACGGTAATGGTATACACTTCCCCGTATGTCTAAATACATTATGCCTGGTGTGGAAGCTTGACGCCTTTAAATCTTTTTTTTTTTTTGCATCAATATATGACCGTAACTTAAGCAGCACTAAGATTTCTATTTACTTTTTACCTTGATAAGTAACATAGAATGTGACGGCAGATAAAAACTGTTTGGCCCATCTAGTCTGCCCAATTTTCTAAATACTTTCATTAGTCCCTGGCCTTATCTTAAGTCTAGGATAGTCTTCCTATCCCAGTGATGGCTAACCTTGACACCATAAATTGTGTCTGGACTAAATTTCCCATGATGTTCAGCTAGCTTTTAGGCTCTAAAAGCTAGCTGAGCATCATGGGAAATATAGTCCAGAAACAATTTATGGTGTCAAGGTTAGTCATCACTGGCCTATCCCATGCATGCTTAAACCCCCTCGCTATGTTAACCTCTACCACTTCGGCTGGAAGGCTATTCCATGCATCCACTACCCTCTCAGTAAAGTAATACTTCGTGAAATAATTTTTAAACCTTTTGTCCCTCTAGTTTAAGACTGTCTTCCTGTTGTGGTAGTTTTTTGTTATTTTAAATATAGTCTCCTCCTTCACGGTGTTGATTCCCTATATGAATTTAAATGATTCTATCATATCTCCCCCCCCCCCCGTCACGTCTTTCCTCCAAGCTATACATGTTAAGATCCTTTCACCTTTCCTGGTATGTTTTACCCTGCGAACCAGTTTAGTAGCCCTTCTCTGAACCCTCTCTAAGGTATCAATATCCTTCTGAAGATATGGTCTCCAGTACTGCGTACAATACTCCAAGTGAGGTCTCACCAGTGTTCTGTACAATGGCATGAGCACTTCCCTCTTTCTACTGCCAATAAATTCCTTATACAACCAAGCATTCTGCTAGCATTGTCTGCCTACTTTAAAGTCATCAGAAATAATTACCCCTAAATCCTTTTCCTCAGATGTTGAGGTTAGGACTCCAAATATTCTGTACTCTGCCCTTGGGTTTTTATGCCCAATATGCATTATCTACATTAAATGTCAGCTGCCACAGCTCTGACCATTTTTCTAGTTTACCGAAATAATTTGCTATCGGACTTATACATCTTGGAACAAGACTGTTGCAAATTTTTGTATCATCAGCAAAAAGACATACCTTACCATCAAGACCTTCTGCAATATCACTAATACAAATATTAAAGAGAATGGGTCCAAGTACAGATCTCTAAGATACCCCACTGGTGACCATGCTTTGAATATACTCCATTGACTACAACCCTCTGTTGCCTGTCTATACAATACCTCAGGGTGTCTACGTTGCGGATATATGCAATTTCATGGCAAGAAATAAAACCGGGGTACGTGATCAGCCCCAAACTAAAGATAGGCCTATCAGAAAAAATACTCTCAATTTCAACTCAAATTAGAACTCATTCAGTTTGTAACTGAACCTTTCCAAAATCCTGGAAAACCTATGCATGGGGGGCATGGGTGTACTCATAAGGCCTTGAGTCTTTTCTTGCAATAACCAACAGGCGCTCCTAAATCACTGTCAAAAAGCAATGTGTGTGTTAAAATGAAAATTTACCACCACACACTTTCTCCAAAACACTCCATATACAATACCTTGTGGTGTTAACTTTTCACGTTCATGGCAAGAAAATAAATTGGGATATATAAAAAGACCCCCAAAAAGAAGATATGTGAAAAAAAATGGATCAGAAGTTTGGCATTACACCCCCCAAACAATGCAACAAACATAGATGGTATCACTGTACTCAGGAGATGTTGCTGAACACATATTGGGGTGTTCTTTGGCAGTAATACATAACCGGAGCTGAGAATACATACCTAAAGTACAATGTGTGTGAAAAATAACACACAAAAATGACTACCCAAAAGTTTGACAAAGACTGGTGGTAGAATTAGTGCATGGAAAGTGTTAGAATGCCACCATTTGAAACACCCTAGGGTTTCTACTTTTCAAAAATATATGATTTGATGGGCATAAATTACATTGACCGGCTTTAAAAATGTCCCAAATAGGACATGGGTGCATGATGACCATCTGTGAAAATTCCAGGTTGGAAAACTGGAATGTGCACCCTCCAAATAAGATCTTTTAGCCCTCCGTGAACCCAACAACCTATACATGGGGGTTATCACTGTACTCAGGAGATGTTGCTGAACACATATTGGGGTGTCCTTTGGCAGTAACCCTTAAAGTTCTCAGTACATGTATGCTTAAATTGCTATGTGTGTCAAAAAAAAAATCACTATTATAAAAAAAATTTTTCCTTTTGGCATAGACTGGTGGTAAAATGGTTGCATGAAAAGAGTCAAAATACCCCAAGTTTAATACCTTAGGTCAGCAATGGTGAGTGGGATGGAGGGCTGCGAGGGAGCACTGACTTAAGTGCTGTTCCAGTACTGCATCAGCAGAGGGAGCAGTGCTGGAAAAGCAGGTAAGAGTCTCAAAAGGAATCTCAGTCATATTTTTAGCAATTTTCTGAAACAACCACATAGCGGCTCTGTGTTGGAGGTTTGTGATCTTCATGCTGCAAAAGACAGAGTACCATGAACTGCACCACAAGCTGAGGAACAGTAAAACCGAACTAATAGAACCAAAGATTTTTACTCTTTTTTTTTTTCTTAATATGGTGGCAGTACGTATGGGTTGTGCTTCCTAATTGGGACAAGCATCTGCAAGATAGGTGATTAAGAAAAATCCTTCCTCTTTACCTTATAAAGTGCTTTACCTGCAAACCCACCTCAGTCGTAGCAAGAATACACACCTAATCCACACACTGTAAGCAAAATTGTAATTTAGAGCGAGGGAGATTTGTACTGCCAACATATTAAAAAAAAGTATGGTGAGTAAAAATCTGTTTTTTCTGACATATGGTGGCAGTACGTATGGGATATAGCAAGATTCCCAATTGGGTGGGCCTTATTCCTAAACAGGTCGAAGTACCTAGGCCCTAACGCATTTTTAGAGGCCGAGCACATCTAGCCTGAAAATGACTGATGTTTTGTAAGGTACTAAAAGACCAAGAAGCAGCCATGCTGATTTCTTCGGGTGAAGCAAGAGCCTTTCTCTGCCCACAAAGTAGCCATTTCCTTTGTGGAATGCGTTGTAAAAGACACTGGCGAATCAAAACTACTGAAGAACAGGCCATATGATTGCCGAAATAACGAGAAATAGAATTACAAGAGGCTTCATTCCCCTTAAAACTTTCCTAGAAATTGACAACAGGTGATCTGAACTTCTGTTTACGGCTGATATTGATACATACATCTGAAATGCCCTTTACTTTCACTCTAGAATATGACATCTAGTTCCAGAATATGACATCTGTAGCGGAGCTCACTGTACGCCGACTGCATACCCCGCCAAAGGACCACTTCCTAGGTGGAACAGGGAACAAACCGCAGCACTTCTGCCCACAGTCTCCGTGGCTTGACTGGGGCCCTGGATCCGCGCTCTCCTGGAGCTGAATGGGGAATTCACTCTAGACACCCCCAGGCACTGGACGACACTCAGTCCTGGGAGCTCTAGTCCTTACAAGGACTTTGCCCGCTGAATCCTCCACTCTGGAACAAGCTGGAACAGTGATTAGCCCTCTCCCCACCCAGTAACCAGACAACACATAGTTCTGGGAGCACAAGCAGGAATACGTTAATGGCAGCCACCCACAACTGGCCTTATATGCATGTCCCCATGCAAAGGGCACTTCCTCCCGGACCTGAGAGTAAACCACAGTAGAAACAAATACACAATTACATCTGGCTCTCAGATCCAGGACACTCCCATACATAATCAGATAATCCCTCCTCTGTGCCTGGGAGATAATTGGATCATGAACTGTACTAATCTAATCCAATTATCTCCAAGCACAGAAAATAAATACTTTTACCAAACACCCCAAAAGTACCTTAAAAATAAATAAACCTCCCCCCAAAAAATACATCCCCTGATCTGGGTGACCAACATATCCAAAAATCAACCAACTCATTTCAATGTTTCAGGAATTTCCTGGAAATCATAATTTGACTCGGTCAAGTTCGGTAGTCTTTTACAGGTTTCCCTGCAGGGCCTATAGTCTGTGGGCAGGAGGCTGGAAAGCAAGCTGCTCCAGGTGCTCGTGGCAAACTCACGTGGGAAGGGGAGTTTGTCACAGTGGCATAATTATAGAAGGATGAGCTGATTAACGGCTCTAAAAGATAACTCTGGAAGAATTTAAGTTTTAGGATGAAACACAACTTTCGCCCTGATGGAATATAAGAGTAAAAGGGGACCTGAAAGAGTGAAGAAAGATCCCAGGAGGGAAACAGAACTTCCTGGGTGGCCTAAGATGCCTATTGCTTTAAAGAAGCTTCTAACCAGTATAAACGAAGACCAATCCCTTCTCAGAAAGAATTTAGGGAATACAATCTGGTCTTAATGTGGAAACACTCAACCTGTGGAAATCTCCTGCAGGAAGTGTAAATTTGAGCCAACCAGACAAATGAACTAGAAGACAATGACGTTCCTTACAACAATGTACGCACTCTACCCAAATCCTCATGTAAAGATTAGAGGCAGAACGACGAAGATTATACACAAGTGGACTATGACTCGTGAAGAGATGAAGGATCCACCATGCAGTGCCCTGCCGTCAATAAGAACCCATTCAGCACTACCAGTAGGATATCCTGTCTTCCAAAAGTGTTTTCGAGATCGGAAGATCTCCAAACTTGAAAGTCATCTCCACCAAGGCTGAAAACTGGCTCATGTTTGGCCAATATGGAAAGATTGTCAGAACCACTGCTGTGTCCGTTACCTCTTTGAAGAAGTCTTGAAAACAGTCTATAGGAGTAAAAAATGTAAGCCCGGAGAAATACCCTTAGATAGATAGACCAACTATTCAACATGAACTATCTGTCCTGTACAGAGAAGAAAACCTGAGAATCTTCATGTTCTCCCTCTTTGCCATAAGGTCTATCCGGGCACTCCAAATCTCTCTGTAGACCGTGAACATGATCGGATCTATAGACCTTTACTTGTGCTGAGGTTGTAGGTGATGACATTGTCGACATAGCATGAGTGGAATGGAGAGAGGACCTCCCAGAGATCCTGAGCCCACTATACCATTTTTGTACCCAGCTGAAACAGACTTGCTTCTGGCACCACCCTGTCTGTTGACGTGAGGGAAACAGTGTCATGGTCTGACCACATTGTAATAGGTTCCTCAATCAACCAAGATCTGAATTGGGGAGGGGACTGAATAACTGCCTTAAGAGCTCTGAAATTAGTGGACTATTTTTCTCAGGACCAAGAACGCTGGCACATTACAGAATTTAGACGAGCGACCCAGTCTTTGTTAGTTGCATCTTGTGGTGAAAATTACTCCTTCTATAGGCAGAAAGGACAGCTTCTGCTTTTTTCGAAGAGAGTCTAGGAGACAGAAATCCAAGATTTCCACACTTTGACCCAGAGGAGAGAATTTTCCACTGTAGCGGCCAAATCCAGATTTTGCCCAGTTGACCGCAGGTCTTGAAGATGTCCGACATCCCAGTGATCTCATTTCCTGTCCTTATGGAGGAATTTTCACTTTATTACTAATTAGACCTTTCCTTCATGAGTGCAGTAGATGCCGAGGTAACGTTTTAAGGTTAACACGAACCTCAAAAAACCCTATGTTTCCTGGAGAAGAAGAAAATACTTTAAAGTCTCCGTATCCAATCGTGTTGCTGTAGCGCTCTGCTAGCTACCTGAACATACTTAAAGGGCAACCATCCCGATTAGCAATAAGTAGCCAAACTCCCAAGTAGGTAATGCCTCGTTCCCTAAAATATGCTGTTATGGGAGAATTTTGAAGAGCAATGAAATCTCTACAATCCATATATTATGGCGTATTTTCAGAAAACTTCTTGAGGGGCCGCAATAGGGATATGTGGGAATATATCTCTGATCTATATACACCATGAAATTCCTTTCTGCAGAATCAGAGTTACAGAAGCAGAAGTTTCAATTCTGAACCTCAGGAGAGGAACCAATTAATTTATATTCATAACCGGTTTAAAGGAATGATTTGAGTATGATAACCAGGAGATTCCTGAGGAACCCAACGAACTTCATGGTTCACAGAACCATATCTCAAACTCCTTGAATCCAACAGGAACACTGTTGGATGTTTCTGTAAATAGAGTATCAGATGTTCGGAAGATTATGGATTGGGCAGATTTGAAAAGAGCAAGCGGTGCCCTCTTTAACTAGATCAGGAAACCAGTGATTGCAAGTAGGTTCTACTTAAAAGCCAGGCAAGAGGCATTAAGATATATACTGGTGCCCAAATGCATCCTGGGAATGTTAAGTGACTCCATTAAATGGCACTCCAGTCATCTACCTCAAAGGGCTGAGTCAACCCTGCAGTGGAAATGAACACGTGAACCCCCAAGAGTTGAACAAGGTCTAAACCCACTGAGCTATCCACACTTAGTATAGAAATGCAGGATTACGCCTAGAGAAAAACTGAAATGGAAAGGGAATGTATTGATCAAGAATACACATTTGGGCGATTACAGAAAACCTTAAAACGTACGAATGAATTTCGACAGCCAACAAAATAAAAAATTGTATTATGTTTCCAATGCATAATCCTGTATGTCAAAGAATCTATTCCAAAATTTAATATGACACACCTTTAATGATATCAATGCTTTATGGATGTGTTCGTGAAGCAATGACCTTGGACTTTCAGATGTTTAAAGGGTTACTCCAACCCTCGTTTACAATAAATTTTATTTTCTAATGCATCATTGGGCAATATTAACTTGACTTGTCCACCCCATTTTTATGCTAAAAACCTTGTAAAAGAAGATTAAAATAAATAAATTTACCAAGTCCCACACATAATGCCACATCACTTCTTTCCTCTCTGTGAGCCAGAAAGGGACAAGATGGAGGGGGTGTTCAAGGGAAGGGATTGTTAAAATAAAAATAGGGAAGATGTATGTTTCCCCTTGCAGGTGCGGTCCAGCGCTGCCTGCAAGGGTACCGGCTCATTAGGATTCTTTTTTATGCCCCCGGGATAAAAGTGGAAGTATCTCTGCATGTGAAATGTTTCAAACTGAAACATTGCACAAAAAAGATTCTTGCTCAGAAAGTAGAAGTGGTCACAGACATTGCAGTAACCCTTTAAGCTAAATTACCACAAAAGCACTCTGTATAATTACGCTACAGGCCCAACTTACAAATGAGGAAGTTCACCCTACCTGCAGAGGAAGGACAGCCACTCTAGCAAAAACCTTCTTGTTTTCTCTACACCTTGGGAATCTGAACCCCAGTTCTCCAGACCATAATTTGTAAAATTTCGGAGAATGTCAAATCTTTCTGTAGAGGAAATGTCCCAGTGTTGCTGCTCTTTAATCTCAGTGAAAATCCAAGGCATTACAAGTGCTCCTCTGAAATTATATAAAGTAGTTAAATAAATAAATTAATTAAAAAGCAGGCGAAGTGAATAAATATACATAGTACTAAATGAAGTGCACACATTAAATACATAAATAAATGCGTATTAATCAGTATGCAAGAACATTTCATTCTAAATGTATTTGGTAATCAGCTGCAGAAATAGTGTAGTGACGTAGCTTATTAGCAAGTGTTTCTTGATACTGTTCTAACGTGCACATAAATTAATATTGCAATATATAAGACAATTTAACATATATAAAGCTACAAATATGCACTGCGCTTGTTTTTTGTTTCATGTAAGTTTGTATTTTATGGGAATACAGACTGCATCCCTGCTTGACTATGTGCACTAATCATGTATATATATATACGATTGAGTACATATTACTGAGAAATTGCTTGTACATGTGAACGGCTGACAATATCAAAGAGACTAAATATTTGGCAGTCACAATGTTCTGAACATGGCAAGTTAAACACGCCAATGGCCATGTGTCTTCTGTATTTCTAGTTTTGCTGGAGGACCTTTTGTAAAGTAAATTACAGGTGATACTCTAAAAATTAGAATATCGTGCAAAAGTTAATTTATTTCAGTAATGCAACGTAAAAGGGGAAACTAATATATGAGATAGACGCATTACATGCAAAGCAAGATAGTTTGTAATAAGTGCGATGATTATGGTTTACAGCTCATGAAAACCCCAAATCCACAATCTCAGTAAATTAGAATATTGTGGAAAGGTGCAATATTCTAGGCTCACAGTTTCCCACTCTAATCAGCTAAGTAAGCCATAACACCTGCAAAGGGGTTCATCATTGACACTCTCCATAAGGATAGAAAGCCTCAAAAGGTAATTGCGAAGGAAGTTGGATGTTGCAAAAGTGCTGTATCAAAGCACATTAATAGAAAGTTATGTAGAAGGGAAAAGTGTGGAAGAAAAAGGTGCACAAGCAGCAGGGATGACCGAAGCCTGGAGAAGATTGTCAGGAAAAGGCCATTCAAAAGTGTTGGGGACTTTCACAAGGAGTGGAATGAGGCTGGAGTCAGAGCATCAAGAGCCACCACACACAGACGGATTTTGGACATGGGCTTCAGATGTCGTATTCCTCTTGTCAAGCCTCTCCTGAACAACAAACAACGACAGAAGCATCTTACCTGGGCTAAAGAAAAACAGACATGGTCTGTTGCTCTGTGGTCCAAAGTCCTCTTTTCTGATGAGAGCAACTTTTGCATCTCATTTGGAAACCAAGGACCTAGAGTCTGGAGGAAGAATGGAGAGACACATACTGCAAAATGCTTGAAGTCCAGTGTGAAGTTTCCACAGTCTGTGTTGATTTGGGGAGCCATGTCATCTACTGGTGTTGGTCCACTGTGCTTCATTAAGTCCAGGGTCAACACAGCCATCTACCAGGAGATTTTGGAGCACTTCATGCTTCTTTCCGCAGACAAGCTTTATGGGGATGCTGACTTCATTTTCCAGCAGGACTTGGCACCTGCCCACACTGCCAAAAGCACCAAAGCCTGGTTCAATGACCATGGGATTACTGTGCTTGATTGGCCAGCAAATTCGCCTGACCTGAACCCCATTGAGAATCTATGGGGCATTGCCAAGAGAAAGATAAGAGACATGAGAACGAACAATGCAGAAGAGCTGAAGGCCGCTATTGAAGCATCCTGGTCTTCCATAACACCTCAGCAGTGCCACAGGCTGATAGCTTCCATGCCACGCCGCATTGAGGCAGTAATTGCTGCAAAAGGGGCCCAAACCAAGTACTGAGTCCATATGCATGCTTATACTTTTCAGAGGTCCGATATTGTTCTATGTACACTCCTTGTTTTATTGATTGCATGTAATATTCAAATTTTCTGAGATTGTGGATTTGGGGTTTTCATGAGCTGTAAGCCATAATCATCGCACTTATGACAAATCACAGTTTGAACTATCTTGCTTTGCATGTTATGCATCTATTTCATACATTGGTTTCCCCTTTTACGTTGCATTACTGAAATGAATTAACTTTTGCACGATATTCAAATTTTTAGAGTATCACCTGTAATTTACTTTACAAAAGGTCCTCCAGCAAAACTAGAAATACAGAAGACACATGGCCATTGGTGTGTTCAACTTGCCATGTTCAGCACATTGTGACTGCCAAATATTTAGTCTCTTTGATATTGTCATAACTGTGACATGCCAGGAGGCAGAGCCAAGAGCATTGCATGTTGGCTTTGTTACTAATGCTGAAGCAAAGAAGCTTGTACATAGGGACGATTACAGAACAGGTGGGGTTTGGAACCAGGATAAAAACAAGGTGTGGAGTAGACAATTTCCAGCATTAAAATGCCATGTCTCCAAAAAACATCCAGATAGTTCTCAGCTGTAACAAGATAAAGTACGGTAGCTAAAATCTAGTGATAACTGAAGTGACAAAATCAATATCTAAACGTGTTATATTCCCACCTAATGAGACTGTTTGACAAACCCAACCTGAACCATGAACCATGTAGACAGTACCAATAATATGATATATCACATATATATACATACAACATTTATGACCACAGAACGCACATGTGCTATACCAGTGATTTGTGAATATGGTGCCTAATATCATATGGATGCCTAGTTTAGTTAAAACACAAAACTCAGGAAGATCTCTCCACTGCGATCCCATTTTTTCTTTTTTTACCTGGCCAGCATGATTCCTGAAACACCAGTCTGCAAAGCTCTGTTTGAATCTTCATAAGAAAGTATGTCACCATTTCCTGTTAAGGATAGCACTTGTTATACATATGGTTTACAAAGTGGGCATATGATGGCACTTCAGCTGATGGATTACCATCACTTTATACTAGTCAATTACCAGCTACACGAGTAGTTGTTAAAGAGCAGACTGGAGGAATATGTTGAACGCAGCACTCAAAATAAATCAATCTGAATTAAAATTAAAATTAAGAAAATTTGAGACTTTCTAAAGTATCAAATGCAAAAAGAATATAACCTTTCCCATCCGCACTTTAAACAGCATGGGACAGCTTTGTTATTTGCTTTTCAATATCCATTTCCAGCTTTAACATTAAACTAAATTAAACAGGCAGAGGGTGTGTTCAAGAATTTATCTGCTCAAAGGGCAAGCCATGCAAACATTACTGCAATACTACCAAATACACATAAAACATTGTTAACATTATTATTGCAAGATACCAAGGTCTACCAAAGAGGAGTCCAGCAGCCATCTGTTACGAACGCTGGTAGTTGTGGTACCTTGTTCACCTATTCCTCCTGAACTGCTGAGCCTTACTGATTATAGCTGCAGTTCGGGTTTAGTTATGAATAGTTCCAGATGAATGCTTCTTCCAAGACGGTTCTCCCCAGCCAGTAGATCGTTACCCAAACATGAGCCTAGACTTTATGAAGGGTACAAAAGGAATGAAGGTTTATTGATGCCACACTGGCTATTATGCAAGTCCCCATGCAAGGGGACCTCTCACCTAGACCTTGTTGGGCACCAGGACACAAAAGTTACAACCAATAGTATTACCTTGACAAAGTGAAACACTCCCACTGCAAACATATAATCCCCTCCTCTCTGCCTGTGAGATAATTAGGTAAGCTAAGGGATGACCCAATTATCTCCAGGCAAGAAAAAACATTTCCCCCAAAACTTGGAACAAACCCTAAAACACATGGTATCCCCATAAATGACATATCCCCTGATAGCTCTGGGAACATATTCAAAAATCACCCAGATCGGTTCAGGGGTTTTCGAAATGTATGGAAATCTCATTTTACCGACCGCACACGAAGCTCCTGCCCAAAACAGTTCCATGAATTCAGTATGTTCGGTTGGTCTATTTCGTGAAAGTCAAATAAACAAATGGAAGCATGAACAGAGCCCCCTGGCTCATAAGAGCGATTGTTCCCCTTGTTCTTGGGAACTAAACTACCGAATGGCGCTCTCCTAGCTGTTCATGAAAAGGAAGCAGGCGTTCGTATGTTTTTAGCCGACGGGAAGTAGAGGGTCCGATTTTAGTTCCAGACACTCAACGACCAAGTCCCGCTGCCTCCTTTCGTGCAAACAAGATGGCCACTTTTCTCTTCCACGTGGCGTTCAGCTATACAAACGGCGGAAACCCAGGGAGAGCGCTCAATCAACAGTTCCCTTCGTAGATAATGAGTCAGGAGGGTGGTCGGTGTTCGGTAGTTTAATCTACCGAACAAATAAAACATAAAAATAACGAGTGGCCTTACAAAATCCAAAATTAAAAAAGTCTATTTTCTTTACACCATCTTTATGTTTCAAACTAGTTGAAAGGGATCGGGATGCAATATACCCAAAATATTTGTAAAGGTGATTGCTTAATAGTTAGAAGTTCAGACAATATTGCAAACTAAGTAAAATGCAATTAAATATTATATCATATAGTAAACAGAAATTATAACTACATTATTCTAGGGGGAGGCACACAAAGAAAAAATGATTTAATGATTTAATCTCCTATGAGTTCAGACAGTGTTTGATGGTATCATTTTATATAATATTTTTTCCAGTGCCCACCAATCAGTATACAACTTTCTCTTAGCAGTCGGCTTTTGCACATTAATCTATTAGACCCATGAAGAACAATTAGGACCTAGCATTTAGCCCTTATACAAACACACAGTAGAATGTTTAGCAATTTTTCTTTTTCCATTTCCATTTCCAATTTGTTGTTTTGATCATTTGATGGCGTGCCCTCTAGTGGACTGTAAAAGACAATACAAAATTACTTTTTTTTTTTGTCCAGACATTTTTTTTTTTTTTTAACCTGGGATTACTGTAATACTTGAATGTCAAATGGTTTTATTTTAGGCCTTTTAGTAATTGCAGGGCAAAGTATAGGATTAACTTCTTAGAAACAAAGAAAACGCAAGCAAATTTTTTTTTTATTTTTTTGTGAAAAATTTAGGTTTCCATGGATGCTATAATAGTCACTGCAATTAATGCATTCTGTTGATAAAAAGGAGATGCCACATGCAGATGTAGCATCACACTAGCTTCACTGAAATCACTGACAAAATGCATTGCGCTAAGCACAGTTGTTAAAAAAAAGTTGATAAAAAAAAAAAAAAATATTACTACATTCATAAATTAACCAGTTGCCATGTTAAATGACTTGTTTTCTCTAGTCTAAGCAAAGGTTTTCTGCAAGATCTGCAATCTTTTTCTTAGTAACAAGTAATACAAGTGGTGTTTTAGTCGGTAGTACGTTATGCAATTCTGTCAACGTGACAATTTAAAATGGATTTCTTATCTTCCATATGGCATTTTAATATGAACTGCATGATTCTGTTCATAATAAAAAAAAAAGTAAAACATTTTGTAAAGATGCACAAAGAAAAATAAAGTGGACACACCACTGAAAAAAAAGGGGGATATGCGGTGGGTAGAGAAGGGAAGATGCTGTGGGGAGAGAAAAGAATTAGTTCGGACAACTGTATGAGTTCTTCTTTCTAAACTTAAAGGATCACTATAGTGTCAGGAAAACAAAGCGGTTTTCCTGACACTATAGTGCCCTGAGGGTGCCCCCACCCTCAGTGTCCCCCTCCCATGGCGCTGAAGGGGTTAAAACACCTTCAGCCACTTACCTTAATCCAGCGCTGGGCTCACTCCATGCTGGTGATCTCTCCTCCTGCCGATGTCAGCTACCGAGTGGAGAGGAATGCCAATGCGCGGCAAGTGCCGTGCGCGCGCATTCAAACAGTCCATAGGAAAGTATTTCTCAATGCTTTCCTATGGACGCTCTGCGCAATGGATGCGAAATCAGCATCCAGCGTCGCAGATGTGCCTCTAGTGGTTGTCAGGAAGACAGCCACTAGAGGTTGGCTTAACCCCTAATGTACACATAGCAGTTCCTGTGAAACTGCTATGTTTACATCTGAAGGGTTAAAACCTGAGGGACCTGGCACCCAGACCCAGACCCAGACCATCATTGAGCTGAAGCTGTCTGGGTGACTATAGTGTCCCTTTAAACCTCAATATTCAGGTTTAATTGCCGTGTTGGCACTTGGGCAAAAAAAGTTTCACCATCACTGCCTTTGATTATCTTCTTTTAAAAAATATATACATTTGAAGGATTATTCAGGGATTCCTGACAAATATCAGTGTTACAATGTAACTTCTGTTAATTTTGGAGAAAAAAAAATGCTACTTGTACTTATTGCCCTATAACTTGCAAAAATAGCTAAGAACATGTTAACATTGGGTATTTCTAAACTCAGGACAAAATGTAGAAACTATTTAGCACTGGGTGTTTTTTAGCGGTTGTAGATACGCAACAGATATTGGGGGGGGGTCAAAGTTAGAAAAAGTTTTTTTTATAGTAAATTTTTAGATATGATGAAAATAATGGTATCTTTAAAAATACCATTTAATGGTGAGAAAAACAGTATATAATATGTGTGGGTACAGTAAATGAGTAAGAGGAAAATTACAGCTAAACACAAACTGAGCCCTGTTCCTTAACGATTAGAAATGTTTTTTTAAATGGTCTGGTCCCTAAGGTGTTAAACAGCAATTGGATAAATTCTTTAAAAAACATACAGGGATATAATTTCTAATTAGTGGGGTAATAGCTGCTTGATACAAGGAGATATCTGGCTGCCATTTTGGGGTCAAGAATGATTTTTTTCCTAGTTTGTTGCAAAATTGGATGCGCTTCAGACTGTTTTCTTCCTTCTTTTGGATCAACAGCAAAAACATATGTGAGAAAGGCTGAACTTGATGGACTCAAGTCTCTTTTGAGCTATGTAACTATGGCTTGTGTTATGAATACACATTTACTTCCTCCAGCCTTACTGCAGTTGGTTTACATCTGTTAATGTAACACAGTAAATAAGACAATAGTAGATTTGTTTCTCTCAATTTACAGATAATCATACTGCTAAAATACTGATTCAATAAATCTGGGAAACCGTAGGTTCATGAATATCCCAATGGGATTTTTTATTATAAAAACAAAAACAAAAAAATCACAGCATTTCCATTTGTTCTGAAAACACCTTAAAACATGTCTGTTAACTTCTTTGTTATTTATAAGAGTTGGCTTTGTGTTTGGGTAAAAATGTGAACATCTGCGGAACAGGTCCCAGGAGCATCTCACTGTAATAAAAGAAATATATATTAGAATATATGCGGGCTTAAAAGAAAGAAAGAACAAAGATCATAAATTCAGCTTTTCTTTTCATCTTCAAAAAAATAAAAAAAATAAAAAAATTTATTTAACATTCAAGTACACCAGTCATCGGCAAAGCAGGACCTTTAGATAATATTTCATACATCCATTCTCCAGCTATTGTATACAAGATTTGTCCTTACCTCTTCCTCTAAGATTGAAACCAAACTAATACAGGATGCCCCCAAATGACATGCACAGCATGCGACTATTACAATTGTAGTGTACTTCCAACGTCATTTGAAGGCTGGACTGATAGAATGCACATACCAAAGGCCATCTCATGAGCCATAACGACAAAATAACTTAATGTAATGATTATAGGGCAAATGTTCTGTTGGCTTTCCCCCCAGTTTGTGCATTCAACAAATTATGGGGCTCTCCTGAACGGTTTGCAATGTTGTCAGCCTCACTGACACACAAAGTTCCACTAAAGCGGAAGTGGTCAAGAGACAGTGGAGTGTTAGTGGTTATGGTGCTTCTTGAATGTCCGCAGTACTTCCATGTCCAGTGTATGTCACTACCCCATGATGCTCTAGGCATGCTCAACCATGCTTCAGTATTTTCTGGAAATGCAGTAGAAGCACATAGGGACTCAGACAATCCTCCAAAATGCTATATGCACACATGGCACCATAGGGGTTGAATGATTTACATGGTATGCCTCAGTATGCAACATATGATCTAAGTTAAAATATAAAACCCACTAGGTGCATATGTGTTTCTCTGTTTGTATAAAAGCACAAGCCAAAGATAGCTTATTTAGCCTTTGATTTGTGCGGAAAACTCATGTAACAGTATCACTTTAAATACAGCTGCGTTCAGAAAACAGTACACTTCCTAAATCCACATTTACCTGATCTTGATCCAGTCAGATGCATTTTGGCTCGCCATTAGAGTCTCCATGTAATCTCTACCCAGATAGTAGGGAGGACGTTCATTGATTTTCTGGGGTACATGTTCCAGTAAACCTACTGGGATATACCTGTACATATGCAAAGAAAACAAGGAAAAGTAATACTACATTTAGATTGGTGACTCATTCACCTACATAATATAAAAGCATTTATAGCAAATATATATAAAAAAAAATCTTCAATGTGTGTTCAGTGCTTCAATTTTTTATTCTTGGTTGTAAAATTTTTAATTTGTAATGTGGTAACTAAAATGAATAGCTAGAGAAAAACTAAAATGGAAAGGGAATGCATTGATCAAGAATACACATTTGGGCGATTACAGAAAACCTTAAAATGTTAGAATTAATTTCGACAGCCAACAAAATCAAAAATTGTACTATGTTTCCAATGCATAATCCTGTAAGCACCAAAGATGTTCTATGTCAAAGAAACTATTCCAAAATTTAATATGACACACCTTTAATGATATCAGTGCTTTATGGATGTGTTCATGAAGCAATGACCTTGGACTTTCAGATGTTTAAAGGGCTACTCCAACCCTCGTTTACAATAAATTTTATTTTCTAATGCATCATTGGGCAGTATTAACTTGACTTGTCCAACCCATTTTTATGCTAAAAACCTTGTAAAAGAAGATAAAAATAAAGAAATTTACCAAGTCCCACACATAATGCAAGATGGAGGGGGTGTTCAAGGGAAGGGATTGTTAAAATAAAAATAAAATAAAAATAGGGAAGATGTATGTTTCCCCTTGCAGGTGCGGTCCAGCGCTGCCTGCAAGGGTACCGGCTCATTAGGATTCTTTTTTATGCCCCCGGGATAAAAGTGGAAGTATCTCTGCATGTGAAGTGTTTCAAGCTGAAACAATGCACAAAAAAAGATTCTTGCTCAGAAAGTAGAAGTGGTCACAGACGTTGCAGTAACCCTTTAAGCCCTTAAGGACCAAACTTATGGAATAAAAGGGAATCATGACATGTCACACAGGTCATGTGTCCTTAAGGGGTTAAGCTAAATTACCACAAAAGCACTCTGTATAATCACGCTACAGGCCCAACTTACAAATGAGGAAGTTCACCCTACCTGCAGAGGAAGGACAGCCACTCTAGCAAAAACCTTCTTGTTTTCTCTACACCTTGGGAATCTGAACCCCAGTTCTCCAGACCATAATTTGTAAAATTTCGGAGAATGTCAAATCTTTCTGTAGAGGAAATGTCCCAGTGTCGCTGCTCTTTAATCTCAGTGAAAATCCAAGGCTTTACAAGTGCTCCTCTGAAATTATATAAAGTAGTTAAATAATTAAATTAATTAAAAAGCAGGCGAAGTGAATAAATATACATAGTACTAAATTAAGTGCACACATTAAATACATAAATAAATGCGTATTAATCAGTATGCAAGAACATTTAATTCTAAATGTATTTGGTAATCAGCTGCAGAAATAGTGTAGTGACGTAGCTTATTAGCAAGTGTTTATTGATACTGTTCTAAAGTGCAAATAAATTAATATTGCAATATATAACAAAATGTTGGATATATAAAGCTACAAATATGCACAGCTCTTGTTTTTTGTTTCATGTAAGTCTGTACTTTATGGGAATACAGACTGCATCCCTGCTTGACTATGTGCACTAATCATGTATGTATATACGATTGAGTACATATTACTGAGAAATTGCTTGTACATTTGAACGGCTGACTATAATTTACTTGGTCTTTTGTCCTACACCAAAACTAGAAATACAGAAGACACATGGCCATTGGTGTGTTTAACTTGCCATGTTCAGCTCATTGTGACTGCCAAATATTTAGTCTCTTTGATATTGTCATAACTGTGACATGTCAGGAGGCAGAGCTGAGCACCTTGCATGTTGGCTTTCTTACTAATGTAATGTTGAAGCAAAGGAGCTTGTACATTTGACGACTACAAAACAGGTGGGATTTGGAACCAGGAAAATAACAAGGTGGAGAGTAGGCAATTCCAGCATTAAAATGCCATGTCTTCGAAATAAATCCAGATAGTTCCCAGCTGTAACAAGATAAAGTAGCTAAAATCTAGAGATAACTGAATTGACAAGATCGATATCTAAACGTGTTATATTCCCACCTGATGAGACTGTTTGACAAACCCAACTAAACCATGAAGACTGTACTAATATTATGAGGTATATCACATAAATATACATACAAAAAGATAAGTCCTGCGCTCACTCCTATCACTCCTGGGCGGCAGTAACGACTACAGTACACATCAGCCCCCATA
The DNA here is from genome assembly GCA_933207985.1 of Pelobates cultripes. Classification (NCBI taxonomy): domain Eukaryota; kingdom Metazoa; phylum Chordata; class Amphibia; order Anura; family Pelobatidae; genus Pelobates; species Pelobates cultripes. The sequence continues at coordinate 41,772,109 of OW240915.1, forward strand.
GATACAGTAAAAACCAAAGAAAAAGTTACCTGCGCTCTCCTAAATCCCTATGTATATTTAAACAAATGGAGGTCATTTAGTTACTCCAATGGCCACTGGAGGGAATGCCCGCCTCCCAAAGTCAAGGCAGACCACCCTAGGGGGTTCTACACTGACCCTTCACCTTGCTATATCTATCTATATCTAGATATAGATAGATATATATACACACACACACACACATATACATACACACACACACACACACACACAACATTTATGACCACAGAATGCACATGTGCTATACCAGTGATTTGTGAATATGGTGCCTAATATCATATGGATGCCTAGTTTAGTTAAAACACAAAACTCAGGAAGATCTCTCCACTGCGATCCCATTTTTTCTTTTTTTACCTGGCCAGCATGATTCCTGAAACACCAGTCTGCAAAGCTCTGTTTGAATCTTCATAAGAAAGTATGTCACCATTTCCTGTTAAGGATAGCACTTGTTATACATATGGTTTACAAAGTGGGCATCTGATGGCACTTCAGTTGATGGATTACCACCACTTTATACTAGTCAATTACCAGCTACACGAGTAGTTGTTAAAGAGCAGACTGAAGGAATATGTTGAACGCAGCACTCAAAATAAATCAATCAGAATTAAAATTAAGAGTTTCTAAAATATCAAATGCAAAAAGAATTGAACCCTTCCTATCCGCACTTTAAGCAGCATGGGACAGCTTTGTGATTTGCTTTTCAATATCCATTTACAGCTCTAACATTAAACTAAATTAAACAGGCAGAGGGTGTGTTCAAGAATTTATCTGCTCAAAGGGCAAGCCATGCAAACATTACTGCAATACTACCAAATACACATAAACATTGTTAATATTATTATTGCAAGATACCAAGGTCTACCAAATAGGAGTCCAGCAGCCATTTTTATGTTTCAAACTAGTTTAAAGAGATCAGGATGCAATATACCCAAAATGTTTATAAAGGTGATTGAATTTTAAGCAATGTTTATTTTCCTTTTTTCATTTACATTTATAATTTGTTGTTTTGATCATTTGATGGTGTGCCCTCTCGTGGACTGTAAAAGACAATACACTGCAAGCTAAAAATTAAAATTAACTTTTTTTTGTCCAGACTTTTTTTTTTTTTAACCTGGGATTACTGTAATACTTGAATGTCAAATGGTTTTATTTTAGGCCTTTTAGTAATCTCAGGGCAAAGGATAGTATTAACTTCTTACAAACAAAGAAAAAGCAAGCAAATTTTTTTTTTCTTTTTTGGTGAAAAATGTAGGTTGCCATGGATGCTATATAGTCACTGCAATTAATGCATTCTGTTGATAAAAAGGAGATGCCACATGCAGACGTAGCGTCACACTAGCTACACTGTAATCTCTGACAAAATGCCCTGCACTAAGCACAGTTGCTGGTCAGGGCCGTCTTTAATATGGACTGGACCCTGGGCAAACATTTGCTTGGGCCCCCTGAACCCGGTCGTCCCCTCCCTGGCATGCAATCATGCCGCCCACCCCAACGCAGTGGCGGACGTAAAGTAGAGAGGGCTCTGGTGCATGAATTATTTTGGGCAAGAGGGGGCAAAAGGTAGATCCCCATCTGTCATGCAACGCCAACAATGCTTTGACAGCTGGGGCGCTACCATTTTCCTATGCATGCAGGGTTATATTTAGCACTGAGCAGTATTTGTGTGTTTGAGTGTAAGCATGTTTTTGTATGGAGTATGTTTGTGTGAATGTAGGGGTGTGTTTGTATGTGGCAGATGGCATTTAAATGCAAGTATGCATTTATGTGTAGTGTTGGTTTATGAATACACTGGTGTGTTTATATATAATTTTGTTGTTTAAAAAAAGAGGTGTGTTTATATGTAGTGTTGAAGTTTGAATGCAGGTGTGTATTTGCGTGTAGTGTTGAATGCTGAGATGTATGCACAAATACACCTGCACTGTCACAAACACACACACACACAGTGATACACATACACACACAGAAACACTTGCAGATACACAGATATACACAATCATACAGATGCAGCTATACAGACACATTTACAGACACTGACACACACACATACAGACACACAACCTGGCACACATGCAGACACACAGATGCACACACGCAGATACACTAACATACAGATACACAGACACACACAATGACAACATACAGACACACAGATACATAACCTGACAAATGCAGATACAAACACTGACACACATGCAGATACACACATTGGCTACATACAGATACATGCACAGGTATACACACTGGCACACACACACAGATACATACATACTGACAACATACAGATACACACTGACACACACACACACACACACACACAGACACTGTGACAGACATACTGACACTGTGACAGACATACATACTGACACATACACAGACATACTGACTGGCACACCGACATACATACAGACACACAAACTGACACACACAGACATACTGACATACACACAGACATACAAACTGACACACAGACATATACTGACTGACACATACATACTGACACTCACACAGACATACATACATACTGACACACACATAGACATACATACATACTGACACACACAAAGACAGACACTCTTCAGTTTCCTACCTTTGAAAGAGGCTTCCTTCCCTGGGGTCCAGTGTGCTGGATGGGGTAGTTGGGAGTTGGGGGTCTGGCTTTTCTTGCTCCCCCTCCTCACTGGATGCTGGCTCAGCAGCCTCCCGCGCGGCCCGATATCTTTGAGGTGGGAGGAAGTGATTCGCAGACATCACTTCCTCCCATGCAGCCGTTAAGCAAGGACCCGGTCGTGCTGTTAAAGGGCCACAGCGCCGACCGGACCCCTGCTGGAACATGCTCACTGGGTGGCCCTAAAGGTATGGGCCACCCGGGGGGCCCCCTAGTGCGCGGGCCCCGGTGCAGCCGCAATACTAGCACCGCGGGCCCATTAGGTAGGGAAATATTTTTAAAAAATAAATTTTTATTGCAGGCGACGGGGCCCACGGGGCAGCTGCTTTGGGCCCCCCATGAGCAACTGGGCCCAGGGCAGGTGCCCCGTTTGCCCCTCCTTAAAGACGGCCCTGTTGCTGGTAAGTTGATAAAAAATAAATATTACTACATTCATAAATTAACCAGTTGCTGTGTTAAATGACTTGTTTTCTCTAGTCTAAGCAAAGGTTTTCTGCAATCTTTTTCTTGGTAACAAGTAATACAAGTGGTGTTTTAGTCGGTAGTACGTTATGCAATTCTGTCAACGTGACAATTTAAAATGGATTTCTTATCTTCCATATGGAATTTTAACATGAACTGCATGATTTTGTTCATAATAAATAAAAAAAATAAAAAAAATAAAAAACACATTTTGTAAAGATGCACAAAGAAAAATAAAGTGGACACGCTACACCACTGAAACCTACTGGGCACATAAAAAGTAATTTTTTTGTTTTTGTTTGGTTTTGCTTAAAGTCAATCTCTAGCTCTAGTGTTTAAAGCCTATACCAGGAATAGGCAACCTTCGACACTCCAGATGTTGTGGACTACATCCCCATAATGCTGTTACACCTGTTATGCTGGCAAAGCATCAAGGGAGGTGTAGTCCAAAACATCTGGAGTGATGAAGGTTGCCTATGCCTGGCCTATACCAAGACATTAATTCATTGGTTACTCCAAGCTCCATGACCACTTCAGTACTCCCATTTGGTTTCCATTAAATATGGTGCTTGGAGTCTGCATGTGCCATGTTTCAGTTTGTAACTCCACCTGCGGCAGCGTCATTAGTCATCCTGTACCGAGAGTCCCAGACTGGCTAATGTTATATGTGTGCTTATTTCGAGTCTGTCATCAGCATACATGCCCCCCACCCGTGCTGTCTGCATCACTCCACCAGAGGATGACTGGGCTGCAGGATCAAGGGTAAGTTTATACTTTGTTTTGTTTTTTCCTTGGGAAGTTGTGGGGGGCAAGCCAGGGTTACTCTAACCAAAAACAAAATTTTATTAAGAAACTCTCTTTTAAGTAAAGTAACCCTTTGAGATCAAAGAAGTGAAACACACTGAGACTGTTCCCTTGCAAGAGATATTTAAATGAATAGAATATATCAGTCATTTTGAGTTTACAGTGTCCCGCTATATCAGCAGCCACCATTTTCATGTTTGTAAAACACACAAAACACTAGCATTATATAAGAGTATACATACCAAAGAGTGGAATTGGATTTGCTATTTTTGCACACTGATCGATGTAATCCCAATCTGCAAGCTTTGTGTAACGCTGCTCTCTAGACCTTCCATGAAGCTAGAATAAAATATTAAAGAAATAAAAGCAATCATTTAATAATATTGAAAAACATTAATATTGTTAAATGCAAATGTCATGGAGATCATTAAATGTATATTTCAGGGCTTGACAAATCCCAGGCGCCAGATCGCTTTGACGGCGGCCGTCATGGAGAATATTGGAGGTGGCTGCCCGCCCGCTCCCGGGTACATGGAGGTGGTCAGCCACCCTGAAGAGCATGGAGGAGGCGGCGGTGTGCGAGGGAGCAGTACTCTGCCTGTAGCTCCTCTCTGCTCACTCGTGCTGTCTAATGATGTCGGGAGCCGGAATATGACGTCATTCCAGCCCTGGCATCATTACAGAGCGCGAAGGAGCAGAGAGAAGCTACAGGCAGAGTACTGCTCCTTCGCACACAGGAAGAGTGCAGCCCCAATGGACCCCAGGAAAGACGCTCTCAGCTCTCCCAAAGGTAGGGAGGCTGAGTGGGTTTCAATTCAAACAAAAATGTGTGTGTGTAAGCGTGTGTGTGTGTGAGCCTGTCAGTGTCTGTATGTGAGAGCAAGAGCCTGTCAAGAAAGTGTGTGAGCGCCTGTGTGTGTGTGTGTGTGTGTGTGAGAGAGAGAGAGCGCGAGTCTGTCAGAGTGTGTGTGAGAGACTGTCAGTGTCGGTCTCTCTGTGTGTGTGAGCGCCTGTCAGAGTTTCTGTGTGCGAGTCTGTCTGTCTGTACATGCAAGCCTGTTGTCAGCGTAAGAGTGTGTGAGAGCCTGTTTAGGTACCTGGCCCCTCGGATCGCATGAGGAAGGTGTTTTTACTCACCTTTCTTCCCATTTTCCCACATCGTGCCAGTTTCGCCATGGCTGAGATGATCAATCTTTATGATCTCAGCTAAGGCAATGCTTTCCCTTAGGAAAACATTGGGAGGATTTGTGCATGCGCAGCAAATGTACCAATCTGCATCACCTCATAGAGATGCATTACATTAATCAATCTCTATGACTATCAAGCTGTAGTGGTTCTGGTGACTATAGTGTCCCTTTAAGAATTGCACTCTCTCGTTGAAAATTACTGGCTTCTAACTTTTTTAGCTGGCTCCTATATTCCAAACACATTTGTCAAGCCCTGGTATATTTTATTAGCCTCTAGGCGAAACCTAAATGTTAATTACAAAGTTAAACCACCAATCAGAAATACTAATTAATATATTTCACAAAACAGGAGTCACTTTGTGCATTATTTTGGAGGAGGCATGTTGCAATCAGAGATTTGTTATCAGAAGACTAAAACAACATTGCCTGTAATCTACCTAATATAAAAGACCATTCCGATGGATTACTGCATAATTTCCACAAAGACTAACATTGGGCAAATTTAACAGTACAAATAAAAACAATACCTGCTAAATGAAAGAAAAAAAAATAGTGGGCACTATGTGTACAATAATACATTTAACTTTGCGTAGAGATGTCTATGAAGAAATCAGTTTAACTCAATACAGCATCTCAGACGCAAGAGTTCTATATTAGAAAATACTTGATAAATCCAAATAACCGTAAAAAATAGAACTTCGCTGCAACAGTTTACAAGGCAAAAATATGATATATTAATATTCAGACTTACTGTAATCATTGAGACACCCCATTCTTTTAAGTTTGGGATTAATTTATGAGCAATATTGTGGTTTTCATGAACTCCAGTCCTGATTTTCACCGTTAGGGGAACATCAAGCACCTACAAATACAGAGAGACACATTTTCTCAGTGAAAGAATATGTACATTTCATTCAAAATGTTGCACTGCTTCTACTTTAATAATTACAAATTTTTAGTTTAGGTATATTTAGTTACAATTTCCCCACACACATTATTATTTCCAAAAGTATAGTTTGAGAGAATATTTACACTAGTCTGCATTTATTTACCTATCACTAAAAACAATTGGCTTTTCAAAATGTGTGTGTGATTATCGCAAACCTCATTCTCAGACCTGGCTATAGATAATCAAGTCAATGTTTTGATCATGTGAAATACAAACTCTCCTATTTGATATACTTACAGACTTCATTCCTTTTACAATTTGTTCAAATTTGTTAGTTCTATTCATCAATCCACAGCCACCTCCCTAGACAACAAAGATTAGAAAAAATGTGTATACATTACAAAGCTTGAAAAGATGAATCAAATAAGTGCAATAATAAGCATGTGAATAGGGAACATCTTGGAAGTGAAATGCCTGTTACAATCATGAATAATGCAACTGCAATAGAACAAAGTCTTTTGTTTTACAAGATTGTGCAAGCCTGCTGAATAGCTTGCTGTAGGGATGCTGCAGGTAGTGCAAGACAGCATCTTATGAGCATTGCAGCTTTATGCACTCTTGTCCTACTTTAAAGCAGCACCATCAACCCCCCTCTCCAAAATCAATATTTAATAAACGTAAGATCTTCATGAAATATCATATTGACTGTTGGAATTTCATAGAAAAAATCTGCATAGATATTAGCTGTATCTATGGAGGAACATGCGGTCTCGATAGACCGCAAAGCTGCGCATGCGCAAGAGTACAGCAGTAATGTCAGCTCGTGGCGGCGGTCATGAGGGACAAGTTCAAATAAATCTTACCTCCCAAATCCCACCTCCCCCTGACCACCAGCAGTAATGTCACCAACGGGGGTCTTTGCAAATTATGCAAAGTCCATAGACAATGACAGTGCCACTTTAAACAGTGCACCAGACTATGCTAACAAAGATACAAGCAATTTTCAGAAAAATATAAATGATATAAAAATGGTAGACTCAAAATTTCCACTCGCCCACTATGCAATAGCACATAGAAATTCACCCCTTGTGAATGTACCATGGGCTCTCTAGACTTGCAGTGGTGGGTAACTTTGGCAGGGTTTTTAATAATGTGAGAATTCAAAGAGAATACACAGTGAATTTAAAATTTAAGGTCAGAGAAGTATTGAAAGCATAGCTGACTTTAATTTAATTTTTTGCAGTTTGGCTATTTTGAACTTTGAATTCACCTTGAATTCTCATTTTAGTGAATAATCCTGATAGACATGTCAAGTAGACTTGCAATTATGAGCCCTACAAATGATATGAATTCCATGTTAACTTAAAAGACTTTGACAAATTATCACGTGCATATTTTTTGTTCACAGTATAGACTTGTAATATGACTTTCAAACCATAAAAAAAAAAAAAAAAGGTATTTTTCAGACTTGTATTATTAGCAAAGTTCACCCTCTACTGTGCTTAACTAAGAATTTGTTAACAGAGTTACACTCCACTGCTTCTAAAAGTTTACAAAAAATAAATAAATACATGTATGGACTGGTGCAGAAGCAATTCTTACCTTACTGTACACCAGATCTATTGGACAACCAACATTGATATCCACAAAGTCAACTTCAATGGTTCTGTTAATAAGTTCTGCGCACCTAGTCATTGTGTCGGGAAAGGCACCCTCCAGCTGAAGAAACAAAAAATGTATATTAATCAATCAATCTGTAAAAGCTCAAATACAGCTCTAAACACATTTTGAGAGGATTAAAAAGCAGACTATGGCATTATGTGTTGGAGTTGAAATGTAATCAGTGTAGTCCCATATTAATGTCCAGCAATCTAAAGTAACATAGCTCTATGACAAGAAACATTGGATTGCTTGATACAATACACAAATGACTATATAAGTAAGATATGTTCATTACTGTAAATAAAAAGGCTATTTCCAACTGTGTACAAATTGTAGAATCCTCAGCCATTTCAAAGTATGAGAAAAACAAATGTATATAACTTTACAAGTTATGCACACAGAATCTGGATTCTTAACACTCAGGGTACCCATGTATGTATAAATGGATATTTTGAAACATAATTCTGCATTTATCTACATATAAAGATGAAAAACATCCTCAGCTCATAGGGAGACTCAACATCCCATGTGTGATTGTTTATAACCACTTCAAAAGTTAGCTGAGACAAACCTGTACTCCAAAAAGATCCTCTGAGTGATGCCGCCTTAGTAATGCCCATTCAGAAGGCTGACCTTGCAAGATATTGGTGCACACTGCCATCTCTCCACAGGTAATGTCTGCTCCATAACGCTTGCATATTCTCCTGAAAGGCAGATTGCCACACTAACCGGAATAGAAATAAAATATAGATAGTATCCAGCTTACATTAGTAGAATACAAAAAGCACATGAATACGAATATAAATAGGTATTGCCTTCATAAAGACACAAAACACTAAAAAATATATTTACATTTTTAAACATAAAGCAGACATAAAATCAGGATATGTACAATGTATTTTTTTCCTAACCATTATAGACTATTTAGGAAAATGTTTTGTTAATCAGCCCCCACCAGCTTCCCTCTCCTTGTGAAAACTAGCATGCCAGAATATGGGGTTAGGAGCCCAGCAGCAGAGAAAGGTTTAGAAGGAATTAGTTTGCACAGGGTGTAGAGCCCCCTGAGCAAATACGTTAATAATTAGGTCCGTACTAATCTCAACTCTACCTTATGTTCTAGCATATATACTAACTGGAAAGACAGTGCCAAAATAATACACCTGACAGCAATCATTAAAACAGCAAGGTATAATGACAGCAATATATAAAGTTAGGGTCGTTGGCAATGATCATTAAGTAACTGATTGAAGGACAGCAGAAACTTGTATGATTGGTACTGAGAAGGATATTCATTACATACCGTTGTTAATGGTGCAAGATATAGCTTGTTTCTGAAGTCAATCTGCAAGGTGAAAAAAATATAGGTATTTTTCTGGTTTTTATTATAAAAAACACATTTTAAAACAGCTTTAACCCCTTAAAGGACCACTATAGTGCCAGGAAAACATACTCGTTTTCCTGGCACTATAGTGCCCTGAGGGTGCCTCACCCTCAGGGACCCCCTCCCGCCTGGCTCTGGAAGGGGGAAAGGGGGAAAAACTTACCTTTTTCCAGCGCTGGGCGGGGAGCTCTCCTCCTCGTCGTCGTCGGCGGCGGCGGCTGAATGCGCACGCGCGGCAAGAGCTGCGCGCGCATTCAGGCGGTCGCATAGGAAAGCATTATCAATGCTTTCCTATGGACGCTGGCGTGCTTTCACTGTGAAAATCACAGTGAGAAGCACGCAAGTGCCTCTAGCGGCTGTCAATGAGACAGCCTCTAGAGGCTTTGGGGGAAGGCTTAACCCATTGATAAACATAGCAGTTTCTCTGAAACTGCTATGTTTATAAAACAATGGGTTAACCCTAGCTGGACCTGGCACCCAGACCACTTCATTAAGCTGAAGTGGTCTGGGTGCCTAGAGTGGTCCTTTAAGGACCAAACTTCTGGAATAAAAGGGAATCATGACATGTCACACATGTCATGTGTCCTTAAGGGGTTAATGTATCCAATATTTACTATTACAGAGAAAGTAATTTCAGGTTTACAAAAAATGACAAGTTATCTTGGTGATAAAGGACTGCTGTTGCCATTATCCTTAAATAGAGGTAAGCATAACATTTTCCACCTATGACATACAAAGCAAGCCAACTTTTGTTCTGTGGCCTCCAAAGTCCATTTCAAAATTATTGGAAAACAGAATCAAAGTGCAAGGTTTCGATCTCTACTGGGATCTTTTTCAAATTTGAGTGCCTGGACCATATTACTGTATTATCATTTGAATAAGGGGTGCCAGCCCCAAGTCTGGAAGCACCAGTATCATTATAGGAGTGCAGATTCCTCCTTTTGTTCATTTGTTTCATATCAAAGTTCTTGTGGCCATGGGCATTAAGGTGCATGGTCTGCAGAAAAGGTAGACAAGCCTGATAATACTTTTGCATGCATTTTTAAAATGATTTAATATTACAAAAACTATTTTACTTTTGTGATATTTTGATAGTTTTTCATTGGAATAAAGATATGTGTGTGGTGCTCTCTATCTGTAAATGAGCAGCAATCCACCTACAAGGAATTCCCACAACCATGTGAAAAACAGTGCTGGACCACGCTGAAGTTATACAAAAAGTAATTAAAGTATATAATTACATACAGTTGATGGAAGACAATTCTATACAATGTCTTAATAAAAAAACATAATAGTGCAAATAAAGTACTTTATTTAAATTATATATATTTTGTTAAATAAAGTATTTTTTTTATTTTAAATACCCAGTCCATTTTTATATTGGCTCCCTGGACATCCGGTATATCAATAGGTGGGGTTCATTCCACCCAAGCCTGATTATACCAGATCAAGTCCATGCTCTGGGTATTGTAAGTAGGATATTTACCTACTCTATTATACCATTGGAGTTCTCTCTGTTTATATCTCCATATATATACTCCTATCTGGACCAAGACTCCTGGATCTCACCATTGTATCCCTAGACTGGGATTATACCGTCTACGCCTACAGAAATAGAGCTATATTAGCTCTAGAAAGTGTGAGTGTTCCATTGGCATTGCTAATATTATCTGCATATATTATTATGTTATTTTGTTAAGACATATTGTACAGAATTTTCTTCCATCAACTGTATGTAATTATTTACTTTTTTCATTATCTTCTGTATAACTTCAGCACGGTCCACCACCACCACCACCGTTTTTCTCTGATAGTTTTTGATATTATATATATATATATATATATATATATATATATATATATATATATATATATATATATATATATATATATATATTATAAAATATAATATAAGTATTATTATTTTTTTTTGATAAGTTATTTTTATTTATTTTTTTAAAGCTTATCCAACAATATTAAATTGACGTCCATGTTGGGAATTAAAGAAAAAAAGAAAAATTCCTGAAATCAATATTTTTTCTAAACCTGTACAATTGTATGTACAACAATATAAACATTACAAAATTTTTATGTAATTATAAAGTAAATCAGTAGTCTGTGACTTGTGCATCCTTACATTTTTACTACATTCATAGTGTGCATAACAGGCCTATTAGGCGCTGTCTAGCAGTAGAAGGTTTATAAAACAAAATGACTTACAGTTTTCTTCTCACATGGTCTGAGCTTGATGATATCTTCATCTGTGAGAGCTCCAATTGTAGAGGTTTCCTTTTTTGCACAGTCTGCAATTTGTGGAGTGGAGTCTTCCTTGATTGCAGCTGTAGAGAGCAGCGTATCCTGTTGGTCAGTTCCCACCTCAGTGTCTGTGCATTCAGATGTTACCCCACATTCCTCTACAACAGGTTTAAGTGCATTTCCCTTTCCACTCGCACCCGGTTTACTGGTTTTGTTCATATTCGTCAAATACTGGTCAGTTTTCTCAAACTTGACTTTCTTTTTCCGCAGCTGAAGTTGGAGATCTCTGTTCAGATTATTCTTTACCAAAACATTCCCTTCACACTTTTTTACAACTTCTTCGTTAATTAGATTTTCAAAATCTTTACCCAGGTGGGATTTGGCAAAACGACAGGCTGCCCCATAGTTGCATTTTCCAAGAGTCTCAAACAGATAACAGTTTGGGCCAATATCATCTGGCTTTTCTGCCATGAACTTGGACAGATCATGTGAAAATCTGCATTTCTCACCAAATGTACAGGAATTCCCTTGTCCCTATAAAAAAAAAAAAAAAAAAGGAATGTATCAGAAAATTGTTATATATATACCCCATTTTATTTGGATTTTTCGATTGCCAACTGCTTTTTAACCCCTTAAGGACACATGACATGTCATGATTCCCTTTTATTCCAGATGTTTGGTCCATAAGGGGTTAAATAGTACCGTGCATTACAGAGACTGTTTAACCCCTTAAGGACCAAACTTCTGGAATAAAAGGGAATCATGACATGTCACACATGTCATGTGTCCTTAAGGGGTTAAAGGGGCTAGCATAATTTTACTTTGCCAAGTCCCATAAAGCTCATTGTCATATAAAAGGACCATAGCGTTTAGCAACCTGTAAGATCTTTACAATTGCAGATTAGAAAACTTTTACTCCATCAAAAAAAGCATGTAATGCTCACAAAACAGACATCCCACACCTATAATGCACACAGACATGCAAAACATGCGCAGTCCATATAAACACATATAAACCTTTACAAAGCAGCCGCTGCACCCATGCAAAACACTTGCAGAATTTTCCAACATACAAAAATGTTGCTTTTAAAAAAAATTGGGACAGCACCATAAGACATCAAAGCTTTATGTCAGCACAGCGCTACCAAAAGGTTGCCTAACCTGGCCTAAAGTGTCCCTTTAAAGTTAAATTTACATAAAAATTAAAGTGATACAACTAATATGAGCTACTTATATAAACACACCTAGTTAAAAAATTACACTTTCTTTTTAAAATAGGAGCACGTAATGTAATTCATACCACATCTTCATTCTCTATCGAATACCAAAAAAAAAAAACCCTACCTGTTTAATACTGCTACACAATTTAATTTCTCCAAAGTGGGAAGGTTTCATGTGAGGTCGGCTTTTGTTTTGTCCCCTGGCTCTTTTTTTTTCTTGTCTGGCATCAGTATTTTTTTGGCTTTCTTTATCATTCCCACAGCTATCATCTGCAAGCTTAATTCTTTTTGCTTCAGGTTCCGTTGAGTCCGGAGAAGTCTCGTTATGTGCAGTTAGTTTCTCACACTTCTGTAAACCATCTTTCTTTGCAGTATCTCCATCATCAATGAATGAATGGAATTCCTCCTTAGTTGTTAAGTACCTGAATGGAAGCAAATAATATGACATTCTATTGTTACATTTTCCATGAAAAATAAGAGCTTTTGCCCAAATTGGCATTTAAGTATTTAAATAAGAGGGAAAAAAAATAGCATGTTACATTTATTTTGCTAAAACTACCCTCTCAGTCAATGCTGCAAAGGCAGTAGTAAATACACGTTATGCTTCTCTCTCACAGGGTAGACACTGCAGCATATTTTGGGAAACATGCATAACATAGTGAGCCTGCAGTACACTACCATCCAATCAGGAATTAAAGTTTATTAATGTGATTGGAGTGTGTATGTGTGTTTTAAGGCTATATGGTGTTGCCAGTGATGGAGTTGTGTTATAGATGCGGTATGGGTCTTTGTGATGTGATTCCTGGATATGGTGTGGATAACAAATGAAGACACTGCTCTATGAAAAAACTGCAAATGCGTCCTACTTTATTATGTTGGATATGGATGTATGGTGAATGGCTTTTAAACACAAAAATTAAAGGACCACTCTGCGCCCATAAAGTACTCCAGCTTCCTGAAGTGTTTAGGTCTATGGAGTAACCCATTTAAAAGTAAGTTTATAAAAGTGACTATTTCTTTGTAAAATCTGTATTTTTACCATTCCCCCTCCATTAGCTCCCATGAGATAACAGAAGTGTCGCTACTTAAAGGGGCACTGTAGGCATCCACACCACTTCAGCTCAGTGAAGTGGTCTGGGTGCCAACTCCCATCACCCTTAATCCTGAGCATGTAAATATTGCAGTTTTTATAAACTGCAATAATTACCTGCTAGGGTTAACTCCTCCTCTACTGGCTGTCTACCAGACAGCTACTAGAGGAACTTCAGGGTGCTTAAACGACCAGTCGTCATGGACCACCAACAGTCCAGGTTTTGTCATTCTCTCAATTTGAATAAAACAGGGAAATACATAAATCCTGGACTGTTGGTGGTCCAGGAGGACTGGGTTGGGGGAACACTGGTCTAAACGACGCTGAATGTCCTCACGCTGTGCTTGAAGACTTCCAGCGTCGCCAGTATCCCCATAAGAAAGCATTGAATAATGCATTCCTATGGGGAGATCCTAATACGAGCGCAGCCATTGCCGCGCATGCGCATTAGATCTCCCGCGCCGGCAGGGGAGGATCGTGAGCAGAGCTGAGCCAGCGCCGAGGGACATTGGCGCTGGACCCAGGTAAGTGACAGAAGGGGTTATTAACTCCTTCTGCACCATGGGGGTGGGCTTTGACAGAAGGGGAAGCTATAGTGCCAGGAAAATGCGTTTGTATTACTGGCACTAAAGTTTCCCTTTAAGTGCGCCTGCCTTCTCCCCAATTGCTCCTTTCCAAACCTCAGACCGGTGTCCTTCCAGACCATGGGTGCAGTAACACAAGTGCACAGGCTTCTCAATGGTTATTAACCAGTAAAGAGACTTAAAGTCTCTTTACTGGAAAACAGGGAGGGCTTGCAAAGGCTGCAGTCATAAGAACTGCAGCTTTTGCAAACTCTTTTTAGATATACCAAGAATAGCTACATGCATAAATATAGGGAAGCATGTATTCATTGAGTATAGATCCACTAAATACCATTTTTTTTTTTTTTTACTGTGGATTGTTCCTTTAAGGTGCATCACATTATTTAGCTTTCTCGTTGGCACACAAGTAATATAACAACTCCTGGAAAAAGTACATGGATTTAATCACAGCAACAACTTGTTTCTCAGTATGTTGTTTCCAGCATTTTGAGAGTCCCTTTATCTATTCTAAAACAGCATATAGCTGCATGCAGTTTTCCGATTGAAGCTCGGGACAAAGAGCGGAAATACAGAGGCAGAGCTATTGCGCACCGCTTGATGAATTTGGAGGTAAATTGTTTGTTAATGGTTTAACTCCATTCAGGAAAGCTGGCACCAAGAACCTACTCACACCATAACTTAATTAAGATGACGTTCTTATGGTGTCCACAGTACCGCTTTACATTTTAAAAATTAGATCCTAGGATTGATTACATTAATCAGGTTTTGCCATAATTACTTGGGTTTAATGGCAGCAACACCTCGATCTCTGTTTCCAGTCAACGTTTCCATCTTGCCATTTTCAGCTTTTGTAACATCCCCTTCAGACATTCTAAAATTGAGAAGAAAATAACTTAAATATATCTACATACATCAACATATCCTGGAATTTAATTTTAATCACAATATAAAAATGTATACACTAAATTGATTTATATCTACATTGACTATGGATATGAACTGGTATACTAAGTACCTCTAAATGGTCCTGGTTAAAAAAAAAACAAATCTGACGTGCATCTGGTGAATGCACAAAAACGTCTAACAGATTATAGCAGTGCTTCCCAAACCAGTCCTCAACACCCACCAGGTTTTGTCAGTATCTCCACTGGAATAAAACAGGAAAAATCATAAATCCAGGATTGTTGTTGGGCCATGAGTCAAGTTAAAACCACTGGCTCCTTATAGCATATTGAGACAAATGAATATACACATTGTAAATAAAACAAACACTATCTTTTCTCCATAACTTACTTATACAGGTGAAAGCAAGGAAAGCATAGTTGATTAACTGAATTCATGTGCTACTTTTCAAAAAATCCTACATCAATTTAGCAATTTAAATAAAACAATCTTGCGCTGACTATGTTTCCAAGGCACTAGTTCTGATATGTTAAAACAAACTCTTGTAAAAGTGAAAAACAAATCTGCAATTTCTCCACAAGATCTCCTGTACAGTACTCAAATGTTATCACATGTAAATATGACTGGAAATTGAGTTCACATGAGTATGACTAACACAGCCCTTGATTTAATATTTTTGGATAAACTGCAGAAGTCACCATCCAATTTTTGTTGATAAATTTGAAAACTTTTCTAACTTATATTTGAAAAGCTAATCCAAAAATATTACATTGTACCCATCGTCAGGTCAGGTATAATAAAGTGTGAATTCAAAGTGAATTCCAAGTGCAAGGTCAAAACAGACAAACTCTGAGGACTTTTTGACTTTTATTTCTCACTTTAGAAAATATACCTGTGTCTTGGCAAAAAATTAAAAAAAGAAAATAATCAAACTCTGCATGTGGCTAGTATCTCCATGTGATGAATCAGTGCTCCCCCCCACTTACAGGACATTTGTAAAGCTGTTTAGCAGTAAGGAGCCTGTAAACTCCAATCTTTATAGAACTACAATTCAAAGAACAGCTTGACATCCTCAAGCCTGGCAAAGCATCATGGGATTTGTAGTTCTACAACAGCTGTATATATGTATGTATATATTGTTGTAATAATGGAAACATTGGAAGAATTAGCAATACATTCCAGACACCTACAGGACTAGATGTTATATCTCTGCTATAATATTTAACTATTGCAATAGGGTGCAGCACAATAAGGGTCTCAGGGTTGGCCTGTCCCTCCATTAAATGTGTTTCTATATCATTTCATAGACAAATATTTAATTGCAGGAATCTCCACATACACTGCTATGGAGCACACTGCAGGCTCTACTCCTCACTGCACGCTGTTACTGGAAAAGGAAATAGCAACTGTGCAACAGCCTTTACAGTCCCACCACTGACTGCTCGGTAATCAACAAGACTAGAGCTTCTGGGTTCCGGCTTCTATGTGGTCCGCAGAGATGTCATGTGCTCTCACTGACCGAATATATTACACACAGCACTAACAATAGAAAAAAATAAAGGCCCACACAATACAATGGAAAATAAACAACACAAATACTTTATTCTATGTAAGACATTTATTACTATGCCATCTAAACATAACATAATATTCACTGTAACACAACCCCCCTCCACATTATTCTATATGACACACTCCTCACTATACTATGTAAAAATAGCACAATATACAATGTAACACAACCCCCCACATTGTTCTATATAACACTCCTCACTATACTATGTAAAAATAGCACAATATACAATGTAACACAACCCCCCCTCCACATTATTCTATATGACACACTCCTCACTATACTATGTAAAAATAGCACAATATACAATGTAACACAACCCCCCCCCACACATTATTCTTTATAACACTCCCTCACTATGCTATGTAAAAATAGCACAATATACAATGTAACACAACCCCCCCCCCCACATTATTCTTTATAACACTCCTCACTGTACTGTGTAAAACATAGCACAATACAGAATTTAAACACAACAAAAATATCATAATTCTATATAACACACTCCTCACTATACTATGTAAAACACAGCACATTATAAAATGTAACACAGTACCCCCCACACTCTATAATGTAACACACACCCCACCCACAGTATACAATATAACACAGTACCCCCCACACCCTCTATAATGTAACACACACCCCACCCACAGTATACAATATAACACAGTACCCCACACACACTCTATAATGTAACACACACCCCACCCACAGTATACAATATAACACAGTACCCCCCACACACTCTATAATGTAACACACACCCCACCCACAGTATACAATATAACACAGTACCCCACACACACTCTATAATGTAACACACCCCACCCACAGTATAAAATGTAACACAGACCACCCACACATACACACTCTTTAATGTAAACCCCACACCCACAGCTTAGCTTTTTAATTAACATTGATTCACTCACTGCAGAGAAATCATTACCCTATACTGTAATAGCCTCAACTCAAATTCTGTTATACAGTGAAGTTATCCAAATTTAACATGGCATTCTGAGATCATTACTCATTGTGCTACTATTTTATAGACTGAAAGTATTTGGTATTTTTGAGAATAAATACATATTTAATTTTTTTAATTGTCACATTGTTAATATAGCCAATCCTGTATAATTCTGGCTTTCTTATAAATAAAGAGCTAGACAGAAAAATAAAACTGCTGTTTTTAGATAGGTAATTTGCACAGTATTATCATAGCATGTGACGTATCACAAGACCCCTCCACCAGCCAGGAGACTGGAGGAAGCCCAGACTGTACAGCCTCCCGGAAGTCATTGGGTTTGTTAGCTATTGAGTCCTGTCTGCAGCCTTGATACAAAGTAACACTGGAAGATCTGCACTGCTACCAACCGGACTGCACAGTGACCGACCCACAGACATGGAGGGCAAGTGGCTACCACATCCAGGAGCCCAGCTCCTGCTTCTCCTGCTCAGCTTGTATATGGTATGGGCAAGCCAAACGACCTCCTCTCCTCCAGTATCACAACGTAAGGATCTGGGGCTTGGGATGGGATGGGGGGGTTACTGTATACACAAATGAAATGTAGCATCAAAATATCTGAGTGTTCTGTGAATGGCTATATAGTGTGTGTGTGTTTGTATTTATTTTTTTATTTTTTTTAGTGGAGAGAAATAGACAGCCAGGGCTGTAAGGATATTGTCTGTTTTAATACAGTGGAGATAAACCGTGATTTATGTAGAAAATGTATCAATCATTCTAAAATTTTCCTTTCCTTTTTTTTTATTTTAAATTTTTTTAACAAAAATCCATGGTCTAAATTAGAGGCTAGCTTGGTGGTGGGTACTAAATGTATCCCTTAAAGTTATGGGTGCATGTGGGATATCAGGAGTTTGTTATTAAAAGACATGTTCATAGAAGTCCAATGCAATATAACTTAATTTATGTTTGTGCTTTTATTAAAAAGAGACAGTCCAAGCATACAGCTGATTGTTGTGCTTATGGTTCCAGGTGGTTATGGATAAAGTCCCTACTATTTACTTAAAACCGTTTTAAAGTGATTTGGGAAAACATTGTCTAAATCACGATTAAACCATTTGGCGCAGCTCAACTCATTTGTTAACCCTAATTTGACCTGGCTTAACTAACCCAGTAATCCTGTGTGAATATTGCAGTTCTCAAAAGATTAACAGCAGAGATGTGGAATAGCAAAATCTTCCTAAACTCAATGCATGCTCACTAGTATAAATATCTTGGATGGATAATGAGATTGTGAAATTCCTCATTATTAATTAAAACACATTTTTTATGTGCACTATCCCTAATCTCTACGCACACTTATAAAGTGTAAGCTCATCTGTCACATCAAGGCAAACCTCTTAGGTGAGTCCTACACTAACAATTCACCTTGCTGCTTTCAGTTAAAATGCAAAAATTCTAATGAGAGGGTGTATTTTTCTAAACCTCTACACACTTATTAACCCCTAATAGGGAACACATGGAGTGGGAAGTAGCACTGTAACATTTGTAAATACAATCACAAAATTTAACCCTGCGCTCTAACTCCCAATACTCCTGGATGGCAGCAATGACTATAGTATTGGTCTTTGTTCTATGTATTGGGGCACATTAGTCAGGGCATAGGAAGGGTGTTCCTGCACTTTTTCCAAAGCAGGAACGCTGTTCCCGCTAGTGGTCCTGGAGGACCTGCCTTGCTACCTGCACAGGGGGGCCCAGCACACTCATTGTTCACTCTCCAGCTGCTCACATTCGCGAGACCCGCGGCCGTCAGAGCGTTGGCAACGCTCCGCACAGCACGCAGGCGAGTCTCACAAGAGTTAGACAGAGCTGGAGAGTGAACACAGAGTGTGCTGAGCCCCTGTGTGGTGCTCTCGCGCGCACACACACTCACTACATACACTATACACACTCTGCACTCACTACAAACACACTACATTCACTATACTTACTCTGCACTCACTACACACACTGCATTCATTATACATACTCTGCACTCACTACAAACACTACATACACTGCACTTACTACAAACACACATTCACTATACACACTCTGCACTCACTCTACACACACCCTACATTCACTCTAATTACTCTGCACTCACTACACACACTGCATTCATTATACACACTGCACTCACTACATACACTATACACAATCTGCACTTACTTCAAACACACTACATTCATTATACACACACTGCACTCACTACACACACACTACATTCACTATACTTACTCCGCACTGACTACACACACTGCATTCATTATACACACTCTGCACTCACTACAAACACACTACATTCATTATACATACTCTGCACTCACTACAAACACACTACATTCATTATACGCACACTGCATTCACTACAAACACACTACATTCATTATACGCACACTGCACTATATGCATAGGAGTGTAATTTTTTTGGGGGGGAGGGGGGAATCTTGGGTGAGTTCCCACACTTTTTTCCCCAGAACTTGACCCCTGCTGATTAGTACTAGAGTCATTGCTTGGAATCCGTGTTAATTTTGGTGGCAAATTTCAATGTAGTTTGACTACAAAGCCATTTTACTTTTAGTCTTATTTTAGTCATCTGAATTGTTTTTGTTTTAGTATACAAAATTTCCAGTAAACTTTAGTTTATCTGTCTCTTTTCCCCCTTCCCCACCACCTCTGTGTTTCTTTGTGTTTTCCCAACCTCTCTCCCAAGCCTTGTACTGTCTCTTTTCCCCTTTCCACAGCCCCTATGTTATTATTTTATTTTTGGTGGCAAATTTCAATTTAATTTTAGTCATAGTCTTTTGACTAAGTCATTGGGTTTGCCAATTTTAGTTTTAGTCAACTAAAATTGTTATTCAACAAAATTAACCCTGCTGGAAATTTAGGTGATAGTTTGAGCGCAGGGCTACATTTTGTATGTTTGTACTTTCCTCATTATGAAGACTTCAGAATAGGAAGTATAACATTGTCAGAGAATCCCCAGGTTTTTTCCAAATGTTTAAAAGTGGTTTGACAAAACAATGGAGGAACTTCACCCCCCTTGCCTACTAGCACCACAAACATTATAATAAACTGTATGGGTTATTGTTCTTGGAGAGGCACTATAATGAAGCAATTTTAATCATGCTATAAAGCCTCTCTTGTGGGATGCTAAAATTAAGATTTTTAAAATTTTCTGTAGAACAAAAACAGGGTCTCTACAAGCCATAGCCTGCACAGGGGCACCAGATATCATCACTCTTTAATACCTATAACTATTTATTGTGGTATAACAGATAAATGATAGGTTAACATGAATATACACTGACATTATTTAGCAATAAATATTTTGACATGTTTGAGGGTTTTCAATAGCTATAATATTTTGTGGTTTTGCTTCCTTAAAGGATCACTAAAGGGTCAGGAACGCAAACATGTATTCCTGTCCCTATAGTGTTAAAACCACCATCTAGCCCCCCTAGGCCCCTCATGCTTCCATAAATATAGTAAAAATCTTACTATATTCAAGCCAGAAGCTGTAACACTGCATGCTGTATGCCTAAAAAAAAAAACAAGCAGTCTACTGACATCATCAGAAGTGGTAGCCTGATCCATTCACATTGCTTCCCCATAGGATTGGCTGAGACTGACGAGGCAGATCAGGGGCAGAGCCAGCATGATTCAAACACAGCCCTGGCCAATCAGCATCTCCTCATAGAGATGAATTGAATCAATGAATTTATATGAGGAAAGTTCAGTGTCTGCATGCAGAGGGAGGAGATACAGAATGTTTGGATGCATTTTAGGCAGCCATGACCCAGGAAGGATCTCTAACAGCTATCTGAGGAGTGGCCAGTGAAGTTATCACTAGGCTGTAATGTAAACACTGCATTTCTCTGAAAAGACTGTGTTTACAGCAAAAAGCCTGAAGGCAATGATTCTACTCAACAGAACAAATTCAATACGCTGTAGTTGTTCTGGTGACTATAGTGTCCCTTTAAACCTGCACACGCTGACTTGTTATTCTATTCCTTGACAAAATATTTTGAAGAGAACTTCACGTTACAGCCTGGTTAAAAACCTCTAATATTATTTCAGTAGGTTATGAATTATGGTGTATTAAAATTGTGGGGTTTTTCACTAAACTGTGATTTGTTGGCAATTCTAAGTTAATTCAGTTTCTAAGAAACTGCAATAATTACCAATGTAGGGTTAAGGGATATGGTACATTGCAGCCAGACTACTTCAATAAGCTCACGTGGTCTGGGTGCCTACAGTGTCCCTTTAAACCATCACACAGCAGGGGGTGGCACCTAAATAGGTAGCAGGAGATTATAGTTTTAGGAATACATGTTTATATTCCTAATGCAATAGTGTTCCGTTAAGGACATCCCGATGGATAGCTACGGGCACCATAGCTACTGCAGCCTGCTAAAATGGTTATGGTGCCAGCAAGTCTCAGGCAGCATCCCGTGGTTCTGTGTTAAAGGACCACTATAGTGCCAGGAAAACATATTCGTTTTCCTGGCACTATAGTGCCCTGAGGGTGCCCCCACCCTCAAGGTCCCACTCCTGCCCGGCTCTGGAAACGGGAAAGGGGTTAAAACTTACCTTTTTCCAGCACTGGGCGGAGAGCTTTCCTCCTCCGATCCTCCTCTTCTCCTCCCCGTCGGCTGAATGCGCACGTGCGGCAAGAGCTGCTCGCGCATTCAGCCAGTCACATAGGAAAGCATTCATAATGCTTTCCTATGGACGCTGGCGTGCTCTCACTGTGAAAATCACAGTGAGAATCACGCAAGCGCCTCTAGTGGCTGTCAATGAGACAGCCACTAGAGGAAATAGGGGAAGGCTTAACCCATTGATAAACATAGCAGTTTCTCTGAAACTGCTATGTTTATGAAAAAATGGGTTAACCCTAGCTGGACCAGGCACCCAGACCACGTCATTAAGCTGAAGTGGTCTGGGTGCCTAGAGTGGTCCTTTAAACCATTTTTGACCAGTTTGGCAAATACGGTGGATTAGCTTCCACATGCGTTGCTATTTAGGTACATTCCTCACAAAGAATAAGGCAAAGTATGGCACAAAGCCATTGCTTTTTTAATCAAGATTATAAGTAAGTTCCATGTTGAACCCAATTAGCATAGGCATTGCATTGGAGTCCACTAGGAAATGCTCCGGTAGCTTTCCTATGTAAAAGGCTGCACAGAAGTCAAACTTTAATAACCGTTCATCAAATCAAGGTTGGTTTCACGGATTCTAAAGAGAATAAAGTAGGTTAACTGCCTGTATGTTGTAAAAAATAAATAAATAAAGCCATAGTTGCCAGAGGGTTAACACAACAAGTAAATACAAAAGGGGGTAGGCTTTCTATCTCAGAATCCAGTGTATTGTTTGAGGGACAGTACAGGTCTGTGTCATGTTTTCACAAACAAAACCAAACAAAGGCAGCTTTTTATATTAAGAGGGCTAGTTTCTCAATCAGTAAATGCAGTTAGAAAAATCTGTGCTTTATTTTTTTCACTTAAACTGAAACTAACAGGGGGAATAGTAGACGAGGCGTTAATGTAATTTTGTGTTTCTCTGAGATACAACCAGCCCAGTACAAGACATACAAGGAAACCATTACTATTTGCTCTGAAATATTTGTCAAATGTATACTTTGCCTTCTTGAAAAACTCTGTTGAATATTTGAACATTGGGGGATTTTCTAGGGGGGGAAGGGGGAAGCACTCTGTTTTTTTATATTTATTTATTTATTTTTACTACATTCTTTTTGTTGTTGAAATTTTGTGCCCTGGGCAACTGGCCTGCTGGGATGTGGTCAACTAAATACTTTGATATCTTTTTTTAATGGTATTTGGAAGGGATGGTTCTGCAAACACTTTTTTTTTTTTCCCCCTCAATTTAAAATGTAAAATTACAGACCAATCAATTTCCTGTAATCTAGTCTAGCTTTCTAAAATTACATTGTTTGACATTGCTTTGTCTGTGTTAAATAAAGATCACTGGAAAAAAAAGCAGGTAACCTTATTAATACCCACATATACAAAGCCAAAACAAGTTTACGTGGTTGAACATTAGTCTCTTGTAAAATATCTACCATTATTAAGACAATAAAACAATAAACAAATAAGAGAACTGAATCGAGCCAATGGCAACAGCATTTATTAATATCCCAATACTGACCCTCAGAAATTCCCTAGACTTTACTAACAGGGGTTCCTTGACTCATTTGTTTCCTTGTAACAAAACAAGTATTCAAGTGCTATCGGGATTGGCCAATGAACTCATTACGGCAAATTTACATAAACTCCTTTATTTTCTGCTTCCTTTAACCCCTTAAGGCCCAAACTTCTGGAATAAAAGGGAATCATGACATGTCACACATGTCGTGTGTCCTTAAGGGGTTAACCCCTTAAGGACACATGACGGAAATATTCCGTCATGATTCCCTTTTATTCCAGAAGTTGTGTCATTAAGGGGTTTTAAACAGACACTGTAGGCACCTTAACTTGTTCATTTCATTGCAGTGGTTAATGTGTGGAGTCCCCTGGCGCAGACCTTCCTTTTTAATGCTAGTCCCCAGCAATCCATGCCCTCTGTGCAGCTTGGGCTAATGAGGAAGCATTTAATTGAGCATCAATGGGTCGCTGCTCAATTAAACGCATTCAGCCTATCACAGTGCCATTGCAGGTAGGAATCAATATTGCTACATGGAAGTTTAACCCCTTAAGGACTGAACTGTTTTTGCGATGTTGTACATTTGCGACCAGGCCTCTTTTTACACTTTTGTGGTGTTTGTGTTTAGCTGTAATTTTCCGCTCTTTCATTTACTGTTCCTATACAAATTATATATTGTTTTTTTCAGGAGAAAAAAAGGCTTTCTTTACATACCATTCTTTATTTAATCTCATGTAATTTAATTTAAAAAAATATGATGAAAAATGTAAAAAAATACATGTTTTTTTACTTTTACTTGAAAAATATTTTACTCCTCTACAAAAGCGAATAAAAAAAAGCTGCTAACTAGATTCAAAATTTTGTCCTGAGTTTTAAAATACCCAGTGTTTACATGCTTTTTTGTTTTTTTTGTGCAAGTTATAGGGCTATAGGTACAAGTAGGATATTGCAGTTTCAAAACATAAATTTTTTTCACATTTATCAATAGTGACATTGTAACACTATTATCTGTCAAAAATCTCTGAATAACACCCCACATGTATATAAATTTTTTTAAAGTAGACAACCCAGGGTATTCAATATGGGGTATGTTTAGTCTTTTTAGTAGCCACCTAGTCGCAAACACTGGCCAAATTTAGAGTTCATATTTGTTTGTGTGTGAAAAAAGTAAAAAACTAAATTGAACGCTAATTTTGGCCAGTGTTTGTAATTACTAAAAAAGACTGGACATACCCCCATTTCCAATACCTTGGGTTGTCTTCTTTTGCAAATGGTATGCCATCATGGGGGTAATTCTCATTCCTGGGCTACCATACGCTCTCAAAGGCAACGTAACCAGCCTGGCCATTTTCAGTGTAAAAATATTTGACCCTGTAACTTTCAAAAACGCTATAAAATCTGTACATGGGGGGTACTGTTATACTCGGGAGACATTGCTGAACACAAATATTAGTGTTTCAAAACAGGAAAATGTACAGGTTTTAGGGTGTCATAGAAAGTTACAGGGTAAAATACAGTGCTAGAAAATTAAATTCTCTGAACTTTTGGCCTGGGTTGGCAGGCAGGTCCCTCAAATTGCAATTACCGTATATACTCGAGTATAAGACGAGTTTTTCGGCACATTTTTTGTGCTGAAAACCCCCCACTCGTCTTATACTTGAGTCACTGTCTGTATTATGGCAACTTACATTGCCATAATACAGACAAGGACCGCTGTGCTCATTACAAGCCCGGCGGTCCTGTTGGGGGCCAGCAGCGAGCTGTAACTTACCTTTCCTGCAGCTCCTGTCAGCTCCCTTATCCTCCGTTCTGGTCAGCTCCCTTCTCCCCCACTGTAAGTCTCGCGAGAGCTGCGGGGTCAGAGCGTTGCCATGGGTTACCGTGGCAACGCTCCGCGCAGCACTCAAACCGCAAGACTTACAGTGGAGGAGAAGGGAGCTGACCGGAATGAAGGAGAAGGGAGCTGACAGGAGCTGCAGGAAAGGTGAGTTACAGCTCGCTGCCAGCCCCCCTCCTACACAGCCCATGCCACTGGACCACCAGGGAATGAGAGCCCCCTCCCTGGCCATGTATCAAGCAGGGAGGGGGGACAAAAAAATATAAATAAAAATGTAAATAATAATATAATCATTTTTATAATATTCAAATAAAATAAAAATAATAATATTAAAAAAATAATTTAATATTAAAATAATAATAATTTAAAAAAAATAATAAAAATGCCCACCCCCCACCAAGGTTACACACTCTGCATCACATACCCACACACACACACACTGCATTCATACACATACACACACTTCATTCATACACATACACACACTTCATTCATACACACACACTGCACTCATACACACACACACTACACACACTGCATTCATACACACACACACTGCATTATATACACACACACACTGCATTCATACACACACACTCTGCATTATATACACACACTGCATTCATTATATACACAAAATAAATATTCAATTCATGTAATTTTTTTGGAATCTAATTTTATTTAGAAATTTACCAGTAGCTGCTGCATTCCCCTCCCCCCCCCTATTTTATACTCGAGTCAATAAGTTTTCCTAGTTTTTTTGGGTAAAATTAGGGGTCTCGACTTATACTCGAGCATATACGGTAATAAAATTACTTAATTATGTAAAAATATTACATAAATATGCACGTATAATTTAAATATATATGCGTATTTATATATTTGAAGTCTACGTGTATATTTATATAATTATTTATGTAATTTTGTATATGGACATATGTATATTTCGTATTATTTTTATTTATTTATATATACAATTTCATTCTAAGTGTATTTTGATATAAAGATATATTAATATCAAAATACAGTTAGAATAAAATTTCATATATATTTATAATTTTTTGTAAATTTTGATTATTTAAAAAAAAAAAAAATTAAATTACTTATTTGTATTTTATAATATATATATATATATATATATATATATATATATACAATATATACAGTTATTATATATATATACGTGTGTACTTTAATATTTGTATTTTTATATTAATATATGTATATGTTAATATAAAAATACACTTAGTATGACATATTGTGACCATGTGATCGCTCTGTTGAGCAATCACATGTCCCCAGGGGTCCTAATCCGCCATGGGGAGACTGTCTGGGCTGCAAGCAGTCTCCCCACACCGAGAGCACCGCTGATCGCTGCCGGGGGAACGATGGTGATCGGGTAAGTACATTGGACCGTTAGGACGGTTCAGGACCGTCATCGGTCGGCAACGCAAAAATGCTGATGACGGTCCTGAACCGTCCTCGGTCCTGAAGGGGTTAATGTATTTACCTTAGCCACTCCTCCAATGGGGGCGGGGCAATGGGAAGTCAGGGAATCTCATCCAGTGTAAAATGGCTCGATAATGATTTAACACTGGATGGAGAGACAGTGGCAGGGGATTCCAAGCACTATAACCACTTTAATGAAATGATTAGTGCATACAGTCTTACCGGACATGCCATTCAGACCTTAAGAAGTAATGGATCCCCGTGTAATTACATTAGACAAACCCGGGAGAGAATGAATTTATGCAAGTTTGAATGACAATTAATTTCCTCTCATACTATGTATATGTTGGATTGGTATTTCTGATGGCGTTGTTGTTGTGTATAAGTCTAATACATGAGTCAAGGAAATAAGTTTTGCCATTTTCTTTTTCATCTAATCTTGATATGTAAATTATTTGTCTAAAATTATTTGAAGCCAACCATTAAAGGTTTTGAAATCGCCGTTTAGGTCACAGGCATCTCTCTCGTTTAAATTCACATTTATTCCAGCGCCACATGGGTCTCATCACGGCTTGCCCCACACCTACTCAATCTCCTTGGCTGAGATCATCAAATTTGATGGTCTCAGCCAATCCAATGCTTTCCCCTATGAAAGCATTGGGAGGCTATTGATATGTGCGGCAAAAGCTGCACTGCGCCGCGCCAATGTCATCCACCATCTACTGCAGCTTGTGATACCTTGTGTGTTGATGAAGCCCCAGTCATTCACTTGGCAAAAAATATAAACTCTAAATGAGTATGTTCTTAGTTGCAATGTTTTGTTGAATGATTGATGACTCTACAAAGAATTGTGTAACTTGGAAGGGAAACTGGCAATCTCAGACCAAAATCCCCCAAATCAGCTGTTTTTCTAGCTCTGCTATCTTGCCTGTTTTGCAGTTCTCTTCATAATTCCTATTTTAGTGAATAACTCCTGTTATTTTATATCATATGTAATTATTAGCACCGACTCCATTTTAAGGAAGTGCCATACAGTACCCCGGGATGAATTCAAATGAACCAAAATTGGATTTTGATTACTTTATAAAATAAGAATTAAAAAAAAGTTATTTTTTTATTTTTTTTAAATGAAAAAATTGGGAAGATTTATCTAAGTGTCGCAGATTGTATTGTGCTTTTTTGCCATTTGTCTTGGCACACTTTATTAGATCTGTCAGTTTTTTTTCCTTCCTTGTTTTTTCTTTTGTGCTCTGATTATTATTGTAGAATTCATGGCATTTTTACAGCTACACAACAATCAATCCGTCTGTCACTTTTTCTGCCAGAATAGTTTTATGTTTCACATGTTTTTTCCGCCACTCTTAATGTGATGGTCTTTTTTGGAAGAAGAAATGGCAGAATTAGGGGAAACCATAGGCTAGGAATAAAAATTGTATTGCTATTACTATAGTACCTTATAGTGCCCCACCTTGCTCGCACCCTCCCCGCAGTGCAGAAAGGTTAAAAAAAAACCTAATTCACTAACCTGAGTCCAACATTGATGTCTGTCGGCGCTTGGTCAGGCTCCGCCTCCCCTCCTTTCGCCACGCCAGCCGACATTGGGGACCTACTGTACATGCACGGCTGCTAGACCGCTACTAGAGCAATTACAATTGCAGGGTTGTACTACCAGGAACAGGGCACCGAGACCACTTCAATGAGCTGAAGTGGTCTGGGTGCCTTTAGTGCCCCTTTAAGAAGAGAAAAGCCAGTACTTTTTATTCCATTTTTTTTTTAAGTCAAGTTAATGAATACAAGCCGATTGAAGACCAAAAATAACACACATTTTAGAACACCTTGATAAATCCCTCCAATGTGTTTTATCTGTGTTGCGATCTGCTGTGCTTGTTTCCTAGCCCTTCAAATGATGATTTCGTACAGTTTTTATTGAAATAAATGATGTTATGTTTGATGTCGTTGTTAATGTTTCCATTCTTGTTTCTCACACAGCCTGTAGTTTCTATTCTGGAAAGTCATGTGAGGAATGCCTAAGAAATGTTTCCGTAAGTACATATCCCAGACTGATTTATAATCTAGCGATACAGATTAGAAAATTATCCTGCCTCAAAAAAAGTCACTTTATTTTTTTTTATTTACATTGTTTCTCTTTTTACCCTTGATATTTGAATTCAAGAACTGAAAATATATTATAACGTTGTATTTCTGCATTCCAAAATAAAAGCCTTTACAAAATAAACGTAAGTGAGTTAATTTGTACGCAAATCACAAACTGCTCTGCAGTTAAAAATCGCATCAACAGCAAAATGAATGTTTTATATGTGTATATTTTACATCTATTTGTGTTTTTAGTGTATATGTCATGTTGAGTAACATTTAATCTAAAGTATATCAGTCTGAATAAATAAAATACTTTTTTGGGGGGAATTGTGAAAGCAAAATTGCTGGTTGATATATTTTATGGCACTTACATTTTTGTGATACTTTTGCAAACTATCAGAACGGCATGAATTAAAGGAGAAATGTAGGCATAAGTAAACACAATATTAAATACCCATGATTTTTAATATTGCATTTTTTTTATCTATCCTTATAGTTAACAAATACACACCTCTTTATTATGCAATTGGACGCTACAATTTTAGCTCCCTGTCAATTATTGATAGAAACGCTTTCCTCTCTACTTGGCTGTCAGCATTACAAACATAGGGAGAAAAGGAGAAATTAACCAATGTTTCTGTTTATCTTCCTGATTTGCAATGTTTGCCCTAGCTTTGCATTGTTGAAGTAGAGTGTGATGTAATTTCCTAAATCCTTAAAGAAACACTATAACAGACATGTACTTCTAATGCTATAGTGTCCTGGTCCCTAGCAGTATTATGGCCCCATTTGTCACCAAATATAATAAAGGAAAGGTTTACTTACTTTTTTACAGTGCTGCAGCTTCCTCGGTGCTGCTCACCTTGTTGTTTTCCAAATATCATTGAGAAGGCATTGGGACCTAACGCACGTGCGTATTGAGCACCGCGTACGCATTCAAACTTACCCTTAGAAAAGCACTGTATTTAATGCATTTTTATGGGATTCTGCATCACACGAACGAGTTTTATTCGTTCGGTGCAGCAGAAATGTCTCTAGTGTCATACGAGAGGTGGATTTAAATATAACAGACAGGAGGTGATCAGTGCTTAAGATTATATATACATATGATACAGATGATATTCTTAGTATATGAATCTGTAAGTACAAAGCAAGAAACAGATTATGGAGCAGTACAGTAGATGTTTGTAAAGGGAGTACAAATGGGCAAAAGTGCACACTCACACTTTTTAGAGCTGTCTCAGCTCTATTATGAAGGCCTGGATGGAATAATTCCCGTCTATGGATATAAGTGAAGGGTCTTTGGAGCTTGTTTTCAGGATGGAGTGGACACTTTTGAGAAAGCCTTTGGCGACACACGAGGACTTATTTTATCCACAGTTTATTTGTTTTTACTTACGGTGTATATAGCTGTTGTTTCCAGCTTTTTATTTAATAAACCTTCTATTTTATACATCATCACCTGTGGAGCACTTCCTTCATACAGCCCTCATCATCCTTCCGATTCCAGCACATATCCCTACGTGGGGATTGTTCCACCTCAAGTTCTTCATACCAGAGCAGGACATTGCTCTCGGTGACATAAGTAGGATATTTTCCTGCATCAATACCAATTATTTGTATATACTATACCATTGGATTTCCTATTTTGTCTTTTTTTTTAACATATATCTACTCCATCCTGAAAACAAGCTCCAAAGACACTTATATCCATAGACGGGGATTATTCCGTCCAGTTCTTCATAATAGAGCTGAGACAGCTCTCAAAACATCTACTGTACTTCACCATAATCTGTTTCTTGCTTTGTACTTATAGATTCATATACTAAGAACATCTTCTGTATCGTATGTATATATAATCTTAAGCGCTGATCACCTATCACCTCCTGTCTGCTATCTTTACTAACCACTTCACAAGGGTGCAGAGAACCCCTTATTGGTGATTTGCTGCTAATTATAGATATTGAGCACTTATACTCACCAGTTTTTCCATAGAGGTGGATTTAACTTTGCAATGTTTCTTAAGAAAATATTGTTTAACATAGTAGGGTCAAAAGGACAGGGCCACTCCACCAAGACCTCTTCATTGAGATGAAATGGTCTGGGTGACTATCTTGTCTCTTTAATATATTTTTAAAATAAAACAGAGCATCTCATGAAAAAAGGTTAACACAAGTAGGTGATTTTCAACGTTTTATTCAATAGTGTGAATTCCAGAAAAGTGACAGTTTCCCTTTAAAATCAGATATCATATCCTATGGATGTATGATTGTTCCAGCTCATCTCCACCTTTCTTGTCTGATATTTTTTCTTAGTCTAAAACTAATTTATTATACTATTGTTAGAGCTTACGTTCCCTCATTGCATATAGTAGAGTTAAACATTTTCACTCTCCATTATCTTTTAGAGATTTAATATTTAGCTCTCGCTAATAAAGAAAAAAAAAACCCTCTGCTGAATGTGCCATAGACCTTTTAGGCTTCCAGTGGTGATAAACTTTAAGGCCAGGCTAGCATCTTAGGACTTGAAGTTTTAAACCCTGATATAGTGTCCTGAAGAGAGAATACACACTTCAAAAAAGATAAATAGGAAAAGAAGGGACAAGACACTTCAAATTACATCCAGAGACATTTAATAGGACACAGAGCAACATTTTGGCTGACACAGTAACTTTCTCAATCTAGTTTAGGCTTTAATAAAGTTTGGTGAGTCAGCCAAAAAGTTAATCAGATATAATGTCACTAAGGCTTTTTCTACCTGTCTATCTTTTAACCTATATTCACACATAGTCTGAATATATGTCAACTGTGAAGTATCTTGAATTTCTTGTCTATATTGCTTTTGTTCATCAGTTGCCAAACTAATGACACAAACCACTAAAAACCATTGCTTCATGGGTTTACACTTAAAGGGTTACTTCAAGCACCACAACCACTTTGCTGATTTGAAGTGTTTATGGTGCCTGGAGTCTGTATGAACAGCGTTATGCTATGAAAAGCTGCACATAAGAAATGTAACCCCTCTGCACCCAGGTGTGTAACTCCACCTCCAGCAGCATTATTAGGGTGCCATCAGTTAGCCTGGAGTTCTGGGTTGAATAATGTCATTCTCCGCAACTTACACTGCATAGAACATCAGTCATTGGCTGAGAGCGTCCGGTTGATGCTCTCCGCCAGTGGATGGCAGCTGCTATGACTTCTGGCTTCTGTGTCTCAGGGAACATTGTATTCCGCTGGGGATCAAGTAAGGGGGCAGATCATTGCTAAACTGTTTACCCAATTACCAGGATACTACTGTGTGCTGTAGTGGTTATGATGATTGGAGTAACCCTTTAATTAATTATAGTTACAAAAATAAAACCATTTGGGGAAACATTCCAATGGAATAATAAGTTTAGTACGAAATTTAGTTTGTGATTCTGTAGCATGCACTTTTATCACATTGTATAATATTTGATGATATTTTGATATTTGATAATATTTTCATGCTACGCAAGATTTGATTTCTTATTACATGTATACTTATCATTCCGATTTAGATATATTAACCTGGCACATTTCAGTTTCCATTTCCTCAATAATTTTCATCTATACATTGTGCTAGCGAAACACTAACAAATGTATAGATAGCCGTGAAAAAGATACGTTTTATGGTCTTCCCCCACCTTGAAGAGTAAAGGCATAATATGCAAAGCCAATATCTGTCATGTAGTTAGTAGACCTGGTACTTCCTCCAGCTGTCCTCATGGCCTTCTCCAGCCCTGCTTCTTTTGCTGAATCAAATCATGAGCTGGCCATCTTGGATGAAGAACTGGATAAGCTCCTCACCCCAGCCCTGCAAGCCCTCCCAGTTCAAGTCTTCTACAATCTATGAATATTACTCTATGATAATATAAAAAAGGTCTTCCCCATCCCTAGAAGCCTTCCCAGTACCCCCCAGCACTCCTCACAAGGTGACATCAGACATCACCCTGTTCAGTCGATGTGCTGACATTGAAGCCAGTGCATCAAGGTTCAGCAGAGGAGGCGTTTAAGGCTTTGGAAAGCTGTCTTTCCCAAACAAAGGAGGAGCAGAGAGACAGGTTCACTTTAACATAACTTTTTAGTTCTGGAATGTAAAATGCAATTGCAGTGAATTTATCCTTCATGTGAGATAAGTTTACCTTTTTAAAAAAAAAAAAACTCTGTACAGGGTTATTTTCAAAAAAGTGGAAATTGTTGGGAATTCAAAGAGAATCCAAAGTAAAATTTCACATTTTTGGCCTTCAATTTTAAATTGTCTTTGAATTCCCAATAATTATCACTTTTGTAATAATAATAATAATAAAAATAAAAAAGCAATATATATGCACACTATTTGCATAGACAGAATTATTTTAATCGCCATGAATTTTTAACAATTATTTATTTATATTCACCACCCCAAAAAAAGTTAGCTTTACATCCTTTGTTTAAAAGGCCAGTATAGTCACCTGAACAACTTTAGCTTAATGAAGCAGTTTTGGTGTATATAACATGCCCCTGCAGCCTCACTGCTCAATCCTCTGCCATTTAGGAGTTAAATCCCTTTGTTTATGAACCCTAGTCACACCTCCCTACATGTGACTTGCACAGCCTTCCATAAACACTTCCTGTAAAGAGAGCCCTATTTGGGCTTTCTTTATTTCTAGTTCTGTTTAATTAAGATTTTCTTATCCCCTGCTATGTTAATAGCTTGCTAGACCCTGCAAGAGCCTCCTGTATGTGATTAAAAAGTTCAATTTAGAGATTGAGATACAATTATTTAAGGTAAATTACATCTGTTTGAAAGTGAAACCAGTTTTTTTTTTCATGCAGACTCTGTCAATCATAGCCAGGGGAGGTGTGGCTAGGAATGCACAAACAGAAACAAAGTGATTTAACTCCTAAATGACAGTGAATTGAGCAGTGAAATTGCAGGGGAATGATCTATACACTAAAACTGCTTTATTTAGCCAAAGTAATTTAGGTGACTATAATGTTCCTTTAAAATAAATGTTGTAATTTGAAATCCCAGACACAGGTGTTCAGGGGGCTGAAAAGTACCTAGCAGTGACAGGGTTAAGCAATCCAGCCATTGTTTCCAGAATGCAAGAATTCGACATACATTATTACTGTATTTTGTAACTATTGAAGATCTTTTTTATCAGGCTACATACAAATAGCATATGCGTTTGCACTGATTACTTGTGAATTTTAATTCTGTATTATTTTTCTTTCTTGCTCAGTGTCTTTGGTGTATTACAAACTACACTTGTTTGGAGTATCCTGTACATTCCATTTTGCCTCCATCTTCTGTTTGTGCCATGTCGTCTGCTAGATGGGGAGCATGCTGGAGTAAGTATAAATCTCTTTATTAGGTTAATCTTCATCCACACACGTGAGTGCATAATACACATGTCATTTTTGTCACAATGTTGTATAATGTGTACCTTTCCTGGAGATTGTCAGCGTTGCACTGTTTAAACATCTTCTCATTGCAAAGATTTTGTCCTCTGGGGTTGCAAATTGGTCAGGATCTGAGCACAACAAATGTTTATGCAAATATTCAGCATTAACATGCAAATTGGCCATATTATCATTCAAATTGCACTTGCTGAATTTAAATTGGCATCTAATACATATTTATATATTTTATTTATTTTTTGTCTTTTAAAAACCTTATCTACAGCTTCAGGCAATGGTCATAAAAAATACAAATCACTGTTTAGGTCCAGTAACCTTTAATTCTACAAATTTCATATAGCGTTAATAGGAATACATCCTTTATAACTGAGAAGGTTTGCTCAAAATTATTGTGACCTGTCATGCATACATTAGTACCAAGGAATAATAAATTACGATTTCTTTATCAGAGGAGTAAAAAAAAAAAAAAGAAAATATAGTTTTGTTTTTTTCTCCCCATTTGAGTCTTTTCTGGGCCAAACATTTTTATTTTTTTTTGATGGGAACTTTGAGAAATCAATATAAACATGCACCAGTTTACAAGGCTTGCTGTTTTATCAGCGGGTATGTAGGGAAAAATATATTTAAAGCCACCAGATGGCGCTTCAGTGCAAAAAACAAACAAACCCATAAATAAAAAATGAAATAATAAATCTTACAAACCAATATTAATACTGCATACATAAAAAGTCTACCAAACATTCTTGAACAGTGATATTTGTGTACACGATATACTCAATAGGAAAAAATAGCACCGTTACAAGTCATTTTTAATTCAAAGCCTTCTATATCCCCTTGTACAGCGCTGTGGAATTTGTTGGCGCGTTATAAATAATAATAATATAAGTAATGTAGATATCCTTATTTTATAAACAGCATCTCAAATGTCAGAGACCATTTTGTATAGGTACAAACGTGCTAACCTCAAGATCAGCTTTAATAGATTAAACGCACACTGAGCATTGCTTTTGGAGACAAATCTAAAACATGACTGGTATTTTATATTTATATCAAAGACAAAATGTAAAACAGGTAAAGTTGTAACAAAGAATAATATGATGCAAGTCACTCATGTTTTGTGGTAAAATAATTGCCCCCTCATTAGAATATCATTAAGATGTTTTTGGGTGCTGGATAAAGAAATGTTGGGTCTTTCCTATTTTCTCAACATTTTAATAATAAAACGTGAGTGAAACAAGGCAGACCACTTTGTTGAGATTAAATAGTCTGGGTGACTATAATGTCTCTTCAACTCACTTTTTGCCCTACACAGTATTCATGGGGGGCGGGGGGGAGGGAGAACATAAGAACTTCTAAAGTAAACTGTGCTGTAAGATACATTTGAAAGTGAACATTTTTTTCATGCAAGCTGTTTGATTCACAGCCACTGAAGGTGTGGCTAGGGCTACATAATAAGAAACAAAAGTAATTCAACTCCTAAATAGACTCTGCAGGGTCGTCACCAAAACTGTTTCACTAAAGGACCACTATAGTGCCCTGTGGGTGCCCCCACCCTCATGGCCTCCTCCCGCCGGGCTGAAGTTGGAGGAAGGGGTTAAACACTTACCTTTCTCCAGTGCCGGGCTCCCTCGGCGCTGGGAACTCTCCTCCTCCTTTGGACGTCATCGCCTGAATGCGCATGCGCGGCAAGAGCCGCACGCGCATTCAGTCAGTCCATAGGAAAGCATTCTCAATTCTTTCCTATGGACGCTGGCGTATTCTCACTGTGAAAATCACAGTGAGAAGTGCGGAAGCGCCTCTAGCGGCTGTCAATGAGGCAGCCACTAGAGGTTGGAGTAACCCATAGGTAAACATAGCAGTTTCTCTGAAACTGCTATGTTTACAGCAGGCAGGGTTAACCCTAGAGGGACCTGGCACCCAGACCACTTCATTGAGCTGAAGTGGTCTGGGTGCCTATAGTGGTCCTTTAAGCCAAAGTTGTTTTCATGCTTCGAGTGTTCTTTAACTGTACCCATGGCTTAGCATTTTATTTGTTGTTTATTTTACCCCATTACCATACAGTATGCCAGTTAGAGCTGAGATTTATGGTTTTAAAAAATTGAGTCTCTACTCCTCCATTTGATGCATAGTAGTTGGGAGAAGCCAAACATCATATAGCGCTCGTCCCACGAATTCCATGTTAAGGGATCTCCAGTCACATGGCCAAAAACATACTTTATGTGTAGCTTAACCTATTTAGTTCTGTGTCACTGTGGCAAAAAAAATAACATTAGCAAGTATTGCATTTTTTCCCACTGCATTCTCCATAAATGAAGCTTGTTGATTTTGGATATAGCTGTAAGATTTATAGAGAAGCAGTTAATTGGACCGTTCTCCCAGGCACAGAGCACATATGCGTGCACAGAGCAGAGGAGGGAGGCAGTGAAAGGTAGACATAGTTTTCAATTAAACCGACAAAAAAATAATTTCTACCACCATGACTGCTTCTCAAAGCAGAATTGGTCAACAAGTTTGGAGTAACCCTTTAACCAACTACAGCTTATAATGGTGCTGTCAACCAGAGAGTTAAATAAACATTTATTAATATTCTTTGGGGAAAAAAATGGAACAAGCTGTATTAATTGGACACTTTTTAAAGAACTCTATGTGAGGAAATTGAAATATTTAACCTATAATAGTGCATTGGTGCATGGCAGTAAATTAGTAAAAGGTAAAATGATGGAAAAGCCAATTGCCTGAGTTCCCTAGGGGAGTTATGTGACATTTTCGTGTGTTTGTAATCTATGCAAATAAGCCCAGCGTTCACGGTTATTAACATTTAATATCTGTCATTGCAAATTCATACTGGAGTGACAATGGCTTGCATGAATTATTCTACTTGGGAAAATGGAAAACGAACATCTTTATGAGATGGTGTAAGTAAATAGCAGCCTGAGACTTGCAATTCCCTAAGATATACACTAGGTGGAACTCTAATCACATGCTGTACTCAGTCTGCCTTCTGATTGTGATAAACGCTTTAATAGCTGCTAGATGGCTCTTTGGGACATTGCCATCTGCGAAAGCCATGTGATATTTAACATTTCAAGCCATTTGGGGTTTATTCTATGTAAATGTTATTGGCAGCTAGTATTCAACAATTACGGTTAAAGTATGCTACCCGATATAGTCACACGATGTGTACAGCGTGCTTCCCAATGAATGAATTTGCTTTATGGAATATTAATCTAATTTATAATGTACTGTTGGAGGGTTTTATGACTTGGCTAGTTTTATTTAAATTTGCAAATCATCTGAAAACAATTGCACCCAACCATTCATTTTGTAACAATTTACAATCTCAGATTCCCTTGTTTAAGGGATGTTTTTGTCCCATTGAATTAAACTCCTAAGCTTTGATGACATTTCATCCTGTACATAGATTGTACACTCAACTTGGTGTCATTATCATGATAAAGCCCATCTCCCTTTCTCCTCCAGTTCAACAGGAAGGGACGGTAATGAGCTGTAATCGGCTGCTACCCAGCTGTGCTGAAATCGACTTGCTGTAGACTTTACTGGGAGCATACTGGACAAAAAGCTAAAATAATATGACTGCAGGATTCAGTACACCCCACTGGGCCTCCACTGTTCACAGAAAATTAATTAAATTCATTACACATAAAAAAAAAAAAAAAAAATCCACGTATCTGTATACTCTTTAATACAGATACATGCATAGTATGTCTCTTATAAACAAATTCTCTACATGTTGGATTCCACATGCAGTTAAGACCGCGATGACTGCCTATGTTTTGTGGGAAATGTAACTTACAAAAACCTAATATGCTCAGGATAATCCTCACTAGGTTATGATTATTTATTTTTGGGTTCATTAAAAATATAAGATATAAGGATTTTGATAATGACCCTATAGGGGAGAAACTTTATACTACACACTTGCTGTGTGTGTGTCATGTTTGGAGTTTGACACCCTACCACCAAGGCTGTTATTTAAGAGCTTTTTTTCGAGAATAGTGCCAGAAAATGTTTTTGCGTGTGTGTATTGTATGTATCTATATCCCAAACAAGAATACATGCTAAAAAAAATCACTATTTACTAGATATACCTGAGATGAAAACATGCATGTATTTTATTATGCTTTTTTCCCCATTGGCGGTATATCTAAAAACAGCTAGCAAAAGCTACAGATCTGTTATCTGCAATCTTCGCAAACCCTCTTCTTCTAACCCAGCCCAGACTTTGCCAGATAGGTGCCCTGAGCAATTGCCTGTATCTCAACCAGATAGTAACAGGACCAGTTGTCCTGATTGACAGCCAGAGGGCGCTAAGCAGATTAATTTATAAATGTGCCAATTTCTATTTTAAAATCAGCATTTTATGTTTTTTTTAAGGGACAGCTCATTGAAGTGGGATGGGTGCTGTGTCATTTAATTATTGCAGTTATAGATTAACTGCAATAATTAACTTGCAGGGTTAACTCTACCTCTAGTGTCTGTCTTGTGGTCAGACGACTTTTGGTCCATTTAATGACGCTGGACGTCCTCACGCTTGCATGAGGACATTCAGCATCATTTAAAACCCCATAGGAATGCACTGAGCATTTCACCAGGTAAGTGTAAGGTGTAAGGGGTGTACCCCTGTAGTCTACCCTCCGCCTCCCATATGTTGCCCCCCCACACATGCAGACAAACGGATACACATGCAGACACACACATAGACAGATACATACAAACACACATACATACATACCAACACACATACATACTCACAGACAGACACAAACATACAGACACACATACAAACACACAGACAGAGAAATATTCATACAGACACAAATACACAAACATATACAAAATTATTTTTTCCTGTTTCATACCTTTTAGGTGCAGGAGGGTGACTTTCCCTGGGGTCCAGTGGTTGCTCAGCCTGATGGGAGTCAGAGTTCCTACTCTGACTCCCTCCACTACCGCCCGCACGGATCCCGGTGTAAGCTGGGAGGAGTGACCTGGGCAGTCACTTCCTCCCAACCTCTGATGCCATCTCAGGGGGCCTGGTCACGCTGTTAAAGAGCCCTGAGAGAATGGGCCACCCGATGGGCCCCTTCAATGCGGCCCCGGCTGTAATACCGCTGCGATCCCTGCAACCGCGGTAGTTCCGCCACTGTATGTACCACACGTTCAGATAAAACATGATTTTCTAGCTGCTCAGCCACTTATGAACAAAATAAGCTTCCTGTACTTTCTGGTTAGAGGGTGTATTGTCGTTTTAGTATTTTCTCTATATATTTTATTTAAAATGTATTTCCCTAAATTTGAAATTCACTTTGGATTCAATTTGAATTTCCAAAAATGCTTACTTTCTTAAATGGCCCTGAGAGTGTTGGAGCATTAAAATCATTTTACATTTTGTATTTAGTCATCAATAAATGTCTATAATAAATAAATAAAAGGTGTTCGTCTTTGTAAATAACATTTGTTCTTGTTCCAAATTGCACATTCAGCTACAACACTGTTAACTAGTGAGTCATAAAGACGCCTATAATATTCCAAAATAATCCTGATGTCTGATCACATATTCAGTCATACACCTTAAAAGGAAAGAGTTCTCCTGTGTCTTTTGAAAATGTTGAGAGGTTTGGCAGAGGGTAGTTACAATGACTAGCAACAAAAGAAGGCAAATAAATTGAAAGATGTATTGTCAGTTCTTACAGATAACCGTGTAAAACATTAAAAAAATAAAAAATAAAAATCCCTACAGCTATTCCCACAATGGGTAATGGACTTTTCAACATTGAAAAATGTTGGTGTGACCAGCAAATCTATGTAAACTTGCGAACTTTTACAGAACAGGAATGATAAATGTAAATAGGGTCACACTGGAAAAACTATTGTAGTTGTGACAAATTACTATAGTACCACAAAATGCATAGTTTCATACTAACCTAGTCCATCAAATTCAATCTATAAAAAACATTCCTTTATGTTGTGTCTCAAAAAGAAGGCAAAAAAAATTGTTGGACTTTCAGATTATGTTACAGAAAGTAAAAAAAAAATCATTTTTACTCCAGAATGGCAATCATATTCCTCATTGATTCAACAGCTGGTTCACATGCATATTAATTAATATCCTGGATTATTCCGTTTAAAAAAAAAAAAAAATATAGTACAACCTTGAGATTTTTACATCTTTATTGTTCTTACTGTAAAGAACCCTTTCCTTCGCTTTAAGCAAAAACTCATTTCTTCCAGTCTGAATGGGTGTCTGTTATATATTCTTGCCAAGTTAGCACATAGTGGTTTGTACTGACCCTATACATGTTTGTATATTGCTATCATATTCCCTCTGAGGCACTTTTAATTTCTAAAGAAAAAAAATTAAGTTTCACTACCGTTCTTCTTAAATTTTTGTTATCCATTCCCCTTATTAATTTTGCAGCTCACCTCACTTTTTCTAGTTCTGAGATGTCTTTCTTTAAGGTGTCCAAAATTGCATCACATATTCAAGGTGGGGTCTTACTATTGAATTGTAAAGAGGCAATAAGTTATATTTGCTATATTTGATAAGTTACATTTTGTTCACATATATCAATACTCCTTTTTATACATGGCAGCACCTTACTAGCTTTTGCAAAGGCAGACTGAGATTGCATGATGTTTCCTTTTTTGTTATCTATATTTGTTCCCAAATACTATTCATGTGATGATATTCCTAACTCAATTCCATTAAATGTATAGGTAGCTTGTGGGTTCCTTATTCCAAAATGCAAGACTTTGTGTTTATCTCTATTAAATCTTATCTGCCACTTGCCTGCCCAGTCCCACATTTTATCCATATCCCTCTCTAAAGAAGTTATATCAAGTTCAGACTGTATTATCTTACCTGATTTTGTGTCATCTACAAACACAGACACATAACTTATGGTCCACTTTAAGAGCATTCATAAACAGAATAACGATAAGTAGACCCTTTTCCCCACGTACTACCATGGAACTACACTCTGTACTCTAAAGCACAACTTTTGCTAATGAAGCAGTTTTATTGTATAGATAGATCATGCCCCTGTACTCCCACTGCTCAATTCTCTGCCATCTAGGAGTTAAATCACTTTGATTGTGCAACCATAGTCACACCTTCCCACATGTGACTTGCACGGTCTTCCTAAACACTTCCTGTAAAAAGAGATCTAATATTTATACTTCCTTTATTACACAGTCTGTTACATTTAGAATGCCTTATCTCCTGCACTGTTAATAGATTCTAGACCTTGCAGGAGCCTTATGTCTGTGATTAAAGTTCAATTTACAGAGCAGAATATGAGTACTTCTAAAGTAAGGTAACATCTGATTGAACATTAAACCATTCTTGTTTCATGCGGGCTGTGTAGTGTGTGGCTATGGCTGAATTGACAGAACAAAAATCCATTTAACTCCCTAATAGTAGAGAATCGATCAGTTAGACTTCAGAGGCAAGATTGATAGGCAAAAACTGGTTCATTAAGCTAAAGTTGTTTTGATGACTATAGCGTCCCTTAAAGATCACAGGTCCGAAGTTTCTATCACCTGTTTCTTGTAAGGCTGTTGTAACAGAGACTGCAACTCTGCAGCCGCAGATTCTTCCTTGGTATTTACTGAAGAAAATAAATATTTAGAATTTCTGCCCTGTCCTGATACTCATTGTTTAACACCTCCACCCCCCATTCCCCCTTTTCAGATATGCACAGATATAGCAACATAATGAGGATGTCTTCTTAAGTGAGGTACAGTTACCCCGAGAGCCCACAACAAGAGCAATAGTCACTAATGACACAATGTACATATGCATGAAAACAAACCGAGGGTTACTAATAAGAAATTGTCAAATTATAGCTTTGCTAATTTAAGTGTGTTGTGCGTTCACTCAAAGACTAACCAAAGATACAGTTCTAAATAACTTGCTGATACAGCAAGCTGTGAGCATTACCAAAACTCTACTGAAACTAATTTCTTTGTCTATATCTTATTTTCTAGTAAACTTTGAAGCACTGATCATCGCAATGGGTGTGGTAGCGGGAGCAATCGTACTGACCATAACCATTTGCTGCTGCTACTGCTGTTACTGCAAGAAAAGTTCATATTCAAGGTTGGAACATAATTTCATACATTTTTTTTATTTTTTGTTGCTTTTCTATAGAAATTCTCAGCTGACCTTGCACGGGCAGCACTGAGATGTGGCACCATTTTGTTGTCCCCTCAGGAATGTCTGTTAGTGGAAAATCATTGGCAAAGATTTAGTATGGACTATGGGAAGCAGATCATATTACGTCATTAATTGTAGCAGGCACATGCAAGGATATGTACAAAAGTGAAAACTGTCAGGAATTCAAAGTGAATTTCATGTTTTAGACCAAAACAGCAGCTCTGGAAGCATAGCTGACTTAGAGATTTTTTTCCAATTCAGCTATTTTGGCCTTGAATTTGAAATTCACTTTGAATGCCCAACAATCTTAACAAATCTCTAACATAGGTGGTTAACTAGATACATTCAGAAGGGATCTTAGAATAAGAAGTTAAGAAAGTTGAATAAATATTACCAACAATTACATTTAAATTAATAATGCTGGAAACCTAAGCTTAATGTATCACAGTACACTTTGATTCTCCATTTTTTGGGGCAGACTAGATGGGCCAAATGGTTCTTATCTGCCGTCACATTCTATGTTTCTGTGTTTCTAAGTCTCACTTAAGTAAATAACCCCATTGAAGCCTGTTCAGTAGGTTAAAAAGTTCCCAGATGGCATTCAGTTGTCCCGATTGGTCCAAATCATCTAAAACCCGTATGGTTATTCAGAAAAGCCATATATTTTAGCCTGAAATGTACTGGCATCTAGCTGGCTATTGAAATTAGCAGAATATGGATGGGTTTGCTGCTGCATCCATTTAGCAAACCGCCAAATTGCAAACGTCTACACCCTATTCTC
Organism: Pelobates cultripes; assembly: GCA_933207985.1. Lineage (NCBI taxonomy): Eukaryota > Metazoa > Chordata > Amphibia > Anura > Pelobatidae > Pelobates > Pelobates cultripes. The sequence continues at coordinate 41,815,755 of OW240915.1, forward strand.
TTAATTTATTTGATCCAATTTCCTTGATACAAACGATTTAAAACTGTACCTGTAACCCCCTTACCCTGTAACAATACATCAACTCAAAATCCGTCTCATCCCTACTCCTAACCTAGCTCAAGTCTCAAAAAAGTTTTTGGTCACTTGTGCCATTACAAAGAGAACTATTTGCATATCAGACTAACCCCACCCATAAGGGCCGTCCAGAGCCGAAATGCCAGGTAATTCACCTCTGTACGAGAGATACAGCAGCCCGAACGATTGTTTTGGCATTCTTTGCGCCTCATCAGCAAGGTATAGCTGATACCCTCCCACGGGTAGGGTTTGGGTTACTTTTTCTATTAGTTATCTTCCTGTAACATTTTTTCCATTACTTTTTCCCGGGATTAGTTTTACTTATTGTGTTTTCATTGTGTTCTTTTTATTTCTAAATCAACAAGTACATTTTGGTGCCGTGCCAGTCCCCATTAGAGAATTCTTTCACTGTATCTTATTTAAGTGTAAAGCTCTGGTGGCTTACGAAAATATTTTCTGCGTGTACATTTTAAATTATTTTGTTCTGTCTGTTTTAAAGATATATTTGAAAGTGATCGCATTGAGAGTACATATATCTGATGAAAAAGCCTTAGCTTTGCAGAAAATTGATGCAGAGGAATATTTATTTCTAAGATTTATGTGTTTGTTTATTAAACAGTCTGCTGGCTTTAAAGTAACTCGCTTAGTCTGTGAATAATACAGAATCATGTTCTATTAATAAGATAAAAACAATATACATTCTGTATGCGCAGATAGAAATTATTTGAATGTCTACAGTTTAGCAGCAGCCTGGAGATAATGAAGTTACATGGTGTTAAGATAGCTCAATTAATTAATACACCAATTCTAGAAAGTGTTTAAACTTCATGGCTGCTTGTTCATTAGCCGGTAGTGTCATAGTCACCTTTCATCTTTCCTAGGTTGATGAAGTTTTGCAATTATGTATCTATGATCCGTGTTCTGTCCTTGTTATAACACAAACTGCAAAAAAGATAAATAACTGTTTTATCTCAATATCTACTGTGCTTGTGGGAATTAAATGGTTACTCCAACCAAATTCTGAGTGTTGTATTCCATTGCTTTCTATCTAGTCGGATGGATGCTGAAGAAGAAAATCTTATCCGTGAACGTGAAAGGAGGCAGCAACAGGCCGCTGAGAGGTAGGGGTAGCATTCTAACTGTTCTATTGGAAGACTACTGTGAGTTTTTAAACAGTTTTTTTGTGTTTAGCAACCAGTGTTTATTTGATGTTACCTTATTCACCTAAAGTATTGCAACATAAGTGAGGCTTAGTTTTGGGAAAAGGTGGCAAAGCGAATAATGGGGTTTCCAAACATAAGGGCTGCCTTATAAAACTTGTTTGTCTGTGCGTGAAAATCCAAATATTATTAACAAAATGCACAAGTCACAGAACCTTGATAAACTATATGAGCTAACTGTATTCATAAAAGAAAAGTGGGATGAGAATGAGATTATGCAGACTGGACAGCTCCAGTAACCTGCAAGAACCACAACTGCAATGGGTTGTGGTGGTTATGGTGTTTTATAATGTCATTTGATGGATGTATTATATTAAAGCAATATGTCCAGAAATTCACCCAGGGGACAGTGACCATAATATGATGTAATTTCAAATAAAGTCAAGAAAATACTACAATATGTGTTGTTAGGACAATTAATTTTAGGATAATCACTTTGCTTAGCAGCAGATTAATGAGTAATGCACAATATTCCTGTGATGGCCTGGAAGACGTGTCATTTGTATTACAGGGTTCTCTAAATGAGGAAAATGTAGATATTGTTTCAGTGCTGACTTTGTATCTTGTTTTGGATTAACAGCAGCAACTAGCAAAAAGTAAAAGGTTGAGGCTTGATGTAAACGTATTATTTTAGCCTTGGTTAATGGGATACATATAATGTTAATGAGCAGAAACCATTGCTGGATGTGAGTGACACATAATATTAGGTGCATTGCTGCTTTCAAACATAGGTCAACAGAATGATTAGTGGACAACACCAGTAATCACAATGTAAGTATATTGAATATGTACAAATTGGTCCTATCCGTAAACTCCAATAAATTGGTGGCTGTAGCGGTTACACTAGTCAGCCCAATTGTGCAAACGAATGAAAGCTACCTTTAATCTATCTTCAGCAATCTTTTTGTGGAAGTGACTTTAACGCAAGTCTCTGTAACTGTTAAATGTTTTAAATACACATTAGCATTTGCCTTATTTGAGAGCATTGCTTTGAGGTTGGTGAGTGAGCTTACACTTTATGGCCATGCAGTGATTCTTAAAACCTCTTGCTACTTAAAAGTGTACACTAAAATTTGGGAAAGAGTGCAGGAATATATATACTATTGCTAGCAGATTCACGTAAACTCCCAAACTCCTCAAATTACCCCAATGAATATTTATTTTTATGACAGAAGCACTCTAAAATGAAAAATATTTGCTTTTCTGTAAACAGTATTTATTCTAAAAAAAAATAAAAATAAGTTTAACCAACCAGCTGCCGTCCAGCCTGTGAGTGTTGCAATGCATCATAGATGATCGCAGAGCACAGTGATCCTTACCAACTTAGAAATGATCTGATCCTGAGTGATACTTACTCTCTGTAATCATTACTGTTCTGTGTAGTTACTCACACACACAGATGGCGGCTGCTGGTGCTCACTCTTTATGCCTAGGGAACTGTTTATTCACAGTTCAAGAGTTGATAAAATGGAAACGTTTGCATGCTTAATGACATAATGCTGTGAGTGACATTATGCTCCCGCTGCCATTAATCATCTGTATGTGAGCTCTTGAACGTCCGTTAAATAATGAGAACTAGCCAGGTATAAGTAAGGCATGCATAACACTTTGGGCACCCATGAGGTGGGCAGTTCATTGTTCATGATTTTTGGCAACATAGGTGCAGGTGACTCCATTAGTTACATGTCATTTTTGACCATTACCAGCAGCAGAAAAGCTTAAAAAAAATATATTTTTTTTTTAAATTAATTTTTTTGGGTGTATAGCTTGGAAAATGTATCCACTACAGTAAGCCATAAATAGCCTTGAACATGGATTGTTCATTTTCTGGGATGTGACACAGTGAACCTTTTGATCACAGTTGTAGCAGCTATATTTTCTGAAATGGAGATTATACAAGCTGTAAATCATGACACCGCAGGACACCGAGCTGATCCAATGCATCCCATTGAGGCTGTATGGACCTGTATCTATACCACCAACAACTGAATATGATGCAAAGAACTTAACTCAAAAAAAATAAAAAGGCTTGGGAAAAAAATGTTTTTTTTCTTGTTTGCTCTGGGCTAGCAAGGAAAATGTTATAAATGAAGTGAGATAATTTTTAAATTATACTGAAATCTAATAACTGGATTTTTTTTATACAAACTTCAAATCACATTATTATTTTTACTGAGCGGTTATAAATACATTTGTGTGTTTAATTTGATTTCATTGGATTTAAAGGGTTACTCTAAGCAGCCTTGGTGATTTGAAGTGGTCGTGGGCCTTGCAGTCTGTATATGCAGCGTTTCACTAAGAATCTCTACACATACAGAGAAAATGCACATTGCTGCCAGAGGTAGAGCTCCACTTCCGTCAGCGTTGTTAATTCTCTGCATATTGGGCACCTGTCGTCTGCACACATAGCATGCGACCAATGTGTCATGGCTTCCCTCTCCATGCACCAAGTCCTCCCCTCAGTCTTTCCTTAGGGACGTCCCTCCTGCTGCAACGATAGGGATTGACGTCACCTTAGTATGACTAGCCTGCAGGGAGAACTTGACCTCAGCGGGGGATCGCAGGTAAGCTTTTTTTATTATTATTATTTTTATTATTGTTGTTAACAGAGGGGTCCATGCCAGCAAGGTTTACTCCAGCCCAGAACCAGTGGTTTATTAAAACAATGGTAACAAATGGTAATTAAGTGGGTGCAGTGAGTATTTTTGGAGCAGAGGAGTGCGTAGTTTACGATGAACATACCTGCTTTGCACACTGTAGGTACACTGTCAAGTGACGTCTGGTTGGCATCAGTCGTTTACAGACTGATCAGTAGCTGGCCCATTACAACCATGCAAACTTTTCTACCATAACATTCTGATGGCAAGTGCCCAGTGTGCTTGCTGAGAAGTTCAACATAAGACAGGATTTACATTCTTATAGCTATTTCTTTCCTGTTATAATACATGACATGCGCACCGTTGTATCACGGCATATCTATAACCAAATACCCAGGCCCCAATAAACCACAGACACCAATTTCTACAGCTTTATTAAATATATCATAAATTATAACAATTAGGATCATTGCCGACAACCATCACAGCATTTTAAAACCATACATAATCTCCCCTGGCAATGACCCAACAATACACAGTATATAACAATATATATAACACATAACATGGCCGTCCATGCGACATTATTTACAAGGATAAACTGCAGGGGTGTACCGAAATATCCCTACACCACCAGGTTCGGAGCTCCCAAAGAGCTCGAACCTTCAAACCAACTGTAAACTCTTGCCTAAACCTATCCGTGCCCCCCTTCCTTCTCCAGGTAGCTCCCAATTTAACCTTGCCATTCCCCGCTGCTGTGAAGAAACAGGGAACACTATCCCCTATGAGCTACCAAAAAAGGAGAGGGGGGTGGGACAACTAACAGGTAAGGGCAGATTTGATTACGATAGCAGTGTTAAATATGACTGAAATAAAACCCTGCCCCCTCCATTAACCTTCCCACTTAACTCGTCCCATGCGTAACTCCTTGCCCTGGCAAGGCCCATTCCCCTGCTGCGCTGTTCCATGGGCTATATTTCAGTTTTTTGTTAGTAATTCAAATAGGGAATTTCTTTTCATAAAGTCATATTATAATGTGTATAGCATTTTATTCCTTTTCAACCAATCCACAAAATCCACACAAATATCTACATTGGTGAATGTTTCTAGTGACTTTTGGGCTGTGCTGGTTGGTTTGTAACATTACCTACATGCTTGACTGCCACAATGCGTTCATAAGCCATGCCCATAGTGTTTGATTGCTGCCACTCAGTTGTTAGAGGTAGAGAATATTGCTTGATAAAAACAGACGGGAGTTCTATCTACAGTACCACTGAAGAAAATATTGAAGTTTCTCTGAGAAAACATGTTTGAAGGACTACCTTCTAAAATAGTTTTCTTTGGTGTTCTATAAAGAAACAAAACCGCTTGCAAAAGCTGCAAATCCGCTGTCTGCAGCCTTTGTAAGCCCTCCCTCTTTCCCAGACCAAGACGCGTTCTGTTGCAGGGAATTCACTAATCAGAGGTTTCTCATTGAGATGTCTCTGTGCCCTAGCTGAGAACAATCACAGCTTTCCATTTCTTCTCAATGAGCTCACTGAGAAGAGGTGAAGGAAAAGCACGCCCTAGCCCTGCTTACATGCTCAAGAGAGCGAATGGAAGAGGAATAAACCTCCCCAACTGACTGTCACTTTTCTAAACTACAAAAATGGCCGATTCATGACACATAAAGCACTTCACCGTTATATCTCTGGAGTTTTCCTGTATGTGGTTGATAACGTTATTTTACTAAAGTGAAAATTGTTGTCAATTCAAAGTGAATGCAAGTGATTTTCAGCTTTAAGGTCAAAGTAGCAAAATTGTTAGCATAGCTGACTGTGAAATTTTCAGTTCAACTACTTTGGCCTTAAAGGGACACCATAGCCACCAGAACCACTACATGTTAATGTAGTGGTTCTGGTGTATATAGTCTGTCCTTGCAGGCTTTTCAATGTAAAACACTGTCTTTTTAGAAAATGGCAGTGTTAAATTGCTGCCTAGTAACACCTCTAGTGGGAGTCAGTCAGGCGCTCTGCATGGTGGGGCTAAATGCTCCCCATAGAGATGCATTAATTCAGTGCATCTTTATGGGGAGATGCTGATTGGCACATGCGCAATAACCTCCCAATGCTGTCCTATTGGAAAGAATTGAATTGGCTGAGATTATCTAAATTGATGATCTCAGCCATGTAGATGCCAGGCAGGGCCAGCTACCGCAAGACCAAAGCTGTTTTGGGGGGAAAAGTGAGTTTTAACACCTTTTTACTGATATTGGAGGGTGTTGTTCACCTAGTTAAACACTATAGTGTCATGAATACATGTGTTCCTGACATTATAGTGTTCCTTTAAATTATGAGCTCACTTTTAATTCTCAAAAATTGTCACTTTAGCGGTGGATTTGAGGACGGGGAAGAGTTTGAATCTAGGATTTGTAGGTTAGTTCTAATGCAGTGTGGGAAAAGTTGTAGAAGAAGGAGCCCAAGGAACATATGGAGGCTATTTAGTATAATAACTAGACAGGAAAGAGCTGTGGATTTTTATTTTTTTTTGTGCTAGCGTTATCTACTTTTTTGTTTCAAACATTTGCTTCACAGAATAAATCCCCGATAAGATGTTGCCTTTAGCACATATTCTAAGCACATATATCAAAAATTCATTACAGAGAGCTATGTCAAGGGTATATTAGAGATTGATTCAAACATAAGTTTTGAAAATGAAATCCTATGCTTCTCGAATTCATAAACCTACTCCTTTTTCCCAAACCATTAATTTACAAGTAAAATCACAACTTGTATTCTGCAGTCCTCTGATGAAAAAATTTTCAGCATATAAAGTTGTCAAGATTATAAATTGGATTAAGGTATGTTGTAAAACTTTTTGCTTTGTGTTTGCAGACAGCACTTGGCTTATTAGTTTATTTTTTTGTTTGCTTCATAAAACTTTCCTGAACACATAAACAGAGCACCACCTGATGGCATTTCTCATGCAGCAATAAGTGACCAAACTTTTTTTATGTTGTTTAAAAAAAATTAACAACTGTATTTTAAAGGACCACTATAGTGCCAGGAAAACATACTTGTTTTCCTGGCACTATAGTGCCCTGAGGGTGCCCCCACCCTCAGGGTCCCACTCCCGCCGGGCCCTGGGGGGAGGAAGGGGTTAAACTTACCTCTTTCTCCAGCGCCGGGCGGGGAGCTCTCTTTCTCCTCCTCTCCTCCCTCTTCTTCCGTCACCAGCTGAATGCGCATGCGCGGCAAGAGCCATTCAGCCAGTCCATAGGAAAGCATTATCAATGCTTTCCTATGGACGCTGGCGTCTTCTCACTGTGAAAATCACAGTGAGAAGCGCGGAAGCGCCTCTAGTGGCTGTCAATGAGACAGCCACTAGAGGCTGGATTAACCCTATTGTAAACATTACAGAAAAATGGGTTAATCCTAGATGGACCTGGCACCCAGACCACTTCATTAAGCTGAAGTGGTCTGGGTGCCCATAGTGGTCCTTTAAGCATCTGTGTTTAAAAGGAAAGGAGCCATCTCTTTTTAAAGATGTTTGTTGTCTCATTACATTTTTACATTTCATTGATTGCAATCAGATTTTCCAGGCTGGAGCTAACCACCTCCTTTGTTAAGGCATTATATAGGTGATATCGTAAAATGCCAACAAATGTGGTGTTTGTATTTTGTTTATTATGTTACTTTTATTATTATTGTGTTCAGTTCATTTATTAAAGGACCTCTGTAACCTCTAAACTATTTTTTTAATATAATGATCATTGCATCAAGTTTTGAAAGGAAATGGATTTTTTTGGTTAAATTAAGTATATGGGGGAGGGGCTTGACTGCTATGCTGCTCAGTCACATCTTGACCGAGCTCCATGCAGATCGCTATATTTTCCAAATTTGGGGGCTTACATGCCTTATATTTACACCAGGGCTCATCGGCTACTGTGCAGGCCCTACTGTGCAGGCTAAAGTAAATTTCAAATTATAGCCCAAGATAACAGACTTGGCAAAATTTACAAAGTCATGTATCTTAAAACATTCAGTGATTTTAGCCAAAAATGTGAAATTAATTTGGAATTGTCTAAAATTCGTATATTATTCAATGACCCTGAAAGTGACTTTTAGAGAAGATTTCTTGTTGAGATGTCTCTGGGCTCTAGCCTAACCGTGTAAGAAAGGTTTGAATGTCTACTCTCTGAGCTGTGTGTTTTATTATTAGAAAGAAGCTTTTAATTGCTTAGGCTCTCATTTTAGACTTGCTTTATCATTTATATATTTCTGTTTAATTTTTTTATCTTTTATTAAATTTATGTGTATATGCCATTGGTGAATCAAACCACATAATATAATTCTTACATATGCCAGGGAAAATTAGTCAATACAAATTCATTCCATACCTCTTTGTAATAAATTAACCTAGCAAAATAAGGGGACATTGAAAATTAAAATCCAATCTTTGTTTCCTTCTGATTTTTTTGTTAATTTGTCCTGAATAACTGAATAAAACTTTGACATTTAATATAATTGTATATGCAAACTGAGAAGTTAATAATTCATGTAATCATTCCAAAAACAAGTTAATTACATGATAATGTTACTCTAGCAGAAGTTAAGTAGTAGCTCTAATTGGGTTTTCATATTCTATTCAGACTACATGATGTACACCTTAACCACCTCGTTAAACCTCTCCTTAATAACATTATTGGATCAGTATATCCAAAAGCAAATCTTGCACCCTAAATATTACGCACAAAGCCATACAAATTAATGTCTACTATTGCTGAATACTGCAATCACATAAAAACCTGTTTTTGTTGAATCAATTGATGCAAAGTTTTTTTTTTTTTAATGTGAAATAATTTATTTTTGTATATATGTTTACATATTCTCTTTGAGGGTGACATTCAGAGTTAGAAGGTAATGTAGCTTTCCTAGATGGAAGTTGACATCAAACATACTCTGTAGAAGTAGCATCTTTGCAACAATAGCATATATACGAGTGGGCAGCATGAAAGCATGGAGTCAGCCTTGTCACCAAGGCTCTATGCCAAAATTATGCCTTGGATCGATTTCCACTCAACTGAGCTTGACTCTCCGATTTCACCACTTTCACTCTTTCATCCAGTTGGGTCTGTTTGCTAAAAAGTGAATTCAAATAAGCATGACAAACCTTGTTTCTAACGAGTCCAAGTTGTTATTGTGTCTTGTCTCATATTCTTAAAAACAGAGATTATTAGTGTCAATATAAAATAATAATTATTATTATAATTACTACTACACAGGTACAATATCAGTTTATTTTAGCCAACTCAAAATGAATGTAAAATGATTTAACACGCCTTTATTGCGTTTTTTTATGTGCTGTGTCACATTGATACTAGAACCTGTTTATGCCACTGGCAATGCAGGGTTTGCATAGATATGCTTTCATTTGTGGATCAGGTTCTGACGAGATAACAATCTTAGGTGATTTCAGGCTGGGGGGTTCCATGTTGATACACAAAAACGTGAAAAGGTTGCAGATTGCTAATGTAGAGGTACTGAGAAGCTAGTTAAGGTTTTTTATAACCAAGTCAGAATTGTATATGGAAGTTAGCGAATGTTGTGCCCATTTACAAGAAAGGTAATAGGGAGGAGTCGGGCAACTATAGGCCAGTAAGCCTTACTTCAGTAGTGGGGAAAGTGATGGAAACCATGCTAAAGGATAGGATTGTTGAACATCTAAAAACACATGGATTTCAAGATCAGAGACAACATGGGTTTACTTCAGGGAGATCATGCCAAACTTATCTTATTGATTTTTTTGATTGGGTAACTAAAATTATAGATCAGGGTGGTGCAGTAGACATTGCTTACTTAGATTTCAGTAAGGCTTTTGACACTGTTGCACATAGAAGGTTTATCAATAAACTGCAATCTTTAAGTTTTGATTCAAATATTGTTGAATGGGTAAGGCAGTGGCTGAGTGACAGGCAACAGAGGGTTGTAGTTAATGGAATATATTCGAAGCTTGGACTTGTCACCAGTGGGGTACCTCAGGGATCTGTACTTGGACCCATTCTCTTTAATATTTTTATTAGTGATATTGCAGAAGGTCTTGATGGTAAGGTATGTCTTTTGCTGATGATACTAAGATATGTAACAGGGTTGATGTTCCAGGAGGGATAAGCCAAATGACAAATGATTTAGGTAAACTAGAAAAATGGTCAGAATTGTGGCAACTGACATTTAATGTGGATAAGTGCAAGATAATGCATCTTGGACGTAAAAACCCAAGGGCAGAGTACAGAATATTTAATAGAGTTCTAACCTCAACATATGAGGAAAGGGATTTAGGAGTGATTATTTCTGATGACTTAAAGGTAGGCAGACAATGTAATAGAGCAGCAGGAAATGCTAGCAGAATGCTTGGTTGTATAGGGAGAGGTATTAGCAGTAGAAAGAGGGAAGTGCTCATGCCATTGTACAGAACACTGGTGAGACCTCACTTGGAGTATTATTGTACGTAGTACTGGAGACCGTATCTTCAGAAGGATATTGATACCTTAGAGAGGGCTCAGAGAAGGGCTACTAAACTGGTTCATGGATTGTGGGATAAAACTTACCAGGAAAGGTTAAAGGATCTTAACATGTATAGCTTGGAGGAAAGACGAGACAGGGGGGATATGATAGAAACATTTAAATATATAAAGGAATCAACACAGTAAAGGAGGAGACTATATTTAAAAGAAGAAAAACTACCACAACAAGAGGACATAGTCTTAAATTAGAGGACAAAGGTTTAAAAATAATATCAGGAAGTATTACTTTACTGAGAGGGTAGTGGATGCATGGAATAGCCTTCCAGCTGAAGTGGTAGAGGTTAACACGGTAAAGGAGTTTAAGCATGCATGGGATAGGCATAAGGCTATCCTATCTATAAGATAAGGCTAGGGACTAATGAAAGTTTTTAGAAAATTGGGCAGACTAGATGGGCCGAATGGTTCTTATCTGCCGTCACATTCTATGTTTCTATGTATATTCATTGATCAATATACATTTTGGTTCTAGAGATATGGGACAACTATGGGAAACAGAAAATGCATTGTTTTTAATTAATGAATTGCATAATGGATTCATGTTGAAGATAACAACTGAAAAAGGAAATCTAAAACAAACAAAACCGTTCATAACATTTTATTTCTACCAACAACATACATGATTTAGATAAACCCTAGCCTAGGTTATCATGAATTCAGCCTGTATATGTATATAATCATGACTGGGGACATAATGTGGCACGAATATTTTCGATTTGGCTCTTTAGTTACCCCTACTTGTGTATCTTTTGTGGTTCACGATATCTTCTCAATTTATTTTCCTTAGCAGACAACTTTTATTTGAATATTTATTTTAATTCAGTTTTATTTATGGTTATTTATTCTTTAATTATGCTGATTCAAATTTAGCGTTTATGGATTACTCTTCCAGGTATTCAAGGTTTCCTATCGCTTTTAATCATTAGATGAAGTTTTGTTTATTTAAAACCCTTTTTGTTCATCTGATAGCTAAAGGTTTTGTTAATTCATCAGTTATTGCCTTTTTATATATTTTTAAAAAAGTAACTGAAGTAGAACTGTGTCTGCGTTTCATGTTCTGTACATGCGATTCATGTTTTTTTATTCGATTTTACCAATGCATGTCTGCTTATATCTTATTTTCTCATTATTTTACAGAAAGAATGAAAGGACTGTAAAGCATAATGAGATCCGTAAGAAATATGGTAGGTCAATTTGCTTTTTGGTGAACTGGTTTTTGTTTCCCATTCTCCAGCTGAAACAAGGCCATATTTTCTAGAAACACATTGCAAAACTGGATTTAAGTTGGTGCTAACAGTTGTACAGTATTTATGTGATATGAAGTCCCTAAATACGTTGTCCTCCCCTTCATATTAAAATTACAGGGGAACAAGTACAGCTAAATACAGCTATTGTTCAAGGGCTATTGCTCATTCCGTTACATGACCGAAGATGGAAATTAGGTGGTAAGCAACAGCTAGTTTAAGGTCCCTGTCAGCCCAAGTGAGCTGATAACATACTGCTTTAACACATTTAGTGTTTGAAATGAAATCAACATATTCTTTTGTAGCCTGCATGAACAAAAACTGTTTTATTTCAATCAGATGTTAACTTGCGTTAGACGTTTTTATCTCCTGCTTCGTAAATTTAACTTCAATCACACAGGAGGCTCATGCAGGCACTGGGAGACTATTAATGGAGACAGAAATTAAATTGGATGTGCAATACAGGAACCTAGAATTCTCAAGGTTCATTTTTAGGAAGTGTTTATGAAGGCTGTGCAAGTCACATGCAGGGAGGTGTGACTAGGGCTCTACAAACAAGGTGATTTAACCTAAATGGCAGAGAATTGAGCAGCAAGACTGCATGGGTATAACTTTAGACATCAAAACTACTTAATTAAGCTAAAGTTGTTTTGCTGCCTATAGCAATCTTTTAATATATATTGATGTTTGAGATGCAAAGATTAACAAGAGCAGTTTTTGTTCCTGAACAAGACTTTTCCAAACAAGAAGCAGCCGCAGATCAATGGGTAGTTTCCCCTCCTCCCAAGTTGGACAGGACACCTAAAATCAAATTTAAAAATATTCCAAGATGGCATCTCCACCAATTAGACCACAGGATCTGTTTGTATGATCGGCACTTTGCACTTTCCTAGTTGAATGGCCTTCAAGCTTTGTTTTAAAGGGACACTATAGTCACCAGAACAACTACAGCTTAATGTAGTTTTCTGGTGTGTATATTATGTCCCTGCAGGCATTTAAATGTAAACTCAGATGGCCACTAGAGGTGCTTCCTGGGTCAGTGCTGCACAGGGTGCAGAACTGACATTGTGTCTCCACACTTTGCATGGAAGCGCTAAAAGTTCCTCATGGAGATGGATTAATTCAATGCATCTCTACGAGGAGATGCTGTTTGGTGCAGCACACTATTTTGGCTGGAAAGAAGTAAGTTTTTACCCTTTTTAAAGGGAGCAGGGAGTGGGGGGTGCGTACACTAAAATGTTTGTATTCCTGAACCTATAGTGTTCCTTTAAGGATTTTAGCTCTGCACACAAAGATAGTTTTCTTTATAGTTTTTACATAAGCCAAAGGAGTCACAAAGCGTCCACAAGAATTGGGGTCACAGTACGTTTTTATTTTTTTATCATTTTAGCTTTTTTCAGTTTACTGCAGTAATTCAACAACAAAAAGGCAAATAGTCCCTGGTAGTCACAGAAATGAGGTCAAATGGAGGCTGCTATAATCGGAATTATATTTTCTATTGGTGAATCAAAATGACCATTTAGGTAATATCTGACAAGTATGATCTTTTTCTCACTTACCTATATGCTGCTGCTTTAGGCACAGATAGGACATTGGTTAAGAAAGACATACACGACAGATGAACCATATTTTTTTAAGTGTAATAATATGCTGTCATCAATGATATATAGCGCAAACTGAATATTATAACAGGTTACAGGATACCATCAGTCAAATCCTCTATTTGCTATCAACTAGGGTTACTGTCATCTTGTGAAATGTATAGAAAATCTACATTTGTATGAAAATATAAAATGAAAAAGAAAATACCATATATTTGTATGTCGTGTCAGTCCATTGACCGAGTCTCTTTACCAGCTGTGGGCTGGGAAATGGCTTTGAGAGAAGTGCGAATGTGGCAAAAATTGGGTGTCGTTCTCAACATCTCAGACCTGGGTAGTGGTATTGGAACATTGTGTAGAAATCACCAAGATCCTTGGAATGGCCAGGTTTATTTCATATCTCATTCTAAGCATAGTAGCAACATTGGATCATTGCAAGTCTGTGGTGCAGGAAGTAATCAGCTGTCCAGCCTGGCAGCCTGGTTCTTTGGTGTGCTATGACGTCCATGCTGCTGTGGGCTAAACTGCTTATCTCATAAAGCCTTCCTTCAGATTTGGACTGGAATTTAAGGGATAAAATCAGACCCTCATGGGTAGAGCTTCCTCACGGTGGTGGTGGTGGTGGTGAGGGGGGTCTACTTGCTTTTTACACATGCTTTGCAAGTGCAGCAGTAGTAGTATCTTTAAATTATATATAGTATACACTTTGTACATTAATATACAAATGTTTCCTTTCTCTCTCTTTTTTTTTTTTTTTAATTCATTATCTAAATCTAATTCATTATTCATGCCAAGTTGTACAAAGATTCATTACGGTTCCCTACAGCTATTGTGGCGAGGCAAACCGGATTGTTCAGTTATTTAATGCACTAACAAAAATAAAGAATATAAAAAAAAAAGTTATACAAATTATGACGCATAAAGTATACAACAATATGTTATCATTTTTTATTTTTTTATTTTATGTGCATGTTTAATACTTTGCTCTAGAAGATTTTTTTCCAAAATCACTCCCATTGTTATCCTGAATATGTTCTCATTCTAAGAATCTCTCTTGGTTATTATAGCTGGGGATTTTGCACATTCATATGTGCGGCTCCAAGTATTTCCCTGACCAGCTTTATCGTACCAGCGACCTGATTAATTGAGACTTCAATACGACTATCAGGCCTTCTACTGCCAGCGCAATTTTTTTCTGCCCCAAACTTGTAACCAAAATGGATTTTCTGAAATATATCTCCATCATAGCTGAGTTGGTTTGAATAGAAATGCATACATTACTCTTTAGTATCAGAGTCTTTTCCCATTAAGAAATCCTGAATAAAATGTTATATGCTGCCAACAGATGAGTCTAATGCGTTCTGAAAATGCATATGTTTAATTCAATCTTCTTGGCATTTTCGCCACTTGAAACAACATGGCGACGTAAGCCTGCTGTGCTGAGCCTTTGAAGTTGCTGCAGAGTAGTATGTATGCATTTCTAAGCTCCAATATGAAAGAATATTTAAAAAAAAACCTAACTCTTACATTGTGTAATAATTTGCTTAATAGCAAAAAATTCAATATTGTTTTAAGTTTTTAATTTTTTTTCCCCCTGCATGTCAGATTTGGTTTTTAATAAGTTATGGTTATTAATAAGGATAAATGACAAATATGACAAGATTTATTAGCGCTGGCTCTGAAGATTAAACCACAAAATGTCTGTTCATGCTTGTCGTTTGGGGGAGGTAGATTTTATTTCCCCTTGATTTGCACCCACCCATCTTTTCTCCTGTCATTTAAATGGTAATGACATATATAATTGCATTGCAAAGGGAAAGAGACCGCAGGAAGCCAAGACCTACAGTGGCTCATAGCTGATACAGTTTAGTGCCATTATGCTTTCAAGACTTTTAGTATGCCTTTTGACAAACCATGTGCCCTGTAATTATAGCTCTAAAATGTGATGAGGATAATTGCAATTTAAGAAGAATTAACATGTAGTTAAGTTGCATTCTTTACCACTTAATTGATACAATATACAGACTTTATAACCATTTAACAAATGTCTGCACTATATTATTCTGTTAACATTCTTTTTAAGAGCCCACATTATAGTAATGTAAAAAATTTTTGGGAAATACTTACTAATTTATATTAGCTGTGATACTATTTACTGCAGGGATCTGTTTTTATTGACTTTGCATGTTTTTGTAAAGTGTCAAGTTAATTAAATTTACTGGAATTTGCACCATTTTTCTCTGAATTTATACTTAATACTTATCAAATAACCATTTAATTTTATTTTTCATACCTCATAATTACACGCTTGCTTAATATAGGGATATTCAAACATAATATTAAATAGTCTTGGGAAGTGACAGCTCCCCTTTAAATACCTAACTACTTAATCTTACTGAAATGGTTATGGTGCAACAACACGAAAATGCATGTCAGTATTTAAGCACACTCAGGCATTCGCACAAGGATTTGGGAATTGGATGGTTAATCAATATTTAATTGTTTTGTAGTTGTTTTCAATAGCATCGGGAGTAATGATACTTTTATAAAAAATAATCATGGATGTATCCAAAATATTGAATTTTCAACAGAGTGCATCACAACCTCTCAATGTCAACTCTGAAATGGTACTTCATTGAGTGCAGTTCTGTTTTGGAGCCCTTTAAATGGGACTTAAGGACCGCACACTCATCAAGGCTGAGAAATAAGGTAGTTGCAGACAACAGCATCTATATTGCTGACATTTTATAGTTTTATGAAGTCACTCGTCAGATCAGATGATTGGCAGGCAAGACCAAAATAATACCTGAGATTTTCTTCAATATTGCTCTGTAAAGCAATGCGAAAATAACTGCAAATATTCTTGGAAATTGATAGAAAGTATCTGCGGCAAAATCATTCACAAATGGCAAGAGTTGATTGGCTGCGCCCATGCTATTATTGCCAATCTGTAGCCCGTCAGTTTGATGTCCATGGAAAGCAGTTAATATTTGAAACAATATATTTGTCTGTTTATATGCCTGGAAACACTTTTTATCGGAAACTTTTTTTTTTTTACTATCAAAGAAGAAAATATTAAAGGGACACTATAGCCACCAAAACAACTTTAGCTTAATGAATCAGTTTTGGTGTATAGATCGTACTCCTGATTACTGCTCAATTCTCTGCCATTTAGGAATTAAATCACTGTTGTTTATGTCTAGGCAGCCTTAACCACACTGCCATTGGCTGTGACTGACACATGGGCAAAAATGTTTAATTTTCAATCATATTTTAACTTACTTTAGATGTTTTTATCTCCTGCTCTTTAAATTAAACTTTAATCACAGACAGGAGGCTCCTGCAAGGTCTAGCAAGCTGTTAACAATGCAGGAAATGCAATGCAAGTAATTCTAAATTAAACAGACTATGCCATAAAGGAGGTGTAAACATTAGATTTCACTTTACAAGTGTTTAAGAATGCTTTGCAAGTCACATACTGGGAGGGCTGCATAAACACAGAGATTACAAGTTGCATGATCTATACACCAAAACTAATTCATGAAGCTAAAGTTGTTTTGGTGACTATAGTGTCTCTTTAACCCCTTAAGGACCAAACTTCTGGAATAAAAGGGCATCATGACATGTCACACATGTCATGTGTCCTTAAGGGGTTAAAGATTTAGTGTATAGGGGAGTGTTAACTCAGAAGCAATTACTATATAAGCATTGTTTAAAATCCCCATCAAAAAGCAAAACACAACCTTTGTATTTAGTGCTAACTAGATTTTTACTGAGATAGTCCTGATTATTTTTTTCCTTTAACAATATAACACGCTAACTAATACACATACTCTAAAGTGCCTACATATATTTATACATGGGCATGGAGGACATATTGGCACTTAACCCCTTAAGGACACATGACATGTGTGACATTTCATGATTCCCTTTTATTCCAGAAGTTTGGTCCTTAAGGGGTTAAATACATCATATTAATTCACTGTAATTGTATTAAAGAAGACTTTTAGGTCCATATTCTCAAAACCGTGAGTTTAGCAGGATTGAGCAGGCAAATGAAATCGAAATTTAGGCCTCCATTTTCAAGTTAGAAAAAAAGTTTTTACCTAAAAATGTTTTGAATTCGAATACTTTGTCTTAAACATTGCAGTCCTAAAATCCGTTTTAGAATTCTGCTTTTATTTCTGCACAATTCACAGTTTAATGAATACACCCTTCAGAAGACCCCAGCAAATACTTTTTTTTCCCAGTACTAAAAGCTCATAACCGATTCAAATGTTCCCAGGAAAGGTCTAATTACAAATAAAAAAATACTTTCTGTTAAGGGAATATAATTGACCAAACTTACTTAATAAGTTGATCACCATTCCAAACGAACACTCTATTAGAATGGATTGCCATAAAATCTAGGAGAAATCATGTGTTAATTAGCGTTTTGTCCTTTGGGAATGATATTTGCATTTTAACTGATTTCGTGCCCACGCTAATAACAATTTTCTTTCTCTTCCATGAATTAATAAAATTCCCAGTGTAATGTACACAAGATTACTTTCAATTATCATCCAGCTATTTCTAGCTCCATGAAGAGTATAGTGACAGATATGTCAATTTAAATGGTTTGCATATGATTAGACGATCTTTACATACATACATACATGCAGATCTATTTATATGAAAAAGCAATAAAATGCAGCTATTTGTTTATGAGCGAACTATTTAGATTCACAGCACATCTCCTAACGGCTGAGTACTGACATTTTTCATTTGCCAAAATATGTCAGGCAGATGGAAGTTTAAATTGCAATGTTCAGCTTCAGAATCGGACATATTAATACATATGAAAGATTCGCTTCTATTTTTTTTCACCGTTGTTTATTTCCAAATACTCAGACCTTTTTGGATAAAGGTTTGGATTTATCGACACGTCCCCTAGACTTTAATGGTGAGTTCTAAAGAGAAGAAGAAAGTTATTTGAAAAGCTTATATAGAAGTATTAAATTGAGGCATTTTTTAGAAAACCATTTGTAACGGAACTCCCTGTACTCCGACCAAGTACCTTCCGTTGATGGACACTTCCTAGCCTGCGCCGAGGACCACAAGCACCACACCGGACACCACAGCCACCGCAGACTCCACAACCGCCGTAGCTTAACTGGAGTCTCGCTGTCTTCTGTCCACCCTGGATCAGCTTCTGTCCTCCAGGACCGTGTGGGGAAGACCTCTCCTCCAGGAGAGCGTATCAGGAACAAGCTCTTAAAAGAGCTAAGTGATTAAAGCTCAGGGGAGTATGCAGAGTATAGCAATCCCCAGTGTGAGTATAGCTGTCCCCTCCAATAACGAGACAAGACTACGTGGTGAGGGTCAAGAAGAACGGTTTTACTTGGCACCATAGGGCCTTCTTTTATGCAGGTTTTCTCTACATAGGACCACCCACAGGGTTTTGCAGAACAACCAATAAACACATAGTATACAGTACAAACACTCCCATCAATCACACACAAAATCCTACTTTTTACACATACACTGTAACTTTAAAAATATACATTCAATCTTCATAAATTACATATTCGAACTCAGCACACTTTAATTACAAACATATTCAAAATTCAGCCAATTCCATGCAGGGGTTAAAAAGTTAGGTGGACCGCTAGCACATTTTCCTGCCCAAAACAGTTCCATAGATTTGGGCTGTGCGGTCGGTCTATTTTACACAGAAAAATGACTAAGTCCCATTCGAATGCACGAACGGGGCCGTTCGTGCATTTAGCTTAGTATAGCAGTGAGTTCAAACTGCCGAACGGGACTTAGTCTCTGTAACTGAAAACAGAGTGTAGAAGAAGGTAAGGGTCAGCGGTGTTCGTTGAAATGTGTAGCCGATTTTAGTTCCATGGATTTGGCTACACATACCGCTGAACTCGTTCGAATGAACAAAGATGGCCACCACCACGTGTTCGTTTGTCGAATGGCGGCCACTTCGGCACTTCGGCTGCATCTGAAGTGCCAATTTAAAGCTGCAGCAAGAGTCTTTTAAAATCCAATCTGCTAAAATAGTCTTTAACAGGCAATATCTTCCAGGGGCATTGTTCACCAAAGTCATAATGTGCCCACAGACGGTTCTTAAAGGGCCATACACAGTCCAATAAAAGTCCATAAGCCCAATGCTGGTTTAAAAGGGTACAATCTCCCAGGGGCCATAGACGCAGCTACAATTACAATTGATTCTTGTGTTAAATGGATACTATAAGTGCCAGAAATACAAAGCTGTAATCCTGGCACTATAGCTCCCTCTGCCAAACCCCCACCCCTGAGTCAGTGAATAAAGGGTTGAAAACACTTTATTTAATTACCTTACCCCAGTACTGATGTCCCTCTGCACTTGGTCGTGGCTCTGCCTCCTCCTCCATCCCGCAACAAGCGGGCGCTAATGCGCATGCGCATGAGACCTCCCCATAGGAAAGCATTGAATCAAAAAATCTGACACTGGATGTCCTCATGCAAAGCGTCAGATACAGGACCAAAAGTCAGTTTGGATCCAGGAAGCACCTCCAGTGGCTGTCTGGGAGACAGCCACCAGAGGTAGACTTAGTGCTGTAATGTAAATAAAAGGGGCAATAGGGACATTGCACCTAGACCACTTCAAAGAGCTGAAGTAGTCTGTGTGCCTACAGTGTCCCTTTAATGGAAAATCCATTGCATTCTAATAATCTATACTATCCCTTAATATGATGCCTATGGGCACACAGTGACTATGTATTTTACAAACAGTACTATTCTATTTTAATTTATTTAAAATAACTAAGCACCATTCTGTTAACACCATCCAACAGTTCTGTGTCAAACCATTTTGAAAGAGTTTGACACAAACTAAGGGCTCCATAGGCTCCCACAACTGCCCACAGCTGTACACTTAAGCATTAGCAACGTAAAATTTCTCAGTATGTAGATTCCATTCATTGCAGAGTGTGTCTGCGAAAATCCTTTATAAGAAGTATTTGTCCGTTCGGAAGTATCTGTTAAACCATGTCGTTTTCTATAGGTAAATTTATTTACTATCACTAGGGAGACTACTAAGTAGACCTATTTATGCCTTCCGGCTCCATATTTTCATAGATATAAATAAGCAATTTCTTTCAAAAATCGATTATTCAATAATAGTGGTCCTCTGATATTTTTACATCTTCTTGTTTAAATGTAATTTTAGAAGGCTTAATTTTTTAATCCTTTTATTTTTTTTATTTTTTTAAATGATAATATATGATAACATATGATAATAAGAGCTACACCTTAATGTCTGGGGGGGATGGGGATTCTTACTCTTCTTACCCTTTTAGCAGGGCTGGTCTGACCCACTGGGATACCGGGAAATTCCCGGTCGGATGAGATCTACCTTTGGGCCGTTGCCCTGCTGCCTAGGCACACCGGCCCAGGGGGTGCACCACAGGGCACAATCGCCAGATGACCTGCAGGAGGGGAAGAGCTCCCCTCTTGCCAGTCACGGTATATAGCATGGCCAAGCCGTTGACCACAATAGAGGAGCTTCTGTTCCCCTGCCCACTACACTGAATGCCGAATGGCTTCCCGTCAGACCAGGGTGGGAAACAAAAGCTCATCTACCACAGTCCACGTCTCGGCCACGCTACTTGAAGGTACATGAGTGGTGTGTGAATGAGACACGTAGAGGGATTGTGGGAAAATGAGACACATGGAGGAGCTGGGAGCAAATGAGACACATGGAGGAGCTGGGGGGAATGAAAGACATGGAGGAGCTGGGAGGAGGAAATGGGACTCATTGAGGGGCTGGGAGGGGAAAATGGGACTCATTGAGGGGCTGGGAGGGGGAAATGGGACTCATTGAGGGGCTGGGAGGGGGAAATGGGACTCATTGAGGGGCTGGGAGGGGGAAATAGGACTCATTTCTATTGAAATCTGCACTGCTTGATAAATGGAAAAAAAGGACAGACACTGAAGTGCTTTAGAAGTCTAGATTGTCCCTTTACCTATGGAAGTGTTATTGACTAAGTTATAAAAAAAGCTATTCAATGATGCCTTGAATATTAAATTATTTATATATAACATACCATTCTTCCCAGAAAGATATTTAAATATTTAACAGTAATTACTGTTGGGAAAGCAAACCTCAGTGCTGTACCTTTTTAGTAGATAAGAGGTAGTTTAGATCCCCTGGATTTTTACTTTTTGATTTAGTATTTGATAAGACCGGCTTTGATGTTCTGAACATCGTATTAACAAACATCTGTAATAGGAATCCGAGATCATAGAAAGGTTTCTTTGTTTTCTGTTCATGCTTGAAAGGTGAAAAGCTTTGCGTTCAGTCCCCTAAATGATACAAAATTACATGTGACCCAGTTTACAATATCATTTTGGCCTTGAAGGTTACTGTTTGCTGATTGGCAGATTTTTACTTGACCTTTCGGAAATATTGACAATTACGAAGTATAGTATTTTGCTACTTGACCACTGTGTATAGTACCCTGAGGGACCCAGAGAGCAAAGTAATTTTAGAATGTCAGATGTACTATTTTGTTTTCCTTTTGTCTGTGCAAATAACTGCCAAGAGTCTGTGTTTATTCTAGTACATAGCTGGATCAGAGCAAATACCAGTAATATTGAAATTTTGTATGATTTCACCTGAGCTGGTTTTATTACATGAATATATAATACTGATTAAGGAGCAGCGTGCACAAAAAAATTAAATATAATTTAAAATTTTACAAGGCATTTAAAATCACTGATCTTAGCAAACAAATATAAGGATTCAGTTACACCATATGCCTAAAATGTGATAAGCCCACCACTACATCACAGAGCACCAATATTTGTGGAAGAAAAAATAATTCCGAACATGCTTATTGCCATACTTACTGCTTAAACTGCAGTAAGACACCCTCCTCAAGAAATGTTATGTTTTACTGCTGTCACCTCCAAAGGTGCACCCATAGTGGATAGGTGGGGTGCTCAGCCCATTAGGAATCTGGTCGGGATTCCAAATCTACACTGAAGCAAATGTGAATTGGAAGCACACCCAGGACATGCATTTCTAAGTGGAAAAAATATATACAGAATATAGATTAAGAAACAATGCACACAAAAAATACAGTTTTACATGTTGCAAGGCTATTTAAAATCACCTATTTTAGCAAACAAATATGGGGAATCACTTACATCATATTGCCATATATGTAACTAAATCCCCATATTTGTTTTGCTAAAATGGAGGGGGGGGGGGGTAGGAGATACATACCTGAACGACCCTACCTACTGCTGACTGCTGTCCTGATTCTGAATGACAGACACTCCAGCTACATGCTCATTTTAATTAGTGGAAGTGAGATGCAGAATGTACAGAATCTAGATTATGTTGGCAGTTAAAAGCACATTGGTTTATCTACCTTGTCTGTTATCCTATGTAAAACATTAATCTATCTTTCAGTAAAAAGATGTACACACTCAAAAAAATGTAATCTATGATATGTACTTGGTGCGGTCAGATCAATTCCATTTGTCTATCATCATTTTACAAAGTGGTGGCTTCACAAAATCCTATTGGTGCAGCACATCAACTGCAAAGCATGCCTTCTGTTAGAGTACTTTATTTTTAAGTCTTTAGAGACCAATGGCCAGCAATGCCACCATAACAATGTTCTGGAAGGCTCCTATTGCAAACAGGAATAAGAGGAGGGCTTTACAGAGATCGCAAAGTAAAATAAGACAGAATAATGTCTTTAAAGACCAGGTTGTCAGAATGGCAAAGAAACCTCTTATCCTTGAAAGGTTAAAAATGCTGTTCTTATTGAACTTGTCACGTTTGTAGCTGAACTACCCAAAAATGAATTACGGTATGTAGTGGCTTGGCACTATTTTTTATTTTTCCCTATTTTTCAGATTACTTTCCCTGGTCCTACATGTTAAATTGTGGATATGATGTCACTTTTCATTTCATAGTAACTTTCGGGAGCCTGGTAGTTTATTAAACGTGTTGTACAAGATGAGAACGCATTGGATTCTAGTGGTACTCATCTCCAGAGTTTATTCGGGGGATCTGTGCTAGAACAAGCTAATTTGAAGGACAAAATACCTTTGCTTGAAATTCTGAATGTGTATATATATGTATCTAGTTATTTATGTATTTATTTTTTCTTTCTTATAGGCCTCCTCCAGGATACGGATCATCCTTACAGCAAATATGAAAATGAATAAATAGAATGTTATCTACTCTGCCTCAATGTGCACTAAAGCATGAGCACGCATATATACATATGTTTTCACACCACATTTTGGATGTTATGAGACATTTTCATTCATTATTTTGTTGGAGAGGTTGTTTTGTGATTTTTTTTTTTTTTCTATTTGTATTGTATTTTTTTTTTAACCCTCGCTTTCATTTTAAACATTTCTCATATACCATAATGAATGAAAGAAAAAAAAATGGGGGTAAAACTCAGTGTTTGTTTTAGGTCTTTTAAAACTATATCTGTCATATAACAATGACATAATGGCACCTTATAGCTGATCTTATTACACATACGTTTTGTTAGCATGTGTTAAGAAAATACTGTTTTTTGGTAGATTTTAGATTAGTTATGCCATTATATTAGGATGTGTTTAAACCAACTCGCTCCTACGTTGTCTGCTGCTCAACCCAGTGTCATATAAATGCACTCCACTTTAAATGTAAGGTATATCTTTTCATTTATGCCTTTGTTAGTGATGCCAGCACACAATGTCTAAATTCTATTTTTTAATATACCTGGTTGGGGGTAAAAATGCTTTGTAAACTAAAATGTTGGCATTTTTGTTTTGCTTGATGATCACATCGTAGTGGTTATGGTTAAGTTACTGTTACATTGCAAAATTAAATATTTTTCTACTGACAAATTTCACATTATTCTTAGACTTGTGCATTCAGTTTCAACAGAACTGCAATGAGTATAAAGTTTGAACGACCGTGATTTGTCCAAATTCCTAAACTCCATAGCACCATGTGACAGAATCACAAAAAAAAACAAAATGGGCAAAGGCTAAACTGCTTAATTTGTTTTGTGATTTGGATCCTGATCACAGCACCAGAAAAAGCAGGAGGGGAATGGTAGAATAAGCTGTTTTTCCCCAAATATACTGATTTGGTTATTTTTGTGCCATTTTGCTTCATCCATATATTTTTTCCCGATTGCATATGAAATATGCCTGAAAAGAAACTCACAAGGACAAAAATCACTTTTTCTTTTTTGGACAAATCGATTCAGATAACTTTAAGCCGTGCACAAGTCTAATTATTCTTTTTTGTTTATTTTATATATATATATATATATATATATATATATATTTATTAACCTTTTTACTTTAAGAAGGGTAACAAACTAAAACCTAAGCACTTATCAGTATCAGTGTGCTCACATATTAGGGACTGTGGTATTGTATGGAACCCAGCTAAATACAGAAACCTACATACAACAATGGCCAAGGTCCGAAAGCCCTCTGTTCCCTATCATACACTATGAGGAACCATGGGTAGAAAGCCATATAAAACATTACATACAAGTATTTTACAGTACATTTAGAGGTGGGCCTCCAAACCTTTGGGCTTCATTACTGACGAGATCTATTAAATGCTTTCCGTATTTAAGCAGCATGTGAGAGATCAATGCATGAAAACACAGGTTTTCTGTAAGTGGAACTCAACAGTGTTAATTAAAGGACCACTATAGTGCCCTGAGGGGTCCCCCTCCCGCCGGGCTCTAGGGGGTAGAAGGGGTTAAACTTACCTCTTTCTCCAGCGCCGGGCGGGGCAAGAGCCGCGCATGCATTTAGCCAGTCTCATAGGAAAGCATTCACAATGCTTTCCTATGGACGCTGGCTTCTTCTCACTGTGATTTTCACAGAGAGAAGCGCCTCTAGCGGCTGTCAACGAGAGCCACTAGAGGCTGGATTAACCCTAATATAAACATAGCAGTTTCTGTGAAACTGCTATGTTTATAGAAAAAAGGGTTAAACCTAGCTGGACCTGGCACCCAGACCACTTCATTAAGCTGAAGTGGTCTGGGTGCCTATAGTGGTCCTTTAAAGGGGCAGTCTAAGCACCATAACCACTATATTTTCTTGTGGTGGTAGTAAGCTGTGTACGGTATACCTGGTTCAGGACTAAAGCATTCTTGAGCACCGTGACCAAATCCCGGGTCAGCTGACACACTCAGCTTACCACTGCCATACGCATTTTAAACAAAATTGCTTTGACCAAAAAGCAGGGAATACGGACTATTACCACCAGAGGTCATAGAGCTGAGACTGTCCATTTTGAAGAAATGTCTATAGATTCATCACAGAATAAACAGAACTTTTCATTGGAAACATTTCTCACACACTGGATATTTTCCATTTAGAATTCATATTTTGTAGGGTCATTTATATCATGTTACATACACGTTTTAGTTATCTTTTCGATGTTGCACGTGTTCGGTATGTTTCATATAATTTGAAACTTGACTGTTTAGTTGTTATGCAAACCTTATTTTTAGACATTAACTGCTTTCCTCTTTTGGTGTATATGTAAATATATTTTGGTGGTGGTGTTTTTGTTTTCTCTGTTATTATTAGATTAGTTGTTGGATGACTTTGCTAGTATTTGTCTCAAATAAGAATAATGAGGTCAGAATATTCAGTTTTTGCTTTTTCTGTTTTGTTAAACGTATATAACAGTTTGAATGTGGTCATAACTTTTAGAGGATCCAGCAATCAAGAAAGTAACTGTTCCTCTAAGAACCTTGCACAGAACTATACGAAATTTGAATTCTATTCCAAGCTATTCCCTGAAGTGAGAATTGTTTGGAGCTGAACGTGAATTCAACATGAATTTCAAATTGAATTGCAAAATAGACAGACTGAAAACATTCTCCAAGTCTGTCATGCTTCCAGCTAATCTATTTTGGCCTTAAATTTGAAATTCACTTTGAATGTGTGACAATTCTAACATTGGTGAATAACCATGAATGTGTTATCAGTGTTTCTTTACTTTTCAATTCATGTTTTCAACTCCCAATTGACTGACTTTTCTAGGTCCACAGATCATTCCTGAAGCTTCCAGATGTTCTGTACATCCTACTACGTAAAAAATAAAGTTAGCCTGTGATACTTTGTATTGTTTTTGCGTTACCAGAAATCTTGTTTCATTATAAATTTGGCATGGTGGCCTCATTGCTAAATAAAGAGAACAATTATCTCTTTCTAATTGTGCACTTGTTTTTATGTACAGAAAGTGTCAACTTCTTTCTAAGCCATATTGCTCTGAAAATTGAAATACCTGGATGGTTTTATCTGGTAATATATACAACTTTGTGGCCTGGAAATCTACTATATAGAAGGGTTCAGACTTTACGTGAAAATGTGTCTGTTATTAAAGCAGGGCTCAACAAATCCCAGGTCGCCATGGTGACTAGGAATTTTGTCCTGGCGCGTGGGATATGTCAACCCAAAGAGGCGAGGGAGAATACAGGCAGCCAGCCGGTGTTGTGGGAGAGCAGAGACCGGCCGGCGGCCTCTGTGTGGAATTGAGCCAGGCAGCGAGGGAACTGTCATCTCCCTGCTCTGCTCCCTCGGACGCCCTGCACTGATGCCGGAAGCTTGAATTTTACATCATTTCGGCCTCTGCATACTAAACCATGCGTGACGTGGGGCAGAGTATGAAGCTGACAGCAGCCCCACTGGACACCATGGAAAGCCTATCGACTCCAGCTCTTCAAAAGGTAGGGAGGCTGAGTGGATTTCAATTAAAATATATATTTTTTTAAATAAAACTTCTTGAGTGTGTGTGTGTTTGTCTGTGAGTGTGTGTGTGTGTGTGTGTGAGTGAATGTGTCTGTTTAGGTGACCGGTCCCTCTCTGAATGCATGAGAGAGGGGATTTTACTTACCTTTTTTTTCCCATGCTGTGATGATCTCGCCATGACTGGACCAACCTTGATGATCTCAACCAAAGCAAAGCCAATGCTCAGAGCTTCCAAGCCAATGGCTATTGCGAATGTACTGATCTGCATCTTTTCATAGAGATGCATTGAATCAATGCATCTCTATGGGGAGCTTTCAGCGTCTCTATGCCAATCGTGGAGACGGTGAACATAGGTGCTGCACACTGTACAGCACTGGACTAGCACACACTTGTAGTGGCTGTTTGAGTGACAGTAACTAGAGGTGTTTCTAGGCAGCAATATAAACACAGTCCTTTCTATGAAAAGTCAGTGTTTACATTGAAAATCCTGAAGGGACAGGCTATAGACACTACTAGAACCACTATATTAAGCTGCAGTGGTTCTGGTGACTATAGCCAAAAACAAATATGAATACCGCACTCAAAAAAGATGATTCTTGTGAAATCTAAACTGTATTGAATTGCAAGAATATTTATTATAATAGTAATTCATAGGTTAATCAAGTAAACCTTAGTGAAGTTCATTCCAATCATATATATACATCGATTATTTACATATATACACACAAAAAACCTCCCTGTGTTGAATTTCATGAACTATATATCTATATACATAGGTTGTGGATCCAAAAAATGCATGAAAATAAAATGTCCAGAAAAATATAGTAAAAAAGGAAAAAAGGCAGAAAAAAAGCAAAAAAGAAAAAGAAAAAATGAATGAAAAAAATGTATATATTTTCCAGTCCTATTGATAGTCCAAAATATAGTGCACTATATACTTCATATAATTCATAAATTTATAGATGGATCTCACGTGAACTTGATAGTATATTCAGTAAGAGGGTGGTAGATCTTGTAGATGATGTATATTGAATCAAAGTGAAGATGGGTGAAAATGAGTTGTAGCTCAATGAAAAAGTAATCACTCGTCCCTTTTGTAGTATCTGGTCAGTCTAGCAGGTCTTTTCCTGAGTTCGAAATCGTGGGCAGTCCTGTGAATCGGGCTGAAATGGGCTGCGCGCTCGGGACGTTCCTGTCCCTTCAAAGGCCCCTGTTCCTCTCCGTCCTGCCAAAGTATAAGCATATCACTTAAATATCCTCATTAGGCAGCAAAAAAATGCCGCGGCCACTCCTTGCTGTTACTTCCGCCTACTGATGTCAGCGTGCGTCGCTACGTCATACGCATTCAATTAAACTTTATTGTTCACATACATATTGTATAATGACAAAATTAAAGGGAAATCTCACATAGACATAAGTAACTATGTGATACATATGATTACAAAGGCAATGGAATTGTTCATGCAAACTAAATAGTGCTCGAATCTAAAGCAGTCTTAAACCTGAAAGACAAAATATACTCAAGAGAAAAGAAACAGAAAATAGTAGTTAAATATATTTAAAAACCTAACTAATGTGTGATTATTACATAGCTCACCTGCAACAGATGATCAAGAGAACAGGAATATCTGTAACTATAGATCAGTAGAATAGTCAGCTAAGAAAAAGAAAAAATAATAATAAAAGATGGATTGTCTATATCTATTGCAACAATAGAAAACAATGTTCAAAAGATTCCAAATAATAAGGAAAAAGAAAAGAGAAAAAAAGTACACAGAACAAACAATAAAAATGAAAAATGATATAGAAAAAATGTGTTAAATGAAAAATGATCCTCATTAAAAAGTTTTTTGTTGTAGCAAAATTTGAGAAAAATGGAAAGAAAATTGAAAAATAAAACTAAAAATACAGAGTATGCAACTCACCTGTCTCGTATTGCCCCACCGTGCCCCTGGGTCCCGTATGTGGGGAACCCTGTGCTGATGGCAGGTAGCGGACCCAAAGCGGTCAAAATGTTGGCAGGGAAGAACATCGGACCAAAACTGGTCAAGGGGAGCCTCTGTAAGGAGCAGAAAATCATAGAGCAGACAATAAATGCAAAAATGAAGAAAAAACTTCTCACAAGAAATGTTTAAGGTCATAATCTTCATTAAGCCCTAATGGTGACAAAGTCTCCAAGGTACTTATCCATTTTGTTTCTCTTTGTAATAAAAGTTTCTGTCTATCCCCTCCTCTGCGTAGAGGTGGAATTCTGTCCAAGACTTGAAACCTTAACTGGTTTACGTTATGACCATATGCTTTAAAATGTCTGGGTACCGGAGCCTCCACTTTATTGTGTTGTAATGCTGCCCTAATGCTCCTTTTGTGCTCCCCTATCCGCTCTTTCACTGGCCTGATGGTCTCCCCCACATACAGGAGTCCACAGGGACACTTGAGAGCATACACAACAAAGTCGGAGTTGCATGTAAAAAACTCTAAACTCTAAACATAAAATTTCTTACCTGATCTGGGATGTACAAAATATTCCCCCTTGATCACACTGTTACAGTGTGAGCAATTTAAACATGGAAAAGTGCCCTTCTTAGGTTCTGAAAAGAATCTAGTTTGTTTCTTCGAACTACCAATATCTGATCTTACTATCATATCCCTCAGGTTCGAGGCCCTCTGGTATGCAAAAGGGGAGACTGTTGGAATATCGGGGGTAATTGGGTATCCCCCTGAAACAGTTGCCAATGTTTTAATATAACATGCCTCATCTCCTTATTAAGTGGGGTATATGGTGTTACCAACGTAATCCTTTCCACTTTGTCTCTGGCCCCTGTACCTGAAAGGGTTTCTTGTCGAGAGAGATTATCAACCTTCTGTCGTTGATTGTCAACTACATGTGTGGGATAGCCCCGTTCTATGAATTTATTGGCCATAAAATCTAAACCCGTCATAACTTTATCTTCCTGTGATACAATCCTTTTTACCCTTAATAATTGACTAAATGGTAATCCATTCTTTAGATGGATAGGATGGAAGCTTGAGTAGGTCAATAAATTATTACGGTCAGTAGGTTTTATGTACAGATCACTGTGAAGACAATTTTGTACTCTCTGTACCTGAACGTCTAAAAAAGGGACTGTAGTAGTATCACAGCACATGGTAAATTTAATGTTTTCATCTTGTGTGTTTAGTGACTCAAAAAATTCCTGTAACTGGGCCCTAGTGCCGCTCCAACATATGAACACGTCATCTATGTATCTTTTCCAGACTAGGCATTTGGAAAATAAGGGATGTTCGTAGATGCATGTTTCCTCCATTCGATTCATATAAATGTTAGCATATGTTGGAGCGACATTCGAGCCCATAGCGGTACCCTTGATCTGTTTGTAATACTTATCACCAAACAGAAAGTAATTCTCAGTCAAAATGAAAGTAAGTAATTCCCTAATATATTTTCGGGTCTCTTCTTGTTGGATTAATCTCGGGTCTCTATCCAATGTCCAATCTACTGCCTCAATTCCTCTATTATGGTCAATTGAAGTGTATAATGACTGTACATCCATAGTTACCAACCAAAAATCTCCTGGTGGGATATGTATATCTGCTAGTAGTGTGAGGAATGTAGTAGTATCTTTGAGGTATGATTTCTGCATTGGGACATATTTGATCAAAAATTTATCCAGTATTTCTGCTGGATGTTGGAATATAGACCCAGTTCCACTGACTATTGGTCTGCCTGGTGGAAAAAGGGGATTCTTATGTATTTTGGGGAGGGTATAGAACACCGGAATTCTTGGGTATTTGAAGTTCATGTACTTATATTCTCCATCAGAGATAATATTTTTAGAAAGGGCCCATAAGTTCAGTTTATCTAGTGTGCGTTTCAGATTGTGTGTAGGGTCTTGACTGATAGGTAAGTAATTTGTGTTATCCAATAACTGGGTCTCAATTTCTTTTACATAATATGTACGATCCATAATCACCAGTGCTCCCCCTTTATCTGCCGGTTTGATAATGATGGATGTGTCTTTCTTTAAGTTATTGATATTCAACCAATCTTGTTTAGTAAAATTAATACTTTTTCCATGATAACTATGGGTGTATTGATGTTTTTTCCTAAGTTTACACATATCTTTCTTCACAAGATTGGTGAATAAATCAATGGATGTATTGATGTTATGTGGTGTGAAAGTGCTTTTAGGTTTCAAACCTGTATCCAGGGAGAGAATGGTGTATGGGTCAGACCCGGTAGCATAATGTCCCACAGCCTCCATATTTCCTTCATCCTGAGGATGTCCCTGTGTGGTCTGCATAGTATTGTCAGTAGATTCTGCTGTTATACCATAACTTTGCTGATCTGTTGAAAAGAATGCACGTAATTTAAGTTGGCGAAAAAATTTATACAAACTGACGTCATATTGATGCCACTCTATATGGGGTGTGGGAATGAAGGAGAGTCCCTTATTCAGGGTCCCCTCCTCCGTAGGTGTTAAGGGCCTACCTGAAATGTTGTGTATTAGAGATTGTGTCTCGATTGGGGCGGTCGGCCTTGTCTTTTCTCCCGAGTGCCTCTTGTTGTAACCCCCCGCCTGATGCTTCTTCGTGTCGTGTACCTCTCTCTAAAAAAGTCATCCCTGAAGAGGGTGACTATAGTGCCCCTTTAAGAATTTTATTTATGTCCCTGGAAATAAAGCTTTGTTAGTTTAAAAAAAAATCTTGATGCCTAATTTTTTTTTTAACTGGCTCCTAGATTCCAAGCAAATTTGTCAAGACTTGTATTAAAAGGGACACAGTGTGTATCACCTTCATTGCATTGAACTGGCTATAGTGCCTAATACCATCTTGTCATTGTGTTTTTACATTTAAAATGTTCCTCCCATAAGTGCTACTTGGGCCAATAAGGAAGTATTCGCTGGAGCAGCAATGGGAACCTCTAATTAGCTGAGTATGTCAGCTGACTACTTTTAGCCTATCAGAGTTCCCATTGCCAGTATGAATTGGTACAAATACAAGGAAGTGTGTAATGTCTGCATTAGCCACACCTCAAGTAGCGGCCAGGCTATAGGTGTCCATTGACCCTTATTTAGTGTTCAATGGTTAAAACATGATTTAACACAGAATGGAGGGACAGTGCCAGGGACTCAAGGCACTATAACCAATTCACAGACGAAACGGTTATAGTGACTACAGCATTTCTTTATTATGGGTGAATTCTGTGAGCAGGGTTAAACACAAATTCATTGCTATTCAGAAGAGACTGCACTGACTCACAGCAATGTGATGTCATTTGTGGAATTCCCAATCATGTGACATACACAATAGTCATGACTATGTAATATGACAATAGTCATATGTAGAGTTGAGCGAACCCGAACATTACGTTTTTTGGACCCCGAACACGGACATATCACAAAAAATACCAATAAGGGGGGGGGGACCTATTGTCCCCGCACCCACCCCTGAGTGGTGGGTGGGGACCCTAAATAACAATAAGGGGGGGACCTACTGTCCTCCCCCCCCCCCGGACCCCACCCCTGAGCGGTGGGTGGGGGCCATAAATAAGAATTTGGGGGGGGGCCTACTGGCCTCCCCCCGGCTCCTACCCCTGCGCAGTGTGTGGGGGCCCTAAATAAAAAATGGGGGGGAACCTAATGTCCTCCCCACCGGCCCCCCTTGAGCGGTGGGTGGGGGCCCTTAATAACCTACTGTCCCCCTCCCAATCCCCACCCCTGAGGGATCCCCAAACCCCTAGTCACCCCCTGCCCAAATAAATAGAAATTACCCCTACCTACCCCCCTCATCCTAAAAATAATGAGGGGGGACCCATATCTAAATACCTGTTAAAAAAAAAATAGACTTACCAAATTTCCAAAGAACTTTCCCACGCTGTGTAAAATGACACAGAGCACGGTGATTGGCTGGATTTCAAGCTAACTAATCAGAGTTTTCTGTGTCATTTAACTTTCCCACGCTGTGTAAAATGACACAGAGCACTCTAATTGGTGGATTAAGTAACCAGAGTGTTATGAGTCAAATTACACAGCGTGGGAAAATTCCAAAGAACTTTCCTACGCTGTGTAAAATGACACAGAGCACTCTGATTGGTGGATTTCAAGCCAACCAATCAGAGTGCTGTGACAGGTAAATGTAGAGACTTACCGGTCAGAGTGCTCTGAGCCTAATTCCGGGGCAAGGCTTTATAAGTCTGCGCGGAGCCCTCCATGGGTGAAAATTGATTTTTTTTCTTAAAAGTGAGTCGGTTATTATAGATTTTTATTTGGTCTTTTTTGAGGCTGAAAAAAAAAAAAGTGTTTTGTTTTTTTTAACAGGTATTTAGATAAGGGACCCCCTCATTATTTTTAGGATGAGGGGAGTAGGTACGGGTCATTTTCTTGGGGAGGAGGACGGTCCCCAAACACCTAGTCACCTGGGGGGGTAAATTTTTATTTAGGGCCCCCACCCGCCACTCCCCATTGACTACAATAGGTTTCGGGGTCAAGTTTGAGCCCAAACCCGGACTTTTTTTCAAAGTTCGGCAAAACCCGCCGGACCCGAACAACCACGTGTCCGCTCAACTCTAGTCATATGTCAAACTTAAATAGTGTTTCATTTGTCCTAAAAGGATTTTTCCCAGAATCATTAACAAGGAAGTATTTAACTTCTCTCAGGGTTTTTGTTTTTCTTTTGCATATTTTCGCTGTTTTTCATTTTCCTTTTTAAAATCATAGTGATTTTCTTGGAATATACTTTAACTGTCTATGAAGCTTAATAGGAGTCAAAAGGGAAACAATTAGTAAAATAAACCATGACTAAAAAAAATTATTAAATCACTCTCCAAATTGTATTAATGACTCACAGGGCATTCACTTATAACAAGTAAAGCTAATATAAAAATTTCATACATTATAGCCATACATATTTATTTTTAAACTTTGCCATGGTGTCATCATAGAAATTACATGGTTCAAATCACTGTGCTGAAAAGACCTACAAGATGGATTAGCAAATATTTTCATTCTATATTCACAACTCACAGAGTTTACCAAACCTAAAAACTATTTGCAGTAGCTTAATATGCACAGGTTAACGCTGATCTAAAGTAATAAGGTTCTCCTGCTTCAGAAATAGAACTAATAAGATGATCGAGTTGATACAGGTCGAAACTCAATTGACAGATTGATAGAAATATTTTAAAAATGCATTTTTTTTTTCTGCAAACCCAATAAAAGGCAATATACACTGATTAGCTCCAACATTAAAACCACAAGGTGGGTACAGGCAATGTGTCTAACAGCTTCTGAAACAATATAATGCAAACTAAAAAGTTACACAAAAATAAACCAATGGTTTGTCAAGAAATGTTTTCCTTATACCACTGCAGAGCTTCCAGTGTAAAACAATTTATTCACATAAATTTGTTGCACTGCATAAGGCTGCCTGCAACGTATATTACACTTACTATAATGACTCGCTCTATAAATAATCGCTGAGAGTTTTAACTCCTTAAGGACCAAACTTCTGGAATAAAAGGGAATCATGACATGTCACACATGTCATGTGTCCTTAAGGGGTTAATGGCTAAAAAACAACCCTCTTGGTTGCTCCCATACTCAAGCATTTAATAGAAGGGTTGCCTTTTTCAATATCTAATCCTCTTAATCCCACTAGTTATATATCTCATATCCTATTGGCTGATGAATTGTGAAAATCCCTCCTCCATACTTCAAGGATACTGCCTCTTCCTTGCCATATTGGTTGGTATTTTAATGGGGACCAATGCCAGTTCACTGGTTGTCCTTCCTTGCACCATTTTGGTTGTTGCTAACCACGGCATACAGGGAACACCCCACAAGACTTGCAGTTTTGGAGATGAAGTGACCCAATCATCTAGCTATCAATATTTGACCCTTGTCAAAGTCACTCAGATCTTTTTTTCTTGTCCATTTCTCCTGCTTCCTACACGTGAAATTCAAGCGCTGGCTGTTCACTTGTTGCCTAATATATCCCCTCCTTTTACAAGTGCCATTGTGATGACATGTTATTCAACTTCATCTGTCACTGGTTTTAATGTTGTGGCTGATCAGTGTATGCCTACCAAACAAAGGCACGCCTACCAGATCACAACCATCACAATGCTTCAGGTGCAACTCCTTCCATAATAACAGTATAAGGGGATTCATTTAAGGCAGAATTGTCAGAAACTTAAAGTAAACTTTAAGTAAAAGGTAGAAGGAGACTAACTGCACATGAAGACGACTTGGAGTATTTGGGCCTTAAAACTTTGAATTCCCAACTATTCTGACTTAAGTGAATGACATGGGAATTTTAACGACTAGTTGGTCATATTCTATGTTTTATGACAATTTAAAGAAATTACCATTTGCTTTAATATCATGTAATTGCCAAGTCCTGGTCTACAAAGACAAAACAACTCTGCCTTATCGGCTGCAATGAAGCGATAATGCCAAAACCCGTTTTTGTGGAGGCTATATACTTAAATGACCACTCTAGGCACCCAGACCACTTCAGCTTAATTAAGTGGTCTGGGTGCCGGGTCCAGCTAGGGTTAACCCATTTTTTAATAAACATAGCAGTTTCAGAGAAACTGCTATGTTTATTAGAGGGTTAAGCCTTCCCCCTAATCCTCTAGTGGCTGTCTCACTGACAGCCGCTAGAGGCGCTTGCGTGCTTCTCACTGTGATTTTCACAGTGAGAGCACGCCAGCGTCCATAGGAAAGCATTATGAATGCTTTCCTATGTGACCGGCTGAATGCGCGCGCAGCTCTTGCCGCGCGTGCGCATTCAGCCCAGGAGGAGGATCGGAGGAGGAGAGCTCCCCGCCCAGTGCTGGAAAAAGGTAAGTTTTTACCCCTTTCCCCCTTCCAGAGCCTAGCAGGGAGGGGTTTATTCCCACTGCTACAGCTGATTATCTGCAGCTGAGCAGTGGGTTAAAGACAGATCAAAACTCTGGCCTGGAACTTATTTCTCCCAGTTGTATGTAAACTGCGGAGTGGAGCATTGGCCCACCCTGCTCTCCAAATGCTCCACCCCAGGGGCCCATAACTAAACTTTGGTTTGTGTTGCCTGCAACACATACTACACATACTCCCCCTGGGGTTAAATGTTATAGGCCTATCTGCCTTCACTTTATCACAATATATTTTGCTTACCAAAAATATATATATTAATGTGCAACAAGTGTACCTTTCCATAAAATGATTTGTATGTTTAATTCTGATCTCTGCACTTTGAAAGGCCAATGGTCAAAAACCAGAAGCATTTGTGTACTTTCTTTATCAGAGTTATAAGGTTAGAGTCTTTCTGCTGGAGTTTGCCACTGTGGGGCTTATTCACTAAGCTCTTGAAATTGAATAGCAAAACGTAGGCAAAAAAAATACATTTCCAGCAGTGGCTTAGTCACAGATATTTAACCTAAATTTTACTTATATCCATATAGGACACTGAAAAGCCCTTGGCTCAACTCCAATCTCCAGTATTACTACTATCTATTATGTATTCATGATTTCCAACATGTGGTGCCCTATCTTAGAAACATGTATACATGACTTTGACTATTGCAAGTAAAAGAAATTTACTGTCGGAAAATGTAATTGGCAAAATTGCCCTAAGTGTATGGGTAACTTTCCTGCAGTGTCACTGATGCCTTAAAAAAGTGCCACTGACCTTGCATCTGAGTGAAATATGGCGAAGGCAGCAGGGAACCCAAGTAAGCAATGTTGGACCACAAGTACCAGCAGAAGACAGCCAACACCAAGGACAAATATGACCTCCAAAGAGGAGTTCAACGTGTGTGTGATTCTCGTCAGGATTCTAGTCAGGAACATTCTCTTTAATATTTTTATTAGTGATATTGCAGAAGGTCTTGATGGTAAGGTATGTCTTTTTGCTGATGATACTAAGATATGTAACAGGGTTGATGTTCCAGGAGGGATAAACCAAATGGCAAATGATTTAGGTAAACTAGAAAAATGGTCAGACTTGTGGCAACTGACATTTAATGTGGATAAGTGCAAGATAATGCATCTTGGACGTAAAAACCCAAGGGCAGAGTACAGAATATTTGATAGAGTCCTAACCGCAACAAATGAGGAAAGGGATTTAGGGATGATTATTTCTGATGACTTAAAGGTAGGCAGACAATGTAATAGAGCAGCAGGAAATGCTAGGAGAATGCTTGGTTGTATAGGGAGAGGTATTAGCAGTAGAAAGAGGGAAGTGCTCATGCCATCGTACAGAACACTGGTGAGACCTCACTTGGAGTATTGTACACAGTACTGGAGACCGTATATTCAGAAGGATATTGATACCTTAGAGAGGGTTCAGAGAAGGGCTACTAAACTGGTTCATGGATTGCGGGATAAAACTTACCAGGAAAGGTTAAATGATCTTAACATGTATAGCTTGGAGGAAAGACGAGACAGGGGGGATTTGATAGAAACATTTAAATATATAAAGGGAATCAACACAGTAAAGGAGGAGACTATATTTAAAAGAAGAAAAACTACCACAACAAGAGGACATAGTCTTAAATTAGAGGGACAAAGGTTTAAAAAATAATATCAGGAAGTATTACTTTACTGAGAGGGTAGTGGATGCATGGAATAGCCTTCCAGCTGAAGTGGTAGAGGTTAACACAGTAAAGGATTTTAAGCATGCGTGGGATAGGCATAAGGCTATCCTAACTATAAGATAAGGCTAGGGACTAATGAAAGTATTTAGAAAATTGGGCAGACTAGATGGGCCGAATGGTTCTTATCTGCCGTCACATTCTATATGAATGGGTCATGATAAGGTCATGAAATCTGCAACATGTGAAATACATCTTTACAAATTTCCAGTTCAGATGCCCTATTTACCTCCTTTGTTCACATTTTCCATTTTTGTGAAATGTCACATCTACCCTTTCCCACATCACATGTACTATCCCTGCCTTCTCACATAACTTGCTCCTAATTAAATAAAAATAGTATACACATTCCTTCACATTTGCAATTTCTCTTTCTCTCCTTGCTGTGGTCTATAAAGCTTTCTTCCATTATAACCCTATCCTCATAGTCACAATTGTGTCCCAAAACCGATCTAGGTAAAATTATTTCCATCTTTCCTTGATAACAACCCAATTTTTCTTTCTTCTTTTCCAAGTCCCATATTTCATTGCCATTTACCCTAAAGGTCTAGTGGTGCTGCTGAGTGGGAGCTAGCTTGGACTCTCCTTGGTCACCAACAGAGATTCTCAGTCCACCTGGCCTTTGTGACGGAAACTATCTAGTGAGGATACAGGTGGCACTGTCACCTCTATGGTCTTACTTTTCTACAAAGGTGACCTGTCTGCTTAAATGAAGGTAATGGCATGCCATAGACATCTTATGTGGATTGTGCAGGGAGTAGTCTTTCCTCCAGCTGATGAGTGTTTGTATTATGTCCCAATAACTCAGCTATAATAGTGCCCAAGTAAATGTAAAGCTGTAAATATTACATTATGCACATTAATCTAGCAATAAGATCAAGCAGGATTATTTTTATTTGATTCTGAGCATTTTGTTGTAATACAGAGATTTTATTATTCTTCATATGATGTTGGCCTTCTTCACCTCTTGCCTCCTCAAATTATTTTTGTCTGTTCTGTAATCCCATGTATAATTGTAAAAAGCCGTGGGAAATGTTAAAGCTATAAACAAAATTTGTGGAGAAATGTGCTTTTAGCTGGTATGGTCGATTGAAATGTCTTTTCATGTGCTGCTGAACTCATTGATCCATCCTGAATTTACCTGTGGACAAATCCTAGATGGATAGATTTGTTCAGACATAGATTAAAAGGTATTTTATTTGTTCATACCATCTGAAATGCATATACTTTATATGTTTCTTGTTGTTGTAGTATATAATTTAAGTATGAATTTATTATACTTACAGGGAGTGCAGAATTATTAGGAAAATGAGGATTTTGACCACATCATCCTCATGCATGTTGTCTTACTCCAAGCTGTATAGGCTCGAACGCCTACTACCAATTAAGCATATTAGGTGATGTGCATCTCTGTAATGAGAAGGGGTGTGGTCTAATGACATCAACACCCTATATACCCTATATCAGGTGTGCATAATTATTAGGCAACTTCCTTTCCTTTGGCAAAATGGGTCAAAAGAAGGACTTGACAGGCTCAGAAAAGTCAAAAATAGTGAGATATCTTGCAGAGGGATGCAGCACTCTTAAAATTGCAAAGCTTCTGAAGCGTGATCA
Organism: Pelobates cultripes; assembly: GCA_933207985.1. Classification (NCBI taxonomy): domain Eukaryota; kingdom Metazoa; phylum Chordata; class Amphibia; order Anura; family Pelobatidae; genus Pelobates; species Pelobates cultripes. The sequence continues at coordinate 41,855,080 of OW240915.1, forward strand.
TCTAACAATCAAGCGTTTCATTCAAAATAGTCAACAGGGTCGCAAGAAGCGTGTGGAAAAACCAAGGCGCAAAATAACTGCCCATGAACTGAGAAAAGTCAAGCGTGCAGCTGCCACGATGCCACTTGCCACCAGTTTGGCCATATTTCAGAGCTGCAACATCACTGGAGTGCCCAAAAGCACAAGGTGTGCAATACTCAGAGACATGGCCAAGGTAAGAAAGGCTGAAAGACGACCACCACTGAACAAGACACACAAGCTGAAACGTCAAGACTGGGCCAAGAAATATCTCAAGACTGATTTTTCTAAGGTTTTATGGACTGATGAAATGAGAGTGAGTCTTGTTGGGCCAGATGGATGGGCCCGTGGCTGGATTGGTAAAGGGCAGAGAGCTCCAGTCCGACTCAGACGCCAGCAAGGTGGAGGTGGAGTACTGGTTTGGGCTGGTATCATCAAAGATGAGCTTGTGGGGCCTTTTCGGGTTGAGGATGGAGTCAAGCTCAACTCCCAGTCCTACTGCCAGTTCCTGGAAGACACCTTCTTCAAGCAGTGGTACAGGAAGAAGTCTGCATCCTTCAAGAAAAACATGATTTTCATGCAGGACAATGCTCCATCACACGCGTCCAAGTACTCCACAGCGTGGCTGGCAAGAAAGGGTATAAAAGAAGAAAATCTAATGACATGGCCTCCTTGTTCACCTGATCTGAACCCCATTGAGAACCTGTGGTCCACCATCAAATGTGAGATTTACAAGGAGGGAAAACAGTACACCTCTCTGAACAGTGTCTGGGAGGCTGTGGTTGCTGCTGCATGCAATGTTGATGGTGAACAGATCAAAACACTGACAGAATCCATGGATGGCAGGCTTTTGAGTGTCCTTGCAAAGAAAGGTGGCTATATTGGTCACTGATTTGTTTTTGTTTTGTTTTTGAATGTCAGAAATGTATATTTGTGAATGTTGAGATGTTATATTGGTTTCACTGGTAATAATAAATAATTGAAATGGGTATATATTTGTTTTTTGTTAAGTTGCCTAATAATTAGGCACAGTAATAGTCACCTGCACAGACAGATATCCCCCTAACATAGCTAAAACTAAAAACAAACGAAAAACTACTTCCAAAAATATTCAGCTTTGATATTAATGAGTTTTTTGGGTTCATTGAGAACATGGTTGTTGTTCAATAATAAAATTAATCCTCAAAAATACAACTTGCCTAATAATTCTGCACTCCCTGTATTCTCTAGGACATATATAATTATATACAATCATTTATATTGTCTCAAACATTTTTTTTTGCCTAATTTAGGTTAAATATGTCCTGATTTTTGTACCCTGTCCATGAAGGATTTTCATTTTGTTTTCATTAAATAATTTGCCTTCTGTGAGTCTTCAAACAGTCCCAGTTTCAGTGGGACTGTCCCTTTCTTGGCTCCTGTCCCATCATCTTGATTTTGTTCTCTGGGGTGCCTGCATGTCTGGGGAACACCAGGACCATGCAGAGGGCGCTTTGGTAGTGGTCTTCTATGTTAGGTGCTGGCCAGACAGGCTGTCAGCAGTATTATACCACCATTAGCCTGGGGTGCTTGATGTCCGGATTATTCACCCCCTTTTTGATTGAGCCTGCTCATTAATGGCACCCCCAGTTGTGCCCACCCATCCGGATCTTCAACTTACAAATCTTGGGAGGTGTGCATGTATATGTATTGAAACGAAAAGATACAATCAAATATTACTTTGCAGAACATTAAAAAAAAAAATTCTGTGATTTTTGTTTGTTTGACAAATTGTCTGGCATTACAATTAATTCAAAGACTTGACCTCAAAATTTGTTGTCCATTCAGCTGCTAGAGATGGCCATGATTTCTCATTTGCAGTTATAGGTCTACAGAGTTATACTCTCTAAGAAATTAATTTCAAATAGAAGAATCCTAGGAATTTGCTGTCACAAAATGTTATTTTCAAAGAAAGCACAAGTGGGAAGATAACGTTTTTAATGCCCTTACTGTTGTCAGGAACACTTGACGGATGAAAGGTCACAACAAAAAGATATCTCTTCGATGAAAATATAATTAAATGATTTTGCTATTTCATGAAGAAAAGTCATGATTTTATGAAAGACTTGAAGGCAAGTGCTTAACTCTTTCTTTACTTAAACACAGCAGTAAAGAAAATAGGAAAAAAGGATGCCAACATGTGACTTCCCAAGCTCAATTCCTCATGACTAGCCATCCCTATATCATCCTAAACCAAACCCCCAACTTCCTCTTTCTTTGATGAGCCCACAGTCCAAGAATGATGGAATAAAACCGTAGAACAGGAACCAAGAACCGGAACCAGGGCAAACTGAAATGTCCAACAGCAAGACAAACAGCAGCTCGGGTCTCAACGAGGGATGGATCGAAAAAAACAGATCTAATGAACAGTTCAGTCCCGAGAAACATCACATTGAGAGACACAAAGGACAGGTTATGACCCTGGTTAGACTTCAAACACTAGCCATTGGTTCTAAAGCAGGTCATACAATGAATGCAAACTACAAGTCCACATAAATGAAGTATGCAAATGCAAAAAGATAAAGCAACATAACACGAGTATAACATACAAATGGAACATGTAAGTCATCATAAAAATGCATGAAACATGTAGAAATAATATAACGTAACATTACATAAACACAAGTGCGTAATGGGAAAACAAGAAAGGGAAAAGCAAACCAAAGATCTCAAAGGGTGGGAAAAAACTCGCCTCCATGTCTTTCATAAAATTATAACTTTTCGTCATGAAATAGCAAAATCATATCATTTTATTTCAAGACACATAGGCTCATAGTGTGCAAGTTCAAAGCTGTGCAACCACAGAAAACATGGCAATTAGGTTTAAAGTAAAATTTACAGAAGGTGGACTCCCGTGGCCAATCAGCTGAACACACTAAGTCCACCAGGCGACCCTCCAGAGACTTTACCTTCAAGGCAGATGCCGCACGGTTGAAATGGGCCCCAAACCGAGTGATATCCACTCTGGCATAGGACAATACCCACGTGACCCAGCTAGAAAAGGTAGGACTAGAGACAGGCCCAAAAGGGCCGATATTCGGAGATGATGCTTGCCTGCTGGTAGGCCAGAAAACTCCTTGTTAGCCAAAGAGATTGTGAAGCGATGCACACTAAGCATTTGATACGACAGGCCGCTCTCAAACAACAATGAAAGGAACTGGAGAATCTCTGTCACAGGGGCTGAAACAGGAGCCTAGCCAAATCCGAAAGTCCCAGGACACCTCAAGGTCCCTAGAAATCAGCCACACCAACAGGGGGAGCTGCTCCTCTACCCTCTACCATCAGGGGATGAGGGCGACCGTCTGGATCATGAAGGAGAAGAGGATCAAACCTGAGTAGCCTGAGAACATTGATAGCTAAAGCCATTTGCATTCATTGAGGGGACAAAATGGGAGCAATGAGAAGAATCAACGCTCTCTGTCAATGGACCTGCAGAAGCATCCAGGTAAGCATGGAAAATGCAGGGAAGGCATAATTGCGAGTTCTGCTCCAGACCTGAAGGAATGTATCCACAGCCAGAGAGTCTGGATCTGGCCACCATATGAACAAGAGTGGCAGTTCTCTGGTGATACTAGAGGCAAACAAGTCCAGGTGGAGCGGGCATCACAGGTAGAGAAGGGATCAAAAGACAGAATGGTTGAGTCTACAATCACTGGGGTCAAACAGGAAATGAGAATTCCAATTGGCTGAAATATTGGAGATGCTGGGGATGTACTCTTTCTGCACCATGATGTTCCGTGCCGAACAGAAATCCCAGAAATTTCTTCCCAACGTTGCCAAGACTGCTGATTGTGTTCCGCCCTGGTGGTTTATGTATCAGACAGCCAACACATTATCCATATGGAGCCTGTCACAAACATTTCCACAATCTTCCGAGAAACTCTGAATAGCAAAGAAGCCTGCTAGCAACTCCAAACAGTTGATGTGCAGATGTAACTCCACAATGTACCAGTGACCACCCATGGAGATCGAACCAATACAGGTTCCCCAGACATGGAGACTCTGTGGATAGTGCTAGCTGCAGAGGAAGATGGCCCTGCCATTTTAGACGGCCAAGGTCAGGATCCACCAATGAAGCTCATCCCTCGGCTCTGTATTCAGCTTGATGCAATCCTCGTATGATAGGCTCCTGTGCATGTGGAAGCTTTTGAGGCGCTCAAGAGCACAGGAGGGCAGAGGATGCAGAAAGATCGCCTGGACTGAGGCCACCAGTAGGCCAATCACCTATTGTGAAATCCAATGGTGAGACAGAATCCAATGGATCTCTCCCTGGGTAAAGCAAACCTTGAAAGAAGGCTCATTTACTGAGTCTATCAGGAATTCTAGAAATTCCATACTAGTCATGGGAGTCCACTGCAGTTTTTTCCAATTTATGAGGAAACCCAGTTGAGATAGAAGGTCCACAGCCCATTGGAGATGGAGATATAGGGTGACTCTTAAAATGAGCGTCTTTAAAGAGCAGTTGATCTGGAACGGCACTTCCCTTTGTGGAAAGAAGGGGGATGGGGTCCTTGAGTCCTGTGCTGCTCCCCTACTGTCTATGTGTAAAATGGCCGAGCGGTCTGACATGAAGTGCTCACTGAGGACCATGTTTTGTATTTTTCTTTAGAAAAAGGATAGGGGGCACTCCCGGGACCTAAATTTTGCATGAAAGGTGCTGCCGCAGTGACCAAACTTCATACATAAGAAAATAAATAGTTGCAGCGCACTCAGACTACAAAAAAATAATACAAAGAAGGCTACTAAAATGCCTATCTGAGAATAAATATGGGGATTTAGTTCCACCATATGGCCATATGTTGTTAAGCCCACCACTACTGTCAAAGTACCCCAATATTGGTGGGTCCTACTCTAAAAATGTGGGGGACAAGTTAAATAGTACTAGTGTTAAAATAACAAGTGTTAAATTAAATCCTAATAAGAGCATAGTGAGTATACAAAAATAAGTGATGAAAGCAACTAAAAACAGTGTTAAAACTAAACAAATAATGTGTAAGTGCTAAAATGAGTATACTCACTAATGCAGATGATATCTGTGCTGACTAGAGAAAATAATAAAAGTGACTTGACTATTGGAAAACTCCTCCTATATATACACACACCTGTGGCCACCTCTAAAGGAGCCTCTGAAGCTGGGGGGGCCTGGGCGGGGTGCTTAACCCCTAAGGAATCTGGTCTGGATTCCAAATATAATGTATAAAGAAAAAGGATAGGGGGCACTCCCGGGACCTGAATTTTGCATGAAAGGTGCTGCCGCAGTGACCAAACTTCATACATAAGAAAATAAATAGTTGCAGCGCACTCAGACTACGAAAAAATAATACAAAGAAGGCTACTAAAATGCCTATCTGAGAATAAATATGGGGATTTAGTTCCACCATATGGCCATATGTTGTTAAGCCCACCACTACTTTCAAAGTACCCCAATATTGGTGGGTCCTACTCTAAAAATGTGGGGGACAAGTTAAATAGTACTAGTGTTAAAATAACAAGTGTTAAATTAAATCCTAATAAGAGCATAGTGAGTATACAAAAATAAGTGATAAAAGCAACTAAAAACAGTGTTAAAACTAAACAAATAATGTGTAAGTGCTAAAATGAGTATACTCACTAATGCAGATGATATCTGTGCTGACTAGAGAAAATAATAAAAGTGACTTGACTATTGGAAAACTCCTCCTATATATACACACACCTGTGGCCACCTCTAAAGGAGCCTCTGAAGCTGGGGGGGCCTGGGCGGGGTGCTTAACCCCTAAGGAATCTGGTCTGGATTCCAAATATAATGTATGCAGAAAAAGGATAGGGGGCACTCCCGGGACCTAAATTTTGTAGTCTGAGTGCGCTGCAACTATTTATTTTCTTATGTATGAAGTTTGGTCACTGCGGCAGCACCTTTCATGCAAAATTTAGGTCCCGGGAGTGCCCCCTATCCTTTTTCTGCATACATTATATTTGGAATCCAGACCAGATTCCTTAGGGGTTAAGCACCCCGCCCAGGCCCCCCCAGCTTCAGAGGCTCCTTTAGAGGTGGCCACAGGTGTGTGTATATATAGGAGGAGTTTTCCAATAGTCAAGTCACTTTTATTCTAGTCAGCACAGAGCATCTGCATTAGTGAGTATACTCATTTTAGCACTTACACATTATTTGTTTAGTTTTCACACTGTTTTTAGTTGCTTTCATCACTTGTTTTTGTATACTCACTATGCTCTTATTAGGATTTAATTTAACACTTGTTATTTTAACACTAGTACTATTTAACTTGTCCCCCACATTTTTAGAGTAGGACCCACCAATATTGGGGTACTTTGAAAGTAGTGGTGGGCTTAACAACATATGGCCATATGGTGGAACTAAATCCCCATATTTATTCTCAGATAGGCATTTTAGTAGCCTTCTTTGTATTATTTTTTTGTAGTCTGAGTGCGCTGCAACTATTTATTTTCTTGTATTTTTCTTTAGTCAGACAGCGAAGATGAGGGCAGACATAGCTTGCGGTAATGTAAGTTACAGAAGAGTTTGTCCCTAACAGCTGAGGTAATACCAATCTTTTTCCTGTTTTGGTTTTCGCTTGTTACCACTCTTTCACGATTTTGTAATGGTTGCTAACGTTTAGTTTTTTTTTTTTACTCTTCTGAGTAGCCTGACAGCTAATAGGGTACCAGCTAACTGGATTTCAATGAATTAAACCAAAAACTCCATCCACAGTGTGGTAAATTAATTTTCGTACTCCCACAAGCCCCTTTATTAAAAAATGTATTAGGATACAAAAATGCTATCTCTGACGCGTTTCATCAATGACACTACTCCAGACTTACTGGGCTAACCTATGTATTGCCTTGTAGACAGAATACTCACATCGGAGAATTTATAGTTCAATTTATAATTATTTAGGAAGTGTTCTGCAATGTGAAACATTTCATGCTGTTGTCTGTTTTGTTTTTTTATATATTTTTATATTTAGATGACTAGATATTGTAAAGCAGTCGATGCCTCTAGTTTTATGACCGTGAGTAGATATTGTATAGAAGGATCCTTCTATACAATATCTACTCACGGTCATAAAACTAGAGACTCTGATTTGAAAAGTTCAAGCCGACAAAACTGCAGTCAACATGCGCAGAAATCTGACATTTTATATCTATTTATATGGCTAGCCTTGAATTATAATTCTGCCAATATGCTTGCAAAACAACACATTGTCTATGTCTCCTCATCATAGTTCTATGGAACGAAATAGTGATATTGGTAACTTAATAAGAATCCATTTATCATTCTTTGCAGCCATCCTCATATAGAGTAAGCCAAGGACTGGATATAAAACATTGCAAGCTGTCAATATGATATAAGAACTCGGTACAGAGAACAATGGTGAGCTTTTGACATTTTCCAATTTTTTTTATCTTATGATTCATTGATTGGTGTCCTGTGCTTACTGTAGTTGAAGTTTAAATCTCTTGTATCATATGAGAGCTGATCTATTCTACTGAAAAAAACACGACATGCAATGGGAATGAATCACTATAATAAGAATGGATACCATATTGTTAAAGCAGTAAAAAAGAAAAAAAATATTTTCTAAATAAATACAATATATATATATATATATATATATATATATATATATTGTTAAAAGAAAAATATAAGAACAAAATAATTGTGATTTGTCTACCACCATGCCCTTTGATTTAGACACTAATCATAGCTATAACCTTTGGAGAGGATGCTTTGTGTAGCAGCCCAAAGGCCATGACCAGTGTTGGGAAACTGATGCTTCACCTCTGAAAGTCTGGGTTAATAATCCCTACTTAAGTAACACAGCAGCTGTGTCTTAATTAATTAGCACAAGCTGTAATTAACACATGGCTCCTCTGCATCCACAGCTACATAGAGGCTGTTGTACTGAGATAATTCAATATAAATTCAACATTTAGAGATAGCTCAGATGGTTAATGCACCAGCAGCCACATTAGCACATAGAGAGAGAGATGCAGTAATAATATGTATATAGATTAAATGTATTATTCTCAAAATTAACAACAAGGATCTCCCTGACTATTAAGTACAATTTGTCTGTTTGAGTTACTTGCTAATAACAATAGAGTAAGGAGCACAACCATCAATAATAATAAAACAATCTTTATTAAGTGGGTACACTCTATAAGAATATCACATAACATAAGGATCCAAAATATAGGATCAAATCACGCTATACAGCAATAATCCGAAAAATTCTGAATATATATTTATAAATGCCAAATGCGTCTTATATGAATAGCAGAGTCTCAATATGCAGAAATAGAGAAATAAAATACCAGTCTAATCCAACCCCACAAACACAAATATATATATACAAAAATATATAGCAATAAGCATACCAGACCTAGTGAGAAGCAGGGACAGAGTCAGTCGCCAAAACACCTCCAACGTTTCGGCAAAAATGCCTTTATCAAGGGAGCATGTTGCTAAATCAGGAAACGTCAAGAATTGTGCAAGAAACTCTAGACATTAAAGGGACACTATAGTCACCAGAACAACTACAGCTTATTAAATTTGTTCTGGTGAGTAGAATCATCGCCTTCAGGCTTTTTGCTGTAAATACTGTCTTTTCAGAGAAAATGCAGTGTTTACATTACAGCCTAGTGATAACTTCACTGGCCACTCCTCAGATGGCTGTTAGAGATCCTTCCTGGGTCATGGCTGCCTAAAATGCATCCAAATATTCAGTATCTCCTCCCTTTGCATGCAGACACTGAACTTTCCTCTTAGAGGTTCATTGATTCAATTCATCTCTATGAGGAGATGCTGATTGGCCAAGGCTGTGTTTGAATTGTGCTGGCTCTGCCCCTGATCTGCCTCCTTTTCAGTCTCAGCCAATCCTATGGGGAATCACTGTGATTGGATCAGGCTACCACCTCTGCTGATGTCAGCAGGCTGCCTGTTTTTCTGAGCCAAACAGCATGCAGATTTACAGCTTCTGGCTTGACTACAGTAAGATTTTGCTATATTTATGCAGGCATGAGGGGCCCATGGGGGCTAGATGGTGGTGTTGACACTATGGGGTCAGGAATACATGTCCTTTAAGCATGTTGGCAAAATAGCAGAGCTGAAGATTTTATTTTATTATTCTTACACTTATTTTGGACTAACACTTGACATTCCGTATACAGTTCTTCCTAATTTATGATTTAGTGAATATTGCAGATAATCTTTATGTGGTTTGATCTGCAATACAACGGAGAATGATTCTATTCAAAACACATCTTTTATTTTTAAGTATTTTATATTCCAATTATGACATTGTTAAAACCCAATATTTACTAAATTGCTTGTACATGATAAGCTCATCTGAAGAAAATATTGTTATATGTAATTTTATTTTTTATACAGTTATATTTTGCACTACTATAGCTTTGCATTTTTCTATCACAAAATAAAGGAAATAAGAAGCAGGTATTTTATTTCACATATTTGCACCATTTAACACATTATTATAAGGTACAGATCTTACTTCTAGGCTTTTAAAAAGAGGTGTAAAAGCTATTTGTTAAAGGAAGAAAATCAGCTACACTTAAGAGTAACTGAAATATATACAATCATCTACCCTTATGTAAAATAGTCTCCTAATCATCAAGTTAACTCTCCCTTGTGACTGTTGGATCCACATGGCACTATTTTCTATCCAGTTCTCATGCTATCCCAGAATTATTTCTCTGTTTTCTGACTCATTATTCAGCCTGCCACAGTCTTTTCCTTAGGCATGGTGATTTAGAATTACTGTAAACTAGTAAGTTATTGACATGTATATTTTCTTATTATTAATATTATTTATAAAGCACCAACAAATTCATCAACGCTGTACAATAGGTGGACTAAGACAATGATTTGTAGCAAGTCAAGTTGGATGCACAGGAACAGAGGGTGTTGAGTGCATTGCTCGAATAAATGTACACTGGGAAGTGTGTTAAAGTGACACAAGTGGTAAGAGTAGGAAATATTTCATGTGGGGGAAAAATAGGTTGCTAGACTAGCTTAAAATTAAGGGTTTTCCTGAAGAATTGAAATTTTGATGATTTTTTTCAAGGAATTAAGACTAGTTGAGAGTTTAACGGAGTAGGGAAGGATGTTTCATAGGAACGGTTTAGCCCTAGAGAAGGCTTGAAGGTGAGCATCAGAGATGCGAGTAGGAACAGACAATAGATAATGGAGTGGGGACCTGGGTTGGACACACTTGTGTAATAGGGAGGATAGGTAGGTGGGAACAAGATTATGTAGAGCAAATACCAGAATTTTAAATTGGGCTCTATATCTTATTGGATGCCAGTATAAGGACTGAGAGATGGGGGAGGTGCGGGTGGACAGGAAGATGAGCCTTACTTCCACATTCATTATGGATTGTAACAGGGCAACCTAGGAATGCATAAGACCACTGAGATGCAGATTGCAATAGTTAAAGTGGGAGAGGTTAGCAGCATGGACCAAAACCTTAGCCACATCTGGCGTTAGATAGGGGTGGATACACACTATGTTTATGAGATGACAGTGGCAGGATTTGGCAATTGACTGGACATGAGGGACGAAGAAGAGGTTGGAGTCAAAGAGAACACCTAGACAGTGAGTCTGCAAGGTGCAGTTGATGGTAGTTCCATTGAATTGGAGGGAGACAGACCTGGGAGTAGCAATGATTGAGGGAGGAAAGACAAGAAGTTCTGTTTTGGACAGGTTAAGTTTAAGGAAGTGAGCAGCCATCCAGTTAGAAATAGCAGAGAGGCAGTTAGAGACATGAATCAAGAGGGATGGTGAGCTATCATAAGAGATATTGGAAACCAAAGGAGCTGATGCGTTTACCAAGGGAGGCAGTACAGATTGAGAAAAGTAGGAGACCAAGGACAGAACTTTGGGGATCACCAACAAAGTGGTTGCGAAAAAAAGTGCAAATTAGATTTGAGGGAATAGGATCAAGGGAACAGGCAGTAAGGTGGTAGGACTGGAGAAGAGCAGAAACCTCTTCTGGTGTAGCGGGTACGAGTAAACATAGAATAGAAAAGGGAGTTGAGTTGGTAGGAGTAGGAGAGAGTTTAGAGATCTCTCTCTTCCCTGATCTCTGAAAATCTCCGTGAAGTGAAGTTTGTAGAGGTCAGGTTAGTAGGAGGAGATGTTGGAACATGTCAAAGTACTTATGAGGGTATTAAAGTAGCATTATTTTGCAGAGGAAAGAGCCAAACTGTACAAGTGTAGCATAAATTTATAGTGGAGGAAGTCAGATGCAGACTTGATTGATTGGTTAGAGCAGAGGTAACATCACTGACTTAGAAGTGGGAAACACGGTCAGACCACCTCTCCAGTAAGTGTCCTTGGGCAAGACCCCTAATTGTATCCTACCTACCTATATCCACCTACATCAAATAAAAGTGCAGAGGAATATGTTGGTGCTATATAAGAGATAATAATAACTGATTTTGTGCAGGTATGTGAATGTGGACTTACCACCTCACACCTCATTCTTTTTAGACTGTACGTGTGTTTGAGAAAATACCTTATCACCTTATTATACACTTACAGTTTGTTTAAACTTGATTTGTCACCAACTACATGTATTGTGAATCTGCCTATTATACTGCTAATTTGTAACTAATACAGAATGTTCTGGCAATTTATTAACTGTTAATATAATGAGATGCAAAATCCGATAGTGTTGGACTTTCATTTCCCAACTCTCTGCATTCTCTGCATTGCACTGTATATTCTCCTTTTGTAGAAGAAATATCTGGACTTCTATTATATTTTGAAGTAGCAGTGAGATCCCTTGAGTCTATACATTCTCAATGCTGTCACTGTCTTATTTTGTCAGACCCCTTGTAACCTTTTTTGCCTCTCACAACTGGCATATTTTTATCTGATGTCCACAAGGCATTTATCTCATCTAATCTCAAGAAACCTACGCTTGAACTTGTCCTTCAAACTACCACTTCATCTGTTTCGATCTTTTACCTTTAAACTACTTGAGGGCATTTCTACCATTGTCTCACTGTCCCCTGTGACAATGCTTGACATCAAAGAAAAAAAAAAATAATACAATTTTTATTTCTTATGATTTCTGTAGCATTTATTCAGAAAGTTCTTGGCTGACTCTCCCAAGGTTGCTTCCATGTTGGTTTTTGGTATTTAAATGTGAACCGGTCCAGATCGGATTTTCATTAGTGACATGATAGGGACCTTGCCTTAAAACAGCATAGGCATTAAATGTGTGCGTGTCACAGATAGGGAAGGTATGTTTAGGGCTGCATAAACAGAAACAAAAGTGATTTAACTCCTAAATGGCAGAGAATTGAGCAGCGAGACTGCAAGAGCATGATACATACATTAAAACTGCTTGATTAAGCTAAAGTTGTTTTGTTGCTTAATAATAATCACAGTCAAGATTTCAGCAGTAATGGCATGCTGTATCGATCTTCAATTTACTAATGTAGCCAGATGACAGATTACACATGTTTAATTGAAGGGATAACAAGCATTTCAGAATAAGACACACGAGGTGTCGTTAGAATAATTAAAGGAAAACTATAGGCACCACAACCACTACAGCTTAATGTAGTGGTTCCAGTGCAAAGACTGTTCCTGCATTTTCAAACACGAGAAAGGTTGCCTAAGAGGGTGAAAGAGTGAAGGGCGACCTGCCTTTCCTCTAACACTCCCGCTAGGTATACCCACAGTAGTGAAAATAACTCATAGGGTATGAATAGAGTAAAAAGTAAAAACTTATGTTTATTGAATTCTATTTAAAAATCTCTTTAAGGACAAAAATTAATGAAATAGGTGAAACACACTGTTTTGGTGAATTTAAAAAGGAAAGGTTCGATGCAGTCTAGACAGTCTCTTGTATATGTATATGTAACTAACTGTAAGTGGTTACTAATAAATTGATTTATACAATAAAATACGGTAATCTCTTGTATATAGAAGTATAACTACCTGTAAGTTGTTACTAATTAATTGACTTCTACAATAGACACAATAGTCAAGTCGCCCTTCACTCTTTCACCCTCTTAGGCAACCTTTCTCGTGTTTGTACTATTTAGGGCTTAGGACCCTTTATACCCATCTATATGTTGACTTCGGGATCAAGCTTTGCTTGACCCCTAAGGCTTCATCTTTTCTTTATCTCTTGCATTTTCAACACTGCTTTATCTGAGAGGCACAAAATTTTACCCATTGAGATTGAGCATTGAGCTATGAGAAGATGCTTATTGGCGCAGCATGATGATTGTAGCACTGGCACTGTAGCTCCCCAATGCTTTGTGTGAATTGGATTGGCTGAGACTATCATTAAATGATGATCGAAGCCAGGAGCAAAGTAGCAGCCACGCTGAGCCACGCTGAGACTGCCAAGGCAAGTGCTAAAGGTAAGTAAAAATTATTTATTATTTAGTTACTGGGGGGGGGGGGAGTTGGTGAATCTAAATAGACAGAACATTTTAAGATTGGTTTGTAGTTTTAATGTAACAATGTTATAGTGTTTCTTTAAGCACAGAAGCACATGCGCGAGAGGTCCATGGAGGATCTTGCAAAACCACAGGATCCTCTAGAGAAAGAGCTTCCCTGCCTTGCAGCAATCACTGGCTGTGGGAAATGACAAAGCTTAGCAGCGGTAGTTCCACCTACTGTCAGGAGGAGGACATATACAGAGACAAAATAGTCCCTCCTTTGTCTCAGTCAGTATATCTTTTAATTTGGTTGGAATCTGAGTATTTAATAAAGATTCCATCTAATTTGGGGGGGGTGTTGACAGTGTCATATTGGGTATCCATACTCATTCACATTTATTTAAGGTACATTTATAATAGATAAGGATTTGTGATTTTAAGAGGAAGTATTAATCCAGAAATTTGAAAAGACCTTATTAACACAAAGAAATTGGTAAGAACACTCTTGACTAAAAAAATACAATATTTTATCACAACTATATGGCAAAAGCAGATAAATATATATATACACACAAACTAAAAAGGAACGAACATTTCTTGAGTTTTCTAAAACATTTCTAATCAGTACAAACTATCTGTTCCCATCATTCCAATGTAAACCAATTGTGCAGATTGTGGGGAAAGGGCATTAGAAAAACAGGCCTTGTTTTGATTGATTATGCTTCTTGATAAAACTTTGCTAAAATATACTGAATATAAACATGTTTCTTACTTAGTCATTTTTATTATGATAAATTTATATTTTTCTCTGCAAAGCCACAGGCCAATCATTTTGGTTTCAGTCAGCAACGAGTTATAAATAAAATGATAACATTTTAAACAATCTGAAGGAAAATAGCCATAAAACATCCTATTGTTACCCCGCACTTCCCATCATCAATTAATTGCTTTTGGCTAAACAGAAAATCAATCAAATATATTGTGAGTTGCAAGTTGTAATTACTATACAGTATATTGGATACAAATATATTAAAACATACAAATATTAAATTAGATAAAGAATTATTATATTTGTATGATTTTAATGAGGAACTACTCTGTTTCACTGTGCACTGTCTAGAGTTCTGAACCAGAGATCTGTGCTTCGACCGACACAGAATTATTTAGGGTCTTCCTTGTTATATTCGTGAAACTTACAGGGTTATTTACTGGGAATTGTTAGGAATTCAAAGTGAATTTCAAACTCAAGGTCAAGGTGGCTGAACTAGAAGGATAACTGACTTGGAGAATTGCTCTTTGTCCTTCTTCAATTCCACTACATAACAAGCCTCTTCACATATAGGTAGTTACTTACAGACACACATGCACAAGCACGCTATCAGGATAGGTGACCCTAACTTGCAGAGAATTAGGAAACAGCAGAGCGGATATGTATTGGGCTAGATAGGCGAAACTGGCAAGGTAAAAAACAAGCAGAGGACAAGGATTCCAGAAGTACAAATAAACCAATAGACGAGTCTAGATCAGGGTTACCAGATATACAGAATGGTTAGAACAAAGTTGGGTCAGGAATATAATCCATATCAAAAATGAATTCTTGGGTAACAGAAACCACGACGGGACACCTATTACTAGGGAGAAGGAAATCTATATAGGGTGAACTTAAACACTATTGAACAACAACATCATCCTGTGCCAATCACGGAAAATGTTGTGGTTTGGGAAGGGAGCATGAGGTGTCCCTTAATTTTCTCTCCTCCTCCTGACACAGTGTCCTCAGACACTCTATCATATTCCCTGTGTTTCTTTATGATTGTGCTGTTACCAAGGAGCAGGCACAGAGAACAGGGCACATAGTAAAAAAAAAAGGCCTCCCCTTGCCCACACCCTGTAGATGCCCGGCCCTGTAAGTTTTTCATTATTTAAAAAAAAAAACAAGATTAACCAATTAAATTCACAAGAACTCCTTAGTTTTTTTTGTTTTAGAGTGGCGATTTTGTATTAGTTTTCTCCTAAATGATTGGAAAGTTAAAACTATTGGAAAGTTACATAATTTCTTTTAACATTGTTTTTTTTTTTTTTTATGAGTTAGATGTTTTTTTCATGAGAAAACATATTGGATTCACTTGTTTTCAGCTATGTCCTGGACAGCAAGTCGAAATAGCTGAACCTTTCAACTTCTAATAGCTATAGGTGGATACGGGAAAAGAACATCTGTCTCACTTTTGTATAGCATGTCTGTCCCTGTGGTATGTTTTGTTTCGATCGGATTTCAGCTGGTCTTCAAGTTCTGTCTCCTGGGGATAGATGAGGTCAGTTGTTTTGTCCTCAGCAAGATTTGATGCCGAAAATGGATCAAAAGACATAACACACTGCAGAAAAACAGCTTGATCGTGGGTTTTGATGGGTGTTGATGGATGGAAACAACCACATAAGAGTCGAAGCATTTCTTTTACAAAGTAAAAAGGTCTTCATGTGCAAAAGGCTATTTACAGAACCATTCCCATACACATTACCTCGAATGGCTGAAAATGTCTGTATATTCTAATATTCTTATTCACAATAATCTGGGTCATGAGGTCATATTATATTTCAACTTATATAGTCTTGGAGTAGTAAACAAAGCTGCAATTTCCTTGGAAAAAAAACAACTGGCTGTATAAATAGAACACAAGCTTTTGGTGTATTCTCTTTGTAAATTAAGAGTTAATCAATGTATCCCTCTGTTAGTGTTTATTTTAATTATAGCCCTCATCCACAGCCCACCGGTGGAGACAGGGGGGACTCTAGGATGTACCCCTGTTTTTTTTTATTTAACATTCCCCACCTGTAGGTCATGGATGGAGATGGGGGTGGACAGTGACCTGTCTCCAGCCTCTATTAACTTTTCAGTCCCCACAAGATCTCCATGAAATGTGGTCCTCCAAGAGTATGGGTCACAGTGCTCATTGTTTAGCAGACATGCCTCAGCCGTAGCATGGTAAGTGGGGGTAAAAGGAAGGTTTAAAATCATATTGGCCTCCATAGGCTGATCTTCCATTGTTTATTATGGCCACTGACTAGATGATTAAACTTTGCATACCAGCTGGCTGTGAAAAAATAAGTGAGTAGTTCAGATTTTCAGTGTTCAGCATCTGGGACCAGATTTACATAATTTGGTTCAAAATTTCCACAGTCTTTCCATGTGGCTTATATAAAAAAAAGATTCACACTCCTTTTGAGCCTTGTTTGCCAAATCTGGATACTATTATGTACTTTGAATAATGTCTGGATTTTGCAGTACGGAATAACTGTGTTGGTGATTGAAGATGTCATCTTGCCTAAATAAAGATGTATTTTTTTTTTTCTAGGGACAGTTATACTCTTTAGTAATATTTCAAGTATAAGGCAGAGTACAGTATTGTGGTCTCCTACATAGGGTAGTGTACCATAAACAGATACATTTTGCCCAGCACTGTATGTGTAGCTACACTAACTACTAAAAGCCATATTACCATGAATACTTATTGAAAACAGAAAATATATATGAAAATAAAAAAATTAAGGACAATTTATTTAATTTAAGTATTAAAGTACCTAGAGTCATTCCACTTCACTTTAATACGTGCTCTTGGCACATTTATGCAGGCTAGGACTAATGCTTCTGCATTAGCAAAACCAGTGATGAGTGGCAGTGATTGGCCTAGAGTCCGCTGACCGCTCTCATTACTGGTATGAATTGGTTTGGCTAACATGCAGACTAATCTAAGTCGTTGCCATACCTTCAGCAAAGGCTGGGCAGTGAACTGCTGGAGACCCTCATTCGGTGTTAAAACTTTCAGAAATGTTTTAACACTAAACAGAGGGATGGTGCCAAGGGACTCTAGGCACTACAACCACTTCAATGAGAATAAGTAAATAAAGAACATCTCTTTAATGTTTGTAAATCCAAAGGGCATCTCTTTATAATTGCATTTAACATAACTTTTTACAGTTTACATATTTTTCTAGAGCTAAGGGAATTTGAAAAAAAATTAAACTGTTAATACTGTTAGAATTTTTTCAATAATTTGTTTTTAAATAGAGAACTGGCTATTAATCTCGGTAAGATGTAAATACGCTTTGGCCATGAACGTCAGTCTGAAATATCTCTTACCGTAAAAAAAAATCATAAATGTTGCTCGAGATGTTTTTTTTATTAATGTAAACAAGTTATAATACAGTTAAACAGCTTTTAAGGTGTATTCATTAAAACAGAAAATTCAAATAATAGGCTAAAATATTGAGCAGAGCTATATAGTTTATAATAAGCTTTCCAACTGTCTACAATTCCCAGTCTAGACATAAAATGGACACTCTAGTCACTAGAACAACTACAGCTTATTGTATTTCTCCTGGTGAGTATAATCATTCCATTCAGACTTTTTGCATGACAAGGCAGTGTTTACATTACAGCCTAGGGATACCTTCACTGGCCACTCCTCAGATGGCTGCTAGAGGTGCTTCCTGGGGCAGTGCTGACATTCAGTGTCTCCATCCTCTGCATGGAGATACTGAACTTTCCTCATAAAGATGCATTGGTTCAATGCATCTCTATGAGGGGATGCTGATTGGCCAGGGCTGTGTCTGGCTTGTGCTGACTCTTCCCCTGATCTGTCTCTTTGACAATCTTAACCAATCCAATGCTTTCCTATGGGAAAGCATTGTGATTGGATCAGATCCTTCCTTCTGATGATGTCAGCCAAGCAGGCAGATCAGGGGCAGAGCCAGCAACAGCAGACTGGAATAAAGGTAAGATTTTACTATATTTAGGGGGCAAAGGAGATCCAGGGGGAATAGATAGTGATTTTAACACTATAGGATCAGGAATACATGTTTGTGTTCCTGACCTAGTATTCCTTTAAAGGAACACTATACATACTAGCATGTACTCCTAGCACTATAGCGTTACCCTACCTATTACAGTGGCCATCCACCATTGGGAAGGTTTAAAAGGTAGTATATATAGCTGTAATCTTATGCTCAAACTAATGAGCCTAAGTTGTTTGGGGCATGGCAGGTGCTGTTTAATGATGTAACTTCTAAAACAGTATTTTTTATTTTTTTACAACACATTTTATTCTCATTTGTAGCAATTTAAATATTTTAACTAGTACCCATCTCATTAGATATATAAGATATTTTAAGGTAGAGAATAAGTAGAGACATTCCTGTCTAGACATGAAAAAATGCCTTATTTAACCTCTTAAGGACACAGCTTCAGAAATAAAGGGGAATCATGATGGAATATTTCCGTCATGTGTCCTTAAGGGGCTAATACCCAGAATCAGAATAATCATTTCCTACCAAATGGTACTTTAAACAAGTTTAAAAAAAAAACACAGTATACTCAGGTTATATTAATTTTTAAACATATCAACATGTTCTTTTGTTGTTTTTAGAATGTCAGCTTGGGGAAGATTCTCAGGCATATAGTTATTTGCATGCAGTTCACATAATATATTTTCTTGAATTCAAAAGACTTTTACTCCATTGGAAATCATCGGCAGACAGGTAATATATTTATAAAGTAGTGGAAATTTTCAATTTATGAGGCCAAGGAAGGAATACTGCATTATAGAATAGACACGTAAAAGAAAAACGATATAGTACAAATAAATTCTAGCTCCACCACTATGATTTCTTTCGGGATGTTTTGATCCTATGGAATGAGAACATGAAACATGATCATATCCTCAGATGAAAGAGTGGTTTTACTTTCAACAAAGACTTCATTCATTCAGTCATTTCCATCACATTATCTACTATCGGAAGGTGTATAAATGACACTAGGGCTGAATTAAACATAAAAAAAAAAAAAAGAAATTGATTTTTCTTACAAAACATTCACAATAGATAATCAAGTTGGACGCTCAAGAGCCAGAGCCCCAACTATAAGTTGATGGAGCCCCAAAACACGTTTTACACTCCTTCCAATAAATGGCAGGGGGCAGGAAAAATAATGAGAGGTTGTTTCTCAAATTTCCTACTACCCAGCAGGAGGTAACTTACCCATGGGCCATCTATTCACAATATGCTTTATTTAGTAAATGTTACAATAACAAGATTGATTGAGGTGACTAAGGCTTATCAACCTTTATGATATAATTAAGGTTAATGATATCTTCTTTTAGTCACTTAAGTTAATGTTATTCAGTCAGAGGACCTCAACTACAGAGTATTAATGACCTTAGTGAACAGCAGGGGGAGATGTGAGTTTTTGGAATGTAGTTTTTTTTTATATCTGAGAGATGCATGGCAGCCAGTGTAAATGTACAGAGCAGTTCGAGCTGCAGGTGGGGCAGAGGAAGGCTGGAAATGGAAAAGCGGCTGTATACTGTATAGGATAGCTGCTCAAAGCTTTGCAAGTTTTAAATAATTCAGAATTTGTCAAATTACAAATCAGTGTCCAAATCAGTAACCTTTTTAACAAGTCCGAGATCGGGGGTAATAACAAGCACTGGAGTAGGTGCTCAAGCAGGAGGTTCGGCAACAATGTAGCAAATAACTGTAGACATAGTGGCCGGGGAGATAGCTCAGTGGGCTAATGCATCATCAGTAGAATCTGTTCAACCCTTTGGTTGGGGTTTCGAAGCCCAGGAGGGATGACAACCCCTGGATGTTGGGCTAAGGTAACATCCCCAGGATGTACTTGAAAACCAGAGTAATCTGAATGTACCTTTCCTGGTTAAATACTTTGTTATTATTATTGTATCAACTTGGCAGCAAAATTAATTGAATGTTCTTATCTTCACTTTAACCCTGTTTGG
Source organism: Pelobates cultripes (assembly GCA_933207985.1). NCBI lineage: Eukaryota > Metazoa > Chordata > Amphibia > Anura > Pelobatidae > Pelobates > Pelobates cultripes. Next base: position 41,875,350 of record OW240915.1, read on the forward strand.
TAGCATTGGAAAGAAGGAATTAGGATGTTGCTATGGCAATTAATAAGCCTCTGAATAGATTTAAAGTAACAAGTAACATCCCATTGCCTGAGAAACAGGAGAGTTTTGTGTAGGATCCACGCCCAGAGGCGTACCTATGCTAGTTGGCACTTTGGAGAAATGTATCTATTGGCACACCTTCTTGAATTTTCAAATTTAAAGATGACGCTTCAAGCACCATAGCTACAAGGGCTTATTGTAGTGATTAGGGTGCAAGGAGGCCATGGGTTAAGTCCCTCTATGTTATGTGAAACCATTTTAAAATGAATTTCAACGTCCCCAAAGCACACTGCCATCATGACACTTATGAATCTCAGTAATCCCATTCCTCGTGTCCTTTCCATCTCTGCCATCCTCCCCATAACTTTCTGCCATCCTTTTTACATCCCCCATACATTTATACCTTCCTCCCCATACCCCATCAATCTCTGCCATCCTCCCCATGTTCCCCACGTTTCTCTGCCATCCTCCCCATACCCCATCAATCTCTGCCATCCTCCCTATACCCCATCAATCTCTGCCATCCTCCCCATGTTCCCCACGTTTCCCTGCCATCCTCCCCATACCCCATCAATCTCTGTCATCCTCCCCATGTTCCCCATGTGTCTCTGCCATCCTCCCCATACCTCATCAATCTCTGCCATTCTCCCCATTTGTGTCTCTGCCATCCTCTCCATACCCCATCAATCTCTGCCATCCTCCCCATGTTCCCCAAGTGTCTCTGCCATCCTCCCCATACCCCATCAATCTCTGTCATCCTCCCCATGTTCCCCATGTGTCTCTGCCATCCTTCCAATAACCGCCATCACCCACACAGTGTTATTTACAAAAATGAGAATTCAAAATAAATTTAAAATTTAAGGTCAGTGTAGCCAAACTAAAAAGCATAGCTGATTTAGATAATCTTTCCAGTTTGGCTAATTTGACCTTAAATGTGAAATTCACTTTGAATTCTCACTTTAGTGAATAACCCTGTCTACCACCCTCCTCACATATTCTCCCCAAATCCCCTAAAAGTCACTGTCATCCTTCCTATGTCCCCAACACTTTCAGACATTCTTCCTATGTAGCTCATGTGCTATCTCTCCCATGTGATGTGTCACTGTATCCCTCCTACATCATCCTTCACATTCTCCATTTCCATATGTGTCTTTCCCTGCTCCTACCTGGCTATATGTGACAACTGCAATGAAGGGACTTCTTCTCGCCCTCTATTCCCTAAAAAAAATCTCTAACAGATAAAATACCAGAACTACTAAATCCAATCTCCTCTTACCTCTGCACACAGTTGTGAAGGAACCCACGAACATTAAAAAATAAAACCGATAAATAGAATATTAACAGAGAATATGAAAAATTTGAGAGTGGACAAAAGCTTAGAGAAAATCAATAGATAGTCAACTGACCGACAGACACACACACAGAAACTCACTGACAGACAGACATACGCTCACTCACTGACAGATACACACACACACACACACACACACAGAGACACTTACTCACAGACATTCACTCACTGACACTGATTGACAGACAGACACACACACACACACACACACACACACACTCACTGACAGTCAAACACTCACCTCCCTGGGGTCTAGTGTGGGGCAGCTCCTCACTCCATCCTCCTGCTGTTTAGTGTGCTGGAATGACGTCATATTCCGGCTCCCGGCATCACAGAGGGCGAGCGAAGGAGGAGTGAGAGGCTGCAAGAACAGCCTCCCTCACCGCCTTGCTTTTCCATCCCCCTCTCCTCCGGACAGTCACTGGCATTTGTTGGCAGAGCAGGCGCATGCCATCAAGGTAAGCAGGGGCCTGCTCTGCCTTACCTCGCACAGCTTCAGGGGCGCCCTGAGGTGGCCACCTCCTGGTCCCCCTGTGACAGGGCTCCTCTCGGTGCCCCACCTTTGGGTGCCTTGAGGATCGGCCCAGGGCTTGGGGTGGCTCAAGAGCCGTTCGCCCTGCGCTGCAGCCCCAGACAGGGGCAGGCAGCCCACCAGGAAACATCCCGATGGGTACCCCCAGCAGGCCGGCGCCCCTGCTCAGGTCAGGTTCATTTCAAACCATTACAGAGAGAACATATTCCAAGGAATATCAGGCGGATCCCACCCATGAAGGCAGTCCAGAACCACAGTGCTGGCACATTCTCTTTGCTGGCATTTCGTTTCTGAACTGCCATTCTCTAACAATATTATTGGAAGCAAATGTGGGAGCAGAGCCTCAAGAGCATCAATCTAATGCCTCGTCATTCTACCATCTAATTTACATTTTAAACCCTTTAAATAACTCGTCACCTATAACTATCTTTACATTAGACAATTCCATTAAATATTCCCAGTCAAATACTGTTCTCATATAGACAAGTTATAATAATAAATAGTCTGTGATTAGTAATAGTGCTATGTAACTGACACTGTTTGTATGGCTGCTAGCCCCCCCTCCCCTCCCCTCCCCTCTATCCCCATTTGATAAATGCATTTAATTAAAAATCCTTCCATAAAATCTGTTTACATGAACTCAGCTTTGATGCAGGTGTCTCCATCCATGCATCCATTAGATTGTGCCAGTGTTTTAAAACTATATGGTATTAATATGTTTAAATTAATACTCCAAACACCCACCCACCCACCAGCCTCTCTGTCAGCTGTAGTGGTGGTGAGGAAAAGTGGACCAGTGGACCCCAGATGGGAAGTCAACTCGTTCTAAAACAGTTCTAGGTTGAAGCCACGGCAGTCCTGGCACTAAAGTCACTACACCATGCTGATGTATGAAGTCTTCCTTCCTAAATATGTAGTAATTCAGCTCGAAAAGTTTTCTTGCAATAAAAGAACATGAGAGAAGAAAATATTTGTAATTTTTTATTTATTTAAAATGAAGGAAAAAAACCTTTTATACAAAAAGGAAAAAATCTTCATAAACAGGTTTATTCACTAAACTCTAAATTTTAACAAATTAAAATCTGATGGCAAAATGTAGTAAAAATAATTATTATTGTCATAAGTTGTCATAATCATAACTTGGCAGTTTTTGTCTGAATTTGACTATTCACAGGGTTATTAACTAAAGTTTTATTGACTGTGTATATTCTGATTGCAAAATAAGGACATTCTTCATAAGATTTAACTCCGAATGAGCCCGAAGTGTGTCTGGATTTCTTCCAAACATCTAAAATGCAGTAAAACCGGGCACCCGGGCACTTAACATTCAGGCCTATATTTTAAATGTCTGAACTATTTGCTCGCTGGCAGTGCTAGTAGCCTATGGGCATAGAGGAAAAAAATCAACATACCATTGCATTGTTCGTTATCCTAAACGAGTATTTACAGGTATTAGATATATTGTGCCTACCCTCACTATTATTAGAGTGAGGAGGGATTTCATAATTGAGGGGATGGGAAGGGGGGGGGGGGGCAAAAGACATCTGGGGTAAATGCAGGGCATTGCACCCTTTATTTATGGGGGTGAACAGTGTCATGTTTACATCTCTTTATTCTGTTAACACAATTAATTTAATAGCCCTAATCTGCCACTAAGTGTTGGGGGTAACAAAGTCATCTCCCCTAATTTCTATTTAATAGCCTTGAAGCCCCAAGACATCTAGGGGGATGGTACCCACTTGGGGAGTTGGACAATGTCCACCCCCCTGAGGTTGAAAGGCTCTCCCAATAATTTACAGGATGTAACCTTGTTATCCCTTTGGCAAACAATCCAGTGGAAGGTACATGTTGGCGATTAAAAAACAAGGATAGTGGAACATCAAAATTAGATGAGAAATAGATATTAAAACATGTAGTGCATTTACATTGTAACCAGTGTCCCAATTTTGATTAAACAAAAAATATATCTCAATCTTTTAGTTATATAACAAGTTCAAGCACAATGGAGAGGAGGATTATTAATTAAAGGACCAATAAAGTCACCCAGACCACTTTATCTCACTGACATACGAGAGGAGGACCTATATAACTAGGGTCATGAACACTAATGCTTTAGGAATACAGGTTTGTATCCATATGCCTTAGGGTTCCTTAAAAAGACATTCAGCCATGGAACTGAATATTGACAATGATCTCTGATATTTTGATTAAACCACTTTGGACGTCTTGCTCTTTTAATCAGTGAACATTCCCCTGAGATGTATTCATCAATATATTTTTCAGTAAATGATTTTTCTTTTTTTATATTTATTTTAATTTTATTTCTATATAATTCAATAAATTATTTTTCATTTCAATTTTTTGTTATTCTCATCTTTTTGAATTGTTTATTTTTATCTCGTTTTTATTTTTTTATTTGTATATTTATTTATATTTTCTTGTTATTTATTATTATATATAATTACATCAATTATTTTTTTTATTTTCTTATATTTTTTCCACTTTTTTTATTCTCACATATAGTTTTAATTTTCCTTCTTGTTAATGTTTTCATTTTTAAATGTATTTTCTTTCATTCCTATTTTTTTTATTCAGCTATCTTTTCCATATTAGTTTATTTTAATTTCATTTTTATTATATTTTTATATATGGACACATACTGATGCTGTGCTTCACACCAGCTGAAATACAGAGATAATATCAGTAACACATACTGAGGTGGTGTGATAACCATCCTATAAAAGGCCTTCACACCAGTTCATACAGAGAGGATATCTTGGTCTCATATGCTGATTTAGATAAGCAGGTAGATCCAAACAATATATTAAAGGGACACTATAGTCACCAAAACAACTACAACTTAATGTAGTTGTTCTGGTGAGTATAATAGTTCTCTTCAGTCATTTTCATGTAAACACTGCCTTTTCAGAAAAAAGGCAGTGTTTACATTGCTCCTAGGGACACCTCCAAGTGGCCACTCCTTAGATGGCCACTGGAGGGGCTTCCTGGCTCAGGGCTGCACAGTAAGCAGCCCTGCCATTCAGCGTACCCACGCTCTGCATGGAGACGCTGAATTCTCCTCATAGAGATACATTGATTCAATGCATCTCTATGAGGAGGTCCAGATTGACCAAAAAGGCATTTGGCCCCACCCCATGCAGATTTTAGCCAATCCAATGCTTTCCCTATGGTAAAGCAATGGATTGTCTAAAAATCGGCTATTTTGATGATGTCACAAAGGGGGTGGAGCCAGTGCTGGCATGCGGCGCTGGAAATAAGGTGAGTCTTTTATAGGGGGCTAAGGGAGGGGGGAGAAAGCCACCTATATGGTGGGTTGAACACTGTAGCGTCAGGAATACATGTTTGTGTTCTGGACCCTATAGTGATCCTTTAACTTCCACTCTGAAAAGGCCTGCTTATGTGCTACAAAGCACAGATAACAGCAATCATTGCCTCATGCCTTGATAGGAACAAGTGCCTGAGTGGACTTTGCGTCAGGTTTTAAAACCCATGACATATACATTTGTGTAATTCAATCATTCACTTAGGGATGCTTTCTCTTACTATGTGTATTGGCCCTTTTCTCTGTCTTCAGGATTGAAGTGTTCAGGCAGACTTTATACAGCCAGTATATCCATTATCAGCACTCTTTTCTGTTATGTATCATTGCAGTATCAGCACTCTTTTGTAACATACATCATTGTATTATCAGCACTCTTTTGTAAAATGCATCATTGCATTATCAGCACTCTTTTGTAATATGCATCATTGCATTATCAGCACTCTTTTGTAATATGCATCACTGCATTATCAGCACTCTTTTGTAAAATGCATCACGGCATTATAAGCACTCCTTTGTAATATGCATCACTGCATTATCAGCACTCTTTTGTAAAATGCATCATTGCATTATCAGCACTCTTTTGTAATATGCATCACTGCATTCTCAGCACTCTTTTGTAAAATGCATCACTGCATTATCAGCACTCTTATGTAATATGCATCACTGCATTCTCAGCACTCTTTTGTAAAATGCATCACGGCTTTTTAAGCACTCCTTTGTAATATGCATCACTGCATTATTAGCACTCTTTTGTAATATGCATCATTGCATTATCAGCGCTCTTTTGTAATATGCATCACTGCATTCTCAGCGCTCTTTTGTAAAATGCATCACTGCATTATCAGCGCTCTTTTGTAATATGCATCACTGCATTATCAGCACTCTTTTGTAAAATGCATCACTGCATTATCAGCACTCTTTTGTAATATGCATCACAGCATTATCAGCACTCTTTTGTAATATGCGTCACTGCATTATCAGCACTCTTTTGTAATATGCATCATTGCACTATCAGCACTCTTTTGTAATATGCGTCACTGCATAATCAGCACTCTTTTGTAAAATGCATCACTGCATTATCAGCACTCTTTTGTAATATGCATCACAGCATTATCAGCACTCTTTTGTAATATGCATCACTGCATTATCAGCACTCTTTTGTAATATGCGTCACTGCATTATCAGCACTCTTTTGTAAAATGCATCATTGCATTATCAGCACTCTTTTGTAATATGCTTCACTGCATTATCAGCACTCATTTGTAAAATGTATCATTGCATTATCAGCACTCTTGTAATATGCATCATTGCATTATTAGCACTCATTACTCAAATGCATCATTGCAATATCTTCAGGGATAAGAGGCTGAACCCTGGTATGTGTGCAGTGGCTGACGACTCAGAGAGATGTGCTGTTGCTGGGTTTTCAGGGATTAGAGGCTGAACCATGGCTGGGCCTCATGTAGGCAGTGGAACACATTCATCCCCTGAGGGAGAGAGCTGGGTCAGACCCCCAGACACTAAAGGGTTACTCAGGCTGGCGTCTCATAGAGATGTGCTGTTGCTGGGTCTTCAGGGATAAGAGGCTGAACCCTGGCATATATGCAGTGGCCCACTTTCATCCCCTGAAAGACAAATTTAGTCCGACTCCCAGTCAATAAAGAGGGTACCCAGGCTGGCGACTCAGAGATGTCCTGTTGCTGTTTCTTCAGGGACAAGAGGCTGAACCCTTGCCTTTATAGAGTGGACCGCTTTTATACTATGAGGGAGAGATTGGGTCTGACCCCCAGTCACTAAAGGGATTACCCAGGCTGGCGACCGATAGAGATGTGCTGTTGCTGGGTCTTCAGGGATAAGAGGCTGAACCCTGGCATGTATACAGTGGACCTCTTTCATCCTCTGAGGGAGAGATTGTGTCCGACCCCAGGGTCACTAAAGAGGTTACCCAGGCTGGTGACCTATAGAGATGTGTTGTTGCTGGGCTTTTCGGGACAAGAGGCTGAACCCTGGCATGTACGCAGTGGACCACTTTTTTATACTCTGAGGGAGAGTTTACCCAGGCTGGCGACTCATAGAGATGTGTTGTCGCTGGGTCTTCGGGGATAAGAGGCTGAACACTGGCACATATACAGTGGACCACTTTCATCACCTCAGGGAGAGATCGGGTCCGACCCCCAGTCAATAAAAGGGGTACCCAGGCTGGCGACTCAGAGATGTGCTGTTGCTGTGTCTTCAGGGACAAGAGGCTGAACCCTGGCAAGTATGCAGTCGACCTCTTTCATCCTCTGAGGGAGAGATTGGGTACGACCCCCAGGTCATTAAAGGGGTAACCCAGGCTGGCGACTCATAGAGATGTGCTGTTGCTGTGTCTTCAGGGATAAGAGGCTGAACCCTGGCATGTACACAGTAGACCACTTTCATCCCCTCAGGGAGAGATTGGGTCTGACCCCTGTCACTAAAGGGCCTACACAAATATTGGCCTGGTGAGCATAAAAGAAAAAAATCTAGGCCTGGCTTAGCAATCTCCTTCTAAACTGCTGCGAAGGACAGGAAAAAAGACTGCCTGATGGGAAGGGGGAGGATCTATTTATACCAGTTTCAGAGTTTTATTTCTTGTCCTTTCTGCTGTGAGGGGAGGAGTTAACCCATGAGTAAATGCTGCCATGATTGATCAGGAAGATTTATTCAATGTGTTTTTTACTTTTCTTTTTATTTTGTTCTATTTTTTCACATTTTCTTATTTGTTATTTTCATATATATTTTTATTCTTGTTAATTTGTTTCTTTTTATGCTTATTTTCTTTCATTCTTTTTTTCATATATTTTTCATTCAGTATCTTTTTCATATTCGTTTTTTTTTTCTGTTTTTAGAAATTGCCCTATAATTGGTTCTTGGCACTATATTTATGAATATATTCTTACAGAGGAATGAGTAGTATATATTTTAGTGCTATATAAATATGGCAATTTATTAATGAAATTTCCGTTTCTCATTTTTATGTGTTTAAAATGTATTTTCAAGGATTTATATTTGTAAGAAGTCATTTGTATTATTGTAAACCACAGTAATTAAAAAAATAACTGCATAATGAATAAAGTTTTCTAATTGTATTTAGTGTATTTATCTTAAGTACATTTGTTTTAAGCTTACATATATTTTAAACAATTTTACATTTTATAAACATTTTACTGTGAGGGGTTTACAGAATACAAAAGGCTTCCAGACAAAATGTGACATTTAGTGAACAACTCTGTCAGATTTTAATTTGCTACAACTCATAGTTTAGTGAATAAGTGATCCAGAGGAAGGCAAAAAAGAATTGGACACACCATTAGTAATATTAAATATGTCCAATCAAAAAATTCCTCCCTGACCCCATATTAAGGCGATCGGCTACAAATCTGTCCCTGGATCTGTATTAAATTTATCTCATATCTCATTTATCATCAATCCATCATTGCATACATTACCATCCTCTTCAAATCCTGTTTAGGTCCATGTGACAGTAATACTGCTTGACAGACTTCATGCTAGGAAACCAAAGACATTGAACTATTAGTATTGTCCAGTATTAAACTAAAAGTCTCAGTTGTTCTCATAATTGATATAAGATCTGAGGAGTTCCTGTTTACGATGTAGTCCCACTGACTGGCTTCAGAAGGTGCAAGGCTTTGTTATCTGCCCTCAGTCTATTGTGATGTAAGATGCATGACATCACTGCAACCTTATAAGGTAAATGGGCACAGCAAATGGCTTGGGATATTTATCTTTTAATGGATATCCATTGATACAGTTTGTACATAAAAATAAAACCATACAGAGAAAATAATGAGTACACTTTTTTATTTTCATTTTATGATTTATTTATTTTTTATTTCACAGTAATTATTTTTTGGAATAGGAACAATGCTATAAGTATTTAAAGACAAATAGCTGTTACTATCCAAATCTAATCAAAGATAATCATTTATAGTTTATATAGTCTGCTTCCTGTGGAACCACCATAGCGTAAAATCATATATTTATTATGATGCCCTAAGTTAATCAGTTTTCTCTGACAGCCCCCCTGGAACTTCATTGAGGAGAGGCTGAATAGACCTCTCATGATCTTGGCCATGGAGTATTGCCTTGGTTACAACAACAACACTTCGACACAGCACAGCCAGATTTGCTTGACAGGAGATTACTCAGCCTTTAGCACGATGAGCAGCAGGCCAGAGTCTCTCAACACCACCGGACCACCAGGGCTTGTATGTCCCCCCGCCCTTGGAGAAGCTAAGGATAAGGGAGGAGTGATACAAAAGTTATTAGTTTCTCTATTTGTTTTTTTTAAATAAATATATAATTGATCCTTTCTAACCCCCACATAATAGACTTTATACCAACAAACACATTGCACCCCTTACACACACAAATTGCACCCCCCACACATACACACTGCACCCCTCTATATATATATATATATATATATATATATCTCTCTCTCTCTCTCTCTCTCTCTCTCTCTCTCTCTCTCTCTCTCTCTCTCTCTCTCTCTCTCTCTCTCTCTCTCTCTCTCTCTCTCTCTCTCTCTCTCTCTCTCTCTCTCTCTCTCTCTCTCTCTCTCTCTCTCTCTCTCTCTCTCTCTCTCTCTCTCTCTCTCTCTCTCTCTCTCTCTCTCCCCTATACACAGTAGATTCTCTGTACGCACACACAACACTACTCTAAACACAAGGGCTACAGATTCCTATTAAAGAGAGCTATTCCTTCTTATATATTTTGTTTACGTATCCCCTGTATTTAAAGCTGTTGCTTTCAGTCAATAAGCTAGTGCTGTACTGCAGGACATTGCTCAGGAAAGCTAAACAACCAGGTATTTTTATTTGTTAATTTTTTTTAACAAAGTCATTTATCATAATATATACAGCCACAACAGGCTTCGGGCATAATAACAACCGTGGTGAGCAGGGTTTATTGTAGAGGGGGTGGGCAGGGTATCTTGTATAGGGATGGGCAGGGTTTATTGTAGAGGGGGGACTGGACAGGCAATTTTGTAGAGGGGGGACTGGACAGGGGATTTTATAGAGGGAGGGGGCAGAGGATTTGTAGCAGAGGGGACTGGGCAGGGGTTTTGTAGAAGGTGGGGGGGGGGGTTAGAAGTGGGGCTTGGCATGGGATTTTGCAGAGGGGGGACTGGGCAGTCGTTTTTGTAGAGGGGGGACCTGGCAGGCATTTTGTACAGGTGGGATTGGGCAGGGGATTTTGTAGAGGGGGACTGGGTAGGATATTTTGTAGAGAAATGGGGGCAGGGTTTTTGTGGAGGGGGCAGAGGACTTGTAGAGAGGGGGACTGGGCAGGGGTTTTGTAGAAGGTGGGGGGGGGGTTGTAGAAGTGGGATTGGACAGGGGTTTTATAGAAGGGGGACTGGGCATGGGTTTTTGTAGAGAGGGCAGGTGTTTTTGTAGAATGGGGGGTTTAGAAGGTTTTTATATTGCCTACGACTGTTGTAGTAGGCATTGAAAAAAACATTAGAAAACAAAAAACGTTTTACAAAAAATAGTGGGTGTTATTTTACATTTGGATTGGGGAAGCAGATGCCAAAAGCTCTAGGTATGCCTCTGAGCCCATTGCTGCTCCTCTTGCACAGCTTCCTTACCGCTGAGCAGTGAGCTGTCCGCCGGGATATGACGTCATCCCGGCATCACTGCTGGGTGCTTGTGGGACCTATGCATGAAGAGAACAGAGGTCCCAGGCTCCAGCCGAGCAGCAACCACTTGCCACCAGGAAGAAGATCCACTCTAGCGCTCCCAGAGCAAGTTAGGGAGGCTGGGTAGACCTCTTTAGTATTAAATGTGTGTGCATGTTATTTTTGTGTATATTTTGTCAGTGATTGGCTGTGTGTGCTGGGGGGACAGGGATATGTGGATATGTTTGTGATTGTGTGTGTAAGTTTGTGATTATGTGTGTGTATGTCTGTGATTATGTATATCTATGTTTGTGATTGTGTATATAGGTATGTGATTGTGTTTAGGTCTGATTGTGGGTGTATGTATCCATGCGATTGTGTGTATAGGTCTGTGATTGTGTGTGGGTATATCTGTGTATGTGTGTGTTGGGGTATGTAATTGATTGTGTGTGTGGGTCTGTGATTGTGTGTGTGGGTCTGTGATTGTGTGTGTGTCTGTGTACATTTGTGATTGTGTGTATGTATGTGACCGTGTGTATAGGTATGTGATTGTATGTGTGTGTGGGTCTGTGATTTTTTGTGTGTGTGTGTGTATCTGTGGTTATGTGTTCATACGTATACACATGTGTATGAGTTTAGTAAATAGCTCACTAATTTTATATCCTTAAATATGCCAATCCCACACAAGGATAACAAATAAGGGATTTATCTACTAAACAATTAAAATATCAAAATTAAGAAAAGGGCTTTTAAAGATATATTACTTATATATATTATCTATAATCTATATTATATATTTGATGTGTGGCCATAGACAATTCTTCTGCACTCAATGTGGCCGAGGGAATTTAAAAGGTTGGACACCCAAGCTTTAGATAATCTTGATAGTCTTGAATTTGAAATTAACTTTGAAACTCTAGTGAATCTCTCCTTGTGAACAACCCTTTGAATGTTTGCAAATGTAAATAATGTGAAGGATCTAACAACCTTCAAGATTGTGAAATATTCTTACCCGTCACAAAGAACAGTTACTCTGACAGCAAAATAACGGTGCATTCTTGTGCCTTTTTATTATACATCGACAGCGCCACTATTTAAACTGACCAAAAAAAGTGCGGAATGAAACTGTCAGAAGGGCGCAAACAAGAAAAACGTGGCAAGGAAAATATTGACGCAAACAGAAAATACAACAAAATATTTTTCATACATAATCTCCATAGTGTCATTAGCACTCCCATCCGAGCTCCATATTGCCAACGTTGGCATATATATCACTTCTCATATAAATGCAGAGGCAGCTTTCCTGATTTTTTTTTCTGCTTAGGATTTCAGTCACTGGACTTTTTTTCTAGACATGTTTATGAACATGGTACACATTGGATTGCTGGAAACATTTCACTTCTGCATGCGAATGGGCAGCACATCACAAATGCCGTGCCGCAATAGGTAGCGCTGATATGTAAAATAAGGGAAATCAATAAGCTAATCAAACCATCCCTCCTTGATCAATTGATTTCTCTCCTACCGTTTATTAATTATACATGCTGCAGGGCAGCACTTTCAATAAAGTGCCTATGAGGAGGATTTGTATCCAGGCAGGTGTAGCGGATAAACCATAGCTATATATACAGCAATGCAGTCTTGCTGAATGATTAATTTTGCAAGTTTCTCTGATTAAAGTGGTTCTACGTTCATTTATTGAAATACAAATTACCATTGCATTCAGGGTGATAGTAACACACATGCTCTCTGCAGATGTGTTCCTAATGTATTTGAGCCATATAAACTGTTGGAAAACAAATGTCTGTTTTATAAATTGAACACACAGAGGGGCAGAAAACTGAAACTATTTGCAGCTGAGTAGAATAATGCTTTGTCTGTCGTTGTTCATTTCTGCCACTAGATGGCTCAGCGGAGCTGTGAGAAGCCCTTGCCCTCTGTGCATCTCTAGAGCAGCTCTGGATGTGCCTCATCATTGTCAGAGATACAATACATAAACATTACAAAGCTGGGGCTAGATCGGGGGGTGGGACTCTCCAAATCTCTGACAGAGCATTGAGCTGACTAAGGAACCGCAGCAGGACCCAGCTAAGCGGCTGCATTGCTAGGAAGGCTCCCTGCATCCTAATAACCCCATTTTCTCTGGATACAAAGTCTGTTTGGGAACATTCTATTCGAATCACTGCTACAGTTCTATCTCTCTTTGCAGGGCAGGGAGACATAGCTTGTCAGGTCCCCTGTTCTCCCCATATTTATGTTGGGGATATTTGGGAGAATTTGATTTTTTTTCAAAGATTGGAATAAAGAGGGGGAAGATGAGTTACTCCAGTTGGATACAAACCCTGTGCAGGACCTGAGATCTGGGGGATCTGAGCTGCTCCGAATATTGGGGTGATCTGCAGAGGGGTGCCAGGTTTTAAAAGCAGGTTTTTTTTTTTTATTATTATTATTATTTTTGCGGTTTTCTTGTCTTTTTGTCCTATTTTGTGGCTGTGTGCTGGGACAGTACGCAGCGCTGATCCAGGCACCCAGGACACCGCATAGATGTGTGACATGATCGAAGCTCAGCCCGCTCAGAAGATCAGCAAGATGAAAAAGTTGCGGAGAACTTTGTCTGAGAGTTTTAGCAGAATAGGTGAGTTCAGAGCTTCCTATGGGATCTGATCGTATTATCATATTATCTACGTCATGCTCTACTCTATTATATACATCATTACTTCCCCCTTATAATCCATATATATTGTGTGTACACAGCATAGTATTCCGTCATATTCCTCACACATTCTAAAACCATATTATATACATCACTGCTTCTTCCCATTTATTATATTTACATCATGCAGTATTAACTTTTATTATATATACATGACGTAGTATTCCCTCTTATTATTACATCACATATTATCAAAAAGCTTTCCCTCCTATTCTATATAACACAGCTCATTAATACTTCCCATGTGTTAAATGCTTTGCTGATCCTTCCCATGTGTTACATGGATCACTGTTGGTTTTTTTCATATTAAATGCATCACTGATACTCTGTTATATTGTATGGATCACTGATACTCTGTTATATTGTATGGATCTCTGACACTCTGTTATATTGTATGGATCACTGACACTCTGTAATATTGTATGGATCTCTGATAACTGTAATATTGTATGGACCTCTGATACTGTTATATTGTATGGACCTCTGATAACTGTAATATTGTATGGATCTCTGATACTGTTATATTGTATGGACCTCTGATACTGTTATATTGTATGGACCTCTGATACTGTAATATTGTATGGATCTCTGACACTCTGTTATATTGTATGGATCTCTGACACTCTGTTATATTGTATGGATCACTGATACTCTGTTATATTGTATGGATCTCTGACACTCTGTTATATTGTATGGATCTCTGACACTCTGTTATATTGTATGGTTCTCTGATACTCTGTTATATTGTATGGATCTCTGATAACTGTAATATTGTATGGACCTCTGATACTGTTATATTGTATGGACCTCTGATACTGTAATATTGTATGGATCTCTGACACTCTGTTATATTGTATGGATCACTGATACTCTGTTATATTGTATGGATCTCTGACACTCTGTTATATTGTATGGATCTCTGACACTCTGTTATATTGTATGGTTCTCTGATACTCTGTTATATTGTATGGATCTCTGATAACTGTAATATTGTATGGACCTCTGATACTGTTATATTGTATGGACCTCTGATACTGTAATATTGTATGGATCTCTGACACTCTGTTATATTGTATGGATCACTGATACTCTGTTATATTGTATGGATCTCTGACACTCTGTTATATTGTATGGATCTCTGACACTCTGTTATATTGTATGGTTCTCTGATACTCTGTTATATTGTATGGATCTCTGATAACTGTAATATTGTATGGACCTCTGATACTGTTATATTGTATGGATCTCTGACACTCTGTTATATTGTATGGATCATTGATACTGTTATATTGTATGGATCTCTGATAACTGTTATATTGTATGGATCATTGATACTGTTATATTGTATGGATCACTGATACTGTTATATTGTATGGATCATTGATACTCTGTTATATTGTATGGATCATTGATACTCTGTTATATTGTATGGATCATTGATACTGTTATATTGTATGGATCATTGATACTGTTATATTGTATGGATCACTGATACTGTTATATTGTATGGATCATTGATACTCTGTTATATTGTATGGATCACTGATACTCTGTTATATTGTATGGATCACTGATACTGTTATATTGTATGGATCATTGATACTCTGTTATATTGTATGGATCACTGATACTATTATATTGTATGGATCATTGATACTCTGTTATATTGTATGGATCACTGATACTGTTATATTGTATGGATCATTGATACTGTTATATTGTATGGACCTCTGATACTGTAATATTGTATGGATCATTGATACTCTGTAATATTGTATGGATCTCTGATAACTGTAATATTGTATGGACCTCTGATACTGTTATATTGTATGGACCTCTGATAACTGTAATATTGTATGGATCTCTGATACTGTTATATTGTATGGACCTCTGATACTGTTATATTGTATGGACCTCTGATACTGTAATATTGTATGGATCATTGATACTCTGTAATATTGTATGGATCTCTGATAACTGTAATATTGTATGGACCTCTGATACTGTTATATTGTATGGACCTCTGATAACTGTAATATTGTATGGATCTCTGATACTGTTATATTGTATGGACCTCTGATACTGTTATATTGTATGGACCTCTGATACTGTAATATTGTATGGATCTCTGACACTCTGTTATATTGTATGGATCACTGATACTCTGTTATATTGTATGGATCACTGATACTCTGTTATATTGTATGGATCACTGATACTGTTATATTGTATGGATCTCTGACACTCTGTTATATTGTATGGATCTCTGACACTCTGTTATATTGTATGGATCTCTGATAACTGTAATATTGTATGGACCTCTGATACTGTTATATTGTATGGATCTCTGACACTCTGTTATATTGTATGGATCATTGATACTGTTATATTGTATGGATCACTGATACTGTTATATTGTATGGATCATTGATACTGTTATATTGTATGGATCATTGATACTGTTATATTGTATGGATCATTGATACTCTGTTATATTGTATGGATCATTGATACTCTGTTATATTGTATGGATCACTGATACTCTGTTATATTGTATGGATCATTGATACTCTGTTGTATTGTATGGATCTCTAACTGTTATATTGTATGGATCTCTGATACACCATAATATTGTCTTGATCTCTGATACTCCGTAATATCGTTTGGATCACTGATACTTTGTATGGGTTGCTGATATTCTGTAATATTTAACATCCATACAGTATGATTGCAAAGCTCTGCAGAGAATGTTGGTGCTACATAACTATTTATTAATAACTAGTCTTTATCACTCACTAAATACACCATAAAGCTTTTCCTAATATACAATGCATAATTTTCTCTATATGAAGCTTTTATATAACTTATAAAAAAAAATTCCACTCAAGTGTTCTGTAGGGCAGTTGTTTTTAATTTTATCCAAAACACATACAGAACAGCCCTCCATATCTATGAACATTACCCTTTCTGTATTTAAACTTTGATTTCATCATTCTGAATATTTCATGTTATGTCTCTCTCACCACATTCTACATCATGAACTGTCCGTCACATAATATAAAAATGGCTTGTGATGTCATACACTACATGTTACCTCCGCCACCTCTCATACATTTTATAAAGTTCCCCTATGTCAGCATCACTGTAATTATTTCTGTGTGTGTGTGTGTGTGTGTGTGTATATATATATATATATTACACACTGAGAATCTGTTTCTCATACTCTGTGTGCTGTACACTGCACATTTTACATACTAATGCATTTGCCAAGACCGTCTAGAGAGAAATCTCTTCCGTTTTGAAGGGGAAAAAAAAACTTTCTGGTATGTACTGCACAGATGTTTCAGTATGCTTCAGACCGGCTTTCCTGACATAATGTATCTCATCACCTCAATGCGTATCTAATGCTTTGTGTTGCGTTTTTATCTCTTCAGTGAGAAAATTCTAATGTTACCCAGAAAGGCTACTTTTTAAAATTAGTGTTTATTTATTTTTAATCACAATAATGTATTAATGGTAGGTTTGGCACCTCAGCCACCAGGCTGGCTTGACCATCATGAGAAATGTAGTTTGGCAGGATCTGGGATACCAAAGGTCATCACTGCTTCACAGAATGAGTATTTGCCCTTTGAATGAATGTAAATACATTTTAATGGTTCAGGCAGTTTTAGGGCCCTGCAGTTGTTCATGAGTTTGAGGTCAATATTTGAATTAAGATTGACAGCACTGGGCCGCCATATGCCCTAACTGAACTGTAGATTTTACTGCATGTTTTTGCTGGACCAGCAGCTTGGAGACATGTTGGACAACCTCCGCATTCTAAGTGTATTCTCACTGATTGCCTTCATTCTCAGCCAACCTTTTGCCCAGTCGCTTTACCATGTTAAACACATCTGTCTTCTTGGCACTAAGCAAGACAATCTCCCAAAAGCAAAAATAGAAAGGTCCAGGCACTCCAGAGTACAAAAAGACAAATTTGTTGAACCCACCGCCACTGCCGAAACAATCTCCCAAAAGCATGCTTCAGTTGCCACGTAGGGCTTTCTAGATATGAAAGTCATCATGCAAGTCATGGGAAATTTGGGCCAACATAACTGATAGGTAAACATTCTCAATTCTGCTTTGTTTATTCACTAAACTCTGAAGTTTCAAGAATTTTAAATCCGGTAAAATTGAGTTAAAGTAGCTGATCTGGAACAATTCTCAAATATAAGCATATGTGCAAAAATTCAGAGTTTAGTGAATAACCCATCCAATCTAATTTAGACTACGTTTTACAACTTGGTTTTCATTCAAAAAAACCCGTATGATGGATTCAGCAAGGTCTACTGTGAAATGTGTGAATTTGAATGGGTGATAATATAATTGTTTCAATGGTGCCCAGTTAGACTTTCTTTTCCGTGTAAACATTGGATTTGTGAATAAGCATCATTTTTAAGGTATGTTCTGTAAGGAAATATCTGTGTAGGGTTTAACCATTTTTGTTTGTCTTTATTTATTTATCTAGCATTAAGCTGAAATATTTAAAAAAATAATGATTGATTTATCATAGTGTGGATTGAGGAAATGATTCCGAAATTTAAAAAGGGGTACTAAGCACCAGCTGGCGTGGCACACAGACAAGAGGTTTCATTTGTAACAAGAGACAGCAAATCTTAACCCTTTACCATTCTTTTGTCCCGGACACAGCTGTTGTTTCCTTCTGCAATTTTCCTTCCTTTCCACATTCAGATTTATGGAAAAAGTAACTTTCCTTGTTTGTTTTTTTTTTTTGTTTTTTTTTTTTCCTTAATCTGTCGAGACCTTGTTATGTTTCCATTTTAGATATTGATAAACAAATCTCAGAAATCTTTTGCAATTCTTGATGATATAATAAATATGAAATACCCCTAATGTCTAAATTGTATCTTACGGGGTTGTAAACCTAGGGATGATTCACTGAAATCTCCCAGCACTATGCAATATGTTGGGTAATATTGCTCCCCTCCTAGCTGCTATCATTCATTAAATATTACAAAATATATTTACAATAGTGTGTAACTTAACACAGAACTAAAAATAACCACTGTACATTGACTCTGTTGTTTTACTATATATGTATCTATTTCTGATTACCTCTTATAGATGTATATTCCTATTATATTGAAGTAGCTAGATAGTACACAGGGTTGTGGCTGGCTTAATTTGCCTACTGCGTATAATAGCATAACCTGCATCCTGGCAGTAGACATATAACATACAAGATCTAGCGCACTCACTCATTCACTAAATGGCAATTCAAGACTCACAGAAAAGAATAGTTTTATTTAAAAACACCTCACCTAGGCACAATTAATTGTGGCTTAGGTACAGTATATGATCATACATTGCCTAAGCCTGTCACAACATCAGTGACCCAATTCTTAGCAGGTCAACCAACGCCTAGAGCAATAATCCACTTACGTGGGAAATGCTTCCAACAAGGTTAAAGGGACTCTCCAGTGCCAGGAAAACGGAGCACTGCAGGTCCCCTCTCCCACCCACCTCCCAATCCCTGGTTGCTGAAGGCAATGCCGCGCATGCGCATTAGAGCTCTCCATAGGAAAGCATTGAAAATGATTTCCTATGTGGAATTGAGCGACGCTGGAGGTTTTCTGTGCTATGGACCAGGAAGTGCCCTCTAGTGGCGGTCTAGTAGCCACTAGAGGTGGAGTTAACCCTTTATAAAAAAACTGCAATAATTACACTTGCAGGGTTAAGGGTAGTGGGAGTTGACACCCAGACCACTCCAATGGGTAGAAGTGGTCTGGGTGCCTGGAGTGTCCCTTTAAATAGGGCCCTGAAATGAGGTACCTGTGACAGTGAGAGGTGCAACTCCGGGGAGTTGGCCTAGACATATATAGAAATATACAGAATGATGAAATAAAAGTTTAAATAAAGAGTAATGTTCATGGATATGGAGGGCTGTTCTGTATGAAACAATGTGGATAGTTAGTGTTCTGGATAATATTGAGAACAATTGTCCTACAGAATACTTGAGCAACAAAAAAAAAAGCTACATTTTATATGGCTTCATATAGAGAAGATTATGCATTGTATATTGGAAAAATGCCTTTTGGTGTATTTAGTGTGTGTGTGTGTGTGTGTGTGTATGTATGTGTATATATATATATGTGTGTGTGTGTGTGTGTGTATATATGTGTGTATATATGTATGTATATATGTATATATATATATATATATATATATATATATATATATATAATAAATAAAATATTCTGGCTGGTCTATAAAGTATGTTTGAGAATGGAAATAGGGGAATAAGTTGGTGCTATCATGACCCCTACACCCTGGAAGAAAGGGGGTCTGGAGTTATGAGCTGGGTAGCCACTCCCACAGCTCTAGGTTGCTGCTTTTGTATATATTAGTATGTGTACGTTTTTGGTGAAAATGGAATTTCAAACATTAGGCCAAAATGGATGGGGAAAAAAACTAAAACGTTGCTTTTATTTCCAAAATGACTATTTTCAGTTGCAAATTCGTTAATTGGTGAACAAACCACATTGTATTTGGATGTTATTACATTGAGTAATCCTAAATATCACATATTAACCATCAGCAAGAGCGTATGTATCACTGATCTTAAAAATCATATTAAACATGATGGCAATTTAGTTTTTATATATGTTGCCTTTTATTGCAATTTTGCTTCCTGCTTAATAGATCATGTTTTCTGCAAAGATTATTCAACTCCTTCTGAGTGAAATCAACTGCCAACAGCTGAGTGACACTTTGTGTTACTGTCACGGCTCCTAGCTTGCGCCTGCACGTGACCGAACCCGATCGGCGTGGGCACACAAGAACTATCAGTAACTTACCTAAGTCGTGGCGGATTACGCGTCCTTCCCCAGCAAGTGTGGTGTTCCTATGGATGCTGGCTGCTGAGATAATAGGGGTATTTATAGCCCCGCCTCTGACATGGTCGGGGGTCACGTGGACATGCGTGCTTCACCACGCCATCGGCGCGCACGCATGTTTTGGAATCCGCTGATTCCTGCCCACCAATAACAGTGAGGAATGGGCTATTTAAACCCATTTCTGTAATCTCTCTTTGCCCTGTCGTGGTTTCCATTACTGTTTCGTTATCAGAGAGTGCGTACCTGTATTTGGTATTCTGGTTTTTGATATTAGCTTGTTCTGACTATTCTTACTTCTGGCTTGCTGACCCCTTTTGGCTTTTGACTTTCCGTTTTTGCTTCTGTTATATATCCCTGACCTCGGCTAGTTACTGGTTATTCTTTTTACGTTAATTCCGGCCATTCTAAGGTCCGGTAATACGTTTTACCTTTGTTTATTTTTATTTCCTTGTTTGACTTAGTTCTGCGTGTTGGGCCACTGTTTCTTGTCCTGACAGTTACCCTCTGCTGCAACTTACCAGAAAGATGAATCTGAAGAATTCACACATATGTAATGCACGCATTACATACATTTTACATAGTTGCATACGCACACAGATATACGTATATGTGCGCAAGTTGATACACGTTAACGTGTGAAAGGATTTTAAAAGCTGACTTTTTTTTATTTTTTTTATTGGACATATATAGATTTCATGTGCTGTTGATCAGTACAAAAAAAGTGCTACCCCGAATCAATATGTATGTGGTAGAAAACAAAAAAAATCTGTGAATCTCTTAGGAACCAGTTTGATTCTATTCTGTGACTGTGTAAATTCTAGATACAAATGGAACATCATGTGAACTTTGTATACAGCAGGTCTTTTTCACACACATTCCATGGGTCTCTGAAAGGGATTTGGTTAAATATGTGTTTATTTTTATTCCTGTCAAAACCAATTTGCACATATTTTCATAATTCTGACCACTCACTTCAAGGGCCCACAATCCATTTTACAGAGTTTCTTTATCATGCAACCCATGTGAATATGAAGTATTAATAATCTATCTCTACAAAATCTGTAACATACTTTCAAACGGACAACGAGGGACACTTTCATTTTTGGGGTGTGAGTGGGGTCGTGTCTTTTTTAAATTTTAAGTGACTTGCTGATAGAAAAAGAAATGCAACTAAAATTTGATTTAGAACAAGAAAAAGATGTATCTTATTTACACGGGCTGATTTGTAAATACATTTATTGTAATTTTTAAGTGTCATTACTGGGAGGTTTGTTGCTGGAGTGCTACAAGACATTACAAGAATGTGGATCTCCTAAAAACAGAGGGACATAAGGACAGAAAAGGGGGGCAAGGGGTTTAGAGTCCAAAATATGGACTGTTGGGAGCTATGCGTACCACTATTTATTTTCAAATCCTGACACTGTAGTCTGGTAGTGGGTGTTTTGGTGACTACCCCCTCCGATCTCCGTAAAAAGGTGATTTTACACCCCTTTTCTCCAACGCCAGTCTTGCTGCAGCTGGCTCCTCTTCTATGACTGAGATCATTAATCTTGATGGCAAAATGCTGAGCTGTGCCAATCCGCATCTCTTCATACAGCTGAACTGAATCAATGCATTTCTATGGGGAAGGATGAGCGTCTTCAAGCAGGATGTGAAAACGCTGAATGTTCACTGTTCTAGGAAGCACCTCTAGTGGCCGTCTAAGTGAAACACGGCCTTGTCTCTGAGAATACTGCACATATGGTTATTTAGATGTGGCTTTTTTCTTTTCTGAATCCATAGGGATAGTGGTTCAGGTAGGTACTAGTGTTGTATACCACAGTGCCAAGGTAATTAAAGGTCAGTTACCAGTTGTTAATTTGAGAACTTTTATTATTCACTGTCCCTAACCCTCTACGCTTTGGCTATGGGAGGTTTCTTTAGCTGGTATTCCCTACCGCTTTAATTTTACCTCCCTATTTATGGTGTGCTTTTTAAGGTATGTAGTGGACACAATCTCCGTAACATTGCCCATATTTTGTGTGATTCATAAAGGATGGATGGACATTGGGTAGGACATTGCTGACCGTGATTGAAAACCATTGCTTTTTGCGGGCTTATAGTTTCCCTTTGATGAGGAGATACTCTGTTAACACCTAAAGCAGTTAGCTCCTCAATCTTGCTAAATTTATATGCCTCAAATAGGGTGATATTCCTGTCAATCAGAGCCCATATCGGCACCCATTGAACCGAGAACACAGGGACCACTCTTGGAGAGAAAACCCGACATTTGTAAGCACCATACAGGTGCTAAAGCTTCCTTCGGCCTACTTCCCGATTTTGGGCGGGAGACGCGGCCGATCTCCTGCCTATCAAGCAAGCAGAAGTGGTTGGGCTCCTGCTTCCCCCCCCCTATGGACCGGCGGGGGTTATCCCGGTCTCTGCTGAGCTAAACACCAGGGCCAACCGAGCCACAAACGCCTACCCAGAGGCACTAAAGACAGTGGTGTGCGGCAGCTTACAAAATGGCGGACGCATGTAACCCAGCACCACAAGACAAAGTACTTCATGAAGCTAATCGGTCCCACAGTAACGCGGACAAACTGGAGGAGATATTCAATCGATTCTGGGCTACCCTGGAGGAAAGGACGAGGCTGGAGACCGCTAGTCGCATCTCACTGACAGGGGAATGGAAGCTGCGTGGGGTGAGGCCTGCAGAGCACTCCATAGGTGACATGACACGCAATATAGCAGTTAACTCTGCATTATGCCTACCTGGGCCTGGAGCCACCCGGGTTCCAACCCCCAGGCACCAACCACGCCGGCGGAGAAGATGGAAATCACCACGCAAAGCTGACAGGATCTTCTGCATTTCCCAGGATGGGAAGAGGCTGGACTCAATTAAATACAGAGTTTGTGGCACAGAGATGATGGCTCCGCGATCTACCTGGGGCCAAGAAGGTTCCCTACCAGAGTCCTCTCACATCACCCACGCATGGGCTCACCCTGGACTGCACATGCCTGAAGGACAGATGCCCAGCCGGGGGATCGGCTGAACAGCACTCACGCGGACCAGGCTTGTTGAGAACGCTGCAGATATAAATCCCCCCCCAGCCCAGCCTTTACCTATGTAGCATAGCTCACAGTTCATTCTGTTATGTGCAGGACGTTACATATGCCACTGCCCCACTTGCATCACCAAACTGGGTCCTTTAAGCCTTAAACAGATTACATGTGGCAACCTGGGCAAGCCAGGAAATCTTGCACCCATAAAGTGAAGTTGCTGTGGTTTGATACCCATACTTACCTGCAATACACACACTAAGCACATATTAATGCCTACTGTTATATTATGCCCTAAATAGCTTTCCTGGTACTCTCAGCATCTATTTACTGTTTAAAGGTTTTTACTATATTACAAGACTGCATTACAAGCCCGATCTAGATATGTTTCTTAAGCATCTTTACTAGCCTGTCACTCTAACTAAAAAAATGTGTGCATGTTCTCTCCAACTGCCTTATCACCTGTCAGATATGCTTTTTGTTATTCTTGTCATGGCTGTTGTGGCATGACTAGACTGCTTGTATACACTGCACAACAAAAATAAAGAATTCATAATAAAAATATCGCCATTTATATAGCGCCAACAGATTCTGCACTTTACAATATTATGAGAGGGGGGATTTAACTATATAGGACAATTACAAGAAAACTTACAGGAATGAAAGGTTGAAGATGATCCTGCTTACACTCTATAGGAGGTAGGGTATAAAACACAATAGGACAGAATATAACAATAAAATAAGGTGGGAGTGAAGCAGAGCTGGAGGAAAGAGTAGAGTGCTGCCGTTTATTAGAGATCAAGATACAAGTATGTAAGGTAGAGGTTACTCTGAGAGGCTATAAACTTTCCTAAAGAGATGGGTTTTAAGGTACTTCTTAAATGATTGAAGACTAGGGCTTGGTGGTTGTAGGCAGGCTATTCCAAAGGAAAGGAGCCATCCGCGAGAAGTCCTACAAGCGTGAGTTGGCCGAAGCCGACAGGAGAAGGGGCATATCTGTGAACAGTTAAGAGATATAGGAGGGGCTAGAATTGTTCTGTGCTTTATAGGTGTGAATTAGTACCTTGAATTGACTCCTATAGGATACATGAAGCTAATGTAAGGATTGACAGAGGGGTGAGATGTGAGAGAACTAGAGGAAAATCAGTCGGGCGGCAGCATTCATTACAGACTGTAGAGGGGCAATACAGCTTTTGGGAAGACCAATCAGGAGAGGGTCACAATAATCCATGCGGAAATTACTAGAGCATGGACAAGCTCCTTGGTAGCATCTTGCGTAAGAATATGTTTTTAAGATAGAATCTACAGGATTTGGCAACATACTGGATGTGAGGCTCAAATGTGAGGCCAGAATCAAGTATGGTGCCAAAACAGCGTGCTTGCAAGGATGGACTTATGTGGATACCACTAACTTGAAGGGAGAGTGAAAGAGGAGGATCAGTATTAGGAGGAGGAAAGACAAGGAGCTCAGTTTTAGAGAGATTGGGTTTCAGAAAGTGGGAGGACATCCAGTCAGAAATTGAAGAAAGGCAAGTAGGACGGCAGGAGAGAGATCTGGGGAGGATATATATATCTGGGTGTCATCAGCATACAGGTGGTAGTGGAATCCAAAAGGGGTAATAAGTTTGCCAAGAGAGGCAGAATAAAGAGAAAAAAGAAGGGGACCAAGGACAGAGCCTTGGGGGACTCCAACTGAGACAGGATGAGGGGAGGGGGTATTATTAGAAAAAGAGACACTAAATGAGCATTTGGAGAGATGAGGAAAACCACGAGAGGACAGTCACAGAGACTGAGTGATTGAAGAGTTTGAAAAAGGAGAGCATGATCAACGGTGTCAAAGGCAACAGAGAGGTCAAGAAGAATTAGTATGGAGTATTGGCCTTTAGATTTAGCTGTGATTAGGTCATTAGTAACTTTGAAAAGAGCAGTCTCAGTAGAATGGAGAGGGTGGAAGCCAGATTGAAGAGGGTCAAGGAGAGAATTGGAATTAAGGAAGTGAGACATACAGGTAAAGACAAGTCTTTCCAGAAGCTCTGATGAAAAAGGGAGCAGGGATATGGGACGATAGTTAGAGGGGGAGAATGGGTCATGAGACGTTTTTTTCAGGATAGGTACTACAGTGGCATGTTTAAGGTCAGCAGGGACAACGCCAGAAGAGAGAGAGCAGTTGAAGATGTGTGTTAAGGAAGGCGCAAGACAAGGGGAGAAAGATCTGATAAGGTGAGATGGGACAGAATCGAGCGGGCACGTGGTGGGGTGAGAAGAAAGGAGAAGCGCAGCCACCTCTTGTTCGTTAGCTGGGGAGAAAGTCTGAAGGGTAGGAAAGGCATGACCTACATGTGGTTGAGAAAGAGAACGGCAAGTAGCTGTTCAATCTTGGGTGAAGAAGAGAATTAAAGGTGTCAAAGACGTTTGGGATTGCGGGAGCATGAACTAATGAGAGAGGAAAAGTATGAATGTTTGGCAACGGCTGTGCTGTATGAACACAATATGAGTCTAACTGGGTGCAAGACTTCCTCCAGAAGCGATCAGGAGCATCTTTGCAGGTAGCGTGTTGATTTAGTATGCTACGGTTGGGGGCGTGTCCTCCTTGAGGTGCTTGTTTGGAGCGCGGCTGCAGCGTTCAAGGCAGAGGTGAGGGTAGTGTTATATGTGGAGATGGCCAGTGAGGGACAGGAGAGGCAAGGGATGGATAGCAGTTGTGAATAAACATCAGCTGACAGCTGCTGGAGGTCAGTAGAATTAAGGTTCCTCCTGAGTTCAGGGGGGTTGGGCTGAGGTTGTTTGGTGAGGGGGTACTTGAGAGCAACTAAGAGGTGCTGATCAGAGAGAGGAAATGGAGTGTTGCAGATGTGAGCTACTGGACATGCATAAGAGAAGATGAAGTCGAGGGTATTGCCAGCTACATAGGTGGGAGAATTAGCCCACTGCGATAGCCCGAGGGAGGAAGTAATTGAAAATAGTTTACAGGCTGCTGAGGTTAATGGGAATATTGAAGTCCCCGAAAATTAGGGATGGAATATTAGAAGAGAGGAAATAGGGTAGCCAGGCAGCAAAGTGGTCAAGGAAGAGGAGAGAGTAACCAGGGG
Source organism: Pelobates cultripes (assembly GCA_933207985.1). NCBI lineage: Eukaryota > Metazoa > Chordata > Amphibia > Anura > Pelobatidae > Pelobates > Pelobates cultripes. The sequence goes on from OW240915.1 coordinate 41,902,020, forward strand.
GATGATAAGTAACGGCAATGTTAGCAGAGAAGGATTTGAAAAGGTGAATTGAATGAATTTCAGATGATGGGAAAGAGAGGGAAGGGGGGATGGGTAGAGGTTTGAAGGAGCAGTGAGGTGAGAGGAGAAACCTTACACCACCACCTTTACATTTATTACATGACGTACTGTGTTATGGTTGTTGGGTTTATTCAGTAAATGTGGGAATTGTAGTGAAATATCAAGGAAATTGCCAATTCTTAATATAAACAAGCTGGAGTTGTATAATTTTTCCAATTAAGCTTTTTGTTAAAATACATATTCTCCTGGTATAAATTAAAGGGACACTATAGTCACCAGAACACCTACAGTTTAATGTAGTTGTTCTGAGTAAAGTCAGTCCCTGCAGGCTTTTTAATGTAAACACTGCCTTTTCACTGCTCCCTATGGACATCTTTAGTGTCAGTCACTCACTTCAGAATGTGCAGCACTGACATTCAGCGTCTCCACGCTCTGCATGGAGATGTTGAACTTTCTTTGCATGAGGAGATGCTAATTGGAGCACACTTGTGTCTGGAAAGTGTAATAGTGTCTGGAATGTGTAATTGCAATACTGTGAGGGTTGGAACACCACGCACATTACATGACATTGAGATTAAGTGGTCTAGGGGCCTGTAGTGCTCATTTTCATAACTACTGTACTCTAATTTGGTGAACTAAAAGCAGTATTGCATAATTAGAGTTTCTGATTTGGAGAAAAAAATAATCCAACTCTGCTCTGATTGTTTTATTAACTTTTTGCCTCATGGCTTATTAATTTTTACCTCAATGTTGCCATTCTATTTTTAATTCACATTAGCGTTCGTTAATGAAATCTGTTATGTTTTATGGTTCATTCAATAAAATTGGGAATTTAGGCTACAAAATGCCAAGCTTGAAAAATAGCAGAATGGGAGAATTCTTTTTCTAATTTGTAATATCTCTGTTAAGTAAATAAGCCGTAATGTGCTATATCAGGGTTCATGTCTACAGATCTACTGGGATACTGTGTGTTCCTTTATGCGTTACTGGAGTGCTGTTCTTAATTATTTATCTGTTAATAACAGTTTACTTGTTTTATTCTGTAAATGTGTCCATATTGTATCAAGAAAGCCCGAGCTGTGTTGCCACCAGATGGCTTTACCTAATGCATTGCCCCAAAGGCATTGGAAGATGGGGTGAAAAGGTTAAGTGACTGCCACATTCCAAAATGTTCCATGTCTGTAGGCTGGGCACTGTAATGATTGTAAATTGGGCTTTAACCCTTACATGGCACAAACGTGTTGCAAAAGCCAAGACTGTTTGAAACTGTTCAACTAAAGGGTTGCCACTTTTTATTTAAAGGTCCAGCTTGCAGGAACTAACTTAAAATACAAACTTATTTGCCTGTACTCTTACTGCTGTGGTAGGCTGTGAGCTGGGCTGGAAAATACATATAATTTGTACAGGAAATACCAGTGGTGTCATCTATGAAACAGAACAGTGTTCTTTACAGTTTAAATATGCAGCATCGGATAGCGTTACCTATATTGCCCTATATGGAGAAGAGGTGGAACAGAGTTTTATGCAAATTTGCTACTGAAGACTGGGAGTTTTTTTTTCCGCAAATATAACGGAGAGATATAAACGCACTACTGCTCTCATATTACATTTGGAAAACATGAATCAAATCAGTGCCAGTTATCAGCTGCCAAATATTTCACTCCTAGGGGCTGCTGAATCCAATTTGAATTTTTATCTCACTGCTTGTGTCCCTGCTCCATTCTCCCCACTAATAAGGTGCCAGGGAAAAGTGCTAAAGTGTTTTTAGTGTCTTGTTAATATGGTATTGATGAACAAATGTGGCAATATTCTTTATTTTATCATTGTACTGTTAATGTAACTTCTTGAAATATATTTTTCAGAGACTGATAATTAGAAATGGGTTTAAAAATATATTTTACTCTAAAATCTATACTCTAAAACGGACCAAGCACTTTCTTCTCGCACTGCATGTTATGCATTGTTTGCCTATTGTGATGATATATAATTTAAATGTGTACTAATTTCTTACTCTGAATAAAAAATATTAAATTATCTGCTTGTTGTACTGATCTATAGGTTTTGAAAGCAGCTGTACAGAGTCCCTCTTGCTTGGACCACATGTCTAGCAATGATCTTGTGTGGTCATGTGAGCAGTAATGAGCTTTCTAGTGACCCTGCTGTGGATATTAACTCCTATAATATTCAGCCAGTTAAACTTTGTGTTGCATTTTTCAACATTTCCAATGACCATAATCTGAATAGGGAATATCCACACTTTCATGCCACTGTTGGTTATCTATTGGTACCATGATAAGCGTGCTCACTGATGCATTCTGTGCGCAGACTAAACACTATGAGCTCGGAACGCTAATGATGCTGCTGGAAGTGTACGAAGTCCTCCAGCAGCAAAGTGCTTTATATCTGTATAAAATAAACTCCAGAAGTTCAGATCAGCAATTTTGATAATGAAAAACATAGTTTGGGAAACGAATCAGATGATCAAAAAGGGTATGAAAATTAGCCAATCAGTGTACTGCAAAATATAAACATAATATAAACATGTATATATTTTACAAAACACTCATCCATTTTCATGCCATTTCTTTCACGTATCAAGAAAAAGTAACCAATAGAGTGGAAAAACAGTCGAAGCGGTAAATCAATTTACCAGTATGTTTTATTACTTTTTAACCCCTTAAGGACACATGCCATGTGTGACATGTCATGATTCCCTTTTATTCCAGAAGTTTGGTCCTTAAGGGGTATATATATATATATATATATATATATGTATATATGTGTGTATGTGTGTGTATATATATATATATATATATATACACACACACAGTTGCAAGAAAAAGTATGTGAACCCTTTGGAATGATATTGATTTCTGCACAAATTGGTCATAAAATGTGATCTGATCATCATCTAAGTCACAACAATAGACAATCACAGTCTGCTTAAACTAATAACACACAAAGAATGAAATGTTGCCATGTTTTTATTGAACACACCATGTAAACATTCACAGTGCAGGTGGAAAAAGTATGTGAACCCCTAGACTAATGACATCTCCAAGAGCTAATTGGAGTGAGATGTCAGCCAACTGGAGTCCAATCAATGAGATGAGATTGGAGGTGTTGGTTACAGCTGCCCTGCCCTATAAAAACACACACCAGTTCTGGGTTTGCTTTTCACAAGAAGCATTGCCTGATGTGAATGATGCCTCGCACAAAAGAGCTCTCAGAAGACCTACGATTAAGAATTGTTGACTTGCATAAAGCTGGAAAGGGTTATAAAAGTATCTCCAAAAGCTTTGCTGTTCATCAGTCCATGGTAAGACAAATTGTCTATAAATGGAGAAAGTTCAGCACTGCTGCTACTCTCCCTAGGAGTGGCCGTCCTATAAAGATGACTGCAAGAGCACAGCGCAGACTGCTCAATGAGGAGAAGAAGAATCCTAGAGTATCTGCTAAAGACTTACAAAAGTCACTGGCAAATGCTAACATCCCTGTTAGCGAATCTACAATACGTAAAACACTAAACAAGAATGGATTTCATGGGAGGATACCAAACAAAACATTGCTGCACGTTTACAGTTTGCACAAGAGCACCTGGATGTTCCACAGCAGTACTGGCAAAATATTCTGTGGACAGATGAAACCAAAGTTGAGTTGTTTAGAAGAAACACACAACACTGTGTGGCGAAAAAAAGGCACAGCACACCAACATCAAAACCTCATCCCAACTGTGAAGTATGGTGGTGGGGGCATCATGGTTTGGGGCTGCTTTGCTGCATCAGGGCCTGGACGGATTGCTATCATCAAAGGAAAAATGAATTCCCAAGTTTATCAAGGCATTTTGCAGGAGAACTTAAGGCCATCTGTCTACCAGCTGAAGCTCAACAGAAGATGGGTGTTGCAACAGGACAATGACCCAAAGCATAGAAGTAAATCAACAACAGAATGGCTTAAACAGAAGAAAATACGCCTTCTGAAGTGGCCCAGTCAGAGTCCTGACCTCAACCCGATTGAGATGCTGTGGCATGACCTCAAGAAAGCGATTCACACCAGACATCTCAAGAATATTGCTGAACTGAAACAGTTCTGTAAAGAGGAATGGTCAAGAATTACTCCTGACCGTTGTGCACGTCTGATCTGCAACTACAGGAAACGTTTGGTTGAAGTTATTGCTGCCAAAGGAGGTTCAACCAGTTATTAAATCCAAGGGTTCACATACTTTTCCACCTGCACTGTGAATGTTTACATGGTGTGTTCAATAAAAACATGGCAACATTTCATTCTTTGTGTGTTATTAGTTTAAGCAGACTGTGATTGTCTATTGTTGTGACTTAGATGATGATCAGATAACATTTTATGACCAATTTGTGCAGAAATCCATATCATTCCAAAGGGTTCACATACTTTTTCTTGCAACTGTATATAAAAAAAAATTGTTTTACTTCTCCTTTTTTCAGTCTGTAGGTCACGTCTCACTTGATCTGTGAATAATATAAGCATTTAGTGACTATCCCTTATCCATCAATCAACTGCTTTTTTTTTTTTTTTGCCAGTTGAATCACAAATTAAAACGACCAAGCTTAGGCATTGCATGTTTCAGTTTGTTGGTGATTCAGTTACATTTTAATTTCAGCTCGGAGTTTGGAAATTCACCCAATCAGCCAAAATTTGGGTGAATTGCAGTTTGGAGTGAATTGAATCTCCAAGTCTAATAATTATGCCTACTTATCTGTAGTCAAAGTCAGTTAAAATTGGGGTATAACTTTCAGGCTAGAATTTGATTTAATATTTTGTAGGTTATGATATATATTTTAAGTTATTGACATATGCTGCGCAGCAGATCTTTGTGGTGACAACAGTGCAAGGCTTTCAACTTCCTGTCTACCAGCTGCTGTTTGACGGCAACTCCCATAATACCCTGGCAGTATATTACTTTTAAAGAATTTGAGAGGTTGTGGTGTGGTCCACCAGAATTGGGGGGGCCAGAGCAGGCCTGTATTTACCGCGATGCAAACAAAGCATTTGCCTTGGGCGGCACTTTCCAGGGGGCGGCAAAAAACGCCACCCCCAAATGCCCAGGCTAATGCTTTGTCTTAAGGGGGCCCAAGATCTGTCTGGATGGCCATCTTTTGGGCCTCCCTGGGGCAGGCAGCCAGTTGAAGTCCAGGCTGACGGTGAGGGAGCACTGATTTGTGAGCTGTCCCTGGCGTCATATTCCTGCTCAAGGCATTGCTCTTCAGAGCATGGACAGCTCAGAAATCAACGCTCCCTCGCTGCCTACTTTGGCCACCCGCCTGCCTTCTTGCAAGCCTGCACATCATCCTGGAGGCACACCTTTAGAATGACACCACGCTAGGAGTGAATGGCAGCAGCGCCAAACAGACGTGGCCGTGAAGAAATCATAACTATAATTATTTTTTATATATATTTCAGTGCATATAACAAAAAAGAAAATCAAAATACAAAAAATGCTAAATTTTTAAATGAGGGGCAGAGCCTGACTGCTAAACGGACCAGACGTGCTGAACACGTGCTCCCACGCTTTGTACCGAATATCTGGGTATACTACCTGACCACTCGTTCCCACAGACTGGAGCCTTCCTAAATATTGCCCAGGGGATGACACTGAACCCAGAGATGCCTCACACGGGCTTCCCCAGCACTTGACCATTCACTGGAGGCTCGCGGCCTAAGTGAGTATAGGTCAAGGAGAGACGGCCGCTTTACTGGCCCTACAATGGACAGAGTAACCTGTGAATTGCTATCCCCTTCCCCCTTTGGACTGGTGGGGGTTATTCCGGTCCCCACTGACTGCCCCACTTACCTCCGACATCCACAGACGGCAGCTACTGTGTTGGCTCAGACTGCTACGCTGTCCCTCAAAATGGCGGACGGACCCTCCTCAACAGAACAAAACAGGTTGCCATCTGAACCAGCCTTACTTTCCATATTGGAACAATGTTTGGATGAGCTTTTTACCTGCATCTGGGTGCAACGAGGAGGTGAAGAGCATGTGGCACAGGTACCCCCTTTGGGCACAAGTACTCAACAAGCTACAGCTCCACGCAGATATGGTCCATCTAGGCTGAGGGCAGACCTGGGGCTTTTCACATCCCATCCAGGAAGGATTTGGACTCTGCCACGAGCCCCCGAGTCCGTGGTCTCAAAGTGTGGGGAAGAAGGATACCACACAGTGGTACCTACTGACATGATCCTGCCTGTATATTGAACTTCTGCCATAAGCACAGTCTACCAAAGCCTACTCTGTAAGGGAGTAAGGCTTCCACAAAGTGGATTATGCAAGCATATTCCTGACCTGTTTTTACAATAGCGAAGTCAACATGATTGTCTGAGTCTACCTAGCTCAATTCCCTACAGTTGCAGGGAGTGGGGATTCAGTGGCTATCCTATCTTGTACACCTAGTGAGGGGCACAACATGCACTCTCTTACCTAAGCACATAAATATCAATACTGTTATATGCTAATCTCACTTAAGTTAAATAGCCATTACGCCTTAATTGCAAAGTCCGTCTACGGAGTTGATGATAATCTTGGGCAGCCCTGCCGTCTTTCTTTGCATGATAAATTTATATTTACTCTTCATGCTATTTTGTTTTTCGAAATGAAGCAATGTGATATCTTTCAATGTTCATAACTTCACGTAACCTGTTTCATTGTGTATACTCCATTTTCTTGCATTTGTTGTTGTGACCATGCAGGATGTTTTGTTTACATATGCACCACAAAAATAAAGATTGAAAAAAATAATCATTGTGGTGGGGGAAAATGTGTGTTTATCTGTCAGTGTGTTAGTGAATGTGTGTCTGTCGTGTGAGTGTGTGTGTGTGTGTGTGTGTCTGAGTGATTATGCTTGTCTGTCAGTGAGTTTGTCTGAATGATTGCATGTATCAAATCAGTGTGTGTGTGTGTGTGTGTATGTCAGTGTATCTGAGTGTGTGTGTCAGTCAGTAAAAATGTGTGTTGGTTAACAGGAAGAGGTGGGTAAATTTAAATTAGGAGGGGCCTAGGACAGCACCAATCCAAAATACACCACTGGGCCTGAGTTGGACAACCCTGGGATTTATATAATTGATTGTGGAGAATTACCTTGGTATAAGCACATCTTTTACCAAGGGTTTGATGTATTTCAGTAAGTGTGGAGCATGCTTTGACTTTTGGCTTACATATTTAGCATAGAATTCCTCTTCTACGTCTTGGTACCTACTCAAAAGGAACGTCTCAATCTGCATGGCTGTGATTTAAATCTTAATGAGGTTTTTTTTTTGTCAATTACTAAAATAAGCAGTCAGCTGCAGTTATCCAGCCAGATAATCGATAGGTCAGCAATGAAGCAGAAATGACAAATGAGGTTGGAACATTGGCAAATCAAACGTCTATTGATTGTGTGTTCTTTCACCTGCAGTGCGGTAGATCACAATATTTTTAAAAGTTTTAATTTTTAAGAGGTTGAAATTCTACATATCTTCTGCAATTCTGAAATATTAACCCCTTAGTGACTAAACAGTTTTTCCATTTTCTTACCATTAAGGACCAGGGCTGTTTTTTAAATTTCTGCGATGTTTGTGTTTAGCTGTAATTTTCCTCTTACTCATTTACTGTACCCACACATATTATATACCGTTTTTCTCACCATTAAATGGTCTTTCTAAAGATGCAATTATTTTTATCATATCATATAACTTACTATAAAAAAAATTATAAAATATGATAAACACACTTTTTCTAAATTTGACCGCGAAAATCTGTTGCACATCTGCAACCACCAAAAAACAGCCACCCTAAATAGTTTCAAAATGTTGTCCTGAGTTTAAAAACCCAATGTTAACATGTTCTTAGCTTATTTTGGAAAGTTATAGGGCAATAAGTACAAGTAGCACTTTGCTATTTCCAAACCATTTTTTTTTTTCAAACTTAACGAAAGTTACATTGTAACACGATCAGTCAGGAATCCCTGAATAACCCTTCACATGTATATATTTTTATAAAGAAGACAACCGAAGGTATTAAAACTGGGGTATTTTGACTCTTTTCATGCAACCATTTTACCACCAATCTATGCTAAATTAAAAAAAAGAAATTGGTGATTTTTTTTGACACACATTGCAATTTAAAAC